>JAEOAD010000509.1:7222500-7822500 GCA_036365145.1 Orientallactaga sibirica
AAAAATTGCCTCAACATAATTTACATCTGGCAAAAAAAAAAAAAAAAAAAAAAAAAAGTTATTCAGGGCTGGGGAAATTGCTTGGCCATTAAGGCACTTGCCTGCAAAGCCAAAGGACCCAGGTTCAATTCAGGACCAATATAAGCCAGATACACAAGGTGGCATATGCATCTGGAATACATTTGCAGTGGCTAGAGGCCCTGCTGTGCCCATTCTCTCTCTGTCTGTCTCAAATAAATAAAAATTTTAGAAATGACATTCAATTCTATTAGCTACAACAACATGCACAAATTCATTTTTTGTGTGTGTGTTTATCCACATGCCATGGCACATGTGTGGAGGTCAAAGGACATCTTTCCACCTTGTCTGAGAGAGGGTCTCTCTTGTTTTTTGCATGGGAAGGCCAGTCTAGCTGGTCCCATGAGCTACTGAAGATTCTTTTGACTCTGCCTTCCATTGCCACAGGCATGTTGGAATCACAGCATGTGCACCTTTTTGTGTCTGGATTTAAATCCATGGGCACTGGGGATTTGAACTCCAGTCAACAAGCTTGTAGAGCAAATGCTTTTAACCACTGAGCCATCTCCCCAGCCTGTACAAATTCTTATAACTATCATCACAAATAGGGTATGAAACAACTCCAAGATCCCACAAAATTCCTTCATATTGACCCTTCCTCAGTGACGCCTTCCTCACCCCAGACCCTAGCAACAATTGGTCTGTTTTATCTCCTCCCTATTGCCCTGCCTTGTGTAGAAGGTCCTGTAAGTAGAGCCATCAGTATGTCATCTTGTGGATCTAGCTTCTCTCTCTTGGCACAATGCCTGTGAGGCTCATCCACTTTTCTGCATATGTCTTCTTTTGATAATTCTTTAGGGAAATGCTTTGGAGCCTCTCATGCCACTGATGTGAACAACATGTACATAGAGAGGGAAAATAGGGTAGACTCTATGGAACACATTCTCTGGCACCACATAGCCATTCTCATGCACTCATTCTGTCAGGATGGGTTTAGACACCACCTTCTACATACAATCTTTCATAAGGTCTCGCTTTCTTTCCTCCAGGCAGCCCCCAAAGGGGATTTAATCTCCCCTTCACACACGTAGCGGATTTAGGTACCTATCCAGTGACATGATTTCTATTTCACCTGAGGTGAGGTAACCTTGGTACCTGGCTTGTCCCTCCTCCTTCTATACCCTCTACTACTTTCCCATTTCCCCACTACCTTGGTCTGTTTCATCTTTGGAAAGCATAGAGCACACCATATAGCATCTTAGACAAGTATTAAAATAACACTGAAAGCTTATATTGCAAATAAATGTCTGGTCCTGGAAGATGAAAAAGAAAGGGCATACATCCAAAAATTGACTAAAAAAGAAAAACCTGACAATTATGACTACGGTGTCACTGTAAAAAAATATTTTCCATCATATTTCTGGTACAAAAACCACATGGTAGCAATTTTTAGACAGAAGTTCCAAAATTGTAAGAAGTTTCTGCAGACTAGCAGTGTTTTGTCTCCTATTAAATTGGAACTCTGCATGTTTAAGCTTCACTGTACCTCACAAGCCAAGTTTGTCATTTTATGACGCACAGCAATTTTCCTTCCTGAGGTGACTCACAGAAGCTGGTTCATCAGAGAAGTAGAACAATGGGGTACATTTTATCTTCTAAAACACCACATAGCAATTGGTCACTGGCAGGTAGTGCAGTGAGTCACCCCCCTCATGGCTCTGTGTGGGACTATTCTGCCTCTCCATCTGATTTATAAACATGACACAGACAGAATTATGCCTATTTTTACCTTTTATTCTATATGGTATTCACTGAAACCCTTCTTGTTGAACTTCTTACCATATCCATCTCCTGCACACGTGTAACTTATAATCCAAACCTCAGAACGACTGACTCAAGATACATTGGCACCAACCATTTCTCCACTTCCTAATGCTACTTTCAGCTCTGCAAGGATGATAAAGCCTTACTCTAACTCTTCCCCTCTGATTAATTTTCAGCTTGGCATCTGTGAAACCAAGCCACAGTCCACGAAGCCAACAATAGTTAAGAGAACCAGTTCTACCAATAACCAGATGTGTAGCCTTATAGAAGTCTCCAGATTGCTTTGAGCTTGGTTCCTCATTCACAAACTGATGGGTTGTATTAGATATATTAGACACTTATGTCTCATTCTAGTTCCAGTGTTTTCTGGTCCTAATCTTGGTGTGCTCCTATACCCCAATATAACAGATAAATGTCCATATTTGGCCTTCATCTCCATCAAATTTCCTATCTAGACATAGCTAAGCTCTGAGCCATCTTTTCCTTCCCCTGGACTTGACTGCAATAGGACAATAGTGCTCTGTTGTAATGTCTCCACAGAACAATCTCTGGAGTAAATAATAAGATGAAAATAAAAGTTCTGTTTCTATTTATCCTGTTTTTAGTGATTTTTCAACTAAGAACATTGATGACAGTATAAAAGCCTCATCAATATTTTAGGCACATGGCTCTCTGTGGCTGTAGATTTCAGTGGTCACAGACCTTCAATATCACAGCTGTTAATAGATAATACAACTTATTAGACCTTGAAGTTATACTCAACTGCCCCTGACATATCTGGGCCTTGCATCAGTGCCTTTTCTTTCACTCACTCACATCCTTCCCTGAGGGATGAGCCTCTTGGGGAGATTCATTGACTCCAAAATGAGCCTCTTGGGAGCTGTTGCCATGCTTACATCCCATGAGGGAGTGCCTTCCAATTCCTTCTACCACCTGTGAGAAGAGAGGTTTCTAGCACCTTGGAGTGGTAGGGGCACAGTATATGAGCCACTCAAATGGCCAAAGACAACAGAGGCTCTTTATCCCATACCTTATGAGCCCTCACACCCTACCCCAGGAATTGATTCTGATATAATACAGAGTGACTTTACCTTGGCCAAATCACTTGCTATTCCTGTACTCAGACTGAATATATTTATAAGCTCAACCACATACAATCTAAGTGTTGGGAAGTCATCTATATGTCTATCTGTCTTCCACCCCCCACAACCTCTATCTCTGGGGACCTGTTAGTAGTTATAGGCGTTATATATTCAGACCTCTACAATCTTTTAAAATAGATGAAACTAAGAGTCTTGCTGTCATATGCACCACTATGATATTCAATTTCAGGTAAGATGAATATCTCTAAAAGTAATAATATTGGAGTCAGGTATGGTGATGCATGCCTTAAATCCCAGTACTCAGGAGACTGGGGTAGGAAGATTGCCTTGAGTTCAAAGCAAGCCTGGGGCTACAGAGTAAGTTCCAGATCAGCCTGGGCTAGAGTGAGACCAACCTTGAAAGACCCAAAATACACATGTACATACATACATTACATGTAATAATATCACTAGCAAAAATTTGTTAAGTATTTACTCAGTGACTGCTGTAATATGAATGTATAGGTCTCTCCAAAATTCATACAATGAAACCTAACTACCAGTATGATAGTATAGGGTGAGCACTATAATCTAAAATCGAAAATACAGCTGGGTATGGTGGCACACGCCTGTAATACCAGCACTTAGGAGGCTGGGGCAGGGAGAGCTCCATGAGTTCAAGGCCACCCTGGGCTGCAGACTGAGTTCCAGATCAGCCTTGGCTAGAGTGAGAGTGCCTTAAAAACAAGCAGCAGCAATAACAACAAAGAAAAACCTGAAAATGCCACAAAATCTGATTTTTTTTATTTTTTATTTTGTGTTATTTTATTATTATATTATTTTGGTTTTTTAAGGTAGGGTCTTACTCTAGCACAGACTGACCTGGAATTCACTCTGTATTTTCAATCTCACAGTAATCCTCCCATCTCTGCCCCACCGAGTGCTTGGATTAAAGGCATGCGTGACCACACCCAGCTAGCTAAAATCTGATTTTTTTTTAAGTGCCAACATGATGTCACAAGAGGACGATTCCACATTTGGCCTCATGTGGTTGAGCATAGTCCTAACATATGTTATTAAAATTACTTTGGGGCTGGGAAGATGGCTTGGTGGTTAAAGGCACTTACTTGTTAAGCCTACTGGCCTGGGTTCAAATCCCCACTAACCATGTAAAGCAAGATGTGCAAAGTGGCACTTGTGTCTAGAATTCATTTGCAGTAGCAAGAGACCCTGATATGCCCATACTCTTTCTCTCTCTCTTTCTCAAATAAATATAATACACTTTTTAAATAAATTACTTTCAAGTTGTGTGTAAAAACTATACATAAAACATAAATGATATAAATATTTCATATTCATATACGAACACCCTTCCAGAGATTACAATGAGATTATAATGTATATTCAAATATTTCAAAATCCACAAAACAAGTATCAAAGTCTTCTGGCCCCAAGCATTTCTGGTAAGGGATTGTCAACTCATTGTAAGAGGACATTTAGGAAGTGACTAAGTGATAAGCACTCTGCTTTCATTAAAGGGGTTAATGCTCTCATGGAAGAGACAGAAGGGAGCACCTTAGTCCATTTTCCCCTTCTGCCTTTCCACCATCTGAGGATGCTGCCAGTAGATGCCACTGATAGACCCTCACAGACACCACATTGACTGGTGCAAGGCTCTTGCACTTCTCAGCTTCCAGAGTGTGGGATATAAAGTCCTGCTGTTTATAAACTGTCCCATCTGGATCTAGTATTATAGCATCCTGAATTGACAGAGACAGTTACCTAATGCTTAGTCCATCCAATCATTTAATGCTGTCAATGGGCCAAATGGGTAGGTGGATTCCAGGATCTTCCGCATATTATAGCTGAGAAACTAAGCACAGAAAAGCTAAGTAATGTGATGAAATTCACATGGCTAGCAAGGCTTCCAAATGATTTGATTTCAAGGCCTATCATCTTAACTGCAAAACTCTAGTTAAACTGTGATGGCAGAAGGGAGACCTAACACAAGTAATACAATACAAGCACAACCTGCCCTGTTATGTGTGAATTTCAGATAAACAGTGAGTGACAAGCCGGGCATGGTGGCACAGGCCGTTAATCCTGGCACTTGGGAGGCAGAGGCAGGAGGATTGCCTTGAGTTCGATGCTACCCTGAGATTAATTCCAGGTCAGCTTGGGCCAGAGTGAGGCCCTACCTCCAAAAAAAAAAAAAAATGTGGGCTGGAGAGATGGCTTAGTGGTTAAGGCGCCTGCCCCCTAAGCCTAAGAACTCTGGTTCCAATCTCCAGCGGTTCCAATCTCCAGGTCCCAAGTTTAGCCAGATGCAAAGTGATGCAAGGGCGCAATGCCGCACTTGACCACGAGGGGGCGCACGCATCTGGATTTTGTTTGCAGAGCTGAGACGCTGCTGGCGTGCCCATCTCTGTCGTCCTCTCCCTCTCTCTCTGTCTCTCTCTCTCTGTCTCCCTCCAAAAAAAAAAAAAATGTGAGTGACATTTAGTACTAATGTGTCCCATGCAACATTTGGGACTTAGACTGAAAAAGCAGTTGTTACTTACCTGAAATTCAAATTTAAATGAATACCCTGTATTTAAACTGACACTGGCTCGGAGGCGGGGCCTGCAGAGCGTGGCCAATGGGAATGCCACTGGATGTAATATCACAAGACACCTGGAAGCAGAAGACGCAGGGGAGTCTGACAGTCTCCTTCTATGGCACACCCCCAGTTGACCTAAGAACCCACATCATAAAGGTCCACACAACACTTCCCAAAGCTTCCTTCAATGTTGACAAGACCTGGGCTTTTGAGGGTGTTGCAGTCAGGTTCGCATTGCTGGCAGAAATCACCTGACTAAAAGCAGCTTGTGGGAAAAAAAAAAGTGGTTTATTTTGGCCTACAGGCTCGAGGGGGAAGCTCCATGACGGCAAGAAAAACGATGGTATGAGCAGAGGGTGGACATCACTCTCTGGTCAAGATAAGGTTGACAACAGCACCGGAGAGTGTGCCAAACACTGGCAAGGGGAAGCTGGCTATAATACCCATAAGCCCGCCCCCAACAATACACCGCCTCCAGGAGGCTTCAATTTCTAAATTGCCATCAGCTGGGGAGACTAGCATTCAGAACACTTAAGTTTATGGGGGACACCTGAATCAAACCACCACATTCTGCCCCTGGCCCCCATAAACTGATAACCATACACGATGTAAAATACAATGCATTCATGAAACTTTAAAAGTCCCCATAGTTTTTATCAATTCCAATGATGTTCATACATCCCCATAATCCAAGGTCTTTTAACTGAGCCATAATACCAAAAACAATCCCCAAAAAACCCATAATGGCACAGAATAAACATCCACACTGCAAAAGATGGCATTGGGCAAAGTAAAGAAATATTCAACCAATACAAAATTTAAATCAGCCAGGGCAAACATCAAACTCTGTAACTCCCAAGTCCAACAACTCTAGTCAGTGACAAATCTCCAAGTCCGATAACTCTAACCAGCAACAAGTCTCCGGAATTCCAATTCCACCCCTCCAGCTAGGCTACTCACAGTCCTGGAAAACTTCAGCCCAGGCCGGCAGCTTTCCTCAGCAGCCATCTCGTGGTCCCGGCATCTCCACTGCAACCTACGATCCATCCTCATGGCCCCATGGGATCTCCACGCAGGCATCCAGCAAACCTGCTTCATACTGCCCATGGCCATTTCCAAAACACAAGACCGCGTTACAAACTCAATGACCCTCTCTTTCCTGCATTTGTTATACTCCACAATACCAGGTAGGGTGCCAATTTGTTAATCCGGGGGGAATAAATCAGACTTTGAAGAACAGGACACTCCTTCAGCATTCAGTCCCCTTCAAAAGAGTCTGCATTCTTCCTGTTGCCCCATTGCAGGTCAGCTGGCCCCCCAAAGGTTGTGATCTCTCAACTGCAGCTGAACAGGTAGAGTTCACCCAAAGACTTCATTTTTTTCTGTGCCATATCCCCCTGCTCACACCAGTTCATTCTACGCACAGCAACCCTGCACAACTTCTCAGGACACGGGCATAACAGTAAGCTTCCCACACAAACTGCTAGCCCAATCCAAGTAAAGCTCTTTCTCACCCTCATAAGCCAAACCTCACAGTCCATAGTTCTTACTGCATTCAGGTCTTTCAGCTCTGACCAGAATAGTCCATCAAGCTGTACTTACAGCACTGCAAGGCGTCTCTTAGGCCAAGGTTTCAAATCCTTCCACATTCCTCTTGAAAATCAGTTCCAAAAGGCCAAAGCCACACAGTCAGGTGTCTAGCAGCAATCCCACTCCTCGGTACCACTTTACGTTGCAGTCAGGTTCACATTGCTGGCAGAAATCACCCGACTAAAAGCAGCTTGTGGGAAAAAAGAGGTTTATTTTGGCCTACAGACTCGAGGGGGAAGCTCTGTGATGGCAGGAAAAATGATGGCATGAGCAGAGGGTGGACATCACCCTCTGGTCAACATAAGGTGGACAACAGCAACGGAGAGTGTGACAAACACTGGCAAGGGGAAGCTGGCTATAATACCCATAAGCCCGCCCCAAACAGTACACCGCCTCCAGGAGGCTTTAATTTCTAAATTGCCATCAGCTGGGGAGACTAGCATTCAGAACACTTAAGTTTATGGGGGACACCTGAATCAAACCACCACCGAGGGGGACACAAAATATATTCAAACCATAGAAGATGGGAAATATAGGAATATTACGACACTGTGATTGTCAGTCCTTCTTAAACCTTCTGGGTTTTTTGGGGTTTTTTTGTTTTTTGATTTTTTGAGGTAGGGGTCTCACTCTGGCCCAGGCTGACCTAGAATTAACTGTGTAGTCTCAGGGTGGCTTTGAACTCACGGCGATCCTCCTACCTCTGCCTCCCGAGTGCTGGGATTAAAGGCGTGCGCCACCACGCCCGGCCAAATCTTCTGTTTTATGTCTATCTAGTTCATAAAGAAAATTTGAGTGGAGGCCTGAGGAGACAAAAGGCTAAAGGATGAGATTTGGGTCTTTTACTTTTTGTTTGTTTTTTGGTTTTTTGTTCAAGGTAGGGTCTCACTCTAGCCCTGGAATTCACTATGTAGTCTCAGGGTAGCCTCGAACTCATGGCAATCCTCCTACCTCTGCCTCTCAAGTGCTGGGATTAAAGGCATGTGCCACCACGCCCGGCCTAATTTTACATTTTTTATTAATACGTTCTTCACAATCACTCTAAGAAAAGTCAGCAATGATGTTTTTGAAGATCCCAATCCGCAGCAGGGTTGAGAGTAGGGGGAAGGAGAAAAACAGGAAGACCAGAAGACCACCAACTATCAGCAAGAAGATACTGAAACCTTTCCTTCCCTGTAACATTGGGGCCATAAGCCCATCCCCAGCCAGGAATATGATATTTAGCATTCTCTCATAGAACACATTGAAATACCTACTAAAATCACACTCAGGTTCCAGGACCCCTATGATAAAATGGAGTGATGTTTGTCAAGTGGTCTCTTAGGACATTCTGGTGGCTTCTCCAGTTCACATTGAGTGAGGTCAGTTCCTTATGGTTCAGATCAGTTTGTATTCCTATCAGTCCTGACATCACACAAGTGAATCAGTACAAATCTATCATCCTTCCTACATTCCCTATTTACTGGAAGTTTTTCTAGCTGCCCATTATAAAAACAGTTTCTGGGAAGAAGAGAATCCTATCTTGGCTAAATCTTGTTCAAAATCTGAATAACCACACACAGGTTGGGCACATTACAGGAAGAGAAGCATTTTAACTCAGTGGCCTGACGATTTGACTCACAGTCAGATTGGCCAGTTGAGAAGAATTACATATAGGAGCTTTCCCTTGGGGCGAGGGGTAAAAAATCTTGTGTAAGTCACTTCACCTTTCTGCTTTCTCATCTCTAAAATGAAAACAGCAATAGTAGCTACTTCACAAAGTTTTATGGAATTAATGGACTGATCTGTATAAAGCGCTTTAAGCCCAGTGCCTGCTACATAGTACATAAACAAATACTGGGTGTTACTGCTATTACTATGTTTGATCATTGAGTCCATACAACTTGTCTTCCCAGAAGCCTCTCTAGAAAAATATACTTCTGCCAGGCGCGGTGGCGCACGCCTTTAATCCCAGCACTTGGAAGGCAGAGGTAGAAGGATCGCCAAGAGTTCGAGGCCACCCTGAGACTACATAGTGAATTCCAGGTCAGCCTGGACTACAGTGAGACCCTACCTCGAAAAACCAAAAAAACAAAAGAAAGAAAAAGAAAGAAAGAAAGAAAGAAAGAAAGAAAGAAAGAAAGAAAGAAAGAAAGAAAGAAAGGAAGGGAAACATACCTCTGCCCCAGTCACATCCCTTTAGGTAATTTAACTGCATCTCAGGATGGCCAGGAAGGTGGGCAGATATAGCTAGTGAGTTAGTGTATAATAGAATTTTTTTTGTATGTGAACATGTATATAATTACACATTAGTGTTCTAAAAAATCAACTCTTGTCACAATTGTGCATTTCTTTTAAAAATCTGATGATTGCACAGATTTAAATATCTTAACTCTTATATGCTAATTACTGAAAATAATAGTACATTTTATTATTATTTATTTATTTGACAGAGAGAGAGAGACAGAGAGAGAGGGAGGGAGAGAATGGATGCACCAGGGCCTCCAGCCACTACAAATGAACTCTAGACATATGCGCCCCCTTGTGCATCTGGCTAACATGTGTCCTGGTGAATCAAACCTGGGTCCTTTGGTTTTGCAGGCAAACACCTTAACCATTAAGCAATCCCTCCAGCCCCCATGAAATAGTACATTTTTTTAAGCTATTGCTTCATGAGCCCATTTACTAATACATATTTGGGAAATAGATTTACTTTGAAAGAAATTACCATCTTTCTGTCACCTAGAAGAATAGTTAACATTTTTCGTACTAGACTTAAAATTAGATTTTATAGCAAAAACAATTCTCTGCTTTTAATAGTGCTATTTAAAATGCAAACTATGTTACAGATAAGAAGAATTGAAATTTTACATAAAAATAAATGGAATTCCACAGTCACTCTTGTATAAATAGGTGTCCATCTGGCCATGTTTATGATTGCCAGATTTCTTTTTTCAATTGTTCTCCTATGTTCAACAAGAGTTTAAACAGCTCCCTCTGGTGGCCTACTCGGTCATTGCCACCCCAGAGTTTGGTCCACATGATCCGTTATTTTCTTCACAGCAGGTTTGTTTTTTACATTACACATTTTGTATTTGCTAGAGTAGTGGAGAAGGAAAACTCGACAGGGGCTAGGATGAATGCTGTTTCCTGATGGTTGCGTGTGGATGTATCCGACTTCAAAGTTGTGAAGTGTAACTCTGATGTGGGGTTATGCTGCCTCTAATTTAGGAACTATATTTTTTATTGTATACACAAAAGCAAAAAAAACTCTAAAATGAAAGTCATCTTTCATTTACATTTAGCTTACGTTTTCTGGTAAACTTTTCCATAATTCATGAAATTCTATTTTCGTTATTTCATTCCAGAAAACTGCGTGAAGCAGTCTCTATGTACCAAGCACTGTGCTAGAAACTACAGATATAGTCATGAACAAAACAGACACAACCCCATGGAGTCCACTGGAAAGATAAGCACAAAACCTGAAGTAATTGTGGTGTTGGTGACTATTGTTAATATGGGTGTAGGATGTGTGGGTCACTTTAAATAAAAATGACAGGGACATTAAGTGACAAAGAAGAAATTTTCCTGATTAAGGGAGGGTGGAAAGCTTTTCAAGTAGAAAAAAAATAAAGTATACCAAAAATTGAAAATGGAGACAAATGACTTTTCTGTGGAGCTGAAAGAACATAGTGGCACTAGAGGATGTAGCCAGAAAGAATGGAAAATTCTGTTAGGTACAAGCCAGGTCATGCAGGGCCTGGTAGACCTCATGCGGGCTTTGGGTATTGTCCTAAAGGCACTGGGGACTCATAAAAATGTCAAGTACATGACTAACATGATATGGTCTGCTTTTTTTAAAAGGTCATGCATGTGTAGACAAGATTGGAGGGAAGCAGGAATGGAAATGAAGATTCTCATTAAATGACAATAACAGCATTCAAGCAAGAAACATAGCTGGGCTGGAGAGATGGGTTAGCAGTTAAGGTGTTTGTCTGTGAACCCTAAGGACCCATGTTCGACTCTCCAGATCCCATGTAAGCACTCAAGCACACAAGGTCGCACATGTGCACAAGGTGGCACACACAGCTGGAGTTCAATTACAGTGGCTGGAGGCCCTGGCATGACAGTTCTCTCTCTTTGTCTCTCTCTCATTCTCACTCTCACTCTCTCACATAAAAAAGGGCCTGTCTGTTGGGCTTGCCTGAAAGGAAGGAAGGGAGGGAGGGAGGGAGGGAGGGAGGGAGGGAGGGAGGGAGGAAGGAAGGCAGGCAGCTGGCTGGAACCTAGCTGTCTGAGAAGCAGAAATTTACATATATTTGAAGATCACATTGATATGGTTTCATGATGGGATTAAAAAAGGATTTAAAAAATCCTTTAAGAAAAAAAAAAGATGTAAAGATAACTCCAAACATAACACAATGCATCACATCCAAGTATGTACATCTCACAAATGATGTTGAATTTAAAAGCCACACCAAAATAATATGCCTACCCCAAAAGAATGCTCCCCTATAGCTTTCCTGACTTTCTGCTCTGAAGTTACTGAGGCCCAGCTAGAGTCCTGTTTTATACCAGTCTGCCTTTCAACGTGAAGCCATGTAGAACTGTCTAGAAGAAATCAAAGCCTAAAGTTTGGGGAAAAAGGGACAAGCAACCAATATAGAAATTGATGCTGATAATCTTGAATTTTCAAGGAATTGCTTAGGCTATGAGCAGATCACAAAGGGAGCATACATTGCTAACACTATATTCAATAGGCTAAGGGAAGTCAACAACAGAATTCACATGTTTTTCTGTAAAGATAGAAGAAGCGTGAATATACACAGAAAATATTCTGTGGGCATACAGCCAGGAGAAATGTTATTCCAATTTCTTGCTTATTTCATGCACTATGTATCACCAATATCTCAGTCACTGGTATAAAATAAAAATAGATTTTTCTGGCCTCAAAACAGATAGCATCTTCTAGTCCATAGAACAAACGTTCACTTTGTAAATTGTCTGAAAGCTAAAATTAGTTTGAATGAGGAGCCTAAGTCTTTCAGCTGAGGAAAACATATTTGAATATGGGAGATCAGCTGAGGACATCACTGGAGAATTTGCCATAGAAGTCTCTAACAGGAAGGATGGAAAAAAACCCAATTTCCATTTAAACATGGAACAAATATGAGGGACAGAGTAAGGAGCTAAGAGTGTTTTTTAATTTGGTAACATTTCAAAAGTAGGTGAGCACACAATGTTGAAACACAGCATTTTCATTTACTCTGACAGTTCCAGAAGCCTTTATTACCTCAAGCTCAAAAGGAGGAAACATTCTCTTCATTAGAGCAGAAAATAAATGTTCTTCATCTGCTTTAGATGCAGTGTCGGGTTGCCCACTTTCAGCTTTTGGTCACGTACCTCAGTCTTCACATTGGTCTTTAAGAAGAAAAGAAAAGCAAGAATGTAAAGTCCCACCGGTATGAGGAACCCACCATTCAGAGGGAGAGGTTAGCAAAACCCTGACCCCATTTGACTTGTAACATTCAACCCCTCAACCTGGAGTTGGTTTTGCAGTTGCTGATTTTAGAGCAAAATCTTAAAAGGGCATATTTGAGAGGGGGTGGATCCCACTGTGAGCAACCCACATCTCCCTCCAGGACTCTTTCCCTCAGCTTCTAAGAGACCGGACAACTCAAGCTCTCCTCAGACCCCTTGCTGGCAACTGTTCTCAGCTGAAAAAAGAGCTAACTCACTCAAGGCGGTGCCCTCAGGGAGGTGGCCTAGGCAGCCTGCATCCAGTGACAGGCTGATGACTGGTCTGAAAGCCCCACTGCCCCCAGCAAGAAGAGAAAATTCTGAAGGGTGTTAGTTTCACACTCCCTGTGGGATTGGCTAAGGAGTTTACTAAGACCTCATTGGAGCCCAAGCTTTTCCTATGCAGTCCTGCTCCACTCCTTCTCCTCTGTGAAGAGAAATCCTAAAAATGTTCCCTGAGGAACTTCCTGCCCACTGACCGCCATCTCGGGGTCCACTTCCCAGGGGATATATTGGAACACCCAATCGGTGCACTTTATTTGTTATTTTTCTAGGTAGAAAGGTGAGGGTTGGAAAAGTCTTAGCTTGACAGCTATCTAGCTTTCATTTTTGTTTTCTGTAAGAATGAGAAAGGGTTAGATAGATTATGACAGGTTCCGCTTACAAATGCATTCAGAACCAGCTGCAGGTGACAATACACCAACCAATCCTCAGCCTATAACTTAATTTTTATAAAAGTAAGAAATTGTGGCTACCCTCCTAATGAAATTCTTTCTTTATATGGCCAACCCTTTAACCATGCCTGGGTCTTTCTGTCCAGTAGTTCTCATACTGAAGCTACCCAAGGGCCACAGCCACCAGCCTTCCCATTAGTATGCAAAAGTCACTTTTTAAAAAATATTTTAGTTACCTATTTAATTATTTGGGAGAGGGAGAAAAAAAGGCAGACAGAGAGAAAAATGAGGGCTCCAGAGCCTCTAGCCACTGCAAATGAACTCCAGATGCATGTGCCACCGTGTGCATGTGGCTTTACAAGGGTACTGGGGAACTGACCCTACATCCTTTGGCTTTGCATGCAAGTACCTCAACTGCTAAGCTATCTCTCCAGCCCAAAAGTCACTTTTATCCCTCCTGAGTGTCCAAGGGAGTATGACCAAATGTAATAAAAATGCTGCTACCACTTTTGTCATTCAGGAAATGACAAGGATTTTAAGGAGCTCTGTACCAGGAACTAGGATAAAAACCAAAAAAAAAAAAAATTGATATATGGGGCTGAAGAGATGGCTCATTGTTTAAGGCACTTGCTTATAAAGCCTAATGACCTAGGTTTGATTCCCCAGTACCCACATAAAGCCAGATGCACAAAGTTGCACATGCATCTAGAGTTGTATTGTAGCAGCTGGAGGCCCTGGTGTGCTCATTCTCATTGTCTCTCTCCTTGTAAATAAACAAATAAAATATTTATAATAATCTATATATAGTTCTTATTATATTAGTATCATAAAGTTGTATTTTGAAAAACATGTTCAGTACACAGGTGCTAAGGAAATCATCAGAAGTTTATGCCTTAGATGGTATCCCCTTTCATTCATTGCAGCACCCCAAAACCAGCAATTAGTTGTAGTGCTTTGAATCAGACATCCTCCATAAACTGATGTATTCTGAATGCTTGGTCCCCAGCTGATGGCAATTTGGGAGATGAAGACTTGTTGAAGGAGGTATGTTGTTAGGGGTGGCTTAGGGGTGTTAGCCAGCTCCCCATGACTAGAGTTTGGCTCACTTTCTTGCCGCTGTTTTCTACCTGCTGTGGCAGAAGTAATGTCCAGATTCTGCTCATGCTATGCTTTCCCTTGCCATCATGGAGCTTCCCCTCCAGAGCATAGGACAAAATTAAACTTTCCTCCTCATAGCTGCTTTTGGTTGGCTGCTTTGTCCAAGCAAGGAGAAGGTAATAGCAACAACACATTTCTAAAATGTTAACAGCCTTCACTGAAAAGTTCTAGTTTAATCATTTTAGGCAAAAGAGTAAAATTATGCTGTGTGTTTGAAAATGATATCACCTTTAATAATTGAAGATTTTTTATTAGTACTTACATATCTTTGTTCTAAATGGAACAAGTCTAAACAAGAAAAACATCTTCAAATAATACCCCTGTTATGGACTGAATTATGTCTCCCCAAATCCATATATTGAAACCCTGATTCCCAAAACCTTGGAATATGGCTGTATGGAGACAGAGCCTTTAAAGGGGTGATTAAATTAAAATGGATGGTCAAGGTGGGCCATAATCCAATATTGTTGAGAATGTCACTTAAGTTCATTATGAGAATGTGTATATGTATGCATGTAGTATGCAAGTATTTATGTATATTCACATGTGTGTGGTACACATGTATACAGTACATATGCATGTATGTGCACATGCATGTGGAGGCCAAAGGTTGACATTAAGTGCCTTCTTCAGTATTCTCAACTTTATTATGTGAGTCAGGGCCATTGCACCTTAAACTCACTGATTAGGCTAGACTAACTAATCAGTGGACCCCAGAGATTTCCCATCTCTGCCTCCCCAGCACTGGAATTTCAGGCACCATGCCCAGCATTTTACATGTGCTCTGGTGATCCTAACTCAGGTCTTCATGCTTATACTTCAATCACTTTACCCACTGAGCCATCTCCCCCACCATATAAACACTTATTGTTAGCCAGGCATGGTGGCGCACACCTTTAATCCCAGCACTCGGGAGGCAGAGGTAGGAGGATCACCATATGTTCAAGGCCACCCTGAGACTACATAGTGAATTTCAGATCAACCTGGACTAGAGTGAGACCCTACCTTGAAAAACCAAACTAACGAACTAACTAAATAAATAAATAAATTAGTTAGCCAGGCATGGTGACTCACTTATGAGGCAGAGGTAGGAGGATCGCCATGAGTTCAAGGCCACCCTAAGATTACATAGTGAATTCCAGGGCAGCCTGGGCTAGAGTGAGAGACCCTACTTCGAAAAAAAAAAAAAAAAAAGATTTATTGTTAATGTCTCCTTATGTTCTACCACATGGCCTTCTGATGCAGTAGCCTGGTGTTACTCTGCCCCAGTAGGTCATCATTACATTCTTCATATTTTTACCAGCACTGATGACTCATAATTTAAGTTTAAAAAGAAGAGCTTGGGCTGGAGAGATGGCTTAGCAGTTAAGGCGCCTGCCTGTTATAAGCCCAAGAACATCAGTTACCATCTCCAGGTCCCACGTTTAGCCAGATGCAAAGTGACACAAGGGCACAATGCCACACTTGCCCACAAGGGGGCACATGCATCTGGAGTTCGTTCACAGCGGCTGAGAGGCTGCTGGCGCACCCATCTCTATCTGTCTCCCTCTCCCTCTCCCTCTCTCTCTGTCTCTCTTTTTGTCTCTCTCCGAAAAAAAAAAAATGAAGAGCTTGAATTCTTGCAGTCATTGTTCCTATAAATCTTCACATCTTCTTTCAGTAGTATTGATATAATTGCCATGTCTACCCCAGAATATAGAAAATCCATACCAGCTCCATTCCTTTGAGAGGTAGAAAGAAAAGAGGAGAGCATATGGAATACTCCCTTCTTACATGAGGAATAAGAAGAATGTGGATCCTGTATGAGCTGACTGAAAATGTTTGCTCCACTGCTCTATTTTTCCTACAGGAGCAATTAAATATTTATTAAACTTTTATTGTATTCTGGATTCTGCAAACATTGCAGAAATACCAAAGAAATGCAAGGCAGCCTTTGCCCTAAGAAATAATCATTTGTCTGGATAGAAAGTTAACACTAGTCTGGATGATGCTCTTAGAGAGCAGTTGTGCACTGAACTCTAAGACTCTGGTCATGGATCTACCCTGACTGAGGAGATCAGACCGCAAGCTCCAAGAACCAGCTCATTTATTTTTCACACAATATATGAGGAAAGTGTGCCCAGGCCTCTTCATGCTTACCTCATGCTGAGATGCCACCTATTAAAGGAGGTTACATCATCTGGAAGCACAGAGGTGCCAATCATTGCTCTGGCACTATGTCAGCTTTCCTAAGAATGTCTGTGATGGCTTCACAGAGACTCTAGTTTATTAATGAGTAATGCTGCACATAGAGAGAGGTAGATTTGAGGCAGCATCCCCAAGAAAGAACTTCTCACCCTGACTAATATCAGTGAATAAATAAATAGCTTCCCAGGCTTGTTTCTGAAACTCCAGGATGAGCCTAAGAGTATGTTTAAAATCCATCAGCCACGTGATCCAGGAAGAAAGTGAAGAAGAGACATAAAGTAAGAAATGAGAGCCCAAAAGACTTTCTCAGAGCTGACAGGTTTCACAAAATGTCTTTTATTAGCACAGTTGGCATTTCTCAAGGCTTTGAAAGCTTTTGCACACTAACGGGTTCTAACAAAATATATTCAGGTTAAAATGGTTCCTCATTTCTGTCTTTATAATACAGGGTTTTGGTCCCTTGAGAGTCCCCTTTAAGCCTTTGTTAGGGTCCTAAAGGACAGCTCTTAGGTGCACAGACTGGCCCCTCACATTATTCCAGTCTGGTTGTCTTCTCAGCTACTAGTTGCCTCACCAGTAGCATTGGTGCTGCTTCTTCTCTGCATTAGTTACTTATGCAAGATGCAGCACAAGGGCTTATTCTGGCTCATGGCTTCAGAGAGTCTCAGTCCATCTTAACAGGAAAGACATGGCCAAGCATCTCAATCAGTGGCAGTGGGAACATGTGGCTGAGGCTAGTCACATTCTGGTGGTGAGAAGGCAGAAAACAGTCAGAACTATGGGCCAGGCTAATAAACTTCACAGGCTCACATCAGCCAAGCCCTACCTCTTCAATGTTCCATAGCTTCCACAAAACACCATCACTAGTTGGGGAGCAAGAATTCAAAATATGAGCCTGTGATGGTCATTTCAGATTCAAACCATAACACTTGCCTTCCATGAAATCTGAACTGCCTCCAGATATTCCCAAAGAGGGAAACCCTGGAGATCCTACAGCTTGAGGTCTTCAGTGCACTGCCACCATGTCACATGCCTCAAGGCAATGGGTAAACTGCTCTCCCTTCTGAGTCACACAGTTTCAAGTAGCAATAAGTACAGTGGTCCCCACATCCTCGAGTCACTCAGTTCTGCCTTCAGCCAGCTCAGAGTAGAGTTCCTCAGAAAGGGCTGAGAAACACAGATTACATCTAAAGCTGCCACTTGCATAGCACATAATATGTGCATGTGTTTCCCTAAGTGGGTTACGCATATGAACTCAGAACACCCCTGAGAGCTTGTCAGTACAAATATCCCCTTTACACCCGTACTATTTGGGGACAGGAGGTTAAGCAGCATGCCCAAGGTTGCTATCAGCTACTAGAAGAAGTGGGGCCTGATTCCAGGCCATGGCTGTAGAACCGGCACACTGACTCATTGTCGGACATCAAGCTCTTCCTTGGCATTCTTTCTTTCCCGCTGGCACCCACACAGAAACCATGTCTCTCCAGCCAAATGCTCCAAGAGAATAATCTCTTGGGGTACTGCCTCAAGCTGAGACCTACACTGCCCAAGCATCTCCTAAACCTTAGTTGTCAACACAATTGAAAGACAGTTCTCTCAAGCCTCCAGTGGCATGCATTTAGCCACAAACTCTCACTTACACTTTGATTTGTGTGGCATACTTCCTAGCGATTCTCTTAGCACTGAAAAGTTATATTAGAAGGACAGGAATGCCTGGAACAGGGGCTTTCTACAGCATGTGCACACTCTAGTGGGGTTCCAGTGGGAGGCAGTTGGAACCAGAGGTAATCATGTGACCAGAGGAGAGGAAATGCAGAGTCGTGATATGACAAACGTTGGTATGTGTTCTATGATTGGCTATGCCACCCATTGCTAGGCTGTAGCAACTGATTCTGATTTCTGTCTCATCCCAAGATCCCTGGGCATGGTCAGAAAACAAGCCCACATCTCTTCACCAGCCCTCGAAATTTATCTTTCCTTTCCCAAGACCATCCTGATAAATGCTTAAGTGAGAGTTCACAATTGCATACATAATGAATTATGAGCACCAGTCTCAAGTGGCTCTCAGGTGTAGCTAATATAAATGGCAAAAATATCAAGGGCTTCCCAGCCAGAGAAGTAACCTGTGAGCAAACTGGTTATCAGAGCAATTCCGCCTGTGACAGACATGGCATGGTGACTTCTCTAAAAGTATACCACGGAATAAAAGAGCTTCTGTTCGCACAGAATACCATGGCAACTGACAACTGCATCCCAATAGAAACATTTTAAAAAAAAAAATCTAATAAAGAGTTGAAAGAATTAGGATTCTCTTGAGAGCCTGTCTAGTAGAGGGGTTCGCTCCTGCCTTGTACGATGGGGCCCAGAAAGCAAACACAGGGCTGTATGTGACTCCTGGTGGCAGTTTTTCAGGGGAAGTTGAGAGGATTCTCTGAACTGGTGGAGGAAGATGAAGAGAAGAGATGATGAGCCCTGCCACTGGGGAGGGAAAGCTGCTGGCATTACTCAGTCTTGGACCAGCTTTTGGAAAAAACTAGCTTCCCTCTAGTGGCTTCCTTCCTCTCCCCACTGCCCAACAGGCTAGGACTGACCCCAATGTGACCTCATAAAACCAGTAGATTAGCACTGAGACTCCTCAGGTAACCTGAGAAAACAACTGTTTTGAATCCACTCTTTTGGGCCGGTCCTTCCTCTCATGTCTGTATCGCATTGAGAACATCATTCTTATTCACATTCACAGAACATAAATGTCTCCTGACAAGGTCAAATCATTAAAAACAGCATCACAGTCAGTGATGGCTATGTCCACTCTGGTGGGATAATTAACGTATCAGTCTTCAGAGGCGGGGGGAGTGAGTAGAGGGGGCTATGTAACTCATGTTAGAATATATGCTTAGAATGTTCAGACCTTGGGTTCCAGCTCTACCCCTCCCCCACAACAACCATCGCAATAAGAAAATCTCAAAAAAAAGTTCAATCTTTGTTGAAAAGGTAATCTTCCATCTTGGTTAAGGCTAGCCATAGGCAAGCAGGGCACAGCAATCCTTACCCCTTTCTGGCTTTCCATTCCCATTTCTGGTACTTGTTCACTCTAGGAGACAAAAAAAACCCTCTTCATTTCTCCTAATCTTCTATGCCTAACACTTGTATGCTTTCTTTTTTTAAAAAAAAAAAAAAGTTTTTATTTATTTATTTGCAAGTAGAGAGAGACAAGGAGAGACAGAGAGAAAGAGAGAATGGGCACACCAGGGCCTCTAGCCACTGCAAATGAATTCCAGATGCTACTTTGTGCATCTGGCTTTACATGGATACTGGGGAATCAAACCCAGGTCATCAGGCTTTGCAGACAAGTGCCATAAGCACTGAGCCATCTCTCCATCCCTACTTGTATGCTTTATATGTAGATAAAGGATTGAAAGCTAAAAAGCTGGGGTTGAGATATCTCACAAGTGGAAGAGCACTTGCCCAGCACGTGCCAGGTCCTGAGATCAAGCTTCAGGACTACACATACCATACACAATGAAACCCAAAAGTTGGGGCTGGAAAGATGGCTTAGTGGTTAAGACGCTTGCCTGCAAAGTTTAAGGACCCATGTTTGACTCTCCAGATCCCACATAAGCCCAATGCACAAAGTGACGCAAGCACAGAAGGTCGCACATACACACAAGGTGACACATGCATCTGGAGTTCTGTTGCAGTGGCACAAGGCCTTGACACGCCAATTGCATCTGGCTCACGTGAGTAGTAGGGAATCAAACCTGGGTCCTTAGGCTTTGCAGGCAAGCACCATAACCACTAAGCCATCTTTCCAGCCCAAAATAAGATTTTTTTAAAAATAACCACTTCACTTATTGATCTCATAATTTATGGAACATCTACTGTACAAAAACTATTCTGGAAGGGCTGAGGGTATAGCTCAGTAGTAGATTGGTTGCCCAGCATGCCAAAGTCCCGAGATCCAATCTCCAACTTTGGGAAGGAAGAGGAAGGAGAAGGAGGAAAAGGAAGAGAAGAAGGAGGGAGGAAAGAGGAAATATATCAGTCCTATTTTCTAGCTTATGAAAAACTGCTCCTTAGATTAAAGTAAAGATCTAAGTAAAGTGACTATCTGACCACAGGACCATTCATTCATGCCAAGGGTCCTATTAATAGGCCATGAGCACAGTAAGTGCTGCAAGAAATTAGTAGCAAACTACCTTCCCCAGCAAGCCTTGCTGAGAGTGACTTGATGAAGAAGAGGGATTTGAATTTGAAATGTAAAGGCTCTATCATGACAGTAGCTCAATTAGATATTTTAGCTGCACAGTATTAATCCCTCCCTACAACAACCTTATTAGAGAAGTATTATTAGTGTCTGCAGTTGTGAATAAAAGACTAAAGCCTAGCCAGGCATGGCGATGCATGTTTTTAATCCCAGCACTCGGGAGGCAGAGGTAGGAGGATGACCATGAGTTCGAGGTGACCCTAAGACTACATAGTGAATTCCAGGTCAGCCTGAGCTACAATGAGATCCTGCCTCAAAAAAAAAAAAAAAAAAAAAAGACTAATGCCTAGCAATGTTAACTTGTCCAAACTCACAGAGGTGGGAAGTGACAAGGATTCAAACCGACATTATCCTGTCTAGTATACACCGAGGAGAAATGGAAGGTAAAGGTGGAAATAATACACAGGGAGAAAGGTGAGGGAAGACTACAGTGTGGATGAGTGTGATATCCCATTTTGCCTGAAGGGAATAATCTCAAAGAGTTAAATGAGGACTGGAGAGATGGCTTAGCAGTTAAGATGCTTGCCTGCAAAGCCTAAGGACCCAGGTTCAATTCCCCAGGACCCATGTAAGCCAGGTGCACATGTGGCACATGCATCCAGAGTTCATTTGCAGTGGCTAGAAACCCTGGTGCACCCATTCTCTTTCTCTCTTTCATAAAAAAATAAATAAACTGACTTACAACACAAAATACACCAACTTTAAAAAAACTAACATTTTTTTTTAAGAAAGAGTTAGATGAGGCAGCAGGAACTCATCAATTATCCAAATCTTTATGCCTATCCAGAAGCATTCACAGAAGAGCATGTCTTACAGCACCTCTCCCATTGATATTTCCCCACCTTCTCCTAATGATAATCACATGACATGTTTTCCTTGAGTCTAAGCTTGTCTTGCTATATTTATTTGCAGATGCATTTGTGTACGCACATGCATGTACCAGGGTCTCTTGCTGCTGCAGATGAATTCCCTTCTGGTCTTATGTAGGTGGCTGGGAAATTGAATCCTGGTGGGCAAGCTTCGCCTGTGAGTCATCTTCCCCAGCCCAGCCTGTCATTAGTTCACCTCTTTATTACAGTAGCAGGAATTAACTTGTCAACTGCCACATGAGGAGAGTATCTGCAGTCCTGTAGCGGCTTGGTACCTAGGCAACTCTCCTTTAACACAACTCGGATAAATAAAAATGCCAGTCAAAAGTCTCTGGCAGGGCAAGGCACTTTAATTTAACCTTTTGGTCTGTTGGGTGGGGGGTTGTAGAAGTGAAGTCACAAGAGATGGGGAAAGTCATCAATAATAGGGAATAAAAAAGCCGGGCGTGGTGGTGCACGCCTTTAATCTCAGCACTCGGGAGGCAGAGGTAGGAGGATTGCCATGAGTTTGAGGCCACCCTGAGACTATACAGTGAACTCCAGGTCAGCCTGAGCTAGAGTGAAACCCTACCTCAAAAAAAAAAAAAAAATACAATAATAGGGAATAAAATACTCAGACGACCTGGAGGATAGATCTGTCAAAATGGAAGAATTATGTGCTCAGAGAAAGAAAATCGCTTATGATTGTCAGTGGAGTCAGGAAGTATGATATAAACTGCCATTTAGCCATAAGAATTCTTTCATTTATGAAGCCGGGCATGGTGGCGCACGCTTTTAATCCCAGCACTCGGGAGGCAGAGGTAGGAGGATCGCTGTGAGTTCGAGGCCACCCTGAGAATACATAGTGAATTCCAGGTCAGCCTGGACCAGAGTGAGACCCTACCTCAAAAAACCAAAAAAAAAAAAAAAAGAATTCTTTCATTTAAAGGAAAATTGCATTATTACTTATTGGTATTGTTACATTTGGTGATTTATAGTGGTGTACTTATAAAATAATGAGGATGTGTGTGTGATCTTTCTCAGAGCACTGCTTTTTCTTCTTGTCACGAGTGACTGTTTCCTTCACTAGAGGTAATGTCTCTTCTCACATGCTTTTGACCCTCCAACACATAAAGGGTGTCACTGAGCATCAGGTAACAACCCCATCCATTTGACTAGACTCCTGTGGGGTGTTTTGTTCTACATTAAATAAAATGTCCAAATATAACCTCTTACAGATGAAGAGAGAAGTAGCGCGTTGCACTTACCTTCTCACTACTGAAACAAAGCACCCAACCAGAAGCAGCTCACGGGAAGAAAAGGTTTGTTTTGGCTTACAATTCCAAGAGGAAGTTCTATCATGGTGGGAAAAGCATGAGAGACAGCTGGGTGTTGTATGTTGTCACATCAACTGGGAGAAAACAGCAGGCTTGAGCTGGCCAGCACTGTCAAGTGAATCTGGATTATAAAATCCCAGGTCCACCCTTAGTACACACAACCTCCAGGTAGGTTCCATGTGCCAAAGGCTCAACCAGCTGGGGATTAAGTACGAGGCTTTATCACAAACACATGGCTATGGCAGGCATTTTATGATCAAACCATCACATAGCACTTCTGAATGCTGAGCACCCAGGCTGTCCCTGGGTCTGGCTCTGCTTTTTATTTTTGTTTTTCTTTTTTTTTTAACTTCTGTAGGAGGTTGTTATAACATTTCCTATGAGTCGGGTGCCTGGGGAGATTCCTAATGCATCAGATATAAAATAACAGATTCCATGTGTTTTTCATTATTTCTGAGTAGGAATGGTCTCAGATTTTGGATTCTCTCTTTACTCTTTTTTTATATAAGTTTTTAGCCTGTGTATGATGTGTGGTGTATGTGCATGTATGTGTGTTTGTATGCTGCTGCACACATGCCCAGAGGTCAGCTGGAATGTTTCCCTCAGTCTCTGTCCATCATATTTTCTGAGACAGGGGTCTCACTAGAACCTGGAGCTCACTGATTGTGCCACACTACTAGCCAGCCAATCCTAGGGACTGTCGTGGCTCTGCTTCTCCAGCACAGGGATTCTTTGTGTGGGTGTGGGGGAACCAAGTTCAGGTCCTCATGCTTGCTCAGCAAGCACTTTCCCCATTATACCATCTCTCCAGCCCCTTAGAGAGTAACTTTTTTTTTTTTTTTTGGTTTTGCGAGGTAGGGTCTCACTCTGGTCCAGGCTGACCTGGAATTCACTATGTAGTCTCAGGGTAGCCTCGAACTCTCGGCGATCCTCCTACCTCTGCCTCCCGAGCGCTGGGATTAAAGGCGTGCGCCACCACGCCCGGCCGAGAGTAACTTTTAAAACCTTGTCTTGGTCCCTAAAAACTAAACATAGTCTGGCTGGGCGTGATGGTGCACACCTTTAATCCCAGCAGAGGTAGGAGGATCATCTTGAGTTTGAGGCCACCCTGACACTACATAATGAATTCCAGGTCAACCTGGGCTAGAGTGAAATGCTACCTCGAACAACCAAGAATTAAATAAATAAGCATAAAATAGTGAACAATTCAAGTGTTTTTTTTTTAAATGCATAAAATGCTACTCTAGAAGATTCACAATGAGGGGTGGATAAGTTCTTCAGTAAAGACTAGTGTTCAAATTTGTTTCACCTGGTAATTCCATACTTTTCTTCTTATCATGGTTGTTATCATCCTGTAGACATGCCAGGAAGGTCCTGTAGGCAAAAATGAAGACAATAACATCTGGGCTGTCAGACTCAATTGTAATAACAGTCATTTGGGTTGACAGGAGGAAAAATAATGGGTAATACAAAACTAAGTATATCAGACACCTATAAATTGCAATCCTGGATATATGCTGTTACTGTGAATTTCTAAATGTTTGAGATGAAAATGAAATGGACAAGTCAGACTTTATCACTTCAAGTGGCATTGTTCTTTGTGCTATTTCTTTCAGAAATAAACACTAATATCCAGAAAATTCTCTGAATTTTTTTTCAGTAGTGCACATTACACCAAGGGCCTCATACATGCTAGGCAAACACTCTACCACTGAGCTGCGCTCCTGGCCAGCTCTGGAATTAATTATCTAAAAGTACCTGAGTTAAGGATCTGGCTTATTTGACTGTTATAAATAGTATGGCTCATTGACAACTTCAGACACAATGTGTGCTAGGAAAGTACAACTGCAGAATGATTTGTTTTTTCTCCCAGAAACTGCAATGGAGCCTTCTTGTGGCTGACTTAATCCAGCACATTTTCCCTGACCTAAGCAGCAAAGCTGACAAGGAGCAACTTCACTGTAACGGTAGCCGTGACCAAGTGCTTTGTGTGAAAGAACCCGGGAACCAACAGTCTTATGACAGACAAGTATATTTACCTTACAAATAGAAGACAATGCCCAAGAACAGAAAGAGCACATTTGCCTCTTTATTTAACAAACAGCATCCAAAGCCACTTCATCAATTTCATGGCAGTAGTTTACCAAAGGAAAAGACCTGGATTCTAGGTGCTATGTTAGCAGTGGGTATAAATAGATGCACCTAAAAAGTGGGGGGATTGCCTATTTTCATGTCTCTAATTTCCTAAAATATTAAATGAAAAGAATAGAATGTTCTATTTTCTAGAAATAACTTACCTGGCAAGACTCGGGATATCCAAGATGCAGCTTAAAACAAAAAAAGCAAGAGCAAAGAAAATAATGTTCTAAACTCAATTTATTACATTGGTGGTCACTCCTTGTGAAGGACCAGAGTTTCCCACATCTTTCCTGGTGAGCATGTACATCTCTAGCTTAACCTCAGCAATACACGTCTTCCTTAATTTTCCCCAAATAGCTCTGTCTTGGCTGACTTGCTAATAATGTGCATAATCTTATCTCTCTTAGTGCAAAGATTTTCTTTGAATAACCCTAATTCATTCTTGCCTCTGAACACTTTTTTCTCCCATACAATGTCCTCAAGTATAATTGCCTCTCTCCCCAGGTCTGATGGAATCAGTACAAAATTTGCATGAGGTCAAGGCCGGGCATGGTGGCACACACCTTTAATCAGAGCACTCTGGAGGCAGAGGTAGGAGGACTGCCATGAGTTCAAGGCCATCCTGAGACTACATAGTGAATTCCAGGTCAGCCTGGGCTAGAATGAAACCCTATCTCAAAAACAAAAACAAAAAAAAAAAATTACATGAGGTGAGAAGTCTTAATAAATCAGCTTGGGTGGATATAGTGGCTAAATGATTTGGGAATGACAATTAATTAAGATAAGAGACCATGACAGGGGAACATGAGGCCATGGGAAGGTGGGGATGACAAAAGGAAATATGTAGTGTGAAAGTGTACAGGGGGACTATGGAGAAGGAGGGTATGAAAAGGGAAGGGAGAGAGAGGGGGAGAACCAGGAGAATGAAAACAAAAAGTAACTGTTTGAAAACCAATATAATGGATGCTAATAGTAGTTGTTTGAATCAGATGTCCCCCATAAATTCATGTATTTTGAATGCTTGGTTCCCAGCTGTGGTAGTGTGAAAATAAATGGCCCCATAGACTCAAGTATTTTTTTATTAAGATTAAGCTTGCTACTAAAGTCTCTAGTAGGCAGAGTCTGCTAGAGATATGTCATTGGAGGCAGATCTTGAGTCCAGCCCTACTATATGTGTGCAAAGTCAGCTTGAGCTCTAGCCACTTATGCTTGCTGGTATTGTCTTCTCTCTGCTGTAGATGCTAGAGTGAGCCTGCTTCTTTCACCATGATGAAGCTTCCCCTGGAATCTGTAAGCCTGAAATAAACCCTTCCTCCTATAAGCTGCTTCTGGTTGGATGTTTGTCCTGGCAATGAGAAGGTAACTACAGCATCAGCTGATGGCAATTTGGGAGCTGGAGCCTTGCTGGAGATGTGTTGGTGAATTTAAGGGTATTATAACCAGTTCCCCTTTGCTAGAGCTCAGCTCACCCTCCTGCTGCTGTTGTCCACCTGATGTTGGCAAGGAGGTGATGTCCAGCCTCTGCTCTGCCATCATTTCCTTGCCATCATGAAGTTTCCCTGAGACTGTAAGCCAAAATAAATTCTTTCCTCCCATTAGCTGCTTTTAGTCAGGTGCTTTAACTGAGCAATGAGAAGTTAACTGCAACACTGATAAAAAAAAAAAATCAACAAAATAAATGGGGAAAATATTTGGGAAGTACTTGGGACCCTCACAGTGACCCACTCACATGTCTTGCACATAAGTAATCACTAATGAATATTTATTAATGGCTGCTGAGCAGATGGAAGAATGGAGGTGTACTTATTGGTTGGTGTTAGACATCTATCTGATTATTAATATGTAGGTAATTTATTACACCATTATGGTTTATTGTGACATACTTTCCATTAGAACAGCTCATCACATGTCCCAACCAGGATGAAAGATGGACTGAGACATGAAGTGCAAGCTGGACCAGCACCTCCTACCTACCATGCATTCATGCTAAGGAAAGGTAAGACCAACTGGGTGAATAGAGGGCCATTTGTGCTGCTCAATAACAAAAGAAAGCAAACCAATTAGCAGAGATTGTGTTTAATGGGAGTTTCCAATGTTGTTTTGACAAATATCCTCCCATATATTGTTTCTATGTGATAAAACAATAGTATCACAATTTTCCCCCAATGTTAAGAAAGCATATAAAGTTTTTTTGTTTTTTGTTGTTGTTGTTTTGTTTTGAAGATTGGGTTGAACAGATGGCTTGGTAGAGAAAGTACTTGCCATGTAAGCCTGAGTGCCCAAGTTTGGAACTCCAGTACTCATGTAAAAGCTAGACAGCCGGTTGTGGTGGTGCACATCTTTAATCCCAGCACTTGGGAGGCAGGGGTAGGAGGCTTGCCATGAGTTCAAAGCCACCCTGAGACTACATAATTAATTCTAGGTCAGCCTGGGCCAGAGTGAGACCCTACTTCAGAAACAAAACAAAACAAAACAAAACAAAACAAAACAAAACAAAACAAAAAAGCTAGACAGACTAGGGATATGTCTTCATGGTTAAAGGACCTTGTTTGCAAAGCCCGCTGACCCAGGTTCAATTCCCCAACACCCATGTAAAGTCACATGCAAAGTGATGCATGCATTTGTGACCCCAGCATCCCTATGACAATGGGAGGCAGATCCAGGAGAAGTCAAAGCTCACAGGCCAGCTAGTCTGACATTCCTTTGTAGCAGCAAGATACCCTGTCTCAAAGAAGGTGGAACACAGACACCTTGAAGTTGTCCTTTGACCTTCACATGAACATTATGGTACATGTGCCCGTACTCACACACACATACACACATACACACACAAATAAATAGTAAACATACTTTTTTAAAATCAGACACTATAGTGGGCCTATGTAATCCCAGGTTGCCTATGGCAAGAAAGGAGACAGAGACAGAAGAATCGATTAGAAGTTTATAAAGCAGCTAGCCTGGTGAATAGAGTGATGCACAAGAGACCCTGCCCCAGAATGAGGTGGGAGGCAAGGGCTGGCACTTCACAGTTGTTCTCTGACCTCCACACATGTGCTACAACATGAGCCCTCCGCCACACACACATGCACCAAGAAAAAAGACTGATTTCTCAATATTTCTGAGCAGAGAAATGACAAAGACTAGATTAGACAATGACTAGAACCAAGTTTAACATTCCCTTGTTCAATATTTTTTTAAAGCATGGTCTTTCAGTTATAACACTGAAGAGGTGAAGACAAATCGTGGAGATAATGCAGATGAGTTCCTACTTATTCTTCTACCATGTGCGGTGTTAAGTCTGTGGGAAGCAACTGTTTTAGAATAGCTTCCTATTCTAGGCCCCAACACACCAGACCAGAATGAAGTCACTCATGTTCTACATAATCACCTTAAAATGGGGAGATTAAAAGAATAATTCAGGAGATCCCAGTCTTCTGAAGCAAGGGCAATAATGAAGTCTCCTCTGTTTTAGCCCTGTAAGAAAAGTAATTGAAAAAAATCCATTTTTGTGCATGTCTACCTTAGTCCTTTTCTATGAGGCCATGAGTCTCTGTTCAGATCATTGTTTTCTGATTCTAAAGTCACAAAGCCAATTTTACATAATTCTATCTTTGGACAGCAGGTATTTCCAAATGGCAGTGCACTTAGCCCATGCTAGTGAGAAAATAATATGTGCTCTTTTTATTTTCTTATCTTCAAATATTTTTACTCAGATACTCAGCTTTCCTGAGGTATAATTGACATATAAATTATATGTGCCAACTGTTCAACTTGATGCTTTTATGGTCAGTACTGTTAACCACAGTTACATTGTAGCACTGTATTTATTTTGTTCCAATTTCAAACACATTTATAAAGCAAATTAGCAGCAGGTATCAGAACACTATGTGTTCTCCCTTGTTTTGGCTCCAATAATTGTGAACTAAGGTAACATTCCAAAATTTTAAAGATTTATGTACAACAATGTTGACCACAGAATTCTTTTATTTTTATTTTTATTTATTTATTTGCAAGCAAGAGAGAGATAGAAGAGAGGCAGACAGAGAGATAATGGACATGCCAGGGCCTCTAGCCACTGCAAACAAACTCCAGATGCATGTGCCCCTCATACATCTGGATTATGTGGGTCCTGGAGAATCAAACTGGGATCCTTTGGCTTTGCAGGCAAGTGCCTTAACCACCGAGCCATTTCGCCAGCCCTTGACCACAGAATTCTTTACAGCAATGAACAATCATCGTGTACAAAGATGTTGAGCATAGAATTTTGTTTTAGAGAGAGAGCGAAAGCAGAGAGAGATTGAGAACTGGTGCACCAGGGCCTTGGCCACTGCAATCGAACTCCAGGTATTTGTGCCACCTAGTGCATATGCAACCTTGCTCTTGCATCACCTTTATGCATCTGGTTTATGTGGGATCTGCAGAGAGATCGAACATGGGTCCTTAGGCTTTGCAGGCATGTGCCTTAACCACTAAGCAATCTCTCTGACCATAGACTTCTTTATGGCAGTGAACACTACAGACAAAAAATGAAAACATCCTGATGACAATAATCACATTATCAAAGCATCTATGCAACGGTTTATTTATGCAGCCACTGAACCACTGATGAAGCATTTTAATAATATTTATTTGTTATAAAACCATATGTATTTTGGGCTAGAGAGATGGCTTAGTGGGTAAGGTGCTTGCTTGGAAAGCCAAAAGGACCTAGGTTCGATTCTCCAAGACCCTCATAAGCCAGATGCACAGGTGGAGCATGTGTCTGGAGTTCATTTGCAGCAGCTGAAGGCGCTGGTGCACCCTCTATCTCTCTATCTCTCAAATAAATAAAACAAATAAATTTTTAAAAGCTATATGTATTTTAAGACCAACTACATGATTTTATGCATACCATTGTTTCAATTATGTGAAAAATTCATAAGAATCATGTAGAAAATGCTGAATTTACCAATAACTAAGATTGAATAAGAGTAACTAAGATTACTTCTAAGTGACGGGACATGGTAGCTAATTTCCTGATTTAAATTTCCCACACTATGTAAGTTTTCTAAAATCAATGCATAACATATTCAGAAGGAAAAAAAGCCCGCAAGCTTGGAGAGTGAGGCTCATAGCTGACAAGACAGATTTTACTCAGCAATGACCCCTCATTGGATCCTTGAAGTCGAAACAGCTCCCTGTGCTCTCATCTTCCATTTCCTTGGCTGCTTTCCTAGATCTTCATCTTGGCTGCTGCTTCAGAAGCACCTGTATCATCAACCAACAACCCCCTGGTATAAGCTGAGTTTGCTCTTCACAGCAGTTGCTTTGCCATTTGTTGTTTCCTAGTCAGAATACCACTTGCTCAGAGGTCAAGATCTGGTTGATTCTTTGATACTCAAAGAGTAGAATGATGAGAACATTTCATTTAAGAACACTGATCTAGAGCAATGTATCTGGAAGACTGGAGTGTGGTGAGGAGACATGATTTTTAAACATTTGTTTGTTTGTTTGTTTGTTTTTTGAGATAGGATCTCTCTCCCAGGCTGACCTGGAATTCAGTATGTAGTCTCAGGCTGGCCTCGAACTCATGGTGATCCTCCTACCTCTGCCTCCCAAGGGCTGTGATTAAAGGTGTGCACCACCACACCCGGCTAAACTTGTATTATGTGAGCAACGGGAATATTGTGTGCATTCCTACATCTCTTCTATGCACTGTAGTTTCTTGGAACATAGCAATTACATCATATTCATCTTTCCAGTGTCTAAAATAGTTCTGACACAATATTGGCACTTAATATATGTTGTAAATAAATGACAAAAGCCTGGGTGGATGGAAGGAGAGGTGAGTAACTGATATTAGTCAGCTAGGCAACGAATGTTTATTGATCACCCATTATGTGCCAATTTGTGCAGGGAGCTAGATTATAAGAAACTGTGGTTAAGACACAAAAATGAATCCATGAACAGGCTGGATATGAAGCCCGAGGAACACCTGGAGTCCATGAACGATGCCTGCTCATCCAGCTAGTGCTGATTAAGGCTGCATGGTTCCCGGCCTGCTGGTCTGCCTGAAGCATGCATAGGTGAGCAGAACAGTCTGGTACTGTTATGTTGAGTAATTTTTCAGGGTCAAGTGGTCACAGATGAGGTTACAGTGTAGTGTCAAAGGTCAATGCTGAAGCTCATTTGCAGCTCTTTGAGTAGTAGCCACCTGGGATCTGTTTTGCATGACATTTCTGCAGTTTAAACATGAAAATTTAGTAAAAATTTACCCTTCTTAGGTTTCCATTTCCTCTGGCTTTAGCATCACCTGTATCTTTCAAACTAGGTCCCTTGTTATCAGCAACCCCTAAAAGGAATCCCGTTTTATAGGAAGGTAGGGCATCTGAATGCCCAAGAGCTCCTGAGCTTTTTCAAAGCCAATATTGTCATTCACAGATGGGCAATAGCCTCAGTTGCAGGGGTTCATCCTGTTCCTAACTGCCTGGATGCGTGAGTTCTGCCATTCAGAGCCTTAAGAACTGAATTGTAATTCTGTTCATGTGTGCCACTCCATGTGGTCACGATGCCCTGAGTACACTTCAGAGTCTGGTAGCCAGCATCCAGAATGCTAAGTGGCATGCTGCCTTGTCTCTCACTTCCAGTAGCTCTCATAATGCAGAGGGAACTGCTTTTTTAGAAGCTAAATTTGACCTCTATGGTTTGAAAATACACAAAAGAGTGGCAAGAAATATTCCTTTAAAATAATTTCTTGGGCTGGAGAAAAGGCTTAGCAGTAAGGTATTTGCCTACAAAGCCAAAAGGACCCAGGTTCGGTTCCCCAGGACCCACATAAACCAGATGCACAAGATGGCACATTCGTCTGGAGTTCATTTGCAGTGGCTGAAGGCCCTAGCACCCATTCTCTCTCTCTCTCTCTCTCTCTCTCTCTCTCTCTCTCTCTTCCTCTCCTTCCCTCCCTTCTTTCCTTCCTTCCTCCCTCCCTCTCCCTCTCCTTCACTCCCTTCTTTCCTTCCTTCCTCCCTCTCTCTCTCATTCTCTCTCTCAAATAAAAATAAATAAATAATTTTAAACAAACAATTTATTGGGGCCTAGAAGATGGTTTTGTGGACAAAGCACTTGCTGCTCAAGCTGGAGTACCCAAATTCAATCCTCAGACCCCACATAAAAAGCCAGAGACTGCAGAGGGTTTCTGTAATCCCAGCATACTGGTGCTAACAGTGAGATGGAGGCAGAGGCCAAGAATTTCTCAGAAGCTCCTGAGGAGCACAGCAAAGAACAGCAGCAGGGTGAGAATCAAGAATGAGGAAAGATAGAGGACCAGCCTTAAAGTTGTCCTCTGACTTCCACATGTACACCAGTTTAGTAAAAGGAAGTTCAAGCCAAGAGAAGTGGCTCATATCTTTATTCCCAGCACTCGTAAGGTAGGATTACCATGAGTTCAAGGCTAGCCTACAGAGTTCTACAGAGTGAGTTCCAGTTCAGCCTGGGCTAGAAAGAGACCGTTCTTCAAAATCAAAACAAAAAAGAAAGAAAGAAAAAAAGAAAGAAAGGAAGGAAGGAAGGAAGGAAGGAAGGAAGGAAGGAAGGAAGGAAGGAAGGAAGGTTCAAATGATCTAGACAAAGAGACATATGTTTTATAGATGATCTTAAGTTAGCTAACATAGGATGACTGTGCAAATGTCCCATTTGTCATATCTTGATCAAATCTGCACAGATGCTATTTCCAAATAAGATCACATCCCACATATTTTTTGAAGGATACAACTCAAGCCACATCAATGAGCTTCTAATTTTTTATAGGCATTCTTCTGTTGCTGAGCCAGGAACCTCTAATGTACAGACCTTATCCATGCAATTGCATAGCTCTGTATGCTCCACTTATTGCCACAGAGACAGTATTACACGGCATTGAGAACTCTGAAACCTACAGTAGGCAGTGCTTGCTGTATGACCTTGGACAATCACTTAACTACTGTGAGCTTTAGCTGTCTTCTCTGTAAACATGGGATAAAAGCAGGAATTTGCCCCATAGGATTGTCATGAGGACCGAATGTGTCCATATATGCATAGCACCATGAATAATGTAGTATTGTAGTATAACAGACAGCTTCAGGTTCACTGAGATGAACTTCCAGGCACAGTTATGGAGGAAGGGATATTATTTATTGAAGCTTACAGATCCAGGGGAAGTTCCATAATGGCAGGAGAAGCAGCCTGCTTCCACAGATCCAAGCAAGAGAGAAAAACCAACCAGCCACACAGCACACAGAGCAAAGCTATGGCCAAAAGCCACAGCACACTTCAGGAACTCCCACTGGGCACACTTTGCATATCTTTACAATGGAATCTCATACCCACCACCACACCTTAAGAACCACCCAGTGACATTGCTTCTAGCAAGGTGATCGCAGATGCAAACTATAAACTAATAAAACATTGAATATATTGGGGGCCATATATTCAAACTACCACATGTAGTTTATGAAAAAAATGTTCAACATAATTTGTCATCAGTAAGTGCAAATTAAAACTACACATGAGACTACTACATGTATCTGTTGTCAAAAAGGAAAGATAACAAGCTTGGTGAGGCTGTGAAGTAAACTATTGGTAGGAATATAAATGAGAATAAAAAAAAAGAGAGCTTTAAAGGGTCTGGAGAGATGGCTTAGCAGTTAAGCACTTGCCTGTGAAGCCTAAGGAGCCTGGCTGGAGGTTCGATTCCCCAGTACCCACGTAAGCCAAATGCACAAGATGGCGCATGCCTCTAGAGTTCGTTTGCAGTGGCTGGAGGCCCTGGAGCACCCATTCTCTCTTTCTCAATCTCTCTCTCTTTCTCTCTGACTGTCACTCTCAAATAAGTAAACAAATAAAAACAACAACAACAAAAAATGAGGATAGCCAATGTAGAAAGCAGAATGGAGGTTCATTCCAACAGGCCCTCTAAGGCTCAAGGAACATTGTGGAAGAGGGGGCAGAAAGAATGCAAGAGCCACAGGGCAGAAAGGCATACTATCCTCTCCACAGGAACCTACTGGTACATTCATGATTCCATAGTGATTACCAATACCCTCAGTGAAGAGGGTCCTCAATAGAATGGGGTGGGGGAGAGGGGGAAAAGAGGATAATCTGATGGGAATATGATTTGTAGTATGTTCATGTATTAAAATTTCCAAATATATATATGTAAATATATATAGGTATAGATATATATATTTGAAGCTCCTATATTAACTAGCAATCCCACTTTCAGGTCTATATCCAAATGAATTTGATATATGTCAAAGAGATAGATGCATTTCCATTCTCATATTAACAGAACTCACACTAAGTAAAAAAGTATAATGGAGGAGCTGGAGAGATGGCTCAGTGGTTAAGGTGCTTGCCTGCAAACCCTAATGTCCCAGCTTTGATTCCCCAGTACCCTTGTAAAGCCAGATGCACAGTGGTGCATGCATCTGGAATTTGTTTACAGTGGCTGGAGGACCTGGCACACCCATTCTTTCTCTGTTTCTACCTCTCTCTGCTTGAAAATAAATAAATAAAACTATTTTTTAAAGTATAATGGAGGTTACCATAGACTGGTGATTTGTAATACAGAGGGGAAGATGCTGATCAAAAGGCACAAAGTTTCAGTTATAGTGGGGGAATATTACATAGCATGTTGGCCAGTAGTAATAGTGTACTTCACATTTCAATTCTATATTTATTTATTTATTTGGGAGAAAGAGAGAAAAAAAGCAGACAGAGAAGGTGAGTATAGGCACATCTGGGCCTCTTGCCACTGAAAACAAATTCCAGATGTGGATGCCACTTTGTGCATCTGGCTTTGCATCTGCCTTTATGTGGGTACTGGGGAATTGAATCAGGGCCATCAGTTGTAAGCAAGTACCTTGAACTGTTGAGCCATCTCTCCAGCCCCTCAATTATATTTTTGCTTATATGTTTGCTTGTTCATTGTCTTGCTTACTGGTGAGGCAGTTTAGGAGTGGCAGGACTCCCAAAGTGAATAGCTTTCTCCTTGACTCAATGCTGGAATTGTCATTGGGCTTATAGGAGAAGATCTAGATTACACTGTACTACTGATCAGAAACTTCAGAAGTGTCTGGCCTTTTCTTATCTGTGCTCCCTTAAGAAGTCCTTTTGCTTCCTTCTGTGAGTAAACATTTTCAAAAGAGCTGATTTACTCATTTTTCTCAAAGAATTTCATTGTATAAATGGAACTTATAAGGGGCTTTATGGGGTGTGCTTTGCAGGGTTATGGATGAGAGAGATGTGCTGATGTGTTTAATGTCAAAGGCCACCCGAGTCCAAGTTTTAGGCTTTAAGACATGGATTTTGGTCTAAGGCATGGCTTCCTAGCTGCTTTGATAGCTGTGCCAATAGCTGACAAAAAAGGGAGAATAGTCTTTGTCAGTCTTTTTCAACAGTTTTATTAGTTACACTGACATTTTTCAGCCAGCAGTAAACGTGAAGGGTGGGATGGAGGTTGGTAAGGGACTTTTTTTCTCATGTCACTTAATTTTCTGTCTTTATGTCTTTCTTCAGTTATGGATATGGAAGTTTTTAAGCAGCAGCAACAGCCACTGATGGCGGTGTTTCTTAAAAATTACTAGAGAATATCTTGCACAAAATGAGAGTGCAAAAATCAAGAAAGGGGTACTTGGGGATGTGCTTCAGAGGGTACAGGGCTTGTCGCACCAACATGAGGACCTGAGTTCCATCCCCAGCACCCACATAAAATGCCCAATGCTAGAGAAGACCAAATAGAGAATCTCCAGAGCTTGCTGGCTAGCTGATCTAGCCAAATTGCTGAACTCTGAGTTCAGTGAGAGACTCTGTCTTGAAGAACAAGAAAGAGCCTTGATTTTGATATCTGAGTTATACATGTGCACACGCGTGCACGCACATACACACACACACACACACACACACACACACACAAAGTGCCTCGACACAACACAAAACCATACATGAACACACATTATACACACATAAGAAATTTTAAAAAAAGAAGAATCCACCTCAAGAATGGGAAATAGGACATTGTCAGGATGCCAGTAGGCAAGTGCCTCTCTGCAATGGTTAATATCACCTAGAAGAGAAATCTCTGGGCACACCTGTGAGAGTTTCTAGGTTGTGTCAATTGAAGATAGAAGATCTACCCTAGTGTGGGAGACACCATTCCATAGGCTGGGTTATAGATGGAATAAAAACAGAGAGCAAGCCGGGCATGGTGGCGCACGCCTTTAATCCCAGCACTTGGGAGGCAGAGGTAGGAGGATTGCTGTGAGTTCGCGGCCACCCTGAGACTACAGGTCAGCCTGGACCAGAGTGAAACCCTATCTCAAAAAACCAAAAAAAAAAAAAAAAAAAAAAAAACAGAGAGCAAGGGCTGGAGAGATCATTCAGCAGTTAAGGCGCTTGACTGCAAAGCCAAAACACCTAAGTTCAATTCCCCATTGCCCACGTACAGCAGATGCACAGGGTGATTCATGCATCTGGCGTTCATTTGTAGTGGCTAAAGGCCCTATTGTGTGCCCATTCTTTCTCCTATCTGCCTCTCTCTCTCTGTCTCTCAAAAACATAAATTAAAAGCTGGGTGTGGTGGAGCATGCACTCGGGAGGCAGAGGTGGGAAGAACACCATGAGTTCAAGGCCACCCTGAGACTACAGAGTGAATTCCAGGTCAGCCTGGGCTAGAGCGAGACCCTACCTCGAAAAACAAACAAAAAAACCATAAACTAAATATTTAAGGGGTTGGAGAGGTGGCTTAGCAGTTAAGGCATAGCCTGCAAAGCCAAAGGATCCCAGTTCAATTCTCCAGGAGCCACGTAAGCCAGATGCACATGGCGGTGCATGAGTCTGAAGTTCATTTGCAGTGGCTGGAGGGCCTGGCGTGCCCATTCTCTCTCTTCTCTTTCTCTTTTTCTCTCTCTCTATCAAATAAATAAATAAATAAACAAGAGAGCTGCTGTGCATCAACATTCACCACTCTCTGCTTCCTCTGTATGAATGAATGTGACCAGTTGCCTCACCCTACTGCTGCCATGCCCTCCCAAGCATAACAGACTACACGTCAAACTAACTCCAAATACACCCTTCCTCCCATAAGTTGCTTCTTGCCAGGCAGTCTGTCATAGCAACAAATAATACACCCTAAGCCTTGAAGTTTATAAGAATCTCTGGTAGATCTTGTTAAAAAATGTAGATTTAGCCGGGCATGGTAAGGCTCGCCTTTAATCCCAACACTTGGGAGGCAGAAGTAGGAGGATCTCCGTAAGTTTGAGGCCACCCTGAGACTACATAGTGAATTCCAGGTCAGCCTGGGCTAGAGTGAGACCCTACCTCAAAAAAACAAAAACAAAAAATGTATATTTAGATTAAAAACTTGGGTTAGAGGCTGAAACTGTGACTTTTTAACAAACCACTTTTGGATGCTCTTTACGCTTTGCATAGCCAGGGTGCAGAGATCAGTTTATGCGAGCATGTAGGAGAGAGAAGAGAGGACAAAGAGGGAGAAAAGAGAGGGAGGAGGAAGGGGGAGGGTAAGATTGATTTACTTCTGTCTAGTGGGATTAATTAGATAATAGTAACAATACAGTAAAAAAGGGGAAAGATGAAAGAAAGCAAGAGTTTTTTTCTCATAAGCATTGATTCTTTTTTTGTTTTTAATTTATTATGCTTTTTTTCAATTTATATAAATGTATATATTTTACAGAACTTATAGGCTTGTATCCCTTCACCCCCGGTCTCCATTAGCATTGATTTTTAACTTGTTCCTTATAATAATAAATGTACCAGGTTAGTAGATATATGCATATACTTAATTTTTTTATTTCTAATTTTTTGATTTAAATTTTATAGACTTACTTTTTAAGAGAAAGAATTTGTAAATGAATATAAATGAAGAAAAACGTTAAGGGGCTGACGTGACGGCAGCACCACACATCCGACCCTGCCAGAAGTAAACGTCTGAGGAGGTCACCTCCAACTCTGCAGCAATTCCCTGAAGACGCATGTCAGCCAGAGCCAGGAACCAGCTGTAGGAAGGAGTGGGCGGGGCCTCGACACAGCGCTCCAGCCCGCAGGGGGCGGAGCCTCGCTGGCAGCGGCTTCAGGTCTAAGAGGCGAGGCCTCGGCCACCGCGGCCTGCAGGGGGCGGGACCTCAGCGTGGCCACGCCAAGCCTCAGGGGGCGGAGCCACTGCGGGAGCCGCGGCAGCTCTCGGGAGGCGGGACCTCGTCTGGAGAGCCTCCAGGCCCAGGGGGCGTGGCTAGGGGCGTGGCCTGGGCCCTAAATTGGCGCGCTTGCGAGAGCTCGGGAATTCGATTGGTGGCTTTTGAACCCGGAAGCAGTCCCCAGCGGCGCTCGGAAGCTACGGGAACGCGGGGCTCGGCTGGGCGCTGCAGCTGCGGGATGGTCGGCGGTGGCGGCGGCGGGAAGCGCAGGCCCTGCGGGGAGGCGCAGCAGGTACTGCCAGGAAGCATGCGCGGGACCCGCGAGGCGCTCTGGGTGACGGGCAGAGCCTCGGGCCGCGCCCCTCGGCCTCCTAGTCCGCCCCGAGCGCCACGCCGGAGTCGTTAGTGTCTTTGCAGTCGATCATCCGCTCGCGTTCTTTCAGCCTCAGCTGCCTCTCTGCACAGGCACACCAGTGCGTGCACATCTTCCTCTAGGTCGTTTGCCTGCGGTGCTCGTGCGTAGAAAGTGCTGGCACACTGAAGCTCTTCGAACGCCTTACGTTGAAGTCAATCTTTAAGATTTCACAAAAGCCAGAGAAGACAGGTCAGGGCTCGTGCTATGTTCGCACTGTTGACTACTTAGAGAAGCAGCATGGCGAAGTTGTCCAGTCTGCTCTACCGCCAGAGTTAAACCTAGCTTTAAAATCCCTGCTCTCCAATTGCTAGTTGGGGACATCGGGAAAGCTAATAACCTCGGTCTCCTCATTCAATAAAACTGGCTTGTAAGGATTAAATGAGTTCACCCATGCAGTGTTAGTTATTTATTGTTTCTAAGATTATCTATTACTGTCAATGCTGTTATTGCAACCTGTTTGGCGGTCTGCCTTTCAACAGGCATTGTTGAATTTTTTCATGACCTCAGATGATATAATCCTTGTTGTAATAAACTTACTGGTCTATTCCTGGTGCTCTTTTACCTTGTTTATTTAATAACACCCATCTGTGAACCCACTGCCCAACCCAAGAACTAAACAACATTGTCCCCCCCCCTTTTTGCCTAATCTTTTCCAGCTGCCCCCATCAAAATGTAGCTGTCATCCTGAATTCTATTCTTCCACTTGTCTTCTCTTAACAGTTTTACCTGTGCGTGTATACAAAATGTTTTAAGTTTTTGAAGTTGATAAAAAGGCTACCACGTTGCATACAGTCTTTTAAAAATATATTTTATTTGCAAGCAGAGAGAGAGAATGGGTGAACCAGGAACTCCAGGTGCATGTGCCACTTTGTGCATCTGTCTTTACGTGGGTACTGGGGAATCAAACCTAGATTGTTAGGCTTTACAGGCAAGTACCTTAACTGCTGGGCTATCTATCTCTCCAGCCCTGCATACAATCCTGAGGACTTTTATCCCTCATTAAGTTTTTTTTTTTTTTTGGTTTTTCGAGGTAGGGTCTCACTCCGGCCCAGGCTGACCTGGAATTAACTATGTAGTCTCAGGGTGGCTTCGAACTCATGGCGATCCTCCTACCTCTGCCTCCCGAGTGCTGGGATTAAAGACGTGCGCCACCACGCCCTGCTACCCTCATTAAGTTTTAAGATTGGATTTCCCTTTCATTAAAAGCACTATAACTTCATTCTCCTGGTGATAAGGATTTCATTTGGGTTTTTTATTTCTTTTTGAGGTTAAAACAGTGCCAACATGAACATTTCTTGTATGTTGTCTAATTCATAAATACATTGTGTAGATTTTTGAATAATTAAGTAGCATCGATAAACCCGGGCTTACTTGGACAACTTAAAAGTCAGAAATACCTAGATCATAAATTTCCAACTATTGATATGTGGGACCAGATAAGACTGTTGAAGGGAGATGTTGTGTGATTGTAGAATGCTGAGTACTGTCCCTAGCCTCTGTCCCACTAGATGCCACTAGCACCACTTCCCCTCCTCCAACTATGACAACCAAAATGGTCTCTAGATATTCCTGAATGCTTCCGTTTGGGGACTGGGGACAAAGTCATATCTCAGTTGGGAACCACTGATTTATGTAGGAAGGAAGAAGATACAAAGAAAGTAATCCAAAAGGAAAGAATCTGGGTTCCAACGAAGAAAAATAAATTGCCCTTAGAAAACTCAAGCTAGGTAACCTGAACTAAATATAGTCTTTACAGACATGCATTAGTTGTCCAACAGGCATTGTAGAACCTAGCATCCTTAGTGTGCACTGGTGTTAAATGAGCTGTCCTTGCATAAGGCCTTGCTGAAGAGCTGGCTTTAGCCCAGAGTAGTGCTGTTCTCATCTTGTTAGAGACAATGGATGCCCAACTTTGCATGCCTCCCTCTTGTATTTGACCATCAAAAAGAAGGAATCTCTAAATTGAAGGTTCGTAGTGATTATATGGAATAGTTCAGACATAACTCTGGTTGCATGTTGCTAAAGAAGTAGCTTTTTTTGTTTTAATATAATGAACTTTTAAGATTAGAATACAAGGTAATGGGCTTTGTCACACATTGTTGGGGTTTTTTGTTGTTGTTCTTTGTTTTTTTTTTTTTTTTTTTTTTTTTTTTTGGTTTTTCGAGGTAGGGTCTCACTCTGGTACAGGCTGACCTGGAATTAACTATGTAGTCTCAGGGTGGCCTCGAACTCTCGGCGATCCTCCTACCTCTGCCTCCCGAGTGCTGGGATTAAAGGCGTGCGCCACCACGTCCGGCTTGTTGTTGTTCTTAGTTTTTGAGGGAGGGCCTTACTGTAGTCCAGGCTGACCTGGAATTCAGTCTGCACTCCTAGGCTGGCCTCGAACTCAGAGCGATCATCCTACCTCTGCCTCTTGAGTACAGGGGTTAAAGGCATGATTGATTTTTTTTTTTTTTTTAAGATGGTTTTGCTGTGTATCCCAGGCTGGCTTTGAACTCACTATGTAATTCAGGCTGGTGTCCAACTTGCAGCAGTCCTGTGCCTCAGCCTCCAAGTGCTGTGATAGGAGTGCTAGTGTTAACAGGTGTACACCACCACCCTGGCAGAAACAGCTTTTTAACTGATAAATCCCTTTGTATCCTGTTATTTTTCATAATTTGCTTCTGGTGTGATTCATGAATCTTTTAACAAAAGTCACAATGACAGCTTGTTAACCAAAAGATGAGGAAAACCTGCTTTTAATCCTCCTTGCTTTTTTAGTTTTTTACTTTTTGTTTTCTGTGTTCCCATTATTTTAGAGAAACAGATTCAAAGACTTGCTGTGTGGATATTTCTTGACCATCATATATAAACTGGTTTTCTACTTTGTAGGAAAGAATCCTTAGGCTTTTACTCATAAATATCCCATAGAGCATATATGTAGCTCATAGAGATTGGTGAATAACAACCAGCAATATTGTTGTGCAAGGAAGCTTACTGAAGTTGCTTTCAGAGGACTAAAGTTGCCCACAACAATTTTCAGTGTGAAAAGACGATGGATGTGAAGAAGAGAAAGTCTTGTGAAGCCGATGTCTCCAATGACCTTCGCAAAGAAGTAGAAAATCATTACAGGCTTTCCCTACCTGAAGATTTTTATCACTTCTGGAAGTTCTGTGAAGACCTTGATCCTGAAAAGCCAGCTGGTAAGTTCCTCAAGAAACACTGTTTCTGCAATGGAGAAGATGGTAGGAAACTAAACAAAGGGTAAGTGTAGTGCATAGAGAAAGAATATTTTCAACCCTGCATGCTGGTATGTGCCTATAATCCTAGTAATTAGACTGATTGAGGAATATCACAAGTTTAAAGTCAGTCTGGGCTACATAGTAAGGGCCTATCTCCAGGAATGCTTTCACAGTTTCTAATAGAGAAATAAAGTAAGAGAAATCAAAGTTAAGACTTGTGTTAGATAATTTTTCATTTCTGTGACACAATACCTGAGAAATTCCCTAAAAGAAGGGGTTTACTTTGCCTGGTGGTTTCAGAGGTCCCATTCCCTAGTACTCAATGTCACCCACATAAAGCTGGACTCAAAGTGATACATGCATCTGGAATTCACTTGCAGTATCAAGAGACCCTTATGTACTTGTATACACACACATATATGTGCAAATAAATCAGAAAATTTTTTCTTTGTCTTTCCATCCCTGCCTCCATATAAAACTGGAGTGCTCACCTCTCTTAGAAAAGCAGCAGGTGCCCAGCTGAGGCTGTAAGATGTTCATGTGCTTTAACTTGATGTCATTGTGATTTTATGTGACACTCTGCCTCAGTGGTCTGTGAGAAAGAAGGGAGAGCCATGGAGGGTTAGTGTTGGCTAGATGGATTATCGTGAAGTCAGGAGAATCTGAAGTGACAGCTGAGGTAAAGAGAAAGGGAAGAAAGTGGTTTTTCTTTTACCTTCCTTAATCCACATTTTTTCCCTATCTCTGGTCTCTTCCTATGAGTATTGGAAGATAACAGTAATTATAGCAGTGAGGTCGAGTGTTTATGGCTTTCATATGCCTATAACAATTCAAAGCAGGGCTGGAGAGATGGCTTAGCAGTTAAGTGCTTGCCTGTGAGGCCAGCGGATCCCGGTTCAAGGTTCAATACCCCAGTACCCACGTAAGCCAGATACACAAGGTGGCACATGCATCTGGAGTTTGTTTGCAGTGGCTGAAGGCCCTGGTGCACCCATTCCCCCACCCCCCGCCTCTTTCTCTCTCTGTTGCTGATATATATATATTAAAGAATACAAACAGTTTGGTTTTGGCTAAATAAGGAATAAAAGGAATATTTTAAATGGGAAGCTAATTCAGTGATAAATTTAAGAAGAAATCCTAAATTTATTGTCACATTTCTGTTACTTTGATTTGTTTCCTTTTTTATTTATTTATTTATTTTTTTTGGAGAGAGAATGGGTGTACCAGGGCCTCCAGCCTCTGCAAATGAACTCCAGACGCATGTGCATCTGGCCTACGTTGGTCCTAGGGAATTGAACCTTGGAGCTTTGGCTTTGCAGGCAAGCACCTTAACCATTAAGCCATCCCTCCAGCCCTCCATTGAATGGCTAAAGATGTTTTCTTTCTTTTTTTTTTTTTTTTTTTACTGTAGAGTGCTTTTTAAGACCATTTTAGTAATGAAAAGGCATCATTTCCTCTTTGCCTATAGAAAGTTTTGCCTGAGTAAACATATTTTCCTTATAGATGCACTTGCCTCGAGCCTTGGACTTCAGTTAGTGGGTCCCTATGATATCCTTGCTGGGAAACATAAAGTGAAGAAAAAATCCACAGGCTTGAATTGTAATCTTCACTGGAGGTTTTACTATGATCCTCCCGAGTTCCAGACCATTATAATTGGAGATAATAAAACTCAGCACCACATGGGCTATTTCAGGTAAAGGATGTTTTTTCTTTGCTAAAATGCAGCTACCCTCCTACAAGTGTTAATAGATATTTGCTGGACTCACCCTAGGCAAAAGGCCTATTTTCGCCTTGGTGGATCCACACCTCATCTGATGTTTTTGGCTACTGTACCATTGTTTAACTACCCAGGATAGTGAACTCTTTGGGTCTTGTTGTTTCCCTTTGCAGTTTATAAACTTTCCCTCTTCGTTTTGAGAAGTGTTTCTTTTGCCCATGAGAGATCATTTAGAGCATCTATTTTGACTTCATTCAGGTACTTCCACGGGCCATGAGCCACGAGCCAGAGCAGAGTCATGAGTTGTCCTCTTATTATCTTGGTGACTCTGTCCCAACCAGTGGTGACTGATTTTACTGTGACTCGTTGTTCCTTCCTTAAATAGGGGGTTAATAACTGCACATACATGATAGGATGATTGTGAAAGTTAACTGAAGGCATGCAGGTGCTGAGAATATTGACAAATGGAAGTATCGTGGGAGGGAAACCTTGTGCTGGTAGAGATGCTATCTGGGAGAGTAGAGCTACAATAATGACTATACTAGAAGAAAAGACAGCTTGTAGGGCTAGAGAGATAGTGTACAGAAAAATGCTCACAGTGCTGGGAATTCAATCAGGCAGGTTCGAAGGGTCTACTTCTAATTAGCTTGCCATTAGAACCTTGGCGAGTTTCTTAACCTCTGTATTTATTTCCTTAACTTTAAAATGAAATATATATGAATAGGATTCTTTAATCTACTATTTTATAATTCTCTGCCCTTTTCTGTTTTTCCTACATTTTTCCTTTTTTTTAATAGCTCTAAAATAAAGGTGATCAGTGACCATGTGTGATATTTCATACTTTCTTGGACAGACCTTATTCCTCTTTTTTATTTAGGTATAAAAATAGGTACTAAGAATCTTAATTTTAGTTTCTGTTGTATAAATTAGATTAATCATTGGTAGTCTGAAGAAATTTGAAGCTTAAACATAGCAAATTTGTTTTAATTTTACAAGTATAAATTGTCTGTAGACTTAACTTTCTACTTACCTGGTACTGTAAGCTATAGTCAGCTGCATTTTTTTGTATCTTCTGTTAATTCAGGGATTCTCCAGATGAACTTCCTGTGTATGTGGGCACAAATGAAGCAAAGAAAAATTGTGTAATTACTCAAAATGGAGATAATGTATTTGCTGCAGTCAAGTAAGAAAATATTTCATTCATCTCCTCCTACTGAAGATTATTTAATAGTTGTTACATGTCTGTAATTCATAACAAAGGGGCATTGGGATAACCCAAAAGTTACAGATTTCTAGAGATCATTTCCATGACTTGCATGTAGTTATACACAATTCTAATTTGCTGCTCTTCTTGGGTAGGGTGAGGGAACCTTTTTGTTTAATTTTTTTGTTTTGTTTTGTTTTGTTTTGTTTTTGAGGTAGGGTCTTACTCTATCCCAGGCTGATACGGAATTCACTATGTAATCTCAGGCTGGCGTTGGACTCAGAGGTCCTCCTACCTTGACCTCCTGAGTGCTGAGATTAAAGGCCTGTTGTCACCATGCCCAGCATATATTGCTTATTCTTGAGCTGGGTTAGTGGTAAGCATGTGCTTAGCATGTGCAGAACCGTGGGTTTGACCCTCTGTATTGCAAAAAGAGTGTGTGTGTGTGTGTGTGTGTGTGTGTGTGTGTGTGTTTTCTGGACATCTGATTTTAAATGGTATCATTAAGAGTCCATTATAAGAACCCGCCACTTATAGGTCAAACAGGAAAGTTGAATACAATGAAGTAGACACTCCTAAAGTCCTTGGAAGGGCTGCAGGAACAGGCTGAGTCTCCAGAAATGACTGTGTAGCATTGCTGGCCCACTCGTGGTGTTTATGTTGCTGCTGCCATCAGGAAGTTGGGAAATCAACGAGTAGCTCCAAGACCACATGTCTCAGATAAAGCTGTATTAGTCTAATCAGTGCCTGCCCTTGGCCTCTCAGTATAGGAACTAAATTCTCCTGACAGTTGCTCCAAAGCTCACAGCTGTTCTAACTGGTGGAAATGCAGAGGTAGAGCCCTTCCCTCACACAACTTCTCTACTTGGGATAGCTAGGTCCCATAAGGAGCCCCACCTGAAAAAATAGATGAGAAATGCACCAAGTTTTCATGTAGGAAGGGCCAGAATGCAGCCTAGTGAACAGTTGATGTTGTATGACCCACACATGATCTGAAGTCTTTTGTCAGTTGGTATGCTATTTACATTGTTAGAAAACAAGAGTCTCCATATATACATAGGTAGGCCAGGTTTTTTGTGAGCACTTGTAATTCTTTCCCTTTAACGAGCTTTTATCTCTGTGATTTCATAGTGCCGATTTTTAGTAAAGAGAATTCAAACCAAGTCAACCCAGAGTGACTACTTATCTGGCACATATAAAGTGGTGTACCTGGTGGACAGCCACATTGTAATTGTCCAAAAAAAACCGCTTTCTCTTCTAAGACCTTCGAGTTTCAGAGAAAATGTTGCTTGACATTTTTATAGTTTTATTTCATTTTCAGTACTGGGGATTGAACCCAGGTCCATGAACATACTAGGGAAGTACCCTACCACTGAGCTAAAACCCCTGCTTTGATAATATTGAACTTTTCTTTTTTTCCCAAGGTAGAGGTTCACTCTAGCTCAGGCTGACCTGGAACTTACTAAGTAGCTTCAGGGTGGCCTCAGACTCTCAGAGATCCTCCTACCTCTGCCTCCCAAGTGGTGGGATATAAAGGCGTGTGTCACCACGCCCAGCTTAAATTTTTAAGATTTATTGTTCATGTTGAATTGGCTTTATCTTTGTTAGAAACTATAGTTGTTCACTGGCTTATTATCTGTCTTATCCATGAACATAAATTCCCGAGGGTAGAGGCCTGACTTGTAAAATAGCTATACTGGCATATTGTCTGTCTCCTCCACTAACATGTAAGTACCATGAAGCCTGTCTTTTTCATACCTTTCCTTAATAGTTGGTCCATAGATCATGTATTCATCTTACAAATACCTTGGCATATAAAAATACTTAGTTTTTAATTTGTATTAGTAGTCTCATTTTTTAAAAAGAAGCTGTAGCATAATATTTTTTTTAGAAATTAAATCTAAAACTGTTCTGGGTTTTTTGTTTGTTTGTTTTGTTTTTTAGTTTATAGGAAACCACAAAATAAAAATGAATAAAACATACCAAGGTGATACTTATCAATTTAAGTGAAGACCAGCAAGTGAGTATTTAGAAAGTATTTCCAATAGTTTATCTCAAACAGGTAAAATATTATTTTGAAATACAACTTTTTAAGCATTATAACTGCTTTAGTTTGTAGCAAACTTTTTTTAACTCAAATCTAGTCAAAGCATTTAATGTCTCCCTACATTTGTTAATTTACCTCTATAGTAGACTGAGTAAGGTCTTTCAAAGCAGACTGTTAAAAACTTACTTTTTTTATGCCCCGGAAAGGTTCTTTGTGCAGGTTTGACAGGAGGTGAAGAAATGCCACTAAGCCAGCAGTAAAGTAAAGGTTAATCTGTGGCAAAGCCAGTGGTGATGAGGGTGTAAGAGCCTTACTAAAATGTAAGTGCTAATTGTGGAGAGCAACTTGAAAAATGTTTAAACAGACATCCACCCATCTCCAAGAATTTTTCAACTGGTAATTAACATTGCCAAGTACTGAGCAGTGTTCTGTGTACACATTAGTATTCTTGAATAAGCAAGTCCATTTCTAGCTATGTCTACACAAATATGTTCATTAAAAATTATACATAAAAACAAAAAATTAAAAATATGTCTAGAGTGACTAGGAACATAAGCTAAATAAATATAGTGTCTGTGTATTATAATGTCATGAACAGGGCAAATAATCAATAAAATGATTCCATTTCTTCCTGTCCAAAGCATGAGGGAAAAAAATCCTAGTTAATTTTATTTATTTATTTTTCAATATGTTTTTATTGAAACTTCTTTAATTGTAGACAATGTCCCATGGTACTTCCCTCCCTCCCCCCACTTTCCCCTTTGAAACTTAACGCTCTATCATATACCCTCCCCCTCTCAATCAGTCTCTCTTTTCAGTTTGATGTCATGATCTTTTCCTCCTATTATGATGGTCTTATGTAGATAGTGTCAGGCACTGTGAGGTCATGGATATTTTGTGTCTGGAGGAGCACATTGTAAGGAGTCCTACTCTTCCTTTGGCTCTTACATTCTTTCCGCTCCCTCTTCTGCAATGGACCCTGAGCCTTGGAAGGTGGGTTTGAGATGTTTCAGTGCTGAGCACTCCTCTGTCCCTTCTTCTCAGCACCATGGTGCCTTCTGAGTCATTCCAAGGTCGCCACCATCTGAAAAGAGAAGCTTCTCTAACCAAAAGTGAGAGTAGCATTAATATATGGGTGTGGATATTAAGAGAAGTGCTTACTGGGCAGTTTGGTGAGCATAGTGTATACATTTAGCACGACACAAGCAGACGTTACACCCCTAAGGCTCATGACTACCCCTGTCGTAAGTTTTCAGTATCAGGGATGTATTCCCTCCCATGGAGCAGGCCTCCAGTCCAATTAGAGAGTGGTTGGTTTCCCCCATAACAGACATGCCACTATTGTACCCATTGGCTCATTTGGCCTGGCTGGCCAAATTTTAAAGCTTGCAGTGTTCACTGTTGAGTACCTTCCCTGGTGTTTTCTCTCTCCCATTGAACTGCATGCAGCATAGCTTTTTCCAACTTTCTGTCAGCTGGTCCACATGGAGGAGGCTTTCAGCTCAGCTCCAGCAGGATTTCTCAGTGACCTTGCAGCCCAAGTATATGGAGTCTTCAGCAATAGGGTCTTACCATCTATTCCTGGTGGGAAACCAAAGGCCTCGGCAATGGCCTATAATGTTTTAGGGGTATCTGTGACCTCCCCAGCCAACAACTCTCTGGAAGGTATCCCATCCCTGGCACTGAAAATTTTCTAGTAACAATCTATGGCTTCTGAGTGTTCCATTGTCCAGAAAATTAGGTTTCCATATGACTTATTTGTATCCTCTTAGATTTTGATTAGCCCTCCCTCCACTTTTCCTTTACTCAGTCTCTTCCCCTGACCTCACTTAGGCCTTTTCACCCCCATTAATCTGTTCTTCTACTTACATATATATAATGCCATCCTATTAAGTCCCCCCTCCCTTTCTATTCCCTTTCTAGCTTACTGGCTTCTGCTACTGAATTTTATTTTTACTCACATAGAAGTCCAGTCATTTGTAGCTAGAATCCACATATGAGAGAGAACATGTGATGTTTGGCTTTCTGGGCCTGGGTCTTCGTTAATTTTAAACTATCTTTATGCAACAGAGTTGGGATGATTTCTTTCCTTCTTTCCCCTGCCTCTAAAAATAAAAGTAGCAGTAATTTTGACCTGATGGGCCTTGAAAAGTATCTCAGAGACCCTAACAGACTCTGATCCAAGGTCAGGACTATTCGTAATGAATGGTAAATGGGTTTTTGTTTGTTTGCTTGTTTGTTACATAGTTAATATATTCTCCTGGTATATGGTTGATAGTGACTAAAGTTAAGTAACTGTGTGGTGCATAAGGACTGATTTTAGTAGTTTGGTTCTGTGGCATTCTAAACCATCCTTCTCAGGGCTCTGAACTTGGATCTCTGGCGCTCAAAACCACCCTTAATCCAGGCTCTGAATATGGCTAAGTTAATTATCCTTTGTGCCTCAGTTTCCTGATCTGGAAAAATAATCACAATCAGTGCTCTGAGCCTTTTTCAGTACTTGTCCCATGGCAGTGACTGGTGTATATCCCTGAACATGGAAAGCAAGTAGAAGCAAGGGTCTTCCTGGGATCTAGTCCTGGCATAGAGGAAGGGGATTTCCTTGCCCACTCTGGTTCCACTTCCAGCTCTCTAACTCTTGACCTAGTACATTGCAGGCAAAAAAATCTCAACTTGTTTGTAATCAAAAGCAAAATTATTTCTGCATGAAGGTACTGTATTATTCACGTTCTTCTAAAAACTCCTTTGGATTGTGCCTTAAGTGAACTTGAGTGTGGATTTGATTTCCCTTTGCATTTTCTCAGTTTATCACAACAACTTGAAGTTAACATTTAAGAGCCATAAGTATTAGAACAGTGTCCTCTGGCTTTTTAAATGTAAACATTTCTCTTGGTATCAATATACACATCTTTCCTCTTCAGTCGGATTACTCCAAAACAGTGTGTCTTCTCGGCTTTTTTGTTTTGTTTGTTTGTTTGTTTGTCTGTTTTTGGAGGTAGGGTTTCACTCTAGTCCAGGCTGACCTGGAATCCACTATGTAGTCTCAGGGTGGCCTCGAACTCACGGAGATCCTCCTACCTTTGCCTCCCAAGTGCTGGGATTAAAGGCATGTGCCAACATGCTCAGCTTCTCAGCTTTTTGACTAGCTCTTACTTCTCTTGTGTCTACAATAAAGATATAATGCAAATTCTAGTCATACTTGCTATTCCATTACACTTTTATTTATATTGCTTATTCCTTGCTTGATGAGACCTTTAAAGATTTTTGAGAGGAGCATTGCATAGAACAACATTTTTTTTATATGAGAGAGCAGGGGAAGAGAGAATTGGCACGTCAGGGACTTCAGCCACTGCAATCAAACTCCAGACACATGCTCCCCCTTGGGCGTATGTGTAACCTTGCGTGCTTGTGTCACTCTTTGTGTCTAGCTAACATGGGACCTGGAGAGCCGAACATGCGTCCTTAGTCTTCGTAGGCAAGTGCCTTAACCACTAAGCCATCTTTCCGGCTCAACATTTTTATTCTAGCTGCCTTCTATGTAATAAGTAAGAAGCCAGCAATATAATGAGAGCTTTCCCTTCCTTCTTTTTCAGATTATTTTTGGTGAAAAAACTTAAAGAAGTAACAGATAAAAAGAAAACGAGTATTTTGAAAAACCTAGATGAAAAACTCACAGAAGCAGCCAGAAAACTGGGGTACTCACTGGAGCAGAGAACGGTGAAGATGAGACAGCGAGATAAGAAAGTACGAGCTCAGTCTGCTCAGCCCTCACTGTGTGCTGCTTTGCAGATGTCTGCTCTGCTCTTCCCACCTACCTGCTCCACATCCTTTCTTCTAGCCTGCCCTAAAGATCTGGATGCTGTCCCTGAGGGGCTCCCTCAGCCACCGGGAGAGCATGGGAGGGGGTCAGGTGGCTCCTGCAGGTTGGTACACAGGCTGAGGTACACACGGACAATCACTACTGTGCTTTCGTAACACGCCAGTGTTTACAAGTCTTGTAAGTTTCTTGTACCAGTAGGCAATTTTGTAAAAGTAAATGAAAGTAGCTTCATCCATAATATCACCTTTCTTTTTCTACTGGCTAAGGTCTGCTGATTTAGTGCAGGGTATTTTAGGAGATAGTTTTATGCTTTTTAGTGGCTTACTTCAGACCTAAAAGGTAGAGCTCCATTTTGAGAGGCAGTACACATTAATATTATTCATCTTCCCCAGCAAACCTATGGAAGGGAGCCGTCCTTTGTATTGTTGCCATCAGCATTTCCCTTTGCTCTAGTAGTGCCTGCCGAGGGAAGGAGTAAGTGAACATGATAGGTGGAAGAATTCTGCTTCTCTGTAAATGAGAATTCCATGGGCGTCTGATGATTCCAGGGAGGAAGGGCATTTGCCATAGGAATGGGGGCTTACCATTCTCCTCTATCCTTTCCCTGTGGTGTTCTTCACTGGTGTGTCTAAACATTCTAAGCCCAGTGACGTGTTTGGTGTTTCTAAATAAACTAGGATGGATGAGAAGTACCTGAGTACTTAGTTATTCAAAACCCTACTCCAGTTTCTTCTCTGGTCTTGCCTCAGCTGCAGGGGTGGTCCTCTGTGACACTAAGATGCTATCTGAATGAGTCCTAAAGACTGGAAGTTGTTTCATTACATTATAGCATTATTTTCTTTTATGCAAGGAAGAGAAAGAATTGGCATGCCAGGGCTTCTGGTCATTGCAATCAGACTCCAGACGCATGTGCCATCTTGTGCATCTGGCTTATGGGGGTTCTAGGCGATCAAACCTGGGTCCTTAGGTTTCTCAGGCAAGTGCCTTAACTGCTAAGCCGTCTCTCCAGCCCCACATTATAGCATTTTTTTTTTTAATTTTTATTGATTTTTAATCTTACATACCAAAAAAAACCCCACCTGATATTTCCCTCCCCTCCCCCATTCCACTTCATTATAGCATTTTAAAAATAAGGTTTTGAGCCTGGCGTGGTGGCGCACGCCTTTAATCCCAGCACTCGGGAGGCAGAGGTAGGAGGATTGCTGTGAGTTCGAGGCCACTCTGAGACTACATAGTGAATTCCAGGTCAGCCTGAACTAGAGTGAGACCCTACCTCGAAAAACCAAAAAAATAAATAAATTTAAAAAAATAAGTTTTTTTTGGTTTTTTTTTTTTTTTGGTTTTTCGAGGTAGGGTTTCTGTGGTCCAGGCTGACCTGGAATTAACTATGTAGTTTCACGGTGGCCTCGAACTCACGGTGATCCTCCTACCTCTGCCTCCCAAGTGCTGGGATTAAAGGCATGCGCCACCACGCCCGGCTAAAAATAAGGTTTTGTATTGCTACTTTACCTGTCTGGTTATCATAGACAGCATCTTCCATACTTTAGGACTAGAAGAATTCTGGCCATGTTGTTATGTCTAATTTGTCTTGACTGAAGACTGAGCTTCTATGGACTTAAGCAGACCCTTATTTTTTCTGTCACTACACTAAATTTTCTTAATTCTTCCCTATATCTATAAATAAGCTATAATTGAGATTTAAATTACAAAGGCATGTTTATTCTGACCTCTCTCAAATTTATTTTTATGATATTTGTTTTTTTATTAAAAATAACTAGTGCAAACACAAAGAAAACCATAATTTTATCTTTTCTTGTTGCTAACCATTTTCAGATCCTTTTAACTATATGTATAGTTTTTTCAGTGTTATTGTGAGATCTTCTAAATGAAGAAATCTTTCATTATCTTTTTTCATTATCATTCATTATATTTTATGATCTGCTTTAACATTGATGAACATACTGTGATTATAAGTTTATGTTGCTAAGTTTAAATTCTACCTCATAATTTAGAGTGAATGTCGAGTATGGTGTTTGTGTTTTAAAGATTAGGTTACTTAAATTTTTCAAATACAGACAGCCATATCCTTTTATACCTTTATTTGCATGCTTATCTAAATATTTTCATTGAAGCAATTCCTACATGTCATTTTGCCAGGTCTGAAGTAGTTCTATAGATGTTCATAGGCCTAGCTTTTCTTTGTTTATTTCTAATCTTGTGGGTGCCCTCTCCTCCATCCTTAAAAAAAAAAAAAAAAGTCTTCCATGCTGATCATAATAAAAATAACTTGTTTAAATTACCATTATAAAGGATACTAAGTGTTTTTCATTTCTCTGTTGAGTATTTATATTTCTCTTAAGATGTACCTAAACTTTACCTGTCTGTGTGTCCATATTTCTTTCTTTTTCTTTTCCTTTTCCTTTTTTGGGTTTTTCCAGATGCGATCTTGCTCTAGCCCGGACTGACCTGGAATTCACTAAGTTGTCTTAGGATGGCCTCAAACTCCCAGAGATCCTCCTACTTCTGCCCCCCAAATGCTAGGATTAAAGAAGTGCGCCACCACACCCGGATTTTTCCTGTTTTTCTATTTTCTAATTTCATTCTTGTATTTTTATTTGAGTTAGTCTTTTATTTATAATATGCTCCTACAGGTACTAATCTTTGTTAATTTTACTATGAAATATTTTGTAGGTACAGCTCATCAGTAATTTATTTTTTCACTTGAAACATGGTCTAATGTATCTTAGGGTGGCCTCAAGCTCAGCTCTGTAGCCAGAGATGACCTCAAACTTTTGATCCTCCTGCCTGCCCCTCGCACTGAGGTTATAAGCATACTATGCCTGGCTTGTACAGTCATAGGGATCAGACTCAGGGCCTCATGAATGCTAGGCCAACAGTCTACCAACTGAACTACAATCTCTGCACAGTTCTTTATTTTTACCTAATAAGTTTTTGCAACTATATAAAATCTTCTATAACACAAAATTATTTTTAAAAGGTTTGCCTGTCTTTTGGCATCTTTATAATATTGTTTTAATCTGAATACAACCATATATTATTGTGGTCTAAAGATGAAGATATAACTGAAGGTATAACTTTATTTGCTTTTTCCTAAATAATGAACAATTATCAGAGAACTTCCTTAGAATAATCTGCCCTATCAGGTGATAATGAAAGAAGCCGGACATGGTGGCACACGCCTTTAATCCCAGCACTCAGAGGTAGGAGGATCGCCATGAGTTCAAGGCCACCCTGAGACTACATAGTGAATTCCAGGTCAGCCTGGGCTAGAGTGAGACCCTACCTAAAAAAAAAAAAAAAATTAATAATAATAATGAAAGAAGTAGAGAGTGGGTAAGAGGGAGAATAGGTGAAATAGTTTTAAGATACTAGAGACTTACACGAGATCTTAAAAGTAGCTGGGCGTGGTAACGCACACCTTTAATTCAGCACTAGGGAGGGAGAGGTAGGAGGATCACTGTGAGTTCAAGGCCACCCTGAGACTACAGAGTGAATTCCAGGTCAGCCTGGCCTAGAGCAAGACCCTTCCTCAAAAAACCAAAAAAAAAAAAAAAAAAAAAAGTAGAGATTATTTTCTTACTTTATTTTCTTACTTTTTTTCATCTTGGAAACTCCCTGAACTGTATGACTAGTGGGATATTGGATAGTGTATTAAGAAGAGACCTGGGTGGGGTGTGGTAATGTATACCTGTAATCCCAGCATTCAGCAGGCTAAGGAAGGAGGACCATGAGTTTCGAGACTGTGCCTTCAAAAAAAAAAAAGGAAGGGAGAGAAAGAAAGAAGGAAAGAAAGAAAGAAAGAAAGAAAGAAAGAAAGAAAGAAAGAAAGAAAGAAAGAAAGAAAGAAAGAAAGAACCTTCAGTTTTACAGATAAAAATGAGAGAATTCTGCCCTGTTCTCACCGGAAAACCCACCATGTTTTGCTTTTCTTTTAAGTTCCAGTTCTTAGCCTTTTTACCTGGGATGTACTTGGACCCTAGAGAAGAACAATATGTTGACTAGCCTCCTATAATAGGAAGCTTCACAAATTAAGATACACATATTAAAATGATGGGGCTGGAGAGATGGTGTAGTGGTTAAGGCATTTGCCTACAAAGCCAAAGGATCCCGGTTCGATTTCCCAGGACCCACGTAAACCAGATGCACAAAGGGATGCATGCATCTGGAGTTCATTTGCAGGGTGGGAAGCCCTAGTGCATTCATTCTTTCTCTCTCCCTCTCTCTCAAATAAATAAAAATAAGTTAAAATGACTACCACCACTTATTAAAGCCATTTGTTTTACTGTTTTATAACAGTTTCAAATGCTTGATTTCTAGCTATCTTTAAATAAATAGTATTTACCCCAGGGTTCAAATGTAATGAAATCAGATGTCATTGAATGCAGCATTTTAATAAAAGTATTCAGGGCTTGTGTGTCGAGGCAGGAAAGGCATTGGTTTGATTTGGTTTCATAGGGCTAGAGAGATGGCTTGGTGGTTAATGGTAATTTCTTAATTTGGTTTCATTTGGTCTATTTGCCATGATCTTATTTTGTTTATTTTCTCTTGAATTTAGGTTGTTACAAAGACCTTTCATGGTGCAGGCTTGGTTGTTCCAGTTGATAAAAATGATGTTGGCTACAGAGAGCTGCCTGAAACAGATGGTAACATATTTCATGAATAAACATACTTGTACATGGAGGAACGTTTTCCTTCTGTTGAGAAATATGTAGCTGTAAAGAGCAAGCTCCAGTTCCAGTCAGCTGGAGCTAAGTTAACACATGTTCATACCTGTGTGACCTGGAGCAAATTAACCTCATCTTGACTTTTTCATTTATAAAGTAGGGCTGATGGTATTTTTCTCATAGAGATATTTGGAATATAAAAATATCAAATACTTAATACAATGTTTGCTCCAAAATGCTCCAGACATAGCAATTACATCTAAAAATGTAAAGAATTTTAATTTTTTGAAATTTTATTTATTTGCAAGCAGAGACAGAGGAGACAGACAGAAAGAGAGTGGATGTACCAGGGCCTCTAGCCACTGCAAACGAACACAAGACGCATGTGCCCCTTCTCTATCTGGCTTACGTGGGTCCTGGGGAATCAAATCTGGGTCCTTTGGCTTTGCAGACAAGTGCCTTAACCACTAAGCCATCTCTCCAGTCCTAGAGAATTTTTTTATGAGAGAGAATTGTCACCCCAGGGCCTCCATCCACTGCAGTCGAATGCCAGTCACATGTCCCACCTTGTGCATCTGTCTTTTGTGAGATCTAATAAGTCGAACATGAGTCCTTAGTCTTCCCATGAAAGCGCCTTAACTGCTAAGCCATCTCTCCAGCCCACAATTTAAAGAATTTTAATCTGTTGCTCACATTTCATCTCCTAAGTTGTGCTAGAACCTTTCACATTACAGTCTTTGCAAGATAGAATTGCTAAAATAGTAAATGTTTATAGATCTTTGTGAATGCTTTTTTTTTTTTTTTTTTTTTTTTTTTTTTTTTTTTTTTGAGGTAGGGTCTTGCTCTACTCACTCTAGTCCAGGCTGACCTGGAATTCACTATAGTCTCAAGGTATCCTTGAACTCATGGTGATCCGCCTATCTCTGCCATCTAAGTGCTAGGATTAAAGGCATGCGCCACTGTGTCTGGTGTGTGAATGCTTCTTTATCTGCATGTAACACTCTTTAACTTGCATATACTTAAGATACGACTTCATATGTAAGTATAAAAGTGATTTGAAACAGACTGCTACACAAAGTCAAATTATTCATTTGGAATAAGGAATTAAAGTCAGTTCATTTTTTAATAAGTCAGTTCTCTTTCCCTCCATGCTCTTACTGTGGGCCTTCTTTACTTTCCTGCATAAAATTTAAAGAGAAATCAAAACATATGTGGCTACCTACCTGTTTTTCAGAATGAATCAGCCTTGGTAATTAGTTCTGTTGGTACTATGTTTGGTTAAAGGTCTACATTTTCAAACCAGTTCTCTAAAGTAATTGTTCTCAAATGTTCTTGGGCAGTCTCTAGCTATTGAATTGAGATATCTTATATGACAATTCATATTTAACTATTTGTGGCCTTTCCTTTTAGAGGTCTTCCATGGGGAAGTGACTGTGGACAAGCTGTTCATTGTGATGACCACACATGGTTACTGAGCACTTCAGATGTGGGTGGTGTAGTAAAAGACAGAATATGTAAATTGTTTATTTAAATTATATTTATTTAAATTAAATAAGTTGAATTCATATTTATAGTTTTTATAATGATTATCCACTGAAATAGTACTGTTTTAGAAATATTGGGTGAAATATGTTTAATTTCACCTGACATTTAAGGCAGACAATAAAAAAAAGCATGTAGTTCATATTATATTTCTCCTGGACACACCAGTCTGTCTGTCTCTCCCAGAAGCCCGAGCTCACCAGTGTCTGCTGGGGAAGGAGCCTTTGTTCCATTTGAGTCATTTGCTTGTCTACCAAGGACTTCTCTTCTGCTCTCTGCTCACTAGTATTCCCATGGCTTTAAAAGGCATCACAGGGCTAGAGAAGATGGCTTAGTGGTTAAGGTGTTTGCCTGCAAAGCCAAAGGCCCCAGTTCAATTCCCCAGGACCCACATAAGCCAGATGCACAAGGTGGCACATGCATCTGGAGTTCGTTTGCAGTGGCTGGAGGTCCTGGCATGCCCATTCTCTCCCTCTCTCTCTCTCTCTCTCTCTCTCATCCTTTTCTCTCTTAAATAAATATATTAAAAGGCATCATGACCATATCATAACCATTCCCCTTGGGAAATGCTGAGACTATCTCTCACAGAGCTGTACAGGTAGAGTAGATGCAGAATGAAAGCATGTTCTTGTACACTAGTTGTATTTGGTTCTAGAGTTTTATGTCTCACACTAATCTTGTAGGCATTAGGTTCTTGTGTGGTTTTAATAATAGGAAATAGTATAAAAACTTAATGACATTATCTTCTTGTGGATGCCTTGTGTTACTTGCTAGCATGTGTGTAAATGACTAACAGTACAACGATTGCTTGCTTCTAACCACTAGTGTTCCCTTTGAAGCTTTTCATTTTATAATTCTTTGATGTTTTGTGAGTCTTTGCTATGTAGCCCTAACTGGCCTACTGCTCACTACTGTGTAGCCCAGGGTGGCCTAAGACTTCCGGCCAGCCATCTTCTTGCTTTAGCCTCCCAAGTGTTGGGGTTATAGGCATTTACCACAATTCTCTGGCCTATAATGTTTTAGCCTGACAAATAAATACAATTTACTGTGCAATTCTTAAATGTCATGACTCACTAGACTAAGAGCTACGTATATAGTACCAACTCCTTAGGTCTAGTCCATTTCTTTCTCCCACAGGGCTTCATGCAGTGCAGCTTTTTCCAGCTTTCAGTTGGCTGGTCTATAAGGAGAAGGTTTTCAGCTCAGCCCCAGCTTGATTTCTCAGTGACCTTGCCACTAAGGCAAGTGAAGTCTTCAGCAATAGGGTCTTACCATCTGTTACTCATGGAAAACCAAGGGCCCTGGCAATAGTCTGTAATGTTTTGGAGAGAACAGGGACCTCCCTGGCCAACATCTCACTGGAAGGTATCCATCCCTGGCAGTGAAAATTTTCTAGTAGCAATCTATGGCTTCTGGATGTACCATTATCCAAAGAAGTAGGCTTTCATATGTCTTATTGAGAATATCTTGAATCTTGTTTGACCCCCCCCCTTACTCAGTGTCTTCCCCTGGCATCCCTTAAGCCATCTCACTCCCTGTAATCTGTTCTTCTACTTACATATATACAATATCATCCCCTAAAGTCCTTCCCTCTCCTCCCTCCCTTATAGCCTTTTTCTAGCTTACTGGCCTCTGCTACTGATTTTTGGTTCCAGCTTGAACACAAGTCTAAACATTTGTAGCTAGGATCCATGTATGAGAGAGAACATGTGACGTTTGGCTTTCTTAGTATATAATCCTTTCCAAGGATTATTTCCCTGAAAATTTCATAATTTTGTTTTTCTTTACTACTGAATAGAACTCCATTATGTAAATGTGCCACGTCTTCATTATCCACTCATCAGTTGAGGGACATCTAGGCTGGTTCCATTTCCTAGCTATTGTGAATAGAGCAGCAATAAACATTGTTGTGCAAGTATCTCTAAGGTAGTGTGAAAAGTCCTTTGAATATATGCCTAGGAGTGCTATAGCTGGATCATATGGTAAATCTATTTTTAGCTGTCTAAAAACCTCCACACTGATTTCCACAATGGCTGTACCAGACTACCTTCCTACCAACAGTGTAGAAGGGTTCTCCTTTTTCTGCATCCTCACCAATATTTATTGTCATTTGTTTTCTTGATGATAGCCATTCTGACAAGAGTGAGAAAGAATCTTAGTTTTAATTTGCATTTCCCTGATAGCTAAGGATGTAGAACACTTTTTTTAAAGTTCTTATTTTTATTTATTTACTTATTAGAGACAGAAAGGGGGAAAAAGAGAGAGAGAATGGGTGTGCCAGGGCCTCTAGCCACTGCAAACAAACTCCAGATGCATGCACCACCATGTGCATCTTGGCTTACATAGGTACTGGGGGATTGAGCCTCAAACACAGGCAAACAGTTAACTGCTAAGCCATCTTTCCAGCCCCTGTAGAAGACTTTTTTAGGTGTTTATATGCCATCTGTACTTCTTCCTTTGAGAATTCTCCATTAAGTTACATAGCCCTTTTTTTTTTTTTTTTTTTTTTTTTTTTTTTTTTTTTTTGTTTATTTTTATTTATTTGAGAGCAACAGACAGAGAAAGACACAGAGAGAATGGGCATGCCAGGGCCTCCAGGCACTGCAAACGAACTCCAGATGCATGCACCACCTTGTGTATCTGGCTTACGTGGGTAGTGGGAAGTTGAGCCTCAAACCAGGGTCCTTAGGCTTCACAGGCAAGCGCTTAACCACTAAGCCATCTCTCCAACCCCATAGCCCAGTTTTTAATTAGGTTGTTTGATTTCTTATTTTGTTTTTTGAGTTCTTTGTATATTCTGGATATTAATCCTCTGTCAGATGTATAGCTGGCAAAGATTTTCTCCCATTCTTTATTAACATCTGGGTCCTTTATTCTGTTCCATTGATCTATGTGTCTGTCTGTGTGCCAGTACCATGCTGTTTTTGTTACTATGGCTTTGTAATATAGTTTAAAATCTTGTATGATACCACCAGCCTTATTTTTGTTTGTTTTGGCTATTGAAGGTATTTTGTACTTCAAAATGAATTTTAGGATTTTTTTTCTATATCTGTGGAGAATGCCACTGGAATTGTAGTGGGGATTGTATTAAATGTGCAGATTTCTTTTGGTAAGATTGACATTTTCACAATATTGATTCTTCTAATCCAAGAACATGGGATGTCTTTCCATTTCCTGGTGTCTTCTGCAATTTCTCTCTTGAGTGTTTTAAAAAGTTCTCATTTTAAAGATCCTTCACTACCTTGGTTAGGTTTATGGTTAGGTTTATTCCACGGTCTTTTTTTTTTTTTTTTTTTTTTTGAGGCAATTGTGAAGGGGAGAGATTCCCTGATTTCACCTTCCTCATGTTTGTTGTTATTATATAGGAAAGCTACTGGTTTCTGTCTGTTTATTTTGTATCCTGCTACATTGCTAAAAGTGTTTATCAGCTCTAACAATTTACTTGTAGTCTTTAGGGTCTTTAATGTATAGAATCGTATCATCTATAAACAATGATAGTTTGATCTCTTCCCTTCCAATTTGTATCCCTTTTATGAGTGTCTCTTGCTTTATTGCTATAGCTAGGACTTCCAGTACTATATTAAATAGAAGTGGGGACAGTGGACACCTTTGGCTTGTTCCTGAATTTAGTGGAAAAACTTCAAGTTTTTCCCCATTTAGTATTATGTTGGCTGTAGGTTTGTCATAAAAAGTTTTTGGTATGTTGAGATTTGTGCCTTCTGTTCCCAGTTCTTTAGGACTTTTACCATGAAGGGATGTTGGATTTTGTTGAATGCCTTTTCTGGATCTTTTGAGATGATCATGTGATTTTTGTCCTTCTGTCCATTTATATAGTGTATTACATTTATCTATTTGCATATGTTGAACCATCCCTGCATCTCTGGGATAAAGCCTACTTGATCAGCATCAATGACCTGATATATTCTTGTATTCTGTTTGTCAATATTTTGTTGAGAATTTTTGCATCTATGTTCATGAGGGAGATTGGTCTGTAATTTTCTCTTTTTGTTCTTTGTCTGGTTTTGGCATCAGGGTGATGCTGGCTTCATAGGAGTTCAGTAGAATTCCTTCCTTTTCTATTTTATGGAAAAGTTTGAGAAGCAGTGGTGTTAGTTCTTCCATGTGCATCTGGCTCACATGGGACCTAAAGAATTGAACCTGGGTCCTTTTCAGGCAAGCGTCTTAACCGCTAAGCCATCTCTCCAGCATTTGGATGGAATGTTCTGTAGATATCTGTTAGGTCCATTTGTTCCATGACATCATTTAATCCAAATGTTTTATTTTTTGCCAGGATGACCTGTCAATTGATGAGAGTGGGGTATTGAAGTCACCCACACAATTGTGTTTGGTGTTACCTGTGACCTTAAGTCTAATAGTGTTTGGTGAAATTGGGAGCCCCCATGTTAGGTGCATATACATTAGGATTGTAATGTCCTGTTGGGAGTGTTCCTTTAATGAGTATGTATAAAGTGACCTTTTTTATCTTTCCTCACTAATGTTGGTTTGAAGTCTATCCTGTCATATATTAGAATAGCAACCCCTGCTTGTTTCCTAGGCCCATTTATTGGAAATACCACTTTCCATCCTTCCATCCTAAGACAGTGTCTATCTTTTATTGAGAGATCAGTTTCCTGGAGGCAACAAACAGCAGGATCCTGCCTGTTAATCCAGTCTGCAAGCCTGTGTCTTTTGGTTGGGGCATTGAGGCCATTGATAATGAGTTATTATTGAAAGGTATGTATTTATTCTCGCCATTCTTCTTGTTTTGTAGTGCTTCCTGTTTTCCCTTTGCTCTCATTTTAACTGTTGTGTATAATTTATTTTTTTCCTGTTTCCTCATGTGTGTGCTTTGCTTTCTCTTAAGCGTGAAGGACTCCTTCAAGTATTTTCTGTAGAGCTGGCTTTGTTGTCATAAATTCCTCGGCAGGATTTTTGTTGTTGTTGTTTTACGAGACAGGGTCTCACTCTCATCCAGGTTGACCTGGGATTCACTGTTGTCTCAGGGTGGCCTTGAACTTTCAGCGATCCTCCTACCTCTGCCTCCTGAGTACTGGGATTAAAGGCGTGCTCCTCAGCAGGATTCTGGCCGGTGTCGTCCTTTCTGGTAGATCTTGATCTCTCCTGCTTCTCTGCTATGGCCAGTAATAACTTATACACCTTCACTTTTTGGAAGAAGAGTGTATTTTATTGTGGCTTTGCTTAAATCCCTTCCTAGGCTGGTTTGGATTGACTCCTATGCCGCCATCTTTCCCAGAAATCCCTTAGATAAATATTTATTGTAAATTTTGTCTATGCTCTAATCTCAGGTTACATGACTACACTTACCCTCCTTTGGTAAAAGTTTTATTTTGTGAAGGTTTAATTCTGCATTCTTGTCCGTTACATTGTCATCTTTCTGTTTTTTTGTTCAGACAGTCAGGTTTTTACTTAAAATTTAATCTCAGTCCAATATAGCATATCAGTCCATTACAAAAACCAAATAAACTCTGGGCCTTGACGTAGCCATTATGCCAGTAGCCCAGTTCCAACAAAGTCCTCTTTTTTTTTTTTTTTTGTTTGTTTGTTTTTAATCTTTTGCAAGCATCAAGTCCATGCCCATTTCCAAAAAACAAAAGTTTTCCACTCTCATCCCAGGCTGACCTGGTACCACTTTAAGCAGACACTCATATAGTCTCAGACCAGTGGCCTGAAACTCACAGCAATCCTCCATAAAGGCCTCTGAAGCAGCCTCAAGTGCTGGATTAAAGCCAACCAGCCACCACTGCCAGAGCAAAACAAAGAGGTTACACAGCAGACTTTTTTAATCCAACATATTTTTGGAAAAAATCAATTAAGAGGGAGCTGGAGAGATGCAAACTATAAAATAATTAGTGGTTATATTCAAACTACCACAGTCACTTTTACTGAGCAAAACCTAAACTACTTGACCTCTCTTTAATTTTTTTTTTTTCTTTTTTTTTTTTTTTTTTTTTAAGTTTTTCGAAGATTTCACCTATCCCAAGAATTCCTATATAGTTCCAATGGCCTGAAACTCCAGGTCCCACTGTCTTGCTGGAGCACTGCCACACCAAGATGCAAAGATGGCTTAGTTGTTAAGGCGCCTGCCACAAGCCTAAGAACCCGGTTCCAATTCCAGGTGCCCACAAGGGGGCTCACACATCTGGATTTCGTTCACAGCAGCTGAGAGACTGCTGGCACGCCCATCTCTATCTGTCTCCCTCTCCCTGTCTGTCTCTGTGTCTCTCTTCAAAAATAAATAAAAATTTTAAAAAATCAATTAAGGGGAGGGGAAATTTTTTTAAAATATTTATTTATGAGAGAGAAGTATGGATGCACCAGGGACTCTGGTCACTGCAAAAAGACTCCAGAAAAATGCAACTCTGTGCATCAGATTTTATATGGGTACTGAAGAATTGAACTCAGGCTTGCAAGCTGAGCCATCTCCCCAGCCCTACTCAGGGCATTTGGCTTTACAGTAGGTGCTAGGGCATTGAATCTAGGCTATCAGGCTTTGCAAGCAAGAACCATTAACTACTGAACCATCTCTCCAGCCCTTAATCCAACTTCTAATGTGTATGGACCAGTCTAGAGGTTGACAAACTTTCTGTCTAGGGTCAAATAGCAAATGCTTTACACTTCACAAGTTACTATCTGCCACATCCTTGTTTTGGTTTTTGGTTTGTTTTCCAATCACTTAAAAAGGCAAAAACATTCCTAGTTTGCAGGTACTTTAAATAAAGTGAGCCATACTTGGCCAAAGCTTACCAATTCCTAGACTAAAACATCTTTGTATTATGGACAATCATTATAGTGTGTGGGAGGCTAAGGCAGGGAGATTGCAAGTTCAAGGCCAGCATTGGTTACAGAGGGAGACCATATATCCAAAAAGAAAAGCAATCATGATTGCAGTTAATTCCATGGGAGAAGCAGTCATTATTTGCTAGCTTAAGAAAACTATTAAGGCATTGTTCCCCTGCTTGAAACCTAAGTAAGAAAAGGAGGGTTGGGCTGGAGAGATGGCTTAGGGGTTAAGGCACCTGCCTCCTAAGCCTAAGAACGCTGGTTCCAATCACCAGTGGTTCCAATCTCCAGGTCCCACCTTTAGCCAGATGCAAAGTGACGCAAGGGCGCAATGCCGCACTTGACCACAAGGGGGCGCACGCATCTGGATTTTGTTCTCAGCAGCTGAGACACTGCTGGCGCGCCCATCTCTGTCTTCCTCTCCCTCTCTCTCTCTCTCCAAAAAAAATAATAAAAAATAAATAAATAAAAGAAAAGGAGGCTTATCATTCTGAACTATAGCATGGCAAATTAACAGGGTTAGTATGAAGCTATGTGAGAATAACCCCACTTCAAACCTTTGCACCTTTAAAGATTGTTACGTGGCTGGAGAGATTGCTTAGTGGTTAAGGCACTTGCCTGCGAAGCCTAAGAACTCATGTTCGAACCTCCAGGTCCCACATAGCCAGATGCATTATATTGCAAGCGCGCAATGTCGCACATATGCACAAGGGGGCACACGCATCTGGAGTTCATTCTCAGCAGCTGAAAGCCCTGGCGTGCCCATTCTCTCTCTCTCAAAATAATAAAGATTGTTATAATCTAAGTTGTATAGATAACCTCTTTTTTAATTTTTTTCAGCTGACCTTAAGAGAATTTGCAAGACAATTGTCGAGGCTGCAAGTGATGAGGAAAGACTGAAAGCATTTGCTCCCATCCAAGAAATGATGACTTTTGTGCAGTTTGCTAATGATGAATGTGATTATGGCATGGGGCTTGAATTGGGAATGGACCTCTTTTGCTATGGTTCACATGTGAGTAACCAAAACAATACAACAAAAACACCACACTCATGTTTGCAGTATAGGCAGGATAGGGACCCCAGCTTGTATTTGAAAGTGAACTTTTTGAAATGAATTTTAAGTGGATGCTCTAAAACTTTATTTGAAATCCATCTTATATTCTGATAAAGGTGAATAACCAAGGTTATTTCCTTCAATATCCATTAAAGTGCATTTACCTATAATATTGCAGGGGTTTGCCATTTAGTTTGGTATGTGTACAGGGTTGTACAAGTGTAGGGGGGATGTACACATACCTTTCCTTTGGTTGTATTTCATTTGTGGGGTGGTGTTACTGTGTTTGAATTCTTAAGTACTATTTTTAAATGCCTTCAGTTACAGTTAGGGTGGAAGTCCATTCATTGTTTGCTCACTAAGGAAAATGAGCAGTTACATCAGTACTTGCTTACCTGGAATTGCCTCGAGGTCAAAAGACTGGAAGGTGAAGTGGCAAAACATGCTTCTGGGGCTAAAAACTTCTTACATTTTATCGCCCCTTGCTGTGTAAGATTGTGCAGATTCTATTTGTTTTTTTTACCTGTAAATGACTTCCCATATGTGTGTGCACGCATGCTCTTTCTTATTTAATCTACTCTGTAAGGAAGTCAGAAGCTGAGCATCTCTTCCAGTTCCAGACCAGAGAAACCCTGTTCCAGAGAATGTCGAAGTCAGTGGTTCTCAAACTACAAAACAATTATGAATCACCTGGAGCTATTGTTAGAAAGGCAGATTGCTTCAGTAGGTCTGGGATGAGCTCCACACTATGCATGTCTGACATGCTCCCTGGAAATTGTGATGCTAGTTACAGCCCATACTGAGGAGCAAGACTAAACCAGTCAGTAGCTGTCTAGCTTTAGTATGTATCAAAATTATGTCAGGTAGCAGTGTTCACAGATGGGGTGCTCTCCTACCTCTCACATGGAAGCTCCCCCAAGTTGCTGAGTTACGGAGGCCCTGAGAATTTGCATTTCTTACAAGTTACCAGGTAAAGTTGCCACTGATCAGGAGATGATCTGGGAACCCTGCTACAAACCAGATTACACTACTTTTTTCTACCTGCCTGATACATGGTGGTCATCAGTAAAAATGACCAAAATATTTACCAGCCACAGTGACAGTTATTGACCAGTTAGGATAATATATCTGAACCACCAGCAAGGACTTGATGGTTGAGGATTACATATGTAAGGAAAAGGTTACCACAGTAAGTGTTAGTCTGCGTTCACTGCTCAGCAACAGAGTGCAGCACTGCTCCTTTCATACAACACTAGTATCTGTGCACAGGCAGTACTCTGGTTATTCGATAAACCTAAGGTCAGACTCGACAGGACAGAAATAGTTCCACAATAGAAGTAGAGGGAGATGGGCTGGAGAAATGGCTTAGCGATTAAGACGCTTATCTGCAAAGCCTAAAACTCCCCCTTTGATTCTCTAGGTCCCATGTAAGCTAGATGCACAAGATAGCATGTGCATCTGGAATTCATTTGCAGTGGTTAGAGGCCCTGGCAAACCCTTTCTCTCTCTGTGTCTCAAATAAATAAATAAAATTAATATTTTTAAAAAAGTAGTAGTGGGAGAATGAATTAGAGGATAAAGGAGTGATTTGAACCCCCACATTTGGCAGACCTGTTCTTACAGGATCTACAAAAGAAAATCAAGTCTAATATGTTAGAAGTGGGAAGGTAGTCAAAGAAAAGGCATTTGAGGGCACAGTTTGGGGAAGAATTTTGATTAAATTTAAGGGACTAAAGAAACCCAAACTTTTAACTTTTTTCTTCTGAATTTCCTTCAAGATATGCCATTAGTTTATTAGAGATGCAAAGTGCCTGTCACAGAATTCTACTGTTGACAGGATTGCCAGTGTAGGCTTTGTTGTACAAGTGCTTTCCAGTGCATTATCTCCCAGCTGCTAGTCTTACTGTATTCTCAGCTTCACGTTGTTCTTTTGCTTTTTAGTATTTTCATAAAGTTGCTGGCCAGCTTCTACCTCTTGCATATAATCTTTTGAAGAGGAATCTGTTTGCAGAAATAATTGAAGATCATCTGGCAAACAGAAGTCAAGAGAACATAGACCAGCTTGCAGGATGAGTGAGTTCCTTTGTTTAGTATAAATATTTTAAAGTGGTATTGTCCAATGTGTTTTTTATTTTTAAAGAATACAGAAAATAAAATGGTGAAACATTTCCTAAAAACTATCATAGTAAGCCTCTCTGGGCTGGTATTTTTTGTTTGTTTGTTTGTATTTCATAGCTGTCAGATCATCTAATAGCTGACACTGTAGTCACAGTTTGGAGAACAGTAGTCTAGTGCCTTTGGGTAGCTAGAACATCCCTTCCTCACAGGGAGCTGCTTCTCGAGAGGGTGCACAAACATACCTCATTCAGAATTCTAGAGTGTAAGTCTTTGAGTGCTCACAGTGTGCTGAAGACTTTGGGTCTTGGACTTTTGGGTTTTAGGATTAGGAATCCTTAACTCGTGACATCTGTGGGAATATCCCCAAATTGGAAAACCTGAAATCTGAAAGCTTTCTGTTCCTAAGAATTTTCCATGAGGGATACACAACTGTGTACTTATGTGGGCAAGAATTGTTTCTTCTAAGTTTTAATAAGAGCTATAACTTCAAGGATTGGTCTTATGATGGTACAGAGGGAACACATGGGGAATTAACTTACAAAGAAATTGACAGCCGGACATGGTGGCGCACGACTTTAATCCCAGCACTCGGGAGGCAGAGGTAGGAGGATCGCCGTGAGTTCAAGGCCACCCTGAGACTACATAGTTAATTCCAGGTCAGCCTGGGCCAGAGTGACACCCTACCTCGAAAAACCAAAAAAAAAAAAGAAAAGAAAAGAAAAGAAATTGATTGACAATATAGACAGAACTTTTGTATAGTGCCTGCCTAATCCTAGGTTACCAAAACTGCATGTAATCATTTCCAGATGACTCATATTCTCCCAACTAGATCAATTATCCCATTAGGTATAGTCCTTAAAACAATGCTCATTTTGCTGATAGCATGTGGTTTATCAATCAATGCAGCATAGTATCTCAATATGTAATACATGAATTACATGGCATTAAAGTTTTTTCATTCTAATGGGCAAGTGTCAGAAGTTTTAAGGATCTGCTGTTTCAGTTATAGAAGTAGTTCCAGGCCCTGTACCTATCAGAACACATTATATTAAGACATCACAGTAACAGTTCATACACACTGTTATTTGAAAAGGTGACCAGACCACCATAGTCATAAATAGGCTAACATTCTAGAAACTTGAGGTTTCTTCCTGTTTTCTTGAATTTTAAGGGGTTTAACTTTATAAATACTGTCGCCAATGTTAACAAAGTTATAGATTACCCATATTTAAATGATCTTCTATTAAGTCAACAAAAAAGGGCTGGGGAGATGGCTTAGCAGTTAAGGTGGCTGCCTACAAAGCCAAAGGACTCAAGTTTGATCCCCCAGAACCCCCGTAAGCCTGATGCACAAGGTGGTGCATGTATCTGGGGTACATTTGCAGTGGCTGAAGGCCCTAGCACATCTATTCTTTCCCTCTCTTATCTGCCTCTTTCTCAAATAAGTAAATAAATGAAACATTTTTTTAAAGTAAGAAAAAAAATACCAGACTAGTTAAAAATACTAAGATTTCCTTGAATTTTGTCATGTGGTGATCCAACAATCTCAAAAATTATAATTTGTAAAAATTTTTTTAAATATTTTATTTTGAGAGAAAGAGGCAGAGAGAAGGGGTACATCAGGGCCCCTAGCCACTGCAAACTCCACATGCATCCACCTTATACATCTGGTTTATGTGGATAATGGGGAATCAAACCTGGGTTCTTTGCTTAGTGGTTAAGGCACCTGCCTGTAAAGCCAATCTCTCCGGCCCTGTAAGATTTTTTTTTTTTTATGCCTTAGGATCAGTATGAATTCCAAACGGATTTATCAAGGAATGAAAAGGATCCACTTTCTGTCCATGTCACACACAAGCCTCATGAAACTACCTTCAAAAGGCTATACTTGCATATTAACACCAAGACTAATGCCAAGAATGTGACAGTTGTGGGCCTGAAGATAGAGCTCTGTGGTAGAGCACTCGGCCTGAAATAAATATGTGAGAACATGGATTTGGTCCTCAGCCCCACTACACAAAACCATGTGTGTGTGTGTGTGTGTGTTGTTAACATAACATATATGGAATTTTAATTTGTATATTTACGAACAAGGTTTCCAGAGGGCTTTCTCAGTCGCCAACAAGTTGTGTCGGAGGGCTATAGCATGTTCCAGGAAGGGCCTGATCTTTCACCTATTGAACATGTTTTCATTCAAGAGCAAGCCTCCAAGGTCCTTACTATATAATTCCAAACTTTCCTTTCTTGGCTTTCCTTTATTTCTACAAGCATATGCCCATCTACACTTGCCTTAAAAACTATTTTTAGGGGCTGGAAAGATGGCTTAGTGGTTAAGGCCTGTAAAGCCAAAGGATCCTGGTTCAACTCTCCAGGACCCACGTAAGCCAGATGCACAAGGGGGCACATGTATCTGGAGTTCATTTGCAATGGCTGGAGGCCCTGGCACACCCACTCTCCCCCTTTCTCTCTCTCCGATGAATAAATAAAAATATTTTTTTTTAAAAAAAATTTTAGTGTTGTTTTCTCAGCAGCGTCTGGATTTTGCTTTGGGGCGTTTTGAATGTCCTCAGTGTCTCCCTCATCTCCCCACATTTTAAGTGCCTAAGCACTGTCATGAATAAAGCGCCTTGACCCAATCAAAATCTAACAACAACAACAACAACAAAAAAATCAATAGCCAACTGTTGTAGTTGTCTAAATATTCTAGTTACCTTTTTGTTGTTAGGACAAAACCCCTAGCCAAAGGTAGCTGATAGGAGGAAAGGGTTGACTTTCAGTCTCCAGAGGAAGCTTGGGGAAGGATGGTAGAGCTGGAAGCAAGAGAGTGAGCTGAGCTATGCCAAGGGGGAACTCCAAAACTATCCCTAGCAGCATGTCTCCTCCAGCAAGGCCCCACCTCCCACATGCCACCAGCTTGGGGACCAAGCATTATAAAACAGACCATGGGAACATGTGACTCAAACTCACTCATACTGGTTAGCCTTCTGGAGCCCAAGACACCTCTTTTCAATAAGACCCCTCCCTAGCTCACTGGTAGGTAGTTCCTCCTTTTGCTGGCTCTCATCTCTCCACATCTACACATAAGTCAGCACTCAGTTGAGCCTTGTGCTGCTTCTCTGTACACATCTGTGTGTGATCTCATCCTGTCTAGAAGCCACTTCCTTATTTAACTCTCAGGCTGGACCTTTCTCTGAAACTTCTATCTCGTATTTACTAGTGCCTACTTGACACCATTTGGAATTCTAAAAGGTATTCAAACCTTTTTTGTATGTGTGTAGGGGTGCATATGTCTGGGGTATACATCAAGGCCAGTTGATACAGGGTGTCTTCCTTTATTGCTATCCACTTCATTGTTTACTGAGGCAAGTTCTCACTGAATTTAGAGCTTGCCAATCAGCTAGCCAGCTTGTCTGGAGATCCTGCTTTTGCCTCCTGAGCACTGGGATTATAGGTAGGCCACCACATCTGCCTGGCATTTCCCTGGGTGCTGGGATCTGAACTATAGCCCTCAAGAATGTATGGTGAGTGCTTTACGACACTGAGCCACTTCCACAGCTCCAAGTGTTTAAAACTCATGTCTGGGGCTGGAGGGATGGCTTAGCGGTTAAGGTGTTTGCCTGCAAAGCCAAAGGACCCAGGTTCAATTCCCCAGGACCCCCGTTAACCAAATGCACAAGGGGGCACACACTTCTGGAGTTCATTTGCAATGGCTGGAGGCCCTGGTGCACCTATTCTCTCTTCTCCCTCTCTGTCAAATAAATAAAAAGGAAAAAAACCTCAATGCCTAAACCCCAAGTCAGATCACACTACAATCTTCCTCCTGAAGTCTTTCCCAGTTCATGGTTATTCCATTGTTCTGTCTTTACTCAAGACTAAAAACCTTGGAGACACTCACTCATCCCTCACTTCTACTCATTATACATCCATTAGCAAATTTGGTCTGACTTCAGCATCTCTAGAATCCTGCCACTTGCACCACCACCTCTGACAAGTCTGTCAGGCTCATACCTCTGCTGTACTCACCTGGATTGTTGCAGAGCCTTCCAACCAGTGCTCCTGCTGCCTCTCTGCCCATTTATCAGTGGAGTCATTTGCAGTCAGATTATGGCACTTTAAAAAAATTTTTTTATTTTTATTTGAGAGCAACAGACAGAGGCAAAAGGAGAGAGAATGGGCACACCAGGGCATCCAGCCACTGCAAACGAACTCCAGATGCATGCGCCACCTTGTGCATCTGGCTTATGTGGGTACTGGGGAATCAAGCCTTGAACTGGGGTCCTTAGGCTTCACAGGCAAGCACTTAACCACTAAGCCATCTCTCCAGCCTGAGATTATGCCACTTTTCTGCCTCACTGTCTTGCCATTTTATTCAGAGGAATCATCAAGCTTTTACACCACCTGCCTCTTTGCTACCATTCTCTCCTACCCCTCTACAGCCACAGTGATCAGCATGATGTTCCTTGAACCTTGCAAGAATATTCTATCTCAGAATGTTTTCTTGCATATTCTCACAGGTAAATGTCATTCTCTCAAATAAATCCTTATAGTAGTAAGTTAATGAATACTACCTTTAGATTTTTGCTCAAATAATCCCGAGATAGTCCACGACCATCCTGTATGACCATAGGAACACCCATGTAAACAAGTACATGCCTTCAGTTTATGTTTTCTAGGAAAACTACCAGAATGGGCTTTTTGGCCTGATTTTGCACATTTATTTATAATGTGTGGTACATAGTTCTTAAAATTTTGCTAAAAGTCACCATCTGATATACTAAAGATTTGTGTGGGGGTGGTTCTTATTGGAATGTATTTAAACTTCAAGAATAGAGAATAAAGCCAGGCATGGTGGTGCATGCACTCGGGAGGCAGAGGTAGGTGGATGGCCTTGAGTTTGACGCTACCCTGAGAATACAGAGTGCATTACAGGTCAGTCTGGGCTAGAGTGAGATCCTGTCTCGGAAAACAAAGCCTAACACTGTACATTCAATATGCAATACTGAAAATAAATCATAAAGGTTCACCCTGGCTTTTTACTCTTTCCCTTTTAACTAGAAATGTACTATAAGACTGAAATCTCGTTCAAATGTTTCTTACCATCCCCTTTTAGAAAAGTTGTTAGTATATCTCCAAGGCAATTTGTTAAAATCATGTAAATCATTTAACCTGTTTTCATGAATACAGTATAAATTTTCTTCAAACAAATAACAGTTTTGAAAATGAACTGGAATCTTGACTGACAACAGCAGTACTGTCTTCTGTTCAATCAAATATCAGTCTCCCTTTCCTGGCTCCTTGCTCATAAGTATAGGAATGGCGGTGTCCTGGCAGAAACATTGTAGTCACCACTCTGAGGCTGCATGTGCCAGGCACGCTGAGCTGCACCACACAGTGCAGCAGTGCAGGGGGAGGATGTTGTGACAGGTGTAATTAAAGGCCAAACCACACATTGTTATAGAGATTTTAATAGATTTTCTGGTTAATTCATCACAGTAATCATTTTTACTGTAATGATATGCAGCTTTACTACACTAATATAAATAAAAACAGATAAATACAGCTCTAGGCAACATCACAGATTAACAAACTAAGCATTCTTCATGAACCAAAACTGAAAACAGTTATTAATAAGAATTCGAGATGCTGACACGCTTGCCCATTCTCATCATACCTTCTCAAAAAGGGTACTCAAATAAGGCGCTACACTTATTATATTGGTCAATGAGTTTGCCAATTAGTGAGGCACATGTATTTCATGGTCTCCACTATTTCATTTGGTTGAAAAGCAGATAAACCTTAATGTATGAAAAAGAAAACTAAAACAGATGCTAATACCAAAGAAAACCTCTGAATGCATCAAAAATCGGCACTTTTCCAGTATTAGTAGTAAGACACATCAGAGATAGACATAAAACAAAGAAGAAAATTTATGTTTGAATATCCGCCCTGAAATGTCAGTCTCTGAAGCAAGATGAGTCATGAAAACAGAATCAGAAATAAAAGGAAATATGGACAACAAAATCCAAGTTTGCTTTAATGTATGAACCTATCTACAAAGCAACGTGTTTCTCCTTTGAAGGCCTGTGACTCAGGACAGCAGCTCAAGCCATACTGAGGAGTTGGTACTTGAGCAGTGCCTTGTACACTGCAGATCTGCTCATGTGAAGAAACAGACCTGTCATTTTAAAATACTTTACTGGGCACAGCCAAAGGTACACTTACGGGGTTATAAAAAAGTACTCAAAATCTGCCAAACAAAATAATAAGAACAAAATAGTAATTTTTTGGCAGATAGTAGCACAGCTAAGAAATTCTAAAATTTAGCTCAATTTTCAATCATTCTAATATGGCTTCATGATCTTGTAAGTCTGCAAGCTCATATAGATCTGAGGTGATCTTCCAGGTATGGTAAGAACTAGGAAGAGAAGAAATCACTTTCAAAATGTAAAAATGGCTCATTGCCAGTTTCAGAAAAATGTCTGAAAAAGTTCATTTGCCTATCAAAAATGCATAATCACAGGATATTTAGGCCAGCCCATTGAGCAAACTGCCTTTGCCAGTAGCAAATTAAGAGCATGATTAGGACAGACATTTCCCAGAACTCCTAATACTCTGTGGTGCATTTACCTCATCCTGCAAACATTGTGCACTCTAGCTATTCAAACCATCAGTGGACACCAAATACAGATGTGAACTACCCACCACTCAAAGGTGATGCTCAGCTTAGAATTTTAACTGCTACCGTTACAATTTTATTATTTTCATTGTTTTAATTTTCTTTTTATTTAAAAAAAAGTGGGTTAGCACTAAGTTTTGGTTTTGATCTACTAAGTAATTTAAGTGTTTTCAGCTGTTTATGGGTCAGAATGGACAGATCAGAAGACAGAGTCCAGGAGATGGCAGTGAGAGATCTGAAGAAGGTATATGTATGCACACACTGGTCACAGAGAAGGAGCCACCTGTTCTGAAACCCTTGCTCCCATTGTAAACGTTGTTCATACCTCCATATCTGTAAGTCAAATTAGTCTATAAAAACCACACTAAAAGGTAAAATTATTTAAGTGCGATATTAACTGATCTGTATTTTATAAATTTTAATCCATAAAAATATAAATAAGAATGGTAATTTTTAAGAAAACAAATATACATTTAGTGCAAGTTATGAATTACACCTCATCTTCAGTGTCAGCAGTTAAAACATCTTGAAAGAAAAGGACTGATCTAACTTCAAGGGAAAAAAATCCAGTGTTGTAACATGCAATTAATACCAGACACAGCTAATGGAATCTTTCCGTCTCATCACTGTCACAGCAGCAGCAGTTTAGTTATGCTGAACAGCACTTGTATGTCATAGTAGTAATTTTAGAAATAGAAAATTTGCATAAGACCAGGTCACATTATCCATAAAATCTGAGAGGAAAAATAAAACAGTTCAAAGTAAAGTTTGTTTTCAGTTCTGAACCACACAGCACATAAGCTGGGGATTTTGTTCATACTTCAGGATTTTACCTGTTTGTCCAGCCTTTGTGTGTGCACTGTTCCAAGCCTTACTGATGGTACGACTTCATGGTTAATGGCACAAGAAACATTCCCTTCTTGTGATGAAACCTCAGGAAAATTACAGTACATCTCAATATGAGAAAGGACTGCTTCAAAAGGGTACACCAATTAAAGAGGCTTTGTTACAGCTCAGGAGAGAGGGAAAGAAGGAAAAGCTCTTCTGGAATGTAGAAATGTAATGCTTAACTATACAATTCATGAATGAAACAGAACAGTGTTGATAAAAAAGGGCAAGACCTTGCAGTCTTAGTAGATGGCTCACTTCAAAGTAATCCCTCCAGAAACAGGGATAATAACTTGTCTCTGAGATGCTGGAGTAACAGCCAGGTGCTCAAGGGCTCTGGGGTCAACTCCATGGAGGCTCAGGCCTGCGCCATCATGGCATATCCGCCATGATGCAGCCAGTATAGAACGGCATGAGATGATTTACTGCTCCAGTTAGACAGGGCACTACCTCACTCCCTTCTTTCTCTCTCCTTTCCCTCCCAAACAATTCCTCCACTCTACCAGCATGACTTGCAAACAAGGTTGCAAGAGCTCCATTGGCTCATACTACTTTTTTTTTTAAGAAGGAAAAAAAGTGGACAAGTCCCTCAGGCTAAAGAGTTGTGCTACTCAACAGACGAACTTCCTCTTCTGTTTCCTCTCTCTCTTCATCTATGGAATTCAGTTGAACATTATTGATGCGGGGTCTTGGTTTGCCGTCTGGGCCATATGACGGAGGATATCTTTTTTTGTTATAATACCAAGGAGGCGCCTGAAAGGGATAAACAGAAAAATGCTATTAAAAGAAAAGGAAAAGAAAAAGAGAAGCTATATCTACAGCTAAATCCTTTTTGTTGACAGGATAGGTAGCAAAGCAAGCAGCCTGATTTTGTATTTTCACAAAGGTTTCTTACTGGTAAAGGCAATGAAATTATCCAGCAGCCATCCTTTGATATCAAAGTACTGCTGTCTCACAGAATGAGGTCCTTTCCACTGAGACTCAGCACCATATGCTTCATTGCAGCACAGCGATTTTGATTAAAGTATGCCAACAAAAAAGTGACAAAAACTGGAAAGATGTATGAACAGAAAATGATGCTGATCCAAACTGAGAAAAGTCATTCCCATTCTACTGAGAAAATGATTTTTAAAACTCCTCTTAATACTTTTTGTTAAATAAAAAACAATTTTAAGAAATAAGGATTGCTCAGTTGTATGGAGAATATTCATGAAAGCACATACAATTGACGTAAAATATTAGTCAACACAAAGCTGCACTTCCAAACTTCAGAACCCAAAGAATAAATCTACAGCATAATCCAGGGCATACTTATTAATGGTTCCTTTTTTGTTTTACTTTAGAGCCCCCCAGCAAAGATATAGTGCTTTTATGAAAGTCTTAGGTGTTAATGCTTACATTAAAAATAGGTGAGAAATCAAGAAACAGTCCTAATAGATTATTATTGGTGAAGCAGAAAGCAGAATGAATGAGTAGGCATTATATTTTGGTTAGTAACTTTTAAATAAAGGATGCATGAAACACTTGTGAAATATTAGCATACAACAAGAATACATAATCTGTGTACTTAAACATGGGGTCAGGTTTCATATCAATGTGCAATTACAGGCCAAAATAATTTGAGGCATTAATTGCTAAAGCCAGACAATTTTGTTATATATAAGATAAATCAAAATTTATATCTGTAATCATACCACTAAGACATAAATACAGTTGACCCCAAAATCTGCTTATGGCATTCTAGAAACATACAAAAGGGGCACATACATGATCTATGTACAACTCACTAATGAAATGGCAGGACACACATTCAAACTGAACGTATGCAGGAGATAGCAGAAAAAGAACTGTTATGATCACAAATGTTACACATTATGCTGTAGTTAGTGTGCCCATTAAAAAACTCATTCAACAGTCAGCAGTTCTACTTGCTAAGCTCATTAAAGTCACACAGGAGCTTAGGTCTACCACAAAACTACCACAAATTAGGAAGCATAAAGGGTTAAGGGTTGGCAGGTGACACAGCAGGCATTTTTTAACCAGTCAGGAGTCTTCTGAGACCAGTGCATCCACTAAGATAAACAGATTTTTCATGTTTAAGCATGTCCAATAATGTTTCCTCATTCAACCACCAAACTTTTTTTTCCAAGTTTTTAAATTAGAACTAATGGTTTTGATGAGAGATGTTAACTTCTGCTTACTTTCTACAAGTGGAATTTTAGACTTAATCTAAATTTATCTCACAGACATCTGATCAGGTACAAATGTAAGTGGCAGCATGGTAGGACTGTTTTGTTCAGCAGGTATCTGGGAGAGAACTGAACCGTTCACAGGTTTCATGCCTCCTGACTCCTAGAGTGTCTAGTGAGGAGATCTGATACATCTAATCACCAAGGGCTCCACGTGCTGCTTTAGTTGCTCGAGATGCTCTAAAATGTTCTTCTTTGTGATGATCCCCAAGACAATCCTGAAACAGATTATTATGCTAATAACTGTGAGAAATTAAATTAAAAGAGGTTCCAATCAAAATGATAAAGAATGAGGGAAGAAAATAAAAACATGAACCATAAGAATGTTTCTCATGAACTTTATCAAGATTAAAAACAAAAAGTGATTTAAAAACCCAGGCTCCCTTTGCAGAAATTTTACTGGCTTCAAAAGTGACAGAATATTATTTGTAGTGCTGGGTTATTTTCCTCTCAAATTAAAAATCAAAATTATGAAAGTTTAGTATGAAGATGGCTAAAATGAAAAGTACAAAAGAAACAATACTGACAAGCCTGAAATTTAGATTCACTTTCAGTGTTCTCTCCTTAGGTCACTATATTTTTCTAATTCTACAGTGCCATAACAGCAGCTATCATTTAGATCTACCCCAGTAGGAGAGCAAGGCTTAGCTTCAGAGTCTGTGAGGAGATTTAAGAAATCAAAGAAAGCCACACGTGGTGGGACACACCTTTAATCCCAGCACTTGGGAGGCAGAGGTAGGAGGATGGCCATGAGTTTGAGGCCACCCTGAGACTACATAGTGAATTCCAGGTCAGCCTGAGCTAGAGTAGACCCTACCTCAAAAAAAGAAAAGAAAAGAAAAGAGAAGAGAAGAGAAGAGAAGAGAAGAGAAGAGAAGAGAAGAGAAGAGAAGAGAAGAGAAAAGAAATCAAAGCAATATGCAGTAAATACTGTTGTTCCCACACAGACTTCCTTATTTTTATGTACTGAAGGTCACTGCTTATTAAAAGCCATAACCATATGAGGAAGGTCCAAAGTGATGCTTATTTAATGCACATTAAGATTATTTCTCATATGTCATCACATCAAAGGGATAGCCACAAATTCTCATAATAAGATATCTGAAACTAATTGGACTGCTTTTAATTATCAAAACAAATACCCACTTCCTGGCTTTATAACAAATGAATGCATTTGCAGTGTGGGGCAATAAAAACAGCAAAAGTAAAACACCCTAGAAAGACTTGAAAGTCCTGAAGCCCATCCAAAATGCCCTTCAGAGGGACTGAGCTTTTCCTCGGTGGTCTGGCTTAATTAACTCTCCTGGTAAGCTGCTTTTGAACATCTGACTTGTTCAAGAATGGCACCAGGGGACTTCAGAGCAGTATGGACCTTATAAATATGTGCCTTATTAAGCAAGAGTAGCTGGGGGTAGGGAAGCAGTGGGTAGAAAAAACTGAAAGGTAGAAATAGGTTCTCTGTTCATGTTTTGTTACTATTTTATATTTATTTTATAAAGACAAACTGAAAAGTTTTCAGTCTGGAACTTCCTTCTCATAAAGGTCAGAAACTACATTATATAAAATGAATAGTGAGAGGCTAGAAAGATGGCCCAGCAGTTGAAATCACTTGCTTGCAAAGCCTGATGGCCCAAGTTTGATTCCTCAGTACCCACATAAAGCCAGATGCATAATGTGGCATGTGTGTGTGGAGTTTGCAGTGGCAGAAGGTCCTGGTGAACCCATCCCCCTGATTCTCTCTCTTCTCTATCTGCTTGCAAATAAATAAACATTTATTTTAAAAAATGAATATTCAGTCACTAAATGGAGATACTTCTTTTACTAAATGTTTTGAGGAGCTTTTTAAAAAAGCTATTGGATGCCGGGCATGGTGGTGCACGCCTTTAATCCCAGCACTTGGGAGGCAGAGGTAGGAGGATTGCCATGAGTTCGAGGCCACCCTGAGACTATATAGTGAATTCCAGGTCAGCCTGAGCTAGAGTGAGACACTACCTCGAAAAACCAAAATATATATATTGGGGTGGTAGTGAATATATTCAAAGGACATTCTATACATGTGTGAAAATGTAATAAAACCTTTATTGTATAAAATTACTATATGCTAATAAAAAGTCTTGGGCTGGAGATGGCTTAGTGGTTGAGATTGCCTATGAAGCCTAAGGACCCTGCTTCGAGGCTCAAGTTCCAGTACCCACATAAGCCAGATGCACAAGGTAGCCCATGCATCTGGAGTTCATTTGCAGTGGCTGGAGGCCTGGTGCGCCCATCTCTCTCCTTCCCTCCCTCTCTCTCTCCTCTGCCACATCTCTGTCGCTCTCAAATAAATAAAAAATCTTTTAAAAGCTCTCAGCTCATTTGACTATAATTATTAGGAAATGTGAAAACCTTGACAAACATGAGAAAAAAATTGACTCTTACTCATGTTTATCCAACAGAATGATTAATTTCAGTTTTATTAGTAAACGCTACCATCCTGTGCCTTAAGTGAGAAAAGTTACATATTTGTAAAGACCAAGTGGCAAAATGAGAGACTTAGAGAGTGACAAGTAGAAAGGGAGAGATCCCAGTTCCTCCCTGGACAGGGAAGACTGGCCGGAGCAGTGAGACCAGGCTCAGGGCTGCTTAGGTGATTGTAGGGAGGGAAATCAGCACAAAGTGTGTCTCAATTAAAAACAACCTGCTGTTTCTTTTTAAGCTGACAAGTAATACAAAAATAAACAGCAGAGAAACCAGCATTTCACAAAGTATGTTCCAAAGAGCACTGGTCCCATGAATTCTTCTCATTTCATCCCACCAAAAAATAGTTGCATTTTCAATAAGTTATATAAACTGTTTCCTATTACCCCAATCTGGAAATCAAAGAATATCAACATTTTTAAAGTCCTGAGAAATCCAAGTAAAGCAACCTCAGTTATTTAATTAAATATTGTCCAAATTTATTCAGTTACAAAAAAATTTTAAACTTCTATTCTCTTCCTGTTTGTTCTTCTAAGACTGAGAAATTCTAATTTAAAATATAGAATGTGGGACATCAATACTTAGCTGACACCTTTCGGTCAGCAGCCACAATGCCCGTCATCTCGTTCTTTCTTGTGTCTCCTCCATCTAAGGCCCCAGCGTGAGCTGGAGCACACTGATGGCTGCAGAGCTTCCCACTCTCACACAAGCCAGGACTCCTAACTTAACCTCACAGAAGATATCCTACTGCTTCCTTACATCCCTGACAGAAACAGAGTGCCAAGAGCCACCTCCCCAAATCATCTCTTTTCTTTCCAAATATATAAGGACACAAGTAAGAAAATGAGCTCAAGGCAAAGAAAGTTCCTTCATTTTTCATATAAGCCATCAGTATAGGGTTAAAATTTTAAGTAGCTAACTCATGTCCCCTAACAACTTCATTATTTCACTCTGAAACATTGTCCTGTGAATTAATCAACAAGGTGAAACAAGATTTAATGTTAATGTAATTATGGCCCTGTGGTCATAATTAATCACAACTTAGGAATGACATTAGTGTTTTAGCACAGAAAGGGAAACATGCCAGCACAGAGAACAGCTCAAAGCAGGTCACAGCTTAGAAATAGTTCACCTTATATTCCAACTGAGGAATTTAAGAATTAAAAGGGCACAAGGCAAAGCTTTATGACAAAATGTTTGTTTATCTAGTATTTGTTAACTTTTTAAATAATGAAGTGTGGCATTGCTATTTTTTAAATTAGAAAACATTTTTATTTCATAATGCACAAATATTTTATGGTACATATTTCTTTTGTAACAGTGTCTGTGATATTTAATAATTCCAAACTACTTGTCCTTAAAAAAAGCTTTATCCCTTTAGATGCTTCTAGGAGAAGCCCCCACACATGCTCTCTGGTCTGTTTTTCTGAATGCCTTTCTTTCTTAACCTTGGTGCTTAAATCTATATCATATCTTTGTTAACTGCCCCAAAAAGAGTTTTATTCATTTAATGATTATTTCCTACTTCTGCAATTTTAATTAGCAAATAGAATTGCACTGAACATCAATCTAATGCTCTCAATTTGTTTTTATTTACAGAAATACAAATGTCTATGATATCCCTGTTCCTAACCAGATATGATCTACTGTGCTGGCCAAGAAAATGTTTTTGTAGATTAAGAAATTATAGCAACAACACAAAAAAAGCCGGGTGTGGTGGTGCATACCTTTAATCCTACCACTCAGGAGGCAGGGGTAGGAGGATTGCTGTGAGTTTGAGGCCACCCTGAGACTACATAGTGAATTCCAGGTCAGCCTGGCCTAGAGCGAGACCCTACCTCGAAAAACCACACACACACTAAATTAGTAAAATAGCAGCAAGAGACTGAGCTTTTTAAATTGGAAGGAGAGTATGAGCAAATCATGAAACCTATCTGAGTTTTAGTTACCACCCCTATGAATGAGGATCCCACCAGCAAGTGTGCAGTTCCCACAGTGTTCAATGAGGAAACGTGAAGGTGTTTGGAAACTCATTTTCTTCCTTTCTATTCTTTAGTAGTCCTTTCTCTAAAGAGATCATGTCTTCTGTTACCCACATTTGAACAAAATGTTAAAAAAAAAAAAACTTGCTGTGCGATTCTCTCAACTTTTTGTTTGTTTGTTTTATTTTAGTTCAGTTGGGTTTTTCAAGGTAGGGTCTTGTCCAGGCTCACCTGGAATTCACTATGTAGTTTCAGGCTGGCCTTGAACTCAGTGATCCTCCTACCTCTGCCTCCCAAATGCTGGAATTTTAGGCATGCATCACCCCACCTGGCTGAGAGTTTAGTGAAATATTTCAGTCTTCTTCAAGCATCCAGTTAACATGGGATCCTAGAACACCCCTTGTCTTGCCTTCCTAGTTAACATGGGATCCTAGAACACCCCTTGTCTTGCCTTCCTAGTTAACATGGGATCCTAGAACACCCCTTGTCTTGCCTTCCTAGTTAACATGGGATCCTAGAACACCCCTTGTCTTGCCTTCCTAGTACTTTTGTTATGTGCCTTCACATCAAACCACATTCTTAAAAATTCTAATAAGTTGCTGAGTATGATGATGCATGACTATAACCCAAGGGGCTGAGGCAGAAGGATCACAAGCTCAAGACCAGGCTGAACTATGAAATGAAACCGCATCCCAACAAGAAAACAACAACAAAAGGCCTAATTAGTAAAGGATTCCAATAAGGAATAGTCATGTAAGGAAATAAAGGGCCCTAAGTACATGAATAGTTTGTATGCCATTGGCAATCTCTGTGTAAGATTTGTGTTGGCAGAAAGTGGACAAGAAGGAACAGCATTAGTAAAGGAGATTCTCACCTAAATTACAGATTTCACTTACATATTCCATGATAAATTGGCTAAGAGAGCAAAAGATCTACAAATTTATAGCTGTACTTAGAAATACTTTCAATACTTAGAAAAAAGTTTCTGCAGTGCTCCATAGTGGCTAGGCCCACCAGTGCCCTAAGAAAGGAAAATACTTGAAGCTCCAATGCTCTTCCACTTGGAGATGTTTCAGCACCTCTTCTCCAACTCTGAGTACAGTATCCTTGACCAAAAGGCTACTTCATATTTGGGAGGACAGCCGACAATAGAGCATCTCTCACTCTCTGGCAAGTGTGAAAGTTCATTGACTGGTGCTACATTTATAACCTTATTAAGTCACAGACGTCCCTTGGGAGAGGACTCAGAACTCTACCCTAAAAAGGTTCCATGACAAAGGGTTATCAGTTCTGGTCAAGGAACTGATTTCTGTGGGAGCAAACTTACCCGTTGTGAGTTACAAGGCATTGCCTCAGCCCCAGTTTTCGGAAGATGTCCACCACAATCTCCATTGGGGTATGATCTGTCACTGTGAAAGGGCTCATGTCCAGGATGCTTCGAAGTTTTAGTGGCCGAGGACTTTCAGCTGGAAGTGATGGGGTATGCTGTGCAAAACACACCCTAGAGCTGCCGACAATGCCTTCTTGTTTCTTTCTGGCGCTTTCTGGAAAAGAAATAACAAAGATAAAACTTTTAAATTGATGGTGTTTTTTTTTTTAATGGGCCACTTAATTATTTATTTGATGAATATTACACCCTTTACTTTTTTCTGTCGTTCATGTCCTGAGAAAGAAATCAACTTAAAAGCTATTTGGTAGTTCTATCTGACAGAAGTGGAACCTACCACCAATCAATAATCTTCATATAAATAAGATATTTTGCCTAATGATATCATGGTATAACTTGCTGGAATTAAAGATCTTTTTAACTTTAAAAGAGAAGGAAGATTGTTTGAAATATGGAATTTAAAAACCTATACATATTACAAGAGCAGTTCACTACAGAATTCCATTATCAAATGAAGGCTGCCTATGCTAAAGGTTACTTATACCGCATTGGAGCTGAGACTAAAAAGAGTTTCAACCTTGCTTTGACTCCTGTGTATTCTCCCATTGTGAATTAGCTGGGTCTTTCTCTTCTGATGGTAAAGTATCATATTCCAAGTGAGTCCTGAGCATTAAAGATGCGTTGAAACTATTATAACTCCAGAGTTTGGGGGTTATTCATAAAGATTCTATCAATTTCTTCTCCCTTCTAGTGTTTTTTTTTTTTTGTTTTTGTTTTTGTTTTCTGTCTTTCTGCCTGCTTCCACTCCCACCTTTGATTCAATGCTAGACAACAGTGGCAAGAATGGAGACAAGAGAACACAGGAAGGAAAATAAAACCTTCACAATGGTTTGAATGCAAACAAAGTAGTCATCCCACTTCATAATTCTATTTTGCTAGTTTCTTTTAAACTATGTGAAAAAAACTATGTGACTATAAACATAGTATTAGTTACAGAGAAAATATTTTGAGTATGAATTTTGTTACAAAATTATTTAGGCCAAAATAACAAGCACCAGTTTGACTGAGGTGTTACTACTGCTCACAAATGAGTCTTATACTGCTTTTTACTCCTTCTGAGACCAGCAAAGCCACATTTAACTGCTGTTAACATATTCAAGTGCAAGACCCCTAGTGGCTACACTTACTGGGCTGAGCTCATTAACCTTTACAAGTACAGCCAAGTGACATAATAATTCTTTTTTAAATTAATTTATTTATTTGAGGGAGAGAGAAAGAGGCAGACAGAGAGAATGGGTGCACCTGGGCATTTAGCCACTGCAAACAAACTCCAGACACAGGCACCACCTTGAGCATCTGGCTTATGTGGGTCGTGGGGAATCGAACCTGGGTCCTTCGGCTTTGCAGGGAAGTGCCTTAACTGCTAAGCCATCCGTCCAGCCCCATAATAATTAAATAATAAAAAATGTTTACTAAGTTGCTTTTAGCCCATAAGACTCTAGAGTATTCTGGATGCCCAAGAGCTGAATGGTATCATTTAAATAATGATCATAGTTAGTGATAGCGTCTGGATTCACAGTATAAAAGGTTGTGGCATCAGCAATAATCAAAGGTGGAGTGGAAAAATAAAAATGAGTATCTTTTATGTATAATTTAATTTCAGTTGTTATCTGAAATACTCAAATTAAGAATACTCTAGGAGCTGGAGAGATGGCTTAGTGGTTAAAGCACTTGCCTACAAAGCCAAAGGACCCACGTAAGCCAGATGCACAAGGTGGCACATGTGTCTGGAGTTCGTTTTCAGTGGCTGAATGCCCTGGCATGCCCATTCTCTATCTGCCTCTCTCTCTAAAAGATAAGATAAGATAAGATAAGATAAGATAAGATAAGATAAAATGAAATCAATAAAATAAATAAAATAAAATAAAATAAAATAAAATAAAATAAAATAAAATAAAGGTTCTTTTTTTTTAAAGAGTACTCTGGTACTACAAGGTGGGCTGTGTATCATGGTTAATTCTAGTATAAAAAGCAAGTCTTTAAGCAGCTATAGTTACAATAATCTTTATCAACAGAAACAAAATGAGAACTGACATATGACATCCAAGTTAAAATTAGCTCCAATTAATCAATCTTAAATATACATAGTAAATATTAGATCAATTAATCTATATGAACTGCTTAGACATTTAATATCAAAACACTTAATTTTATATTTTTATTATTTATTTATTGCAGTTCTGGGGATCAAAGCCAGAGCCTTGTGTGTGCAAGACACATGTAACACACCAAGCTTCAGCCACAGTCTACTGCTAGAAAATCATTAAGTTATTTATTGGAGTGTTCCTGTGATATATATATAAGGCACCAGCAGTGAACATCCATCCTCTTTGCCTTAAAATTGTCATTTTGAGAATTGTGGCTTTTCTTTTTTTTCTTAGGAGATAGAGGAGCAGGAGGAAGTCAAGGTCATCCTTGATAATACAGTGAGTTTGAGTTCAGCCGGGGCTGCAATAGACCCAGTCTCATCTCTCCTCCCTAAATAACAAATTGCCACTTTTATTTCTTTTCATTTAATTTGAAATTTGTTGAGAGGTTTTAAGTATTCCCATGATAAATAAGTATGTGAAGTAATGAATATATTAACTTGATTTATCATTCTACAATATATGCATTTATCAAAACATCACACTACTATGTAGGTTCTATTTGTTAGTTAAAAATAAAGTGCTTAATGATGAGTGTAACATATATAATAGTTATTTTAATAAGCAAAATATAACATGCTAACTTATCTCTAAATCTTTTCTTTTTTTTTTTTTTCCCCGTAAGGGTCTCACTGTGTGCAGTCCAAGCTAACCTGGAATCCACTCTAGCCTCAAACTCACAGCTGTTCTCCTCTGACTCCAAGTGCTGGGATTAAAGGCATGTGCCACCACACTCGGCCAGTTCATTCATTTTTTAAGTTACTTTTGATGCCATTCATTCACAGGCTTTTGAAGCAGAAAACAACATACATCTATTTTTTTTTTTCCTTCTTGTTTTTCTTTTTCAGAGGCAGGGTCTTACTAAGTAGGCCCAGACTAACCTAACTTTTTCTCTCTCTGCTGCTGCCTCCAAAGTGCTAGGATTATAGGTGTGTACCAAAACATCCAGCTACAGATTTCATTTTCTGATACTATTCAGACATCTGTTTTAAAGATCTGAGACCTCTCATTGGGACTTAATAGTCTAAAAAGTTGTGTTCTAATACCAAAAATGAAAATTTATCTAATTTGGCATTTCAAAACTTGTATTTTGGGGCTGGAGGGATGGCTTAGTGGTTAAGGTGTTTGCGAGACAGCATGGAGGAATTTCATGTCTTTCAATAAAGTATAATTTTACATATGTGTGTGTGTGTGTGTATAATTTTATAATTTACATACAAAATGTACTATACATATCTTCCACAAAAGTGTATGTGGCAGATATTTAGATGTGTTCAAAAAGTCATCATGTGACTTAACATTTCTGATGCCATGTCTTGATATCTCATATATCTAAAGTGCCACATTCCTTTAAACCAAGGTTATTTCCTATTCCAAAATTTTATCTCTCAATATAGTATCTCTCAAAACTTTAATATGTATATATCGCCACAGTAAGTACAGGTATGAATTATTTAAAATTTTAGCATTGTCTTTTCTTTTAAAACTTGACCAATTTCCTTTAACCTCCTATATAAATTCCAAAATTTTCTCACTTCTTTGGCTGGCTACAAGAGAGCTAGATAATTGGAATCTAAACACTGAAGTACTTTCCTGATGGGTTTGGCTATGATAACAGCTCAGAAGCTACATTTGACTGCAGCCAACTCTCACAACACTCTTTGTCATCTCTGGCAACTACTATCCTGTTATCCAAGCCAAACCTTTGATGCTAGTCTTTAAAAAGCTCTTCTAAATCTGTAAGCTCTATTAAACTGAATGGTACATTTTCTGTAGAAGCTTTTCTTTCATGTGTTTTCTGTCATCTCCTTTTCCCTGGCACTTGCATACTAACTGAGTATCAAGTTTGACATATGAAATGTTCCCCTCTCTCCCCTCCCCTACCTGCACTGTCTAGTCTTAGCTCCCCAAATGACACAGGAATTATTTTGTCATCCTTTGGCAATAGCCACAGAGGTTAACATGGCAGGGACATGACATGATGTTCACAGGAAGAACAATCGGGGACAAACCAAATGCCTGACATGTCCAGCTCAAGGCACTGCCCAAAGAATTGGAGAGTAACAGACCAATGGCTTAATGTAACTATCCTCTCTGTTACCTTGGGGACAGGGAATCAGACCATATAAAAGATTAAAAACCTCACTGGCTTCATCAATATCTCAGAACTATACCTTTCGCTTCAATTGAAAAATAAAAATCACAGCAGAAAATCAACCTGTATAACATTACTTCCTTGCACCTGGACCCCCAGTCAATTATAATCAATCAGTCCCTCCCTCCCTCATCCTCTCTCTCCCCTCCCTCTTTCTCTCTCTCCCTCTCTCTCTCTCTCTCTCTCTCTCTCTCTCTCTCTCTCTCACACACACACACACACACACACACGTACATATTAGGTAGTTTCTTTTAAGGGTACCTATTGCAATTGTCAGGTCTCTTCTGAGAGCAAATCCCACTAATCTCTGAGATTCCTTTGACATTATGACAGGAAAGCCATTGTAGCTGGTTTCATTAATCATGTTTTCTATGTCATCTACTGTCATGTTGTCCTGTGTCAAGACAGCTAAGGGAGGGTCATTCCTTCGTGGTCTCATGACATCAGCAGCCAGAGTGGTATGAGTGAATTCTTCTTTTGCATCCAAGAAAGGGTATCCATTTAACCGGATGTGTGCTTCATAAATGCCTTCCCTACCAAAGGCATCACCAACCCATTTACTGGTCATTACTGCAGCCATGAGGGGAACAATGTATTCCAAGCCTCCAGTAAGCTCAAAAACAATAACCACCAGGGAGACAGTCATTCTTGTCACACCACCTGCAAAAAAGAGGCACCACTGGTCAGGAAGGGCAGAATCCTCACCATTCTATGTCAGCACAATCCTTGCCCTAGGCAGCTAAACACAGAATGCAGACAGAACTTGGTCAAAAAAAAAAAAAAAAAAAAGGATTATCCTCTTGTAGGACAATAATCACTACTTTAAACATAACCTGGAGAAAAACTAGAAAAGATGGAAGACAGTTAGAATAATATATCATTTTTATCTCAAAATTCTAGTTGGCCAACAAAAAGTGTCATCATTTTGGTTTACTGCTACAACTTCCTTTATAAACTCACTATTAATTGTTAGGGAAATGTGCTGAAGTACATCATGGTTTCTTGGTACGAATTTATATATTAAACAAAAATTGTCCAAGCCCTCAGGACTTCGTTGTTTCATTTTGATACCATTTTATCTCACCTCCATGACAAGGCTCTGTTACCTTAAAGTCACTTTATAAACCATGTTCTAGGTAACCCTTTCCTACGTGCTATTTTTGGTTTGTATGTTTGTGAGACAAGGTCTCAGTAGCCCAGGCCGACCACAAATTAGCAATCCTCATGCCTTTTCTCCAAATGCTCACGGCAGTGCACTACAACACACGCCTAAGTACCACTTTTCACCATGTTGATCCTTTGCTCAAGAACATAATGAGGATTGCCAGCCCATACGATATTAAGATTAACCTTTCCTGTTTGTTTTTAACAGGGGAGGGAAGGAGGAAGGGAGGGAGGGCTCGTGAGGAGGGGTTGGACCATACATTCTGCATCTCCTCTACACCTGCTGTGAACTAGTCAAAGATCCACCATGCATTCTGTATCTCCTCTACACCTGCTGTGACCTAGTCAAAGGATCCACCATGCATTGTGCATCTCCTCTACACCTGCTGTGACCTAGTCAAAGGATCCACCATGCATTCTGCATCTCCTCTACACCTGCTGTGACCTAGTCAAAGGATCCACCATACATTCTGCATCTCCTCTACACCTGCTGTGACCTAGTCAAAGGATCCACCATGCATTCTGCATCTCCTCTACACCTGCTGTGACCTAGTCAAAGATCCACCATGCATTCTGCATCTCCTCTACACCTGCTGTGACCTAGTCAAAGATCCACCATGCATTCTGCATCTCCTCTACACCTGCTGTGACCTAGACAAAGACCCACCATGCATTCTGCTGTGACCTAGTCAAAGATCCACCATGCATTCTGCATCTCCTCTACACCTGCTGTGACCTAGTCAAAGACCCACCATGCATCTCCTCTACACCTGCTGTGACCTAGTCAAAGATCCACCATGCATTCTGCATCTCCTCTACACCTGCTGTGACCTAGTCAAAGACCCACCATGCATTCTGCATCTCCTCTACACCTGCTGTGAACTAGTCAAAGATCCACCATGCATTCTGCATCTCCTCTACACCTGCTGTGAATTAGTCAAAGGATCCACCATGCATTCTGCATCTCCTCTACACCTGCTGTGACCTAGTCAAAGACCCACCATGCATTCTGCATCTCCTCTACACCTGCTGTGACCTAGTCAAAGACCCACCATGCATTCTGCATCTCCTCTACACCTGCTGTGAACTAGTCAAAGAATCCACCATGCATTCTGCATCTCCTCTACACCTGCTGTGACCTAGTCAAAGATTCAACATGCATTCTGACACCTGCTGTGACCTAGTCAAAGGATCCACCATGCATTCTGCATCTCCTCTACACCTGCTGTGAACTAGTCAAAGGATCCACCATGCATTCTGCATCTCCTCTACACCTGCTGTGACCTAGTCAAAGATCCACCATGCATTCTGCATCTCCTCTACACCTGCTGTGAATTAGTCAAAGGATCCACCATGCATTCTGCATCTCCTCTACACCTGCTGTGACCTAGTCAAAGACCCACCATGCATTCTGCATCTCCTCTACACCTGCTGTGACCTAGTCAAAGATCCACCATGCATTCTGCATCTCCTCTACACCTGCTGTGACCTAGTCAAAGACCCACCATGCATTCTGCATCTCCTCTACACCTGCTGTGAACCAAAGATCCACCATGCATTCTGCATCTCCTCCTACCTGCTGTGAATTAGTCAAAGGATCCACCATGCATTCTGCATCTCCTCTACACCTGCTGTGACCTAGTCAAAGACCCACCATGCATTCTGCATCTCCTCTACACCTGCTGTGACCTAGTCAAAGACCCACCATGCATTCTGCATCTCCTCTACACCTGCTGTGAACTAGTCAAAGAATCCACCATGCATTCTGCATCTCCTCTACACCTGCTGTGACCTAGTCAAAGATTCAACATGCATTCTGCATCTCCTCTACACCTGCTGTGACCTAGTCAAAGGATCCACCATGCATTCTGCATCTCCTCTACACCTGCTGTGAACTAGTCAAAGGATCCACCATGCATTCTGCATCTCCTCTACACCTGCTGTGACCTAGTCAAAGATCCACCAGGATCCACACCTGCTGTGACCTAGTCAAAGACCCACCATGCATTCTGCATCTCCTCTGCACCTTCTCAAAGACCCACCATGCATTCTGCCTCTACACCTGCTGTGAATTAGTCAAAGGATCCACCATGCATTCTGCATCTCCTCTACACCTGCTGTGACCTAGTCAAAGATCCACCATGCATTCTGCATCTCCTCTACACCTGCTGTGACCTAGTCAAAGATCCACCATGCATTCTGCATCTCCTCTACACCTGCTGTGACCTAGTCAAAGAATCCACCATACACTCTGCATCTCCTCTACACCTGCTTTGACCTAGTCAAAGATCCACCATGCATTCTGCATCTCCTCTACCTGCTGTGACCTAGTGAAAGGATCCACCATGCATTCTGCATCTCCTCTACACCTGCTGTGAACTAGTCAAAGGATCCACCATGCATTCTGCATCTCCTCTACACCTGCTGTGAACTAGTCAAAGGATCCACCATGCATTCTGCATCTCATCTACACCTGCTGTGACCTAGTCAAAGGATCCACCATGCATTCTGCATCTCCTCTACACCTGCTGTGACCTAGTCAAAGACCCACCATGCATTCTGCATCTCCTCTACACCTGCTGTGAATTAGTCAAAGGATCCACCATGCATTCTGCATCTCCTCTACACCTGCTGTGAACTAGTCAAAGATCCATCATGCATACTGCATCTCCTCTACACCTGCTGTGACCTAGTCAAAGACCCACCATGCATTCTGCATCTCCTCTACACCTGCTGTGACCTAGTCAAAGATCCACCATGCATTCTGCATCTCCTCTACACCTGCTGTGACCTAGTCAAAGATACACCATGCATTCTGCATCTCCTCTACACCTGCTGTGACCTAGTCAAAGATACACCATGCATTCTGCATCTCCTCTACACCTGCTGTGACCTAGTCAAAGATCCACCATGCATTCTGCATCTCCTCTACACCTGCTGTGACCTAGTCAAAGATACACCATACATTCTGCATCTCCTCTACACCTGCTGTGAACTAGTCAAAGGATCCACCATGCATTCTGCATCTCCTCTACACCTGCTGTGACTTAGTCAAAGGATCCACCATACATTCTGCATCTATTCTATATCTGAATGTCCAAATCAGTTTATAAAAGTGATTTTTATTTGTTTATTTGTCTGTTTGTTTCTTTGTTTGTTTATAAGAGTGAGCAAGAGAAAGAGGGAGAACTGATGTGCCAGGGCCTCCAGCCACTGCAATATAATTCAAGATGCATGTGCCACCTTGTGTGCATTTACAGTCTTGCACACGTATCACCTTATGTGCGGGATTATGCGGGACCTGGGGAGTTGAATATGGGTCCTTAGGCTTTGCAGGCAAGTGCCTTAACCACTATGCAATCTCTCCATCCCTGCAAAAACTTTTTATACATCTCTATGAATTAAACACTTATTTTATATGGGAGGATATTAACATCTTTATTGTGTATTACAAAAAACAATCATGAGACAAACTATTATTTCCGCTTTATGGATGAGAAATTTATATATCAAAGAAGAAAAGGAACTTTCTCAAAGCCATTTACCTAAAAACAGCAAAGCCAGAACTCTGCCACAAATCTGACCAATTCCAAATACAAATTCATCCTGATGAAAACTGTGAACCTTGTCTTTTCTATAATGTACTCCTTCTTACCAATTCAACTTTTTTAACCACAAAGTATTAAAATGGACCTCCTGAGCTAAAGAGATGGTTCAGTGGTTAAAGGTGCTTGCTTGCAAAGCCTGACATCCCAGGTTTAATTCTCTAGTTCCCATGTTAAGCCAGACAACTAAGTGGCACATACATCTGTAGTTCCTTTGAAGTGGTAGGAGGTTCTGATATGCCCATTCCCTCTTCTCTCTCTCTCTCTCTCCTCACATATAAACAAAATATTTAAAATAAAATGTATCTCCCTACTTATTATAGAAAGTTTCTTCAAAGCACAATGAATATCAATGTATTTTCATACCAACCCCTTTACCTTCACATCATAATCTTCCTCAAAGAATTTGCATCTTTAAATTTTATTAATCTTTTAAAACAAAGTTTAGGTGAGGTCTGTGGTAGTTTGAATGTAAAATGTCCCCCACAGACTCGTGTATTTGAATGCTTAATCCCCACTTGGTGGTGGTGTTAGAAAAGGATATTGAACCTTTAGGAAGTAGAGCCGTGCTGGCAGGGACATGCCTCACTGGGGGTGTGGGCCCTGAGATGTTACAGCCCAGCTACTCCTGCTGTTCTCTCTTTTACTTCCTCCCTGATGGTTGAGGGTATGTAACTGGCTCCCTGCTCCTGCCATGCATTCCTTACCATGATGGACTCTACCTTCTGGAACTGTAAGCCAAAGTAAATCCTTTATTCCATGAGGTGATTCTGGCACTTTGTCTCAGGAACAACAACAAAAAAAAAAAACTGATACAAGGTCCATCGACTGTGGCTTTTGCTATAGCTGGAGTACTCTGGAAACACAGAGCAACCCTGTGGATCTGATTCATTCACAGGACTATTTGCTCAGAAGGCAGCTACCAAAAGTAGGAAAACTAGTGAACTTTTATCTCAGCAATGCCATATCCCATAATCTGTACCATTCTTGAGTGTGACATCTCAGAAACAAGGATGACTGAAGTTTGTTCATGTTTAGAGATGGCATTAGAAGTGAGAACCAGGCAGATCTGTCTACTCTAAAAATGACTCCAAAGTTAATTTTTGCAGAAATCATAAGCAAAAGATTTCAGATGGAAAATGTTGTAAGGTCATTACCATACCCATAATTCAAGTGGAGACAAAGAAGGCCCAAAGAAAAGAACTGTGGACTGTCGGGGCACAATTACACATCAGTCTTTAAAAGGGCTACTTTGAAGCTGGGTGGTGGTGGTGCACGCCTTTAATCGCAGCACTTGGGAGGCAGAGGTAGGAGGATGGCTGAGAGTTCAAGGCCACCCTGAATAGTGAATTCCAGGTCAGTCTGGGCTAGAGCAAGACCTTACCTGGAAAAACCAAACAAATAAAATGGGGCTACTTTGAAGATAAATTTTGATGCAGGCTTTAGAAGAATCAAAGTGACATGTGAAATTCCTCAAGTTTGACTTAAAAACAATAAAGTTCATATTCTCAATCCTGAAATTCTTCAGCTCTTTGTCCCTCTCAAGTCCTAAATTGCACTCTTTGTCCCAGTCTACACTCATTATTGATTGCTCTTCTTACCTCCTTAGTGTAGGCTTTCTTCCCCAGCCTGACTGTAGCTGAGCTGGGTTTACTCCTCTTTCTGTATCACTTGCTGTACCTGCCCAGCACAAGGCCACACCAGGGGACCCATATACCTTGCTACTCTCACAGAAAGGATTGTGTCCAATAACTTCATTTGATGTGACACTTCTGAAGTATATAAATGTAAAAATAAGTACAAAATTTTCACTCCCTGAACAAAAATAAGATCCTAGCACCAACTATTATTAAATATTATAACCAAAATTCAGTGGAAATTTTTTATATTTTTAATATTTTATTTATTTGAGAGAGAGAGGAAGAGGGGGAGGGAGGAAGGGAGAGATAAAGAATGGGTATGCCAGGGCCTTTAGCCACTGCAAATGAACTCCAGATGCATGTACCACTTTGCATTTGGTTTACATGGGTCTTAGAGAATTGAACCTGGGTCCTTTGGCTTTGCAGGCAACTGCCTTAACTACTAAGCCATCTCACCAGCCCAGAAAATTAAATTTAAAATTTATTAAAAATAAGTAACTTGGGTTGGAGAAATGGCTTAGCGATTAAGGCACTTGCCTGCGAAGTCTAAGGATCCATGTTGACTCTCCAGATACTCATTAGCCAGATACTCAAAGGTGAGGTCAAAGAGCAAGGTCACACATGCCCACCATGTGGTGCAATCACCGGGAGTTCAATTGCAGTAGTTGAGGCCCTGGCATGCCAATTCTCTCTCTCTCTCTAAAAATAAATAAATAAATAAATTTTTTTAAATCACATTCTAGCCAGGTGTGGTAGCGCACACCTTTAATTCCAGCACTGTGAATATGAGGCCATCCTGAGATTACATAGTGAATTCCAGGTCAGCCTATGCTAGAGCGAGACCCTATCTTGAAAAACAAAAAACAACAACAACAACAAAAATTAAAATTAAAAAAAATCAAGGGCTGGAGGAATGGATTAGTGGTTAAGGCACTTGTCTGCAAAGCCAAAGGACCCAGGTTCAATTACCCAGGACCCACATAAGCTAGATACACAAGGTGATGCATGTACCTGGAGTTCATTTACAGTGGCTGGAGACCCTGGCATGCTCATTCTCTCTCTCTCTCTCTCTCTCTCTGTGTCTCTCTCTCTCTCTCGTAAATAAAACTTTAAAAAAACAAATCAAGCCAGGAGTGGTGACACATGCCTTTAATCCCAGCACTCGACAGGCAGAGGTAGGAAGATCACTGTGAGTTCAAGGCCACCCTGAGACTACATAGTAAATTCCAGGTTAGCCTGGGCTAGAGTGAAACCCTACCTTGAAAAAACAAAAAAAAAAAAAAAATCACTTTCTGATGCCAAAAGAGACAATAAATATACCCTTAAGTATTTAATGAAAGCATTTTGCTTTTCACTAAAATGAATGCTTACCTTTACACATTTTTTCTACAATGCACCACAGATAGTAATGGTCTGATAAACAAACCTTGTATTAAGTACACAATAAATTACTGCAGAGCATAAAATAACACTATTCTGAAGCTTTTTTATAATGCTTATCTAGGAACCATGCTATAACTGTTATACACAGGCTAAAATGCCTAACAGTGATTAAAACAAACAAACAAACAAAATAACTATCTCCTTGGGCAGGATTTACATGAAGTTTGTGCTGTGCTGTGCTGTGCTGTGCTGTGCTGTGCTGTGCTGTGCTGAGATGAGAGATGGTACCTGTTATAAATCATCATGTGATTTTTACAAACATGCTATTACTGAATTTTTGCATTAACAAACATTCTCAGATGAGTAAATGAAAAGCAGTAGTGGTTTACACCATAAGAATACTGCCATTGCATTTCTGTTAAAATGTTCCCTCCCTCTCCTGCACCCCCCTTCTTCCTGCCAACCCACCCGTCCACTGAACATGAGCATGTGACCACTGGCTCCTTTCTCCTGTACACTCACACTCATTACCTAAGCATGCAGCAGCACCAACCATGGCATAAAGACCAGGTGTGATGCAGTCAGCCCCGACCTCACACCACTCCTTGAAGATAAACCAGTCATGGTGATAGTAGGCAAGCTGCTCCACAGCAATCCCCACAATCCTCCCTGCGATCGCTCCAATTGCCATGCTGGGGATGAACAAGCCTGATGGGACCTGCAACGACGACAGGACCATAAATGAGGCAGTGGATCTCTGATCATGTGCCAGACACCTCCTTTCCAAACTTGTTTCTAACACCTGACTATGTTCATATCTAACTGATACAGCAAAATCCTGGTACAAATAAAACTACAGCAAAACCTCCTTCTTATACTACTTTAACAATTCCTTGAGTTCAGTTACAAAGTAATAACGCATATTCACATATTCTCTAGGCCAAAGAGAAAATACAAGTTTTTTTTTATTCTGTAGGTTAAGTGATCCCTAATGCTAGTCCCTAACAAAATACTTACCAGTCCATAGGGAAATGAAAAATGCTGGCCATATGGAGTATTATTCATAAAACTAACAAGTCAGTTCAGTGTGAAGTAGTATATATGCCCTTCCTACATATTTACAAACCCTAGGAATATTAGATGTTATTCCTTTTAGTTGCTACAACATAAAGTAGGCTATTTTATCGGAGTCCCCTAACATTTTTACTGGACTATATATGAGTCCACTACAAGAAAGATATTACTGATAGAAACTTAAAGAAGATCATAGAAATGACATGCTGGGGTGTAACAGAATTGTTAAAGGAGCCAGGCGTGGTGGCGCATGCCTTTAATCCCAGATCACAGTGAGTTCAAGGCCACCCTGAGACTACAGAGTGAAATCTTGGTCAGCCTGGGCTAGAGTGAGACCCTACCTCGAAGACCCCCTCCCCCAAAAAAAGAATTGTTAAAAGGATATACAATACAAAGGCTCAAAGTACGTTTTACAATCTCCTAACAACTATGACCCTTTCCACCAGAGCCCAGGATTTAACCAAGGGCCTGCCAACTGCTGCCAGCTTCCTCAGGGTAATCAATATAGGCACTGGTAGTCCCCAGGGTAATTCTACAGATAGTAAGAACGTTGGGACTTACCAAAAAAAACACACATAAAGGAAAGGAACCTTTAAAAGCTCCTTTAACTTGATCTGCTAAGAAAAAGGAGTAAAACCTCAAGGCTTTTCTATTTGACTTTGGACATTTAAAGGACTTAGCAAGGACCACAGATAAAGATCTTAACTTCAAAAACAAGGACCATTCTGATTTTGGAGAAATAAAGCTATTCTTTTATATACTTTACATCTGTGCAAGCACAACCTCCAAACATTAACTACATGAAATATAGGTGTCATAATTGAATGAACAATGTATTAGAAGCTACCTGTTTCCTAGTATATAACACTGACACTCACTAGAAAGTTCTATGTACTAATCAACCAATGTTAGTGCCAAATGGCTAAGTCCAAGAGAAGCAATGTCCTGGAGCATGTAGCCTTAAATTATTGATGGAAAAAGTCACAGTATTCATAGAATTATAGAATAGACTAGTGAATTAATTCTGCTCCTGAATAATAGCTCCCAAAAGATGTCCATCCTAATTCCTAGATCCTATAAATGTGTTACATTGCAAACAGGAATTAATATAACAAAGAATTATGGATGCTAATCGGCTGAACTTTAAAAGGAAAGTCAAGTTGTGTAGAAACAAGAGAAATACCTGGCCAGCCACTGCAAACTCTGAAGATACAAGAAGGCTAACACAAGCAAGGATAGCCTATAGAAGCTAAAACAGGCAAAACCAGGCTCGCTCCAGCAGTCTCCATAAAACCCACTGGGCACTCCTTGATTTCAGCCCAGCAAGGCCAATTAAGGCTGCTGACCTCAGAATTATTCTCCTTTAGGTAAAATGCATTTCTCATTGAACATAAAGTTTTTGAGTAGTTCAGAATTACTTCAAGAGGCTATGGAGATTGCTCAGTGGTTAAAGGCACTTTTTTACAAAGCCTGATGGCTTGGGTTCAGTTCCCCAGTACCCACATAAAGCCAGATCCACAAAGTGGTGTATGTACATCTGGAATTCGTTTGCAGTGGCAGGAGGTCTTGGTGCACCCATACTCTCTCAATCTGACTATCTCTCAAATAAATAAATAAAAATATTTTTAAATTGCTTCAATGCCCCTCATGTTAGCACTTACCTTGATCCCAAAAGTGAACACTGTCATTATGATTTTAAATATGAGTGCTAAGCAGAGCTGCCAGATAGCCGAGTACACTCCAACACCTGCTGGACGGTCAGGAATGTCATCGACAATTTTACTGGCATTCATGTCATTTCTGTAGTCACAAAGAGAAGAGGATTCCAGGGGACCACAATCTGTAAAAAGCTCTTTAATTAGTTCACTGGTGTTGAGCCTAGTGTATGGGTTAGGAAAGGCTATCACAGCAGTGATGGCTGCAACAATAATGACTTCAAGAACAGGATACTTTCCAAATTTGGTGGATTTGCGTCGACGACACCAAGCAATATTTGCCCTAATAAAAAAGGCTCCCCAAAGCCCTCCAAATACTCCTAGGAGAATAAAAGGGAACAGTTCAAAAAGGTACCATGGTGTATGATACTCCACATAAAAAAGAACCAGGCGGCTGTTACCAAATGGATTGATGGATCTCAAAACAAATGCAGCCACTAAAGCAGCAAAAAATGATCTCCATAAAGTTTTGAGAGGAAAATAATAGCTAACCTAAAAAGAAGAAGAAAGAAAAATTAATGCTATAAACTAATATTTCTGATATTATTATAACATGAATAAGGATCTCTAAATTTTACTGAAGCTCTAAATTTTGTTGCAGCTAGAATTTACATGTTTGCCCTACTAAAAAAAAAATGATGTTTTATAGGCTGAAGAGATGGCTGGATGGTTAAAGGCACTTGCTTTCTAAGACTGATAGCATGGGTTCAAACCCCAAGTACCTACATAAAGCCAGATGCACAAAGCAGCACATACATCTGGAGTGAGTTTCCAGTGTCAAGAAGCCCTGGAATGCCCATACTTGCTCTCCCCCTCTACTGCCTCTCTCTCTGCTTGTAAAAAATATTATTTTAACAAACAATCCTTTATTTTATTTATCATAACACTATAAATTCACAATTAGTAATTATAAATATCTAATAATTATTTAGAGTGCCTTGCATTGCTTTATATTGAGTTTTTTTTTCCCTTATTCCTTTTTTCCTTTGTATTTTTTTATTTTTATTTAAGGCAGGGTCTCAGTCTAGCATAGGATGACCTAGAACTCACTCTGCAGCCCAGTCTGGCCTCAAACTCATGGCAATTCTTTTACCTCAACCTCCCAAGCGCTGGGACTAAAGGTGTGTGGCCACCATACTGTTTTATTTTTCAAAAGGAGTTACACATCCAGTTTAATCACAGTAGTTAAAAAATTAAACGTACATTACCAATGGTTGTTAACCCATAACAATGTACTTGATTTGCCTCTATCTTATATTTAAAAAGAATTAAAAATCCATAAATTTGAAAATATTCCTGGGCCTGGAAGATGACTCAGTGGTTGAAGGTGCTTGCTCTGCAATGTGCCAACCTGAGATCCCCAGATACAAAGTGGCACACACATCTATAATCCCAATGTGCCTGCAGCAATGGGAAGTGAAGTCTGGAGAATCCCCAAGCGAGCCAGCTCAAGTGGCATTTCCAACAGCAAAAGGACAACAATGAGCTATTTTCCCAGATGGAAGAAGAAGACCAAACCCTTGAGCCCGTCCTCTGACCTCAACATCCATGCCATGATATATGTGTGCATGCACACACTCAAAGAAAACCTCTAGGCTCCTTTTTGTGTAAAAGTATAAAAATATTTTAAGCATGAATGAGAAAACAATAACATATATATTCCACTGGAGCAATTAAAATCATTTTCTTAAACATCAATTTGAGAAATTTCAGCCCCCCAAAAAGTTAAAACCCAACTGAAGAACTGATTCAAACTAGTAAAATAAAAATATGGACTGAACTTTAGCCGACAGAGACAGATAGTTTTAATGTCTTCTATTAAGTCAAATTCACATTTTTATGACTTTTAAATGTCAACAAAGTAAAGTTTAACTTGAAATAATTACTAATATTTGCACATGAATAAAAGATTTAAAATAATTTTCTGTAGGTATGCAATATGTTAAAAAAATGCAAGAAAAAGTTTAAAACTTTCTAAAACTAAGCTTGAAACTTAAAACCTCCATTACTACAGCTGTAACGCTTAAATGTACACCACAATATATTTGTAAATGTAACTATAAATACAGCTTTCATTGAGGTGCTTTGTCCTTACCTCCTCCAGACTAAAGAGAACTCCTCCAATTGGTGCGCCAAAGGCTACAGAAACACCTGCAGCTGAGGCGGCTGACAGCACCTGTAAGGCAACGTGGTCAATGTGGCTTTTTTTCATACAAATTAAAATATGCCCCCCAAAAACTTATTGCATGAATATCCCAAATGCCTCTTCTGAATCTAACTCCCATACCCTCCTCCCCAAAAAAAGTGAAAGTATTCATTTCTTAAAGTGTTTTTTTCAGCCGGGTGTGGTGGTGCACACCTTTAATCCCAGCACTTAGGAGGCAGAGGTAGGAGGATCACCATGAATTTGAGGCTACCATGAAACTACATAGTGAATTCCAGGTCAGCCTGAGCTACAGTGAGACCCTACCTTGAAAAAAAAAAAGTGGTTTTTCCTCTTCTGCTTTAATTGAAAGCTCACATATTCATTATTCAGTCAGAAACATTTATACCAGATATACTAATCTGAATGTTGTAAAGGAAAGGCAATAAATATGAATAGCTTTCAATATGTGTTTGGGCAGACAGGGAGATGTAAAAAGTTAAACTGGGGATAACAATTTTGTTTATTTATTTTTAAGTAGAATATTGCTTCTCCAGATTTTTAAAGCTGACTGCTTCCCATGTATGAAAGAAATGAAAGCACACAAAATTGGTTCTCTATATTTGAACTCTCCAATCCTCTAAACATCCTGCCATCCTCAAGATGGAGGGCATAATTCTCAAAGCACAAACAACCGCCCCTTAAGCTATCAACCCAACAGCAAGGATAAAATTTAAAGGACGGGGAAACCCCACACACTTTCTTCTGATTCCCTGTCTGGCTCCCTAGCCTTTCACTTGCTCCTTGACCACTTCCTACCTGTCAGAAACCAACTAGACCTATTATGTCTTTGGTAAGAGTCTCTACCCTCTTCACTACCTGTACCTAGCAAATACCTGAGCATTTCCTTAGTCCATTTTTAAACTTCTGGGAGAGAAACTGAGAGATGAAAAATTAAGTTGTAGGGGCTGGAAAGATGACTCAGGGATTAAAGGTGCTTGCCTTCAAAGCCTGACAACCCCAGTACTAACGTATAGCCAGATGTACAAAGTGGTGCATGCATATGAAATTTGTTTTCAGTGGCAACAGACCCTGGCATGGCCATTCTCATTCATTCTCTCTCCCTCCCTCTCTCTTTCATAAATAAATAAATTGTTAACAAAAACAAACAAGTTGTAGATGACTACGAGCATGAACTCTGTACACAAGCGTGCTGGACTGAAACTGTGGCTCTTCCACTTGCCAGCTATGCAACCATGAGTACGTAACTTACACTCTCTGCATCTTAGTTTCCGCTAAAACAATCATGTGACAGTATACTTAGCTCATAAGAATTGAGACACATATATGGCTTTAAACATTACCTGGAACCCAGTAATCACTGTGGTAAAACTGTTGTAAATTAAAAATAAGTATTTGTATTTAAATATAATTTAATGATACAAAGTATTTCCCAAAAATGTCAAGGCACAACACAAAGTAAAGGAAGTGAGTTAGAGAGGCAAATGCCATGTTCCATTTTAGCCTGTAACCTGTTACACTATATAGGATTTGGGTTTCTTGACTTTAGCATATACAGGCATATATACACATAGCTGTAGTAGTATAGTGATACAGTGGTTAAGAATGAAGTATTTGGAATTAAGAGAAAAATGGATGTTAATCTGTATCTGCCATTAGCTATGATATCTTGAGCACATCTGTTGGCTGTTTTGAGCACTACCTTTCTAAACTATCAATGAGGATAACAGGGCCATGTGACTCACATTTCTGTGGAATTACATTCTAAAATGCAAGGACATCTCTAGCACTAGATACACAGTAACCATATCATTAACTATATCAGTAACTTTAACAGTAACCGTAAGTTTTTTGTTGTACAGTAAAGTACTAAAGCCACAATTATTATTGAGAGATGGAGCTATGAGGTGCTGAAGTGTTACATCTTTGGAATATTTATTGCTGATTTAAGAACAATGTATTAGTATATTAGTAAACGCAAGATGTACTAGTATTGTTTCAATTAACATTAACAAAATATTTGACTTTTCATTGTAGTGCATTAAAAAAAAAAAAAAAACAGGAAGAAACATCCTTCCTCGAACCCAAATCCCTGGGTTCTCAGTATTTGATAAGATTGTACACCACCTATGGCTACAGGTTTAGATTGGGAAAACAGGATAAGACTCCTAAAATCTACAGAAAGGTTCAGGAGCCTACTTTTCCTCCAGAAACATTGAAAACAAAGTAGAAACATAAAAGAAGCCTATAGCTTGAAGGTCTGCTAGAAGATACCATGTTGGCCAAAGAAATAACATCTGATAACCAGGATTTCCCTTTAAGCTTCAGAAAGTCCTAACCATCTCCAGAACTTTCCCATGGCCCAAGAAAGTGTTCTATATAGTGTATATAATCTCCACTGGCCTTCACCCCGGTCTCTAAATCTGGGGTACACTAATATTGAAAATTAAGAGACAAACACAACAAGAAGAAAGGAGTAAGGCAAGATGAGTGTCAATGGGAAGAATCCTTGTGTACTTCAACTAGTCTGCCACAAGCAGCAGTGGGATGAATTCTACAAAGAGCTAATACTTAGAAAACAAAAAGCACCACCACTGACTCATCTTCATGTAACAGAGAGGTTTTCTGTCAAATGAACTACAGAAAACACTTACCTCCCTCTTTTTTGCTTCATTTGTGCTATACTTCGGAAAGAGGTAGGAAAAAATATTTCCACAGCAACAGGCAACATGTACCAGGGGACCTTCTTTTCCTAAACTCAAACCTGATGCCACAGCCAGTACCAACGTGATGGTTTTAATCATTAAAGTCCATTTTCCCAGGTAGCCTCTGATGATGAATCCACTCAAAATAGTTTTAATCTAGAAAGGAAAGATTAAGGCAGTTTAATTTTCTTTATGAGATATAAGAATTTAGCTTCTCTACAAAATTATCTTGTCTTTATTCCTAAAACAACGCTGCAAATTTTGGCAAACTATGGAATAATTCACAATTTAAAAAAACTTGAGCTGGGGAGATGGCTCAGTGGTTAAAGCCACTTGCCTGCAAAGACTTCTGGCCCAGGTTTGATCCCCCAGTGCCCACATAAATGCTAGATGCACAAAGTGGTGCATGTGTATAGAGTTCATTTACAGTACTGACCTACTGTAATCAAATGTTTTCTCAGACTATCGGACAGTAAAATTTCAGAATCATTAATTTATTTAATTTAATAAAAACTTAGTTTTTAAAAAGTTAGTGGACATATTAAAGTCAGGGTCAAAATGGCACAGCATTAGCTAATAGGTCAAAGAACTTTGGGCCACAAGATAATTTTCCAGGTTCTTGGTGTTTAAACAAATGTTCTGACAATCTGCTTCACCATGGCCTAAATCAATGATGGTGGAGTTTAGCCAGCTCCACAGCAAATGAAGAAATGATTATGGTAAAGAATTTTTTTCAGTGATATCCATAATCAGCTTACACGTTTTGAATTTTCTTTTTCATTTTACAAAAAAGCTATTTTCCCAAAAGTCTTTTTTTCTCCTAAAGACAAACGGCATCATAATGATTAGCACTCACTAAGCTACATAGTACAGGGCTTACCTCTGGAATGCCAGAGCCACAGGCATATGGAGCAAATACCTTTACCAGAGATACAGCAAGAAAGGCAAAACTCAAGGCCCAGAAGATGTACATTATGTAGTTCATGATGTAAGAACCGGGGCCCTGAAAAAGCAAAAGCAGCTCAGAAAGAACTTAATTTACAGTGTACTTCTCATGAAAGTTTTGCCATATGAATACTTAAACTATTATCATCATCATTATTATTATTGATAAGAGGCCCAGCAATGCTGACAAGGCTGGACTCAAACTAAGTTATGTGATCCTTATGTGATCCTAAGTTATGTGAACCTCCCAAGTAGCTGGGAGACACTACCTCACTCAGCTGGGTATAAGTTCTAGAAGTCTTTTAGCTTCTTTCCACAATAATAAAAACTTTATGTGAACAAAATACACAAACAGAATCTAAAAATTATAATTATATATTCCAAGGAGCTTTGTTCCTATTCTGTCATTTCCCTAACTTTTTCCTGATCCCTAAAGTCTTTTATGTTTTGGTTTGGTTTTGGTTTTCGAGGTAGGATCTCAATCTAGCCCAGGCTGTCCTGGAATTCACTATGTTGTCTTAGGCTGGCCTTGAACTCACAAAGATCCTCCAACCTCAACATTCTGAGTGCTGGTAGTAAAGACATGAACTACTACATCCAGCTCCCTAAACTCTTGTTACCTAGATATGTCAGTCACTTACACATCATCTTCTCCCTGAACACGGACTTTTCAGAAACAGTTGGTGAAGGCAAAAGGAGGTTGCCACTCAAAATTCATTCTGTTCCAATTCTCCTGAACATCAAAACTGAATTCAACTAAGCCAGGTTAAAAAACAACAAACAGGGCTGGAGAAATGGCTTAGCGGTTAAGGCATTTGCCTGCAAAGCCTGTGGTCCTTTGACCACAGTTTGACTCTCCAGGACCCACATAAGCCAGATGCACAAGGAGGTGCAATGCATCTGGAATTCGTTTGTAGTGGCTGGAGGCCCTGGCGCGCCCATTCTCTCTAATAAATAAATAAATAAATAAATAAATAAATAAATAAATAAATAAATAAAAAAATATATTTTTAAAAACAGCATACTGATAAATTTTACCAAGAAGTAAACTTTTTGTTCCAAAGTTTGGGTATAACAATTTTTTTTATTAAATAAGGATTTTAATCCATTTGTGAATATATAATATACCTAACAATGTAAAGTTCAAGAATATTTACTATAGAGCTGGGTGTGGTGGCGCACACCTTTAATCCCAGCACTCGTGAGTTCGAGGCCACCCTGAGACTACTACATAGTGAATTCTAGGTCAGCCTGGGCTAGAGAAGTGAGACCCTACCTCAAAAAACCAAAAAAAAAAAAAAAAAAAAAAAGAGTACTTACTATAGAAGGCAGAGGTAGTAGGATCACCCTGAGACTACATAGAGAATGCCAGGTTAATCTGGGCTAGAGTGAGACCCTATCTCAAAAAAAAAAAAAAGAATATTTACTATAGAAAATCATTGTAATATTAGTTAAACCTTTCAATATCTTTAAAGTTTCTCCATGTAGAGAGGCTTATCTTACAAATTGTTAAATAATCTGTACTTCGTATTTTCTAGTCTTGGTGATGTAATGTTTGCCAAGCCATTGTCATTTCTTACTAACTTCCACAGCTCCTACTACAAGGTTATCACTTCCCTGCCCCAATTCACAGTAAGTAAGTTGGTACCATGACCATATGATTTTGTATTAAATACAAAAGTTATTTGAAACAATCTTCATTTTTTCTTGCTGTTGTCATTTTTTTATTCTACTAAAGAGATTTGTTCTCCCCTCCCATTTAATTCAGGTTTCAACTGTCTAATATGTGATTAATTCTATAGTTAAATGAACTGAACACATTTCACTATATCAATGACTAAGTCACCCTGAGCAAAGCAAACTTACCTCTGCTTGACCTATGATTAGCTCTGCCCATGTTTTCCACTGTGGACATTTATCCCTCTCTTCAAATGTTGTTTCATTTGATCCCCAACAGCACTGTTCATGGTTGTACCACAACGCACTAAGACAAATGCCCTCCTTTAGGTCAGTCATCCAGTCAGCAGCAATGTCTATTAAGCCAGCTAGGGCCCCTGAAACAATGCATTGATCATTGTCCAAAAGGTAAGCCACTGTCTAAATTAAAATCCAAACACATCATTTAATTATAATCTACCCCTCAACAGCCCCCCAAACAAAGAAAATGCATTTAAAAGACACTGAACACCTTCAAAAGACAGCTACTTGTCAGTAGATTCACAAATCTAGCTACTGAACAAGCCATTTTTTTAATTAATTTATTTATTTATGAGAGAGAGAGAGAGAAAGAATTGGTGCACCAGGCCCTCCAGCCACTGCAAACGAACTCCAGATATATGCGCCCCCTTATGCATCTGGCTTATGTGGGTCCTGGAGAATCGAATTGGGATCCTTTGGCTTTGCAGGCAAATGCCTTAATTGCTAAGCCATCTCTCCAGCCCAGAAGCCAGGGTTCTTAATCATCATGTTCAATCAAATTTAATCAATAGCCTTGCAAATGATATCAACTTCACTAAAATTTAATGTCCATTAGAAATAATTACTATAATAAATCTTCAAATTTACTAAATATTAGAAAACTATACCTATGAAGATTTGTTTACTAACAGGATACCAAAAACATAAATCCATGGTCAAATCTGGAACATTCTTTTTTTAGCATTACCACCCTTTACTAGGCACTCTGTAAGAACACGAACACTTAAGAAGACTGTCCCTAAGTGAACAGTTGTCTGTTCAAACTTCTACTCAATTTTTTTCTACAGTTTCTTTTCCACTTTATGATAGCATATTGTATAAAAAGCATTTGATTGTTTATGACTGATATTTGTTTACTTTCATCTCTGAAAATGTTTTCAATTAATTTTCAATTTTTAAAAATATTTTTATTCATTTATTTATGTGTGTGTGTGTGTGTGTGTGTGTGAAAAAGAGAGAGAGAGAGGAGAGAGAAAAAGGAGAAAAGAAAGAACATGCATGGGCACATCACAGCCTCCTGCTGCTGCAAATAACTCCAAACACATGCACCACTTTATGTATCTGGCTTTACATGTGTACTGGGGAATCAACCTGGGCCAGCAGGCTTTGTAAGCAAGCACCTTTAAGCTATCTCCCAGCCCCATACTTTTTAATTTTCAGTTGCACTCTTTGCATTAGGGTGTTTAGTTTTTGAGGCAAGCCCAAGAGACTGGCCATTTTTTTATAAGAGAGAGATTTAGAGAGAACTGGCACACCAGGGCCTCCAGCCACTATAATCAATATAATCAAACTCCAGACACATGTGCCTCCTTATGTGCATGATCAATCTTGTGTGCTTGTGTCACCTTGTGTGGCTGGCTTATGTGGGATCTGAAGGGTCAAACATGAGTCCTTGGGCTTTGCAGGTTTTTTTTTTTTTTTTTTTTTTTTTTTTTTTTAAGGCAAGCCCAACAGACTGGTCATCTTTTTTTTTTTTTAAGAGAGAGAATTGGCGCACCAGAGCCTCAGCCACTACAATCCAACCCCAGATGCTTGCATTACATAGTGGGCACCTTCTGTGCATGTGCTGCTTTGCACAGTTGCATTATTTTGTGCATCTGGCTTACAAGGGATCTGAAGAGTCAAACATGGGTCCTCAGGCCTACAGGCAAGTGCCTTAACTGCTAAGTCATCTCTCTAGCCTAGGATTTTGTTTTGATTTGTTTTTTTAAGTGATAATTGAGTATGGTTTTAATTTGCATTTCTTTGATGACCAGTGATATGGAACAGCTTCTACAACCTGTTGGCCAATTTAAGTGACATAATTTTGTGTGTGCCAATGAGTTATCAATACTTCCCTCTGTTCTCCACAAAAATCTTGATTTCTGGGCTAGAGAAAGGGCTTAGTGGTTAAGGAACATGCCTATGAAGCCTAAGGACCCAGGTTTGATTCTCCAGGTCCCACATAAGCCAGATGCACATGGTGGCAATGCATCTAGAGTTTGTTTTCAGTGGCTAGAGGCCCTGGCGTACCCATTCTCTCTCCCCACCCCCACTCTTGTCTCTAAAAAGATAAATGAAAATCTTTATTTCTCATGTTTTCTGGACATAATAAGTCAATGATGGAAGCTGAAATGGATTAAAACTATCCTTAATCAAGTGCTACTTTTGAAATCTCAAATCTGGGACTTTGTGACCCTGCTGTATGGTGCAGTAATTAAAAAGAGCAGCCTATCTCTTGAGCTAGGCTACCGGAATTCTTATGAGCCATGTACAGCCTACTCTGTGACTGTAATCAAGGAACGTAACCTCTCTTGTGCTTGGGTCTCTCTTGGGTGAAATATGGTTATGATGATAGTATTAACAACTAAGGACTGCCATGAGGTCTAAATGTGTAAAGTTTTTAGAATGGAGAACAATACATAAGAAAAAATATTAGCTAAAAATCATGATGCTAATAACTAAGACACTTTATTGATCACCTGGTCGAAACCACTTATTTTACAGATAGATAAACTGAGTCTAAATCAACCAACTAGAATAGACATTTAAAATGTCAGAGACAAGATTAGACTCAGAAGCCTCCTGCCTTCTAAGTCTTATATTTAAGATGTTTCACGGAGAGAAACAAATGTTTTTAAAAATCAAACAGGGGGCTGGAGAGATGGCTTAGCAGTTAAGGCATTTGCCTGCAAAGCCAAAGAATCCCGGTTCAATTCTCCAGGACCCACGTAAGCCAGATGCACAAGGGGGCGCATAAATCTGCAGTCTGAAGTGGCTGGAGGCCCTGGTGTGCCCATTTTCTCCCTCTCCCTCTCTCTCTTTCTCTCTCGCAAATAAATAAATAAATAAATTTTTTTATTTAAACATTTATTTATTTATTTGAGAGAGAGAGAGAAAGAGGCAGAGAGGAGGGGAGAGAATGGGTGCACCAGGGCCTCCAGCCACTGCAAATGAGCTCCAGATGCATGTGCCCCCTTGTGCATCTGGCTTACGTGGGTCCTGGAGAATCAAACCAGGGTCCTTTGGCTTTGCAGGCAAGCGCCTTAACTGCTAAGCCATTCTCCAGCCCCTAAATTTTTTTTTTAAGTTTGAAAATCAAACAGAACCTAAAATTAAAACTGAAAAAGAAGAGAATCATTTACACATTTCCAGTGAATGTTTTTAAAAGATTGTTTTAAATGTCTCTTTACCTGATGCCAGTCCTGTTAGTGTTACCACAAGCCATCCTGACCATGCATCATACAAACTTTTTGTCATTTCCCATGCTGATTCTTTCTTTTTGCTGTTGATCTGAAATTACAAATGTTTATGCTTCATTTTTCAAACTATAATTCTACAGTTTTGGAGCCTAACAAATTTTTTCAGTTATAATACACAAAACAGTACTGTCTGAATTAAGTAACAGGAAAAGCGAATTTGTGACAGAATCACTATGTAAGACAGTTGTTATACCTGTAAGCCAGCTGACAAGTACTACACAGAGATTTGCATCTTAAATATGAACCGATATTCAAGTGTGAGGGGTCCATAAACCACCTAAGAGTCTGACCTTGTGTGTCACACTGAATCAAATTCAAACCTTAAGTACATACAGGTAGCTTACATATTAGTGGAAGTCAGATAATGTGGCTGGAAATGCCTGGTAAGTAAACGGGCTTTAATTATCTTTAAAAGGTTAGACCAGTCAGTCACAGTAAGTGCCAAAAGATACAATGTAGAATTGTTATGTGGACAAAGAGATTTCCAAAAGTTACAGGACTGTAAAATTATAGATAGTTCCAACCCCACGGGTAGGAGATAGGCTATTCTGTCATTGTGTAAGTCAGAAGAAAAGTGTCCCTGGGATGACCACAGTACAGTCAGGTAGGAGATGAACAAGAAAACAATGCATTGTAAGCAAATTTCATTCCACCAAGAACTAGGAAAGTCTTTCTTCTTTTTATTTTATTTTATTTTATTTTATTTTATTTTATTTTATTTTATTTTATTTTATTTGTTGGATTTTCGAGGCAGGGTCTTACTCTAGCTCAGGCTGACCTGGAATTCACTCTGTAGTCTCAGGGTGGCCCTAAACTCACAGTGATCGTCCTACCTCTACCTCCTGAGTGCTGGGATTAAAGGTGTGCGCCACCATGCCCGGCTACCTTTCCTCTCTTAGTAAGAATGTGCTTCTAGCCTCAAGTTTGGCCAGACAGGCTAAATGACCGAATGGGTGCAATAGTGGCATGTCTGCTCTGGGGAAAACCAACTGCTCTCTAATTGAACTGGAAGCCTGCTCTATGGGAGGGAATACATGCCTGATATTGAAAACCTAATCAAAAGCCTATGGCAAGGGAGGTCATGTGCCTTAGGGGTATAAAGCCTACTCTTGTCTGGCTAAATGCATATATCATGCTCACCATACTGTCCTGAAAGCACTATACTTAATGTTCATATTTATATATTAATGGTGGTGACCACTGGGATGACCCAAAAGGCAACACAGTGCTGAGAAGTGACAGATCAGTGTCCAGCACTGAAACATCTCTATCACACCCTCCAAGGCTAAGGGTCCATTGTGGAAGGGGGCGGAAAGAATGTAAGAGCCAAAGGAAGGTTGCCACTCCTTACAATGCAACTGCCCAGACAGAAATTGGCCTCCATATCCATGACCTTGCAGTGCCTAGCAATACATTCACAAGACCCTCATAATAGAAGAAAAAGATGATGACATAAAAATAAAAGAGAGACTAACAGAGAGAGGAAGGGGATGTGATGGAGAGTAGAGTTGTAGGAAATATAATGGTTTATTGTCTGTAATACAGAAGTTGTCAATAAAAGAGGGCTAGACAGATGGTTTTGTGGAAGGGATATTTATTGAAGCTTACAGATCCAGGGGAAGTTCCATAATGGCAGAAGAAGCTGGTCTGCCTTCACAGGACCAAAACAGAGAGCAAAGCCTAAAGCCAAAAGCCACATAGCACAGCACACTTCAGGAACTCCAGCTAGGCACACTTTGCATATCTTTAGATTGAAATCTCAAACCCACCACCACACCTTAGGGCTGGACCCTAAGATCTACCCAGTGACATTTCCTCCAGCCAGGTGGCTGCAGATGCAAACAACAAACTAATAAAACACTAATATTGGGGGATATCTATTCAAACTACCCCAGATGGTTTAGCGATTAAGGCTTTGCCTGCAAAGCCAAAGGACCCCAGTTCAATTCTCCAGGACCCATGTAAGCCAGATGCACATGGGGATGCATGCATCTGGAGTTTGTTTGCAGTGGCTGAAGGCCCTGGCTTGCCCATCTCTCTCTCTCTCTCTCTCTCTCTCTCTCTCTCTCAAATAAATAAATAAGTTTTAAGAAATAAATAAAATAAAATAAAATAAAATAAAATAAAATAAAATAAAATAAAATAAAATAAATGTGCTTCTAAAGCTATCCCTAACTAGTCCAAACCTCTTATGTCTTACTGGGATTTTTGTTTTAAAAAGGTATATTCTCCAATATAGCACCAGTGCTCTACTACTGTGTAAGAGGGCTATGGCTGGAATGCAACAAAGCCACAAGCCTGCACTGAAAAGACACAGTAAATGCTAAGTGAAATAGGAGAATTTCATTGCTCCTATACTAGTTGCATTCAAATATAGACAGATATGGACAAGACAATTTGGAACTGAACCCATGACAAGGAAAATTGTCCCAAGAACTGACAAATTAAAAAGCTTATGTACAGCCGGCCATGGTGGCATATGCCTTTAATCCCAGCACTTGGGAGCCCAAGGTAGGAAGACTGATGTGAGTCTGAGTACATCCTGAGACTACATAGTGAATTCCAAGTCAGCCTGGGCTAGAGCAAGACCCTACCTCCAAAAACAAAACAAAACAAACAAACAAACAAACACACAAAAAAACCTTGGGCTGGAGAGATGGCTTGGTGGTTGAGGTGCTTGCCTACAAAGTCAAAGGACCCAGCATTCAATTCCCTAGGACTCACATAAGCCAAATGCACAAGGTGGCACATGCATCTGGAGTTTGTCTGCAGTGGCTGGAGGCATTCATATTCTCTTTCTCTCTCAAGTAAATAAAAATAAAATATTCTTTAAAAATCTTGGTACAGCAGAGTGAACAGCCAGCCTACAGAATGTGAGGAAATCTCTGCCAGTAATACTTCAGAGAAGGAGTTAATATCTGGACTATATAAAGAACTATAAAAATTAAACAATAAAACAACCTATCAATCAAAAAATGACCCAATGAGCCAAACAAGCATTCCTCAAAAGAAGAAATACAAGTGGCTAACAAACATTTTAAAAAATGTTCAACATCTCTGACCATCAGAGAAATATAGTGAAAATAACTTTGAGATCCATCTCACCCAGTCAGAATGGCTGCTATCAGAAAACATCTGACAACAAATGTGGGTGCGCAGGGAAAGAGGAATTCTTATCAGCTGTTGGGGTAAATGTGAACTAGTGCAGCCACTATGGTAATCAGTGTGGAAGGGTCTCAAAAAACTAGAAATAAATGCTAACATGTAAAAGTTTTCTTACTATTAATTTAAAGTGAATAAGTATTTTTAATTTTACATCTTTAGTACTTAATATTGTAAATATCAAAAATATACAACTCAAATAAACAATAGTTCCTTGGAGATTTTCAATACTTTTTTTAGGGTTTAAAGGAAATCTGAGCCTGGTGGACTTCACAGTGATTCATGGTATTTTTCTGTAACGTTCTGGGGTAAGCAAGCATCAGATGACTCTGAGAAGTTGTGCTTTTCATACACAACATAATCTAATTCCATTTTCTGTTTTCACACAAATGTATACATTAATAGAAAAAGATACAGCTAATTTACATAAATATTTATATTCATTATAAGTAAATTTCAGCTGCCAAAAATAAAGATATTAGGGATTTGGAATTTTTCAAGAAGATCCTTTTTGTATCTTGAGACCTTACTGTGTAGTCCTGCCTCAGCCTGCTGAATGCTGGGATTAGATACATGTAGTATTAGGCCTGACTCCATTTTTAAATTTTTTTTTTAATTTTTGGAGAGACACAGAGAGACAGACAGAGAGAGAGGGAGAGGGAGACAAACAGAGATGGGCATGCCAGCAGTCTCAGCTGCTGTGAATGAAATCCAGATACGTGCACCTCCTTGTGGGCAAGAGCGGCATTGCGCCCTTGCGTCACTGCATCTGGCTAAACGTGGGACCTGGAGATTGGAACCAGGTTCTTAGGCTTAGCAGGCAGGCACCTTAAGCACTAAGCCATCTCTCCAGCCCTGACTCCATTGGTTTTAATCAGTAGTTTATTATGACACACAAGAAGCCTTACTCAGGATCCAAGCTGAGAACTGACTATGTCAGCATTTCATACTGGGTAAGGAAATAAGAAAACAGCAAACCCCTTCAAAATGACCTCCTCAGCACATGAGCTTCCTTTTTCAAACAACAACCATGTTCCTCTCGTACTTTAGTTGCTGAGCTACTCAAAGTCTCCACACTATGTGTGCCTCATTAAAGTTGGTGTGGTCTTCCCCAGCTCCAGGGCTGGGCCTCATTTCTCCTTCCTATGCTGTCTTCTAATTGCTTTGTTTTACTTTTTTATTTTTATTTACTTATTCATTTATTTATTTATTTGCTTGTAAGCTACCTCAAATGCTGTCCAGAAAATGGTATAAATATAGACAGGACTAGAAAAAGAAAGAGAAAAAAAAATGTATTACATATGACATGTAGAAACTTACTTAAATTTATTTTAATGTATAACATGTTTTGGTGGCCTGAGATCATCATTGGCAGGAATATATTTTTAAGTGATCCATTATGTACTGTATTAAAAATAAAACCGGGTGTGGTGGCACACACCTATAATCCCAGCACTTGGGAGGCAGAGGTAGGTAGGAGGATCGCAGTGAGTTTGAGGCTACCCTGAGACTACATAGTGAATTCCAGGCCAGCCTGAGCTAGAGTGAAACCCTACTTCGAAAAACAAAAAAAATAAATAAATAAAAACAAAAACTACCAGAAACACTTACCCGTCTATGCCTTTCTCTGTCTTTGCATTTCTCTCGCACCCAGTCAATAGTATGAAAATCATCGTATGTACCAACACCTGGAATTGGTTCATCCAAAAGGTCCAGTAAATGTGTAGAACTGTTAATGCTGCCTCCATTTGTCATTGTATAATGAGTTCCTACAGAGCAAAGCAGAACAGAGTGTCTTACAAAAACTTTCTTAGAAGTCACTGCTAAGTCACAAAGAAACATTAGTGCGTCAAAGTCCAGGAAATATTATCTAAAATGTAGAAACAAGATTCTTCATATTTTCAAAGTCGTATTACAGTTATCAACAAGCAGCCTAAGTCACTGGCTATTCTGTGGAAGAGGGTTTTGTGAGATGTACTGCTTACTAATGACAAAGGGATATACACTGTGTAGCTAGAAAACAGTGTGCAGAGGACTGATGAACTGAAAGTGATGACTTTCATCAGGTAACCTGCAAGTGAATTCAGTCCAGAAATAAAGGTAACTTCTGAAGTTGGGGATAAGGGTCTTGTTTGTTTTATGCCTTCAAAGAAAATTCTTCCTTTCACTAATCAATAAATACTCCTCTGAATAAGGTCTGTCATCATCCTAGCTTCCTTCTTGGAGATAAATATATCTTTGACATGTGAGCAAACAAGCCTAACGCATGTTCGGGGAAGAATGTTAAAAGACAATACATGAAAAATATAGACCACTTATAAATACAAAAATAAGTTCAGGGGCTGGAGAGATGGCTTAGCAGTTAAGGCGTTTGCCTGCAAAGCCAAAGGATCCTGGTTCAATTCTCCAGGACCCACATAAGCCAGATGCACAAGGAGGTGCATGCATCTGGAGTTTGTTGGCAGTGGCTGGAGGCCCTGGCATGCCTATTCTCTCTCTCAAATAAATAAAAATGTGTTTTTAAAAACTTCAATCTAACACATAAAAATGCAAATTAAACATGCAACATCATTTATCTCTATGAGACAGGAACAAGTTTTTTAAAAAGTATGTAAATACACTGAGTTGGCAAAACTATGGAGAAAGACACATTGTCACAATTGGTCATTGATGAATAAACTAAAAGAAATATTTTGGGAAGGCAAAGCCTACCAAATTTGATATACAGATAGTCTCCAACATAGCAAGTTCACTAAAAACTGTTCTTGGTTAGAGCTGTATCATCCCCAAACAAATCAATAAATTATACACAGTATGAGTCAACTTAATACATACTAAAGCAAAGAAAAACAAAAATATATTAATGCCAAAGTTCTTACAATCTGATAGAGGGGTCAGTCGATAGCTAGAACAGATATTTTAAGCTCAAAGACCATAAAGCTGTTACTACGCAAGTCTACCATAGCAGCATGAAATGAAGCACAGAAATTTGTTGACAGGTGGACATGAACAAGACTCAATAAAATTGTAAAAAGCAGATAAATAAAAAGCAGATGCTGGGTAAGATTTGCCACATGGGCCACAGTTTGCTTACCTCTATATGTAAAACATGTTCAACTTATAGTCAGATCCTGTATCAAAAATAATAAGCTGGGCATGGTAGCACACGCCTTTAATTCCAGCACTTGGGAGATTACATAGTGAATTCCAGGTCAGCCTGGGCTACAGTGAGGCCCTATCTCCAAAAAAAAAAAAAGGAAATAAGGCCAGGGAAATTGGCTGAGCAGTTAAAGGCACCCATGGAAAACCAGGTGCAAAGTGGAGCCTGCATCTGTAATCATTAATGTGCCTACAATGATGGGAAGTAGAGCCAGAACAATCTGAAGCTCACAGGCCAGACTGACTGACATTTACAGTCTGGCAGTTCGTTTTGCAAAAAGGGACTCGGTCTCAAAGAAGCACAAATGTAGCACAAGTGCAGGTGCATGTGTGCGCATACACACACACTTTATAAAATAAATGAACAGAATTAAATTCTATTTTAAATTTTAAAATAAACTAAAAGAACTATCCATTTTATTCTGAGTATGGACATGAACAAATGTCCCAGGTAACACTGATAGTCTTTCTGGTTTAAATTGACTTATTCCCTTTTATACAGAAATAAAGAAACAATCACAAACACATCACCTAACAAAATCATCACGTGGCAAAGCAAGAATCTGAACCTACTCCAGTCACTATAAACTTCTCTAGACCATAGTAAGGACCACCTTACATAAGCTACGGAGGAAGAAAAAGAGAGACACACAAAGGATTCCATGTCAGTAGGAGACCTCATTTTAGTTCTGGTAAGATTTAAGCCAAGTAAACTACACTGTAGGTTGCAAACTATTTCTTAATAATTCAAATGCCCTAGAAACAAGACAAGAACAAGTGGACGCTATACCTATTAACTTAAATGTCTATTTGCTTTTCCCTAATACTGTTCTCCCATCTCTTACTGAATACATTTGAATGTTTGTTTTGGGAAAGGAATAAAACTTCTAAAAAGAGAATAGTATATTGATTTCAATGTTCTATCAGAAGCAACCTGGGAATAAGTAACCATGCTTGACTGGAGATTTAAACACCCAATCCCTGTACCAAAATATCCATGTTCAGTTACATAAAACACATACTCGACCCCTGCTTTTAAGTTTTCTGAATGTTTTAACTCTTCCCATTCCCCATTCTGATTGTATTAATAATTTCCATTTTGTAAAAGTTAAAGGCTACAAATTTTCTTAAGAAAGAAGAATTTAAGAATAAATATAACAGGAACATGTATAAATACCCTGGCATATCTGGGGATCTCAGGCTCTGCTTTCCATGTGCTAACATTAAATTGGTGACTTAGAAGTACTTTTGGAGGAAAGAGTCAAGAGCCTCTGAGTCTTTCTGGTATAATAAGCAGTACTTCTGTGGCATTCTGCTCAAACAGGAATAAACTCAGCCTTATAAGGAAAAAGCAAATACACTCAATTGAGGGAAATTCTTCACAATAAGTGTCTTGTATTTCTCAAAAACTGTACAAGTTATGACAAATATGAATGATCAAGTAACTGTTCTAGATTAAAGGAGACTAAAAAAGCCATGACTATAGCAGGTACTATAAGATCCTGGACCAGGAGAAAAAAAAACACTCTTTTCTATGGAAATCAGCATGTTAACTCACATAACTATGCAGCAATTCAAGCTATCTTGAAATTTTTTTTTTTTTAATTCAAAGATTGGCCAGGCGTGGTGGCACATGCCTTTAATCCCAGCACTCCAGAGGTAGGAGGATTGCCGTGAGTTCTAGGCCACCCCAAGACAACATAGTGAATTCCAGGTCAGCCTGAGGTAGAGTGAGAACCTACCTCAGAAAAAACTAGCTGCTAGAGGGCTGGAGAGATGGCTTAGCGGTTAAGGCGCCTGCCTCCTAAGTCTAAGAACGCTGGTTCCAATCTCCGGGTCCCACATTTAGCCAGATGCAAAGTGACGCAAGGGCGCAATGCCGCACTTGCCCACAAGGGGGCTCACACATCTGGATTTCGTTCACAGCAGCTGAGAGGCTGCTGGTGCACCCATTCTGTCTTCCTCTCCCTCTCTCTCTCTAAAAAAAAAAAAAAAAAAAAAAAAAGAAACAAAACTAGCTGCTTGAGCTGGGTGTGGTGGTGCAAGCCTTTAATCCTAGCACTTGGGAGACAGAGGTAGGAGGATCACCATAAGTTTGAGGCCACCCTGAGACTATATAGTTAATTCCAGGTCAGCCTGAGCTAGAGTGAGATCCTACCTTGAAAAACCAAAAAAGAAAATTAAAAATTAAAAAAAACTCTAGCTGCTGGATATGCACTTCGCAAGCACACCGGTAGAACAACAAATGAAACCAACTTGTAAAAGTATGTGAGATGGTTCCTGCTACCTAGATCTGAGACTAGACAAAAGTAGGATGTGAACATTTGTTAACTCACAAATTTAAGACAAGGGGGAAAAAAGCACAAACCTTCCTGGCAGATAGAGCACCAAAGTTCAGTGACTATAGTCTACTGTCTACTGCATTACCTACTAGCCAAAACAGAGTAACAAAAAAGTCTGGGGAAATATCAGTTTTTCCTTCAGAGTGGCCTAGAAAAGAAATCCCATGACCTCATTAATGAACTTTGAGAAGTTACGACAGCTCAGTTTTCTAGCACACACACAGATGAGTAATATGGCAGGTTACAGAAATCAACAAATGCAAGCTAACATTCCTGCTCAAGTATTTTGGGATTTAAGATTTCATGAGGCCACATTATATTACTCATAGGACACTACTCTTAACCAAAAAAATTATAATATGACAAAGAAAAAGAAAAAAGTATCTTACCAGTTGAGGCAAGGGGTTCAAGTGTATACTAAGTAAAAAAGGAAAAATCTGTACATTTTAAGCAGATAACTATGTTATGGACATAAAAACAAATCCAAATGCATGATCAATGACCACATTTTAATTAATTAATGAACATTTTATAGTTCAAATATCAACAATATTGACAGACATCAACAAACAGAAAAATCATCCAACTAATAAACTGTAACTGGCTTGCAAGTAAGTTGTTAAATAACCGCACTGAAAATGTTTTTGTCTTATTCTATTTTTTAACAACCAAAGAAATTCATAACATCCAAAGATACTTACAAAAGTACAAATAACTTATTTGCTAAAACCTATAATCTAAACAAAAAGATGTGAAAATTAGGAGACTAAGAGATGGTTCAGTTGGTAAAGCCTGTGCTGTGCCAGCATGTGGACCTAAATTTTGATCACCAGCACTCTTGTTTTTTAAAAAGTAAAAGCCTGGCATGCTACTTGTACTTCTAAAACCAGCACTGGAGAGGCAGAGAAAAGAGAACCCTGGGGCTTGCCCACCAGCTGGTCTAGCTGAATTGGTGACATCTAGGTTCATTGAAAGACCCTGTCTCAAAAAAAGGTGGAGCAGAGGAAGATAAATGATGCCAAATTCTGGCCTCCACATACACCTGCACTCACACACATATAAATATGAATACATTCATACAAACACCCAAAAGATTTAAAATTATATGCAGAGTTTATGGCCACATGACCCTAAATGTACCCAATCTTATGTAAAATCATATGAGGAAAATTAAGCTTAAAATTGTGCATTTGGGCTAGAGAGATGGCTTCGTAGTTAAGGCACTTGCCTACAAAGCTTAGGGACCCAGGTTCAATTTCCCAGTACATAAGGCAGATACACAAGGTAGCACATGTATCTGGAGTTCATTTGCAGTGGCTAGAGGCCCTGGTATGTGCTCTCTCTCTCGCTCTCTCACTCTCTCAAATAAATAAATAAATAAATAAATAAATAAATAAATAAATAAATTTTGCATTATTAAAGAAATATTTCCAAAAAGAGAAGAATAATCTTTTCAACAAATGAGGCTGAGGCTGGCTAGCCATATGCAAAAGAATGAACATACATGTAAAACAACTAAAAGTTATATAAATGTAAGAGTCAAAAAATATAAAATCTAGCTGGGCATGGTGGCACACACCTTTAATCCCAGCACTTGGGAGGCAGAGGTAGGAGGATCGCCATGAGTTCGAGGTTACCCTGAGACTATATAGTGAATTCCAGGTCAGCCTGAGCCAGAGTGAGACCCTATCTCGAAAAACCAAATATATACATATATATATTTTTTTTTAATAGAAAGTTTAAGAGTAAATTTTTGTTACATTTGCTTAGGCAATGGTCTCTTAGAATATGACACCAAATGGACCATATCAGAATTAAAATAATAATTAAAATATTCCCATGTAGAGGATAGACATTATTAACTAAGTCATGTCTAACAATAACAACTAACATGTGTTGAGTATGGATTGTGCACCAGACATGCTCCTTAGTATAGCTCGGTCACTATAACAGCCCTGTGAGGTGTTATTCTCCATTTGGCACAAAATATCAAGAAATACTGTCAACATACTTTGCAAAACCAAATCAAGGACATGAAGGATCTCTACAAAAACTTTAAAACACTCAAGACAGAAATTGCAGAAGACACTAGGAAATGGAAAGACATCCCTTAATCTTGGATTGGAAGAATCAATATTGTGAAAATGGCAATCTTACCAAAAGCAATCTATACATTTAATGCAATCCCCATCAAACTTCCAAAGGCATTCTTCATAAAAATAGAAAAAAAAAAATCCAAAAATTCATTTGAAAGCACAAGAAAACCTCAAATGCCTAAAACAATTCTGAGCAACAAAAATAAGGCTAGTGGTATCACCATGCCTGATTTTAACCTATATTACAAAGGCATAGTAACAAAAACAGCATGGTACTGGCACAAAGACAAACATGTAGATCAATGGAACACAATAGAGGACCCAGACGTAAGCCCAGGTAGCTACAGCCACCTAATCTTCGAAAGAAAATACCCAAAATACTCATTGGAGAAAAGACAGCCTCTTCACCAATGGTGCTGGGAAAACTGGATATGTATCTGTAGAAGAATGAAAATATATCCTTACCTCTCTCCATTCACAAGAATTAAACCCAAATGGATCAAAGACCTTAATATCAGACCTGAAACTCTGTAACAGCTAGAGGTAAAAGTAGGGAAAACCCTTCAAAATATTGGTCTTGACAAAGACTTTCTGAATATAACCCCAGTTGCTCAGGAAATAAAACCACTAATCAACCACTGGGACCTCATGAAATTACAAACTTTTGCACGGCAAAGGACACTGTGAATAGAGAAAAGAGGCAGCCTACAGAATGGGAGAAAATTTTTGCCATCTACACATTTGACAGAGGATTAATATATAAAGAGCCCAAAAAACTAAATAATAAGAAATCACACAACTCAATTAAAAAATGGGCTATGGAACTAAATAGGGAGTTTTCAGAAGAACTACAGATGGCAAATAAACATCTAAGAAAATGTTCTACATCCCTAGCCATCAGAGAAATACAAATGAATATTATGTTAAGATTCCATCTCACTTCTGTTAGATTGGCTACCATCATGAAAACAGATGACCATAAATGCTGGGGAGGATGTGGAAAAAGAGGAATCCTTCTACACTGTTGGTGGGAATGCAATCTGGTACAGCCATTATGGAAATCAGTGTGGAGGTTCCTGAGACAGCTAAAAATAGATTTACCATATGACCCAGCTATACCACTCCTAGGCATATATCCTAAGGACTCGTCTCACTACCTTAGAGATACTTGCTCAACTATGTTTATTGCCGCTCTATTCCCAATAGCTAGGAAATAGAACTAGCCTAGATGTCCCTCAACTGATGAGTGGATAATGAAAATATGGCACATTTACACAATGGAGTTCTACTCAGTGTTGAAGAAAAATGAAATTATGAAATTTGCAGGAAAATGGACGGATCTGGAAAGGATTATACTTAGTGAAGTAACCCAGACCCAGAAAGCCAAACATCACATGTTCTCTCTCATATGTGGACCCTAGCTACCAATGATTGGACTTCTATGTGAGTAGGAATAAAACTCAGTAGCAGAAGCCAGTAAGCTAGAAAGGGGATATAAAGGGAATAGAAAGGGAGGGGGGACTTAATAGGATGGTATTGTATATATGTAAGTAGAAGAACAGATTAATGGAGGTGTAAAGGCCTAAGTGAGGTCAGGGGAAGAGACTGAGTAAAGGAAAGGTGGAAGGAGGGCTAATCAAAATCTAAGAGGATATAAATAAGTCATATGAAAACCTACTTTTTTGGACAATGGAACACCCAAAAGCCATAGATTGATACTAGAAAATTTTCAGTGCCAGGGATGGGATACCTTCCAATGAGTTGTTAGCCAGGGAGGTCCCTGATGCCCCCAAAACATTACAGGCCATTGCCAAGGCTCTTGGTTTCCCACCAGGAATAGATGGTAAGACCCTATTGCTGAAGACTCCACATACTTAGACTGCAAGGTCCCTGAGAAATCCTGCTGGAGCTAAGCTGAATACCTCCTCCATGTGGACCAGCTGACAGAAAGCTGGAAAAAGCTATGCTGCATGCAGTTCAATGGGAGAGAGAGAAATAACTAGTAGAGATACTCAACAGTGGACACTGCAAGCTTTAAATTTGGCCAGCCAGACCAAATGAGCCAACGGGTGCAATAGTGGAATGTCTGTTATGGGGGAAACCAACTGCTAATTGGACTGGAGGCCTGCTCCATGGGAGGGAATATATCCCTGATACTGAAAACCTACAACAGAGGTAGTCATGAGCCCTAAGGGTGTAACGTCTGCTGGTGTCTGGCTAAATGTATATACCAAGCTCACAAAACTGCCCAGTAAGTACTTCTCTTAATGTTCATACCCATATATTAATGCTACTCTCACTTTTGGTTAGAGAAGCTTCTCTTTTCAGATGGCGGTGACCTTGGGATGACTCCAACAGGCTTGCCTCAGGGGAGGGGGGGAGGAAAGGGGGGAGGGGAGGGGGGAGGGGGGGGGAGGGGGAGGAAGGAAGGGAGGGGAGGGGAGGGAGGGGGGAGGGGAGGGGGAGGAGGGGAGGAGGGGAGGGGAGGAGGAGGGAGGAGGGAGGGGAAGGGGAGGGGAAGGGGAAGGGAAGGAAGGGAGGGAAGGAAGGAAGGAAGGAAGGAAGGAAGGGAAGGGGAAGGAAGGAAGGGAAGGAAGGGAAGGGGGGAAGGAAGGAAGGGAAGGAAGGGAAGGGAAGGAAAGGGAAGGGAAGGGAAGGAAGGAAGGGAAGGGAAGGGAAGGGATCACATACCACCTTGACCCTCAGGTTGATCCAGGTTCATCAGACACAGAAACCCCAGGCACAGCTAACTGTAGCATCTAGGTATAGACTTAGAAACTACTGGCAATTTTTTTTTCTATGTAGGGTCTCACTCTAGCCCAGGCTGACCTGGAATCACTACGTAGTCTCAGGGGAGCCTCAAACTTATGGCGATCCTCCTACCTCTGCCTCCCAAGTGCTGGGATCTTTAGTCCACCACCACACTGGCTTACTTTCAAACTTTTTTCTTACTGTAGCCTATAGCAAAAATATTTCCCACTGACAGCATAGATGTGTATCTTAATAAAACCAAAGTTTAGTAAACAATATTTACTCTTACTGTTTGATAAAGTGATAGTTCACTTTTTATTTTCTTTGTCTTTTTTATATACTGTTCAATTTCATAATCAACAATGTTAAAACCTTAAGTCTAACAAACACTGAGCTAGAGAAAAACAAACACTGAGATCATCTGCTTTTCCATAAATAAAAACCTTGATGTCCCCCATTTACTGAACTCCACTAAAAGAGAAAAATCACAAACTGCTGCATCTTAACCTGAATTCAGTTGTAAAGTTCAGTCACATCAACAGTAATCTAAGGCACTTCTCACCAGAAAACACTCAAATAAGAGTCTTCTACAAAAAAGTGGGTTTACATTACTTAAGAAGACTGTTATGTCTAGGGTCAATCCCCAAGATGTGAGGGCAGAAAAACTGACCATTTCAATTCATTAACACAGCTCCTATCACAGGAGACACACCCTCAACATATATAACAGTTAAAAATTAGGGAAAAAGGAAGGCAGAAATCCAACATTTAAGTATTCCCTGACAACAGCATTACTGTTGCTTTTTAAGAGCAAGCTATCTAGTCATATATGAATTTATATATATTCTGTGAACTTAATGATAAGGAATTATCATTCTAATTAGAAACAGGAAAGTAAATGTTTTAAGTTGATAACGTAAGTTCCAGATGTTTAGTAGACTTCTAAAGCAAAGATTAAAAAGGTAATGGCGTAGTGTTCTGCAGTTGGAAGGTGGTCAGGTAAATGTCTACTAAATCCATGACAATATTAATGAAGTATATGCTCTTAAAGTTTGTTAAGCCATCTAAAATCTCATTTAACTTTTAAACTGCAAAGACTTGGGAGTTCCAAAGGTGCTGACCAAAGATATACAAATAGAAATGCTGAGCCTGTTACCCAATTCAATTCACTGTTTAATTAATTCTCTGTTCTGCTGCCACTTCAAAATAAAAGATAATCAACTGGCTGGATAGATGGCTTAGTGGTTAAGGCATTTGCCTGCAAAGCCAAAGAATACAGGTTTGATTCCCCAGGACCCACATAAGTCAGATGTACAAGGTGGCGCATGTGTCTGGAGTTTTTTTTACAGTAGCTGAAGGCCCTGGTGCGCGCATGTGTACATTCTCTCTCTGCCTCTATCTCTCTCTAATAAATAAAATGAATTTTAAAAAATAACATCCTCAGGTAGAGATGATAAAGCAGATTATCAGGATGTGTATATTTGGAAGCAAGTTTAACATTCACTAGTGATCTCTACATGTAAGATGAAGTGTATTTTGCAAGACAATAAACTATAAAATTTGCGAAAGAAACAAATTAAATTTTTGACCTAACTGAAATTGTAAATACTACAAAAAAATTACAAGTTAAATACATATTAGTCAAAACCAAAAAATATTAAAGAACAATTTAGGCTACAAGTCTGCTATGTAGGCACAAGGCATAGATCTCAATGCTAGAAAAATGTTCAAAATTATAAATCTAGTAAACATGGCAGGTCTGCTCACTTGTTGAAATTTTAATATGCAAAGCATTTCTGAAATATGATGGGCCATAAGATAAAAAAATTAATCATAATAAAGTATCAGTTATTTTTAGAAAATAGAGCTAAAGGTAGCTAATATGATCAAGATATGACTGAATATTTAAAATTCAGATGCTATGGTCAATACAAATTTAAAGACAGGCTCTGTTTTATAAGAGCACATTTGGATAAATGACAAGGCAAGGAAAATGTTTCTAGCATCAAATAATCTTTTCACAAGGATCATATAAGAATGACCCTCTAGCACTAAGATTATCTTTTAACACTTGGATTCCCAAATAATACAGAAGAACATTCACCTAGTATAATAGGAAATAAACAAATTTAATTGCATCTACCTATCTTTTACTGCCTCCTTTTCTAACTCACAGTAGAGCTGATATATGAGTTTTAATACAACTTATCCTAAATCTCTCCACCACAAATGTCCCATCAAGTCCACTTATATGCTAGAAGATGGCCTACTTGATAATAATTGCCAAAAGTTGACCTGTCTTTCCTATTCTAAAGTTCTTCAGAAAATGCAGTAGTAAACACTTAAGAGAAGCTAAGTCATATCCTCCAGGTTTGTTTCTGTTTTCAATTTTGAAAGTCTTCTTATGCCCCTACCAGACTGAATACACAGGCCATCCCAGGGACGGACACAGGAGAAGCAGTGTGTCTTACGATTAGAAAATGAGCCAAATATCTCAGGGTCCATTGTGGAAGAGGAGGTGGAAAGAATGTAAGAGCCAAAGGAAGGGTAGGACTCCTTACAACTGCTCCTCCAGACACAAAATGGCCTGGATATCCTGGACCTCACAGTGCCTGACACTACCTACACAACACCATCATAAAAGGAGGAAAAGATCATGACATCAAACTGAAAAGAGAGACTGATTGAGAGGGGGAGGGGATATGATGGAGAATGAAGTTTCAAAGGGGAAAGTGGGGGGAGGGAGGGAAGTACCAAGGGATATTGTCTACAATTAAAGAAGTTGTCAATAAAAAAAAATTTTAAAAAAAGAAAATGAGCCAAATATCTGAATCATGTCCTGTTTTTAAAAATATTTCTTTATTTCAGTCTTGTCCACTGGAGAATAGGATTATAACATACCAATGTCTCAAGGTTGTGATGAGAATAAAATGAGTACATACATAAAGCCTTGGAACAATATATGACAACAGTACATTCCATTAAGTATTAGCTATTAATATTCCTACTGTAACCACTATCTCTCTCCCCAGAACCTAGTCAGGACTTATATAAACACAAGAACTCCATCAATAATTCACATAAAACAAATGGTATTCAAGTAAATTTAAGTTCTTCATGGAATAAATGTAAATTTAAGGCCCCTAAAATCAAATCTATTAAAAGGAATTGAAGCCGGGCATGGTTGTGCACACCTTTAATCCTAGCACTCGGGAGGGAGAGGTAGGAAGATCATTGTGAGTTTGAGGCCACCCTGAGAATACATAGTGAATTCCAGGTCAGCCTGGACCAGAGTGAGACCCTACCTCGAAAAACCAAAAACAAAAACAAAAAAAAAGGAATTGGTAGAAGGAAGGAATTCATCCCTCCTTCTATACACATACATACATACACACACACACACAACAGTTAAACTTCATGAGCAAATTAAGAAGAAAATCAAAGCACATGCTGAATAAAGCTAATAGCACAAAAAAATCAAATTTTTCTTTCTGACAAAAGAGACAATTTGTGAACACTTGATTGTTTCTATGTAGTATACTTACTGCCAAAGATGGCTGTTTACAAAATTTCCCCTGATTTCTAACCTATCAATATGTAACTAACTCTACTTTGAATCTACTTGTACTTCCAGCCTCATTAAGTAAGAAGCACCATGACCTATGACATGCCATCTCACCTTGAGAAGTAGCACAGTACCCAGGGTGATGTTCTACAGGATGCCTCTGCCTCCAGCACTCGGAGATCGAATAAACACATCCAGACTTGCTTACCAATATCCTTTACAATTTTATGCTTTGATACAGGCTCTTTACTCTTTACCAGCCTTGAACATCTACTTCTAACCCGGACAGGAAAGCAGCTTCACTTTCCTAGATTTCTGCTACCTGCCTTTATCCACATCTCCAGTGTCATGGCTTCAAGGGGTCATAAGTTATAGAAAACAAATAACTTCTCGCCCTTTGATACAGGGGTACCACTGTAGGTCCTAGGTAACACAGTCCAGTCAAGTACAACTAATAACGGACCACAGATACATGTTATTTTCCAAAACCATTAGTTACATTAGGAGAGTAAGTCTCATCACAGAAAAAGGAATCAGTGTGAGCTATTAAGCATGGTCTAGGCCTTAAGGGTGAATCCTAAGAAATTATTTATGAACAAAAAGTAGAAAATGTTTTTAAACTTCTATTTTGGTAATATCAGTTAGTATACTTGTGCAAATTTTGACTCATTTGTTATTACTTGTTGGTTTTCCAGAGTCCATACTTAAGTCCTGTCAAAGACTATCAGGGTTCACACAGGGAATTCAAATTTTTCAAGCACAGGCTTTCTAGTTTATCATCATTAACACATGTTGTAATCACAGAGAAAGTGCGGCCTGTCTGGTTTTACAGTTAAATTACTGATTAGCAAATAATGTGACATTTGAACAATCATTATTCATTCACCTTGCTTCCTGTTTTCCCAAATTTCTTACCAGAATACTGATGATGGGAGCACAAGAAGAAAGAGAATACATGAACACAACATTAAGAATTAGGAAAGGGGAGAAGGGCGACACATCTTCAGGCAGTAAAGATTAGGAGAAATTATTTTCTTGTTTCTACTTTGAAGTATTTCCTCAAATGCTCTAACATTAAAGATATACACAATCCATGAACATGGTATAAAGATGGCAACTCATAAGAGAAAGCACAACATGTGGATCACAGTCATGATCCATGTTTTTCTCAAAATATAAAAAGCTACCTTTCACTAACTACAGAATTCTAACGAATAATGCTGCAACTGTTTAGAACCTAAAATACTGTTTAGAGACACAATGCAACCAATCAATATCTGTTGCATGCATTATAATTTTTTTAATTCTATGGAACTTAAAAATGTTAACAGGATACAAAGTGCATTTGAAATGACAGACTCAATATGCACAAAAAAATCATGACTTTCTTTTTTAGCTCCTAAATAAAAGTTAGGGCCAAACCATGAAGTAAGTTTATAACATCAGACATTCAAACTAATATGGGTCATAAATGAAGTCACCTAACTAAAAACATTTTTCTAGAAGTTCATTTTTCCAGAATATCAACCAGTTGATGTTTAGAATAATCAATTTAAGAAAAATAAATAAAAGGGCAATTTAATTAACTCAAACATAATTAGTAGGGAGAACAGGGCAGTGCCTGCCAAAAGACTTGCACAACTACTGTTTTTCTGTCTTCCAACAACTGACTGAATTTGTGGATGTGGAGTGGGGGGAAGCCTGCCCGTGTTTTAGCACAGCAAATTGTACAAGATACCTGTGGAAGCAATGCAGTAATCAGCGGAGACACAGAGCAAACGAGAAAGTTAAAATACAAGACTTCTTTGCTGTTATTTTTAATGTAAAATGCCGCTAGGAGCTTTTACTCTAATTTTACTCTGTGATGTAAAAATTTACGCTGGTAATTGGCAGCAGCTGAAATATAACAGCATATAGGCACTTAATTTAACCGTGTAAACTAAAAGAAACATTAAGTTTTCCGAGGGAAGAAAAACATTACTTTGTAAGTACCAACCAACCAAGGCGACTTTAGTTAGCTGTGAAAGCAGCTTAATTCATTTTCGGAGCGCCGCAGGAGGAGGATTTTCACAGAAGATGGAGCCGGGATGTGGAGCAGAGCTAATCTGCAGGAGGGAACAATCCGGGCCCCGAGCGGAGCGGGAGGCTGCATCCCCTCTGCAGGCCAGGCCGCCGCCACAACCGCGACCCGACCCGCGACCCGACCGACCCCCACCGGCGCTGCCAGCCGCATTCCGACCGGGGACCTGCGAGCACCGCCCGCGCCGCCGCCGCCGCCGCCGCCGCATGCACAACATACCGCCGAGGGCTCGTCCTGCAAGGGAAGGTGTTACCTCGTTTATGTAATTCCCTCAGGGGAATACTGTCTCCGCCCCCGTCATAAGGCAAGTAGGGATCAGAAGCAGCATCCATGATCAGAATTTAAAGAAGAAGAAGAGCTTGCTGGCTTAAAAAGAGCGTGGCACTTCCCCCTCCCGGGCTGCAGCAGGCCAGGGAGATGCCATATTGGAGAGTGAGAACCGTACAGTTGCACTCGCTCAAGCAACTGGGTTCTTCCACGGTGGTGACGTCACCAGGGGAAATTATTGCAGCCTGGTTGCTAGTGGCTACAATCTCGCCGGCTTAGAGGCGGCACAGCCTACTTAATCAGGTCCTGCTACCCTGCTACGTGTGCTGATGACTAAGCCCGAGTGCGACAGACAGAACCGGTCCGCGGATCCCATCGCCAAGCCCTCACAAGCCTCATAGCCAGACCACAGCGGACACTTTCTTTCTCAGTCTAAGACAAATATAAGGGGAGCACGACACTGAATACAGACACATGTAGACTGTGCCCCTTTTCACTTCTCGTGAAGGAAGACAGGAGCAGCACTCTCCTAATGTGTTTTACAAATTATGAACCTCATGCAGTGAGTGAACTCGTATGAGTCATAGCAGTGAAAAACTAAAACATAACCAACAGCTTCTCAAGACACCTGCATTTAAAATTATTCTTAGTGGCTGAAAGGCCATAGCCTCCTACTGAGGATTAAAACACTGAGTCACCGGAGAGTTGAATAGTGTTTTATCTCACTTACTAATCCCCTCCAGCAGCCTCTGGTTTCCTCCCTTCCAGTGAGACATTCTTGCTTTGCAGGAGACAGAAGAAAATTTACTATTGTAAAACAAAGACTTGCTAAAGAGATTTTCTTATCTTACCATTGTTTCCTCTCGTGGAGATTATGAGGTTCAAAAAGACAGTTAAAATGTGTATTAAAGTTACTTTTCCAATTGTTTCTTTGCTAAAAAATATTGTTATCAAGTTAAGGAACGCAACTTTTAGTTAAAAATGCTCGTTTGTGGTCAGGATTCATATGTTGTAGGTGATTCCTGTACACTAGAACATTCTTCTAAAATGTCTGTTATATAGTGACACTAAAAAAAAGATACCGTCTATTATGGAAAATTACACAGAATTCTGTAAATTTGGTTTTTTCAATATTGAAGACAACCTCTAAGATCCATGCCAATTCCAAGTGTTTGATGTATTCCTGGAAAGAAGCTGCACCTTCTTTGAGTTCTTACAAAGGGATTTATTTGACTGATTAGAGCTCTGGTGACTGGAGAGCTGGAATGCTGAAGTCCAGAGCCAGGCTATCACAGCTATTTATTGTCTGCCTCTGTGTGTGTCCTAACATCTTGTGACTACTCAGTAAGTCCTTCTGGAATGTATGAACAGACCCTTACATTCCAGCAACCCATAAGGTAAGAATGTCATCAAATAGCATCTGAGGGCCACAGCAGAGATTTCCCACCTTGTTGTAACCTGCATAGCTGATGTGCCCATTTATATATCTGAAGTGTTTTGATTTATGACTTTCTTTGTTCTACTGTAAAAACTTCATGTGCCGGACATAGTGGCATACTTGGGAGGCAGAGGTAGGAGGATTGCCATGAGTTTGAGGCCACCCTGAGACTACACAGTGAATTCCAGGTCAGCCTGGGCTTGAGTGAGATCCTACCTTGAAAATCCAAAAATAAAAAACTGCATGAAATCACATTTGAAACATGAAACTTAGGGCAACCTCACTCTATGTTACAAAACCATGCTTACTTACATTTGACTCCAGAATAAAATACCTCTTATCCCTTTGAGGTAAAGCTGTGTTCTTTGTGTTAACACATGAAAACTGCAGGTGAAAAATGTAAAGACAGAGCTCTCAGAGCAGGAAAGAGAAGAAATTATATTTAATTTGCCTGGAACATTTCATTTGGAGTCTTTCCCTAATCCCCAATTACATAGGTTAAATGAGTTTCTATCAAAAGGTTTGAAATTCAGATAAATAGAACTTTTTGCAAAAACCACATGTGATTTGGAGACAGGGCCCTAGAAAAGAAATGCTGATTAAAATTATAGTGACAGGAATATTCTATCAAATCTTGATGTGAGCTTTTAATATTTATGACAAGATGGAAGATTGTAGGGTTTTTCTGTATTTTTCTAATTTTCTTGAGAAATTGTATTTAAGCAGGGAAAGGCTTAACAAAGACCTATTTTTATTAAATTAGTTTATGTAAATTTGGTCATTCCTGTTTCTTTGATATGCTATTTGCCACAGGTTTTTTAAAAAATATATATCATATGGTATTTATAAATGATTTCATTTTATACTGTATTATTTTGTTTTGGTTTTGTTTTGTTTTGTTTTGTTTTTCAAGATAGGATCTCACCCTAGCTCAGGCTGACCTGGAATTCACTCTGTAGTCTCAGGGTGGCCTCAAACTCACGGCCATCCTCCTACCTCTGCCTCCCAAGTGCCAGGATTAAAGACATGCACCACCATGCCCAGCTTTATAATACTACATTCTTACACACCTTTATATAAAATGAAAACCTGCCTACAAGTTTTCCTGGTATTTGTAGGCACTTGCCTAACTTGCTTTTCCTGCCTACAACTTGCTCTTAGTGAAAATACAGTACTAACTAGAGGGAGATGAACCTAACCTGTAAATTGCTGTCAGTGCAGCTTAAGTTTTATTGCCATATTGACTTAAAAATCAAAACTCATGCATAGATAACATACATGCATATACAATGTACCTGTATTTGCATAGCAGTAATTTCAGAACAAGACAGATCAGATTTAACAAGGAATGAGGCAAAAGTAGGAAGGCAGGGCTTCATTCATTGTTTATATAGTTATACTTCAGTTTAGGTGGGAGAAAGGGTGCTGGAGAATAAACTTAGGGTCTATGACATGCTAAGCCTGAGCTCTTCCACTGAGCTATCTCATGTATTTCATCTTAATTTTTAAACAAATATGTTATACTAATAAATGTGAGGGTTATTTTTTTTTTTTCACTTCAAAAGCAATTGTCCAAGCTTGCAGCTCTACAGATACCAGGCTCTCTTAAGAACCATTATGTAGGTTAACACACGGGCCAACTGCACTATGGAAAAGGGCAGTGTGCACTTGTAGGTGGGGCAAGGAAGACTCTGGCGAGGATAATAGGCTGAATGACAACTGAGGTGGGGCTGGGGGTGGGAGAGCAGAAGAGGAAATCAATAACCCTTCAGCCCAGCCTTGCATAAAGGGTCAGCAGGGCCCAGGGAAGAAGGAAAACACTGAATGGTGTTCAGGAACCCTGGGAAGGACGTTTCATTTTCCATGCACCCTAGACTCTAACCTCAGCCTGACAGGGGGTGTTGATAATCCAGAATCTCTCCAAGTCCTTTACAGCACTAATTCAAGGAGACCACAGCCTTAGTTTCAAGATGTGTGTAAATTCAAAAGAAAAAAAAATTCTGCCTTTAGGCCTAACTACTAATTTACAGAAAATATAGTAGCAGGGCTGGAGATGGTTTAGCAGTTAAGACATTTGCCTGCAAAGCCAAAAGACCTCAGTTCGATTCTCCAGGACTCAAATAAATAAAATATATTTTACAAAAAAGAAAATAAAATCTAGGAGCAGAGAAAAATGTTAAATGACCTCTCATTAATAATATCAGGAAAAACTAAACCAGAAAACAAATGTCTTTCTCTCTCTCATACATACACACCTTTTAAGTCTGATTTTCTACTCTCTTAAAATATTTTATTTATTTATTTATTTATTTATTTATTTATTCATTTAATGTACTCATTTATTTCTGAGAGATGGCGTCTTGCAGTGGCTCCAGGCCCAGGAGCACCCATTCTCATTCTCTCATTCTGGAGTTCATTCTCTCTCTCCTGTGTGTGTGTGTGTGTGTGTGTGTGTGTGTGTGTGTGTGTGTGTGTGTCTGTCTCTCAAAAATAATAATAATAAAGGACAAAGGCTCTCTCTCTCAAAGAAACTGCCTGCAGATGTATCTGTCCCCAATATATTCAATGTTTTTTCTGTCTCTCAAATAAATAAAATATGATTTTTAAAAAAGAAAATAAAATCTAGCTTTTTCTCTCTGAGCAGAGAAAAATGTTAAATGACCTCTCTGCAACAGTAAATGAATAATATCAGGACCGTGTGGAAAAACTAAACCTGAAGAAAACAAATGTCTATTCTGATGAGAGTTTTAGAATCTCTGCAGACATTACATGACACACTAAGGGGAAGGAAAGACTGCAGAGGACTTTTTAAGTCTGATTTTCTATCCAGACTCTTAAAATATTTTATTTATTTATTTATTTATTTATTTATTTATTTATTTAATGTACTCAATTTATTTGCAGGCATTAAAACAAGAGAGACAGAAGACAGGCTTTGGAAAGGGCTGGAGAGAGATGGCTGTGGTTTATTTAGTGGATTAAGAATATGGCTTGTCTGGTATTAGTTTCTAAGAATGCTTATTCAAATTCTCCCAGGTCCTGCTGAGATGCAGCACATAGTGAAGCCAGATGCAAAAGTGATGTTTGCATGGAGACCAAGATCGATATACAACTGTGCTGTGGGACCCCAGAGTGGGTTGCAGATGGGATTGTCTCTGGACCCAAAAAAAGTTCATTCACAGCAGCAGTGTTGGCATGGGATGAAAGGCCATGGCATTGGAAAACCTATTCTCCCCAAAAGTTTGATGATTGCTGATGGTGGTGTGTTTGCATTGTGTGTTTGTCTTTCTCAGTTAAAAATGTTTAATACATGTTGAAAGTATTTAACTTGTTTGAGGACAAAGTTGCAAGAGAGAGAAGTACAATTTACAATGTGTGATAGTTATAAACTAGGGCCTCCAGTGCTGCAAAGAAACCCCAGATTCAATGATGTATGCACCCAATTTTGTGCAATCTGGCTTTGGTTTGGATAGTGGGAATCAAACCTGCTGTGTGACCTTTTGGTTGTTACTCTGTGTGCTGTGGTGGCTGGTTGGCTTTCTCTCTCTGCTTGGTCCTTGCAGGCATTATGGAACTTCCCTGCAAAGTTCTTTAATGGAACTTCCCCTGGGTCTGTAAGCTTCATCTAATATCCCTTCCTCCATAACTGTGCCTGGTCTGGAAGTTCATCTCAGCGAACCCTCCCCCATCTCTCATAGTGGGGAATCAAACATATACTTTCTGTTATTGTTTTGTTATGATTTGGGGTTTTGGGTTTTTTTTTTTTATATTTTCATCCATTTGCAAGCAGAAAGAGATAGAAAGAAAAGACAGACAGAATGAGCACAACAGGGCACACTCTAGCCACTGCAAATGAACTCCAGATGCATGTACCACTTTGTGCATCTGGCTTACTGGGAAACTGAACCAGGCAGTATTAAATTGTATTCTTAGGGATGCATACTTAGATAATCAAATCAAAGTTAAGCAAGAAAGTAACTAGAGAAGGAAGACTGTCTTTTCCTCTAGAGGGGCAAAAGGAGGTTGTGATGGGAAGGTACATGCAAGGGGCTTCAGGAATATGGTTAAGCTTTGTTTCCTTAACCTCATGTGTTGTAAAGACATTTTGCTTGCAATAACTCATAAGCTATATGATTACATTTTATGCATCTTCTGATGTATTGTGCCATAATTCAAGTCTTTGAGTTATAAATTTATCCTAAATATGTCCAATTCTATTAGCATCTAATGTAAGTCTCTTTTTATTCTTCCTACCTAAGCTCCTCTAATTTTATTTTATTTATAGTTTGAATCAGTTTCAAATAACAAGTTTCATTAAGTATCTTCACTACCTTTCATTTCTTCTAAGCACTGCCTATAAGAAATTCCTTGTCTTAAGGAAGTTGTCAATAAAAACAAATTTAAAAAAAAGAAATTCCTTCTCAATGCCCTTAAGTCTCCCAAGAATACTTCATAGATAATGGCATTAATTTACTGCATAAAGACATCCAGGTGAGAGAGGTAAACACTACTCATACAAAAAAAAAAAAAAATTACCTCGTGACTTAGCTTTCATTGGACTTTTTTTACTCTTAATTATTTTTTCAGCAATGACAATACTTTTGTAAATGAGATTTAAGGTACAATAAACCAGGTTCTGTATATTATAATAAAATGTAAACTCACTTCTTTCTAGTGACTCAAATTCAGTATCTGATTAGCTTTCCCTTGGCACCTTACACTAATTTTATTCAGGCACCAGATTATTAACATTAAGTTTGTTTTTCTAATATATTTGAAACATCCCTAATAGCAGCACTTCACAAATTTTCCATGTTTTAATTTTCCCTAAATGCATTACCATACCTCATCTATATGTACACAAATTTGGCCGTTATATTAAGTAGGTTAAGTATATTGCTCTGAGAAAAACAGCCTGGAGATGCAAGGGCCAGAATATGTTTACAAGGTGGTTGGCAACAGAATGTGAAGGGTATCAAATGCATGAAGAACATGACCTTTCCTGGAACTAGTACTAGATGAACTTTGAAAGTATTTATTTCTAAAAATAAGTCTGAGTAGATCATTTGAACGAGTCTTGTTTTTTCTCCAACAGCTATTAAAGGTAGTTGCTGGAACTTTAGAACAAAGCCTTGGATCTGGGAATTCAAAGGACTAGGCTCAGCCATCATGCCACTGCACCAGATAAAGAGAAGAGTCCTTGTGAAAAGCAGAGAAAGGAGATTTAGTCATTCTGCGGTCCAAAGACTTCCCCACCCCCAGTCCATCTTCAGGGCACTGACATGAGCATTAAATGAGATTTTAAAGATGAATGGACCCAGAAAACAAGAGGTGTGCATACTTAAAACAAAAGCTATCTCTATGGACTTAGCTGTGAGATAGGCTATCTGAGCTGTTAAGTCTTTCAGAGGTGGGGGTCAGCTCTCCAGGAGCCAAGTTCCCAGGCTGTCTCCATTCTCAATATGAAAGTTCTTGGGAGACTTCCAATTACCTTGAGTCAATTTTCCCAGGGCCCCTGCCACACTGTTACAGCAGCAATAGTTTTGTTAAACTTCATTTGAAGAATTTCTAAATCATCCATTACCAAAGATTCACAATGTAATTTATATCACACTTTCTGAAAGGATGGAGAACTTATGTCGCTACTTAACTTTAGAATTTGACATGGTGCCAAATGCCTCACTCAGAACAATACCACCAATGTAATTGGTAGATGCCATGTAAAACAATACAACTAAAATCAGCTTGTCATCTCCACCCTAGCACAACACACACACAAATGGAGCCTTTGAAATGCCAGTGCAAAGTCAAAGTATCCAAACTCAGAATTTGTGTCTTGGATTTCTGAGCAACACCACAACTTTATACTATGAGAAATTCATTTTTGCTTATAAATCCACAAACGATGATAGTGTCCTAAAATGCTGCTAGGTTACTGTATTCATAAAGAACCATCAAACAAGGAACTTCATTATTATCTATAAAAAGTTAAGGCTGGGGAGATGGCTCAGCAGTTAAAGGCACTGGCTTGTAAAAAGCAACCCACTTTTAGCAGCATTTGAGAGTTTTATCTTTACCAATAATTCTACTATCATTTTCAACACACTGGACAGTTGCCATCAGGTTTCTTTTTTAGCTACTGTGTTTACCCATCTATCACTTACCAATCTACTGCCCACACAACAGCAGAATGACCTTTTAAAATTATCACTCCAAGCCTGTTATAGAGTAAGACCCTACCTCGAAAAACAAAAAGCAAAACAAGCAAAAAGAATTATCACTCCAGCCAGGCATGGTGGTGCACGCCTTTAATCCCAGCACTCGGGAGGCAGAGGTAGGAGGATCACCAAGAGTCAAAGGTCACCCTGAGACTACATAGTGAATTCCACGTCAGCCTGAGCTAGAATGGCACCCTACCTTGAAAAGCCGAAAATAATAATTAATAATAATAAAATTGTCACTCCCTATCTTTAAAACTCTCAGTGTGTTTCCATCAGTTTTAAGGGAAAATGCCAAAACTTTAGCTTGCAGGACTTTGACCATGCTTATCTACTTCTTCACCCTCAGTCCTCCTTGTCTGCAAGGCTCATTCTCTACTCTCCATTCATTGTTCCTTCCTGCAGCTTCAAACGCCTTTCTATCTGAGGCCATCAGCACAAGCTGTTCCTCTGCCTCCAAGTGCACACTGGACCCAAGCTTGCAGCAGGGTTACATTGTGTCCTTCTTCCACCTGCCTTAAAGGGACTCATTTTTCAGTTCTCACCTTAAATGGCAGACAGGTTCTACCACTCATACATTCTCACATATGTGCTTCTCCTTACTATATCACAACTGTAATTGTTTTTATGCGATTATTATTCAATACTGCTTTCCGTAGAAGGTAAGTTCCATAAGAGACAGACGCTCAGCATTCTTGGCCACTGCTCTATTCCAGCATTTACCTTGTCATTTGCTCCATAAAATAACCTATAATTAATTTGGGAACTGGAATAGGAATAGAATTAAGGCTATCAAATTAAGCCAACACAATTAGTTATATCTGCATGATACAACTGTGGATGATTTCCATTTTGTACCTTAATGTTTTTCTTCACTCATATTTTTTTTATTTATTTATTTATTTATTTATTTGGGTTTTTTTGAGGTAGGGTCTCAACTCTGGCCCAGGCTGACCCAGAATTAACTATGTAGTCTCAGGGTGGCCTTGAACTCTCACAGCAACCCACCTACCTCTGCTTCCCAAGTGCTGGGATTAAAGGCATGCACCACCATGCCTGGTTTCACTCATATTTTTAGAATAAACATATTTTACTTTTATTATTTAAAAAAGTTAACTCTTTCCAACTGCTTTGTTTATTCCTTTGAGTAGGACAGGGTTGAAACAGGGTCTCACTATATAACCCTGGCTGGCCTGATTCTGACTATGTAGACCAGGTTGACCTGAAACTCACAGGCAATACTCCTGCCTCTACCTCCTTAGTACTGGGATTACAGCATGCACCACACTTGGCAAAAGCAACCTGTTTTGTTACTTTGCTAGCTTGCTTGCTTGCTTACGATATTGGGGACTGAACCTGAGGTCCCTGTGACCCTGGTGTTAAAATTAAACTTCTCTAACTTGGATCTCCAGCCATGTCACTGCGGACAGATCCTGGATTCCAGCCCTGAGGGTCACTGAGGGTGGATCTAGAGTCCAGTCCAAAGGTGTAGTGAGCAGTCTGAGCTTTCATGGGGTCCCTACTTGATGCTCTTAGATGTTTGCTGGCCAGCGGGTTGGATTGATGAACGGGAGCCAGCTTCTTCTGCCATTAATGGAACTTCCCTTGGATCTGTAAACTTGAAATAAATCCTTACTTCCCATAAAACTGTGTTTGGTTGGACGTTCATCGCAGCATTGTGGTGCTGTCTACAACACAAGGCAAATACTCTACCACTAAGCTGTATCTCCAGTCTTCTCCAGCCCATTTTTTAAAGTAAACTTTACTTTGGAATAACTTAGCATTTCAAAAGGTTGCAAAAGTAGCACACAAATCCAGAAGTCTTACTTGTTTTCCACAACTGTTAGTATTTTACATTTATGTGGTACATTCATCAAAACTAAAAAATAACATTGGCACATTATGATTATTATTAAATGAACTCCAGACTTGGATTTCAGCAGCTTTTCTATAAATGTCCTCTTTCTATTGCCAGTTTCAGGCCAGGAAATCATGTTTCTTAAGTTTTTGTTTTCCTCCTCTAGGTTTGCTATTATTTTTCTTTGAAGACTTGGGTGATGGAATTGAAGAAAAAAAATAATAAGGGTGACATCACTTTATAAGAGGAGATGATATCTATGCCATGTTACTGATGATATAAATGTTCATCATTTGCCAAGTTTCATGACTACAACATTTCTATTTTTACCTATCCCCCTACTCTACTCTTTGGAAGTGAGTCTTTAAATCTACCCACCTTCAAGAAAGAGCAACAAAGGAACTAAGGTCTTCTCCATGAACATGTTATATATACCCACACAAATTCTGTGGAATTCTTTTACAAAGTAGGATTATATCTTGTCCCATAATTATTTATTGATTCAATCATTTATGAGAATCAGTTTATATATGTGGGCTCATTTTATACCCTGAGCACATTCTTTATTTGTTGATCAAATTATTCCAGCTGCCCAATATGGGCTTTCTGGTCAGTTCCTGTGCTCCTCTGACATGCTCCCATGCTCTGTTTTTTTTTGAGCCCTTCCTTGTTTCTGGTACTGTAAAATACTCCAGGCTCATTTTATATTTTCCCAGCATAAGTCCTAGAATCAACTATTTTCCAAAGCAATACAAGTCATTAGTCTTGAAATAAATCCTAAAATATTTTTATGAACCCTGGATAATCAATAGAACACCATGATGTAATCAACTGGATGGCTGAATAGGTTTACATTTTGGGTTCCCAAGCCAAAACTGATCCTATGAGATCTCAAGTATAATAAAATAATGTCACCTTATTTTCTGCCATGTTCTTTTCTTTGTTTCTAAAACTAGCCAGAATTGGGTAGGTAGGCTAGATAATTTTCTCTTCATTTTTCAGGTGAGATCCAGCACAACCAGGGTGGTATGGCTGTAGACTTCATTTTTTCAGATGACAAAACTGAGACATACAAGTGATGAGACAACACCAGATAGCCTCTCAATATACCCACTAGCTTTCACAGTTTCTTCTGAGGTCTCAATCCTGTCCCTTCTCCTCCTGAAGGATACTACCATTTTGATGGGGTTTTGTGTAATGCAAATATGACAATAAAGGTAAGTGACACATTGCCTGCTACTCTTCTGAACATTCACTTTTCTCTATATGCTCACATTAGTTCAATAAGTACAAAGGAAAACAGACTCAAAAGCTATGAAGTATGAACAGCTACTATGTGAAGTAGATGACAGTTTTATAAAATTGCAAACTTTTTGTAAGTTCCTACTGTATACATGATAACATTATGAAAGGAAATATAAGGAAAGCATAAACTAAACAGCATATACGGCTGTACATGATATACTAATGTCCTCTCATCCACAAAGTTTGAAAACAATTGCTCATTAAAAGCTAATGTAGGGGGATGAAGAGATGGCTTAGCAGTTAAGGCACTTGGCCTGCTAAGCCTAAGGACCCCTCAAGTTCAATTCCCCAGTACCCACGTAAGCCAGATGTACAAGGTGCCACATGCATCTCTCTCAAATAAATAAATATTTTTTTAAAAGCTGATGTATATAAGCCAGGTGTGGTGGCTCACATCTGTAATCCCAGCAACTGGGAGGTGAAGGGAAGACGATCAGGAGTTAAAGGACAGCCATGGCTAAATAGTGAGTTCAAGGCCAGTATGGGACACATGAGACTCTGTTTCCACCCCCCAAAAAAGTTAATCTACATAATCAAAATATAATGTATCAGCTTTAAACAGAATTATGTGCAAAGAAACATAAACTACTTGCAAACCAACAGGAAGAACTCAGAAAATTTTATGGAAAAAGCGTAGCTTAACATTAACTAGGAGAGCCAGTAAAGGCAAGCCAAAGAAGGATAAGGTTGGGGAAGCAAAGGCAATATAAACAGTGTCGTCTATTACAGAATAGGAGTCTTAGCCACAGCTCGAGAAATACATAGAACTTCCTAGACGGGTGAAGAGCTAACATAAGATAGATAGTAATTGTTACTACAGACAAAGAATGGTTCAGGGACTTGGAGAGATGGCCAGACACAGCATAAACCTAACATTTACAAGCCCCAAGGCAAGGTTTATAAGAAAAGGCCCACTTACCATATGATTAAATATGTTAAAGTTATAAATTGGGTTTAAAAAACTATTAATGTGGGCTGGAGAGATAGTTCAATGGTTAAGGCAATTACCTGCAAAGCCTAACAATCTGGGTTCAATTCTCCAGTACCCACATAAAGCTAGATGCACAAGGTAGCACATGAGTCTGGAGTTCATTTGCAGTGGCTAGAAGCTCTGGTGTGTGCATTCTCTCTGTCTGTTTCTCTCTCTCTCTCTCTCTCTCTCTCTCTCTCTCTCTCAAATAAATAAATAAACAAACAGCCGGGCATGGTGGCACACACCTTTAATCCCAGCACTCACGAGGCAAAGGCAGGAGGATCACTGTGAGTTCAAGGACACCCTGAGACTACATAGTGAATTAATTCCATGTCAGCCTGGGCTAGAGAGAGACCCTACCTCGAAAAAACAAAATAAATAAATAAATAAACAAACAAACAAACAATTTAAAAAAAAAGAGGGGGCTGGAGAGATGGCTTAGTGATTAAAGTACTTGCTTGCAAAGCCTTAAGGACCTCAGTTCAATTCTCCAGTACCCATGTAAGCCAGATACACAAGGTGGCACATGCATCTGGAAGTTCATTTGCTATGGCTGGAAGCCCTGGCATGCCCATTCTCCCTCACTCCCTCCCTCTCTCTCTCTCTGTCTCTTTCCTTCTCATAAATAAATAAAAATAAAATATTTTTTAAAAAAAAGAAGAAACATATATTAATGAAACATATTTTATCTTTCTACAATAACAAACATATCTTATAATGACATGGAAGTTTAGTTTCAATTTTCTAATTCTGCAGCCAAATTACTATTTGGAAAACACTAAAAAGCATTTTTAAAAAAGTGGTAAAATTTCATAACCAAAAGAAAAAAGCACTATTTTCATGTACTTCTCACCAGCTTTGTGTATTTGCAGTATTTTGAGAAAATTAGAATAGCGTTTTACACTTTTATATAGACCTTCAACTTTTTCAGTTTTAAATGGACAGCAATGCAGTAAGTTTTTGGATGCCAGCTGATATTATAACAGAACTTACACAGGGTGGGCAAGTGGGATCCTTAGGCCTCTAGAAATCCCTAAGATCTCTCTCAGCATTTCTATGAAGTTAAAGCCATTTTCAAAAGCACTGACACATTTACTAATTTCCTACTGCTACTGTTAGAAATCACCATATCAAAACAAACTGACTCTCTTACAGTTCTGGATATCAAAAGTCCAAGATCAAGGTATCATCTGGGCTGCATTCTCTCTGTGAATTTCAGGAGAAAATCAGGTTCCTTGTCTTTTCCAGCTGTTAAAGGCCACCTTCCTTCCTTGATTCATGGACACTTCCTGGTTTCATTTCAACCTTTTGTTTCCTTCTGTTAAGTCTGCTCCTACCAATGAGTATGCTTGTGCCTCCCTCTTTTCCTGACCTTTGTCCTCACATAGACACCGCCCAGGTAATACAGCATAATCTCCTCTTCTCAAGATATCTGCCTTAATCACAACCACAAGTCCCTTTCCTCACCTACAGCAACACAGTTACAGGTGCCAGGAACTTGGGTGTGGGAGGGGCCACTGCTCAGCCAACCAGAACATTCTTTTTTTTTTCCTTGTATTGCCCTTTGCCCATTTTGCAAAAGCAATAGTGTGTAAAACGGCTGTCAGCTAGCACAAATCACAGTAGTGATGCCGAAATCTAATATACTAGAAGTCATTGTAGCACCATGCACTTAAAACAAAACAAAAAGCCTATTTTTCTTCCAAATGTCGTTGGTAAAACTCTAAATAATATTCACTTTATTAAATCACAACTCTTAGGTAAACTATCCGTTTAACATTCTGTGTGACATGGGGAAAATATTAAACGAAGATTCTTCCTCCTTAGGGAAAGGCACTTATGTGACTGAGTTGTAAGAGGAATTTGTTTATTCACACACACACCATTTCTTTTTTTTAAAGAACACTAACTATCATTGTTTAGTCTCCAACTCTAGCATGCATTTTCTCAACAAGAATCAAGTGAGCCTGCCACTTCGAATAAAACAAATGACAGTATGTGTTCCTAATAAAAATACTTCAGGGACTGGAGAGATGGATCAGTGGTTAAGTACACTTCCTGCACATACATGACAGCCTGAGGGGGTCCAAGTGTGAATCTTCAGAACTGGTATAAATACCTAGGAATGGCCACCTGTGCCTGCAAAGAGGAGGAGAAAACAAGGAATTCCCTGGGCTCACAAAAAGCAGAAAACTCAGTATCAGTAAGAAACTTCGGCTCAAACAAGAATGGGTGGAAGAGCAGGAATGGAGCAGGAAACACTACAGCCTTTTCCGTCAGAGGACATGGTGCCCAGCAAGGGCACATACATGTGCATACACCATACATACCATATTGCTCTCATGCCACATTACACACAAGCAAAATATATATATATAAATTCAAACTCTCTGGTAAAAATTAAGCTTTCAAAAACTTAACCACAGCCAGGAGTGGTGGCGCACGCCTTTAATCCCAGCACTCGGGAGGCAGAGGTAGGAGGATCGCCCGAGAGTTCGAGGCCACCCTGAGACTACATAGTGAATTCCAGGTCAGCCTGAGCCAGAGTGAGACCCTACCTTGCAAAACAAAAAAAAAAAAAAAAACTTAACCACTTGATACAGATTACAGAGCCTACTAGGAGATAAAGCCAAAAGATCAAAAAAAAAAAAAAAAAAAAAAAAAAACAGGCACAGAAGCAGACCCCAGATAATATAGATATTGAAACTCTCAAATACATTTACTAACCTATAGAACTAATAAATGAAAGGTACATACATACATAATAATCTTAGAAGTAATCCCCTGAACAAAAAAAGAAAATGTATAACTAGTAAGATTTGGGGAGAACCACAATAAGGAGAGAAAAAAATAGATATGACAATAGAAAATTAATGGAGACAAGAAAAATTTGAAACCAAATATTGACAATTATGTTCAATGTGGATGGGCTATTGGGCAATGTGCTGGTTTGATGCAGGTGTCTCTCATAAACTTAGGTGTTCTGAATACTAGATCCCCAGTTGATAGCAATTTGGGAATTAAAGCCTCCTGAAGGAAGTGTATTGTTAGGGGCAGGTTTATGGGTGCTATAGCCACCTTCCCCTTGTCAGTGTTTGTCACACTCTCCTGTTGCTGCTGACCATCTGATGTTGGGCAGGAAGTGATGTCCACCCTCTGCTCCTGCCATAATTTCTCTGCCATCATAGAGCTTCCCCTCGAGTCTGTAAGCCAAAATAAGCCCTTTTTACCCCACAAGCTGCTCTTGGTTGGGTGTTTTCTGCCAGCAATGTGAGAGTAAAACTGGTACTGAGAAGTAGGATTGCTGCTAGAAACCTGACTGTGTGGCTTTTGGCCTTTTGGAACTGATTTGCAGGAAGAATATAGACGAATTTGAAACCTTGGCCTAAGAGATGCCTTGAAGTACTGTAAGTACATCCTGAAGCACTATTCTGGTCACAGTTGAAAGACCTGAATGCAGTAAGAACTATGGACTGTGAGGTTTGGCTTATGAGGGTAAGAAAGAGCTTTGCCTGGACTGGACTAGAAGCAGTTTGTGTGAGAGGCTTGCTGTTATGTTCATGTTCTGAGAAATTGTGCATGGTTGCTTTGCATAGAAATAGACTGGTATGAGCAGAGGGATATGGCATAGAAAAAAAAAATGAAATCTTTAGGCCAATACTGCTGCCTTTTCAGCTGCCAATTGTTTGAGAGATTACAACCCTTGAGATTGGGCCAGCTGGCCTGCATTGGGACAACAGGAAGAATACACTCTCTTGAAGGGGCCTGAATGCTGAAGGAGTGTTCTGTTCTTCAAAATCTGCTTTATTCCCCCTGGATTAACAAGTTGGTGGCCCACCTGATATAATGGAGTATAATAAATGCAGGAAAGACAGGGTCATTGAATTTGTAACACAGTCTTGTTTTTTGGAAATGGCCATGGGCATTGTGAAGCAGGCTTGTTGGATTACCTGCATGTAGGCCCAATGGAGTCATGTGGATGGCCTGTGGGTTGCAGTGGAGACCCAATGGAGATGACAGGACTAGGGGATGGCTGCCAAGGAGAGCTGCCGGCACCAGATAAAGTTTTCCAGGAGTGTGAGTAACCCAACTGGAGGTGGGAATTCGAACTCCAGAGACTTGTCACTCGTTAGAATTATTGGATTTGGAGACTTGTCACTGCCTAGAGTTGTTGGACTTGGAACTGCAGAGTTTGATGTTTGTCTTGTTTAAATCTTGTATTGGTTGAGTTTTTTTTTTTTTTGCTATGCCCAATGCTATCTTTGGCAGTGTGAATGTTTATTCTGTGCCATTATGGTTTTTATTTAGTTAGTTATTTTTGGTGTTGTGGCTCAGTTAAAAGATCTTGGACTATGGGGATGTTTGAACATCACTAGGATTGATAAAAATTATGAGGACTTTTAAAGTTAGATGAATACATTGCATTTTACATCATGTATCAGTTTATGGGGACCAGAGGTACTATGTGGTGGTTTGATTCAGGTGTTCCTCATAAACTTATGTATGCTGAATGCTAGGTTCCCAGCTGGCGGCAATTCAAGAATTAGAGCCTCCTGGACACAGTGTATTGTGGCAGATGGGCTTATGGGTGCTATAGCCAGCTTCCCCTTGCCAGTGTTTGGCATACTCTTACACTTCCTGTTGCTGTTGTCCATCTGATGTTGGGCAGGAGGTGATGTCCACCCTCTGCTCATGCTATTTTTTCCAGTCATCATGGAGCTTCCCTTTGAGTCTATAAGCCAAAAGAAACCCTTTTTTTCTCACAAGTTACTCTTGGTTGGGTGTCTTCTGCCAGCAATGCAAACCTGACTGCAACAGTCAATAAAAGACAAAGACAAAGCTGGGGCAATGCTCAATGCTTAGAATCCTTTCCACACACGAGGAAGTGCCTGAGTTTGCATCCCCAGAACCCTGGTAAAAGTTAGATGCTCTGATAAACATCTGTAAGTCCAGTGTGCCTACAGTTAGAAGGGAGGTGGAAACAAAAGAATCATCTGGAAGCTCACAGGCCAGCTCTGATAAGTACAGTAGTGAACAAAGGAGTAGAAGGCAAGGCCTGACACTCAAAGTGCTCTTCTGCCCTCCACTTGCATTCCATGGCACATGTGCACTCACACACACTAATAAATACACCAACATCATGGTACACACATACAAACCAGAAGAAAAGAGAGATAGAGACAAATTTAACTACAAAACTCGTATCTGCCAAGGTTTGGCATAGGAAAAGGCAATTATTTCAGAAATGTAATACAGTAGAAAGCCCAAAACACACCATCAGAAATACAGACCCTTAATCCTTTACAAAGAAAGATGTCACTGTATACACAGAAAAATAGTAATGAACCAACCAGCTGTCCATATGGGAAAAAAAATGACCTGAATCTTTATTCCCTTATATACAAAAATAATAATAATAACTGCAAGTAGATTACAGATCTAAACAACAAAGAAAGAAAGGAGTATACTATCTTTGTGAGCTCCAGGTATCAGAAGTTTGCATCCCGGAACCCTGGTAAAAGCCAGATGCTACAGTGGATATCTGTAAGCTCAGCGTGTCTACAGTTAGTATGGCTATGTCATGAAGGCCTCAACATCTAGGGGATGAATCACATGTGTGCACGACCACACCTATCTCAAAAGTATCTCAGAACACAGAAAATAGGAAAAGTAAATTAGATTTTATTAGACTTGATAACAATTTCACTAAAAGATCCCACTAAGAAAAAATGAAAAGACACTACAGAATGAGAGACACATTTGCAATAAATATATCTGGCAAATCAGAATCATAATGATCATCTATAAAACAAACAAACTCATCAGGCACTTCTAAAGAGGCAATCTAGCCAGACGTGGTGGTGCACACCTTTAATCCCAGCACTTGGGAGGAAAAGGTAGGAGGACTGCCATGAGTTTGAGGCTACCCTGTGACTACATAGTGAAATCCAGGTCAGTCTGGGCTAAAGTGAGACCCTACCCTGAAAAAAAAAAATGAAAAAAAGAAAAATAAAACTCCAAAGAGTTAATCTAAATAGCCAATGATCACATAAAAAGGCATTTATACTTTAAGACACCAAATATAAGTCCATAATAAGAGACAACTAGATATATAATAGAATAGTCAAAATTTTAAAGCCTGACTATATTCAGTCCTGGTGAAGATTCAGAGCCACTAGAATTGTCATACACAACAGGTAGAAATGTATACACCACAAACTACCCTGGAAGTATCTATGGTAGCATGTAATGATACTGAGACAGTAGACAGACAAGATCTGAGCATATTCTGAGTATAACTTACACAGACAGAATGGCATATTATGTGCACTAAAACACATGTACATGAAAATTTACAACAGCACTATTAGTAATAGCTAAATCTTCAATGAAATATATCAGCAGTAGAATATATCAGCAGTAGGGTATATTTACACAATGAGATACTCCACAGCAATGGAAAAATTAACCACTGCCACATACAACAACATAGATACCTCAAAACACAAAAAAAAAAAAGCCAAAAATCCAGATACAGAAATATATATAGTATAATCTTATCTGTAAAACTTGAAGCAGTGTTAAACTACTCTAAATAGAAATGAAAATAATACTAATTACCTTGGAAGTGAGAAGAAGAGAACATTGTGTAAGTACTGATAAGTTTTACTTCTTAATTGAGCAAGAGTTATATAAATTGTGTTCATTTGGCAGATAGTCAGGTTCTACACCTTGGACTTAATGGCTACCTACCTCTCTGTATTACAACATATTTAAATTTAAAGCTTTACCCAAATGTCAGGGATTTTTGCAGGTAATAAAAATATTTTAGAAAGAGATAAAAGTGGTAGCTGTAAATGTGCTAAGGCCACTACGATACACAGTTTAAAATGGTTGACTTCACACTTTGTATTTGCCTCAGTTTTAAAATGCTGCTCCAAAAGTCAGTCTCAATAGACCAATGTGTATTTATTGGCACATAATATATCCATAACTACAAATACAGAGTGATCATTACACTTACCAACTGCTGTGTCACCATCTAACAAATTGTCATCTTCAGAAGTCTGGAAGTCCATGATCACACCTGCTCCATCTAAAAGCTCCTCATCACTGCTTGCACTGGTTATGCTGTTGTAACTATTACGATAGTAGCCTCTATGGAACAACTGCTCAGACTCCATTTAGCTGCTGGATTTTCTGGGGGAGGAAAGGAAAGAAATATGATTTTAACATTTCCCCAACATATAAAAATCATGTACTCTGGGCTGAAGAGATGCCTTAGCAGTTAAGGCGTTTGCCTGCAAAACCTAAGGACCCAGGTTTGATTCCCCAGTACCCACATAAGCCAGATGCACAAGGTGAAACGTTTCTGGAGTTCATTTGCAGTGGCTAGAGGCCCTGGCACACCCATTCTCTCTCTCTCTCCCAAATAGATAAATAAAATCATGTACTTTAACATCACAAAAGGAAAGTTATGATCTTTGAGTAACAAATACTAAGCTCATGCACTATGACAATACCTATCTCTATTAAGTGGTGAGGGGTGATTTAATAATTTTCTTCTCCTTACTACGTAGGTATAAAAAAGAAAGAAGGCTGGGTGTGGTGGTGCACGCCTTTAATCCCAGCACTCCGGAGGCAGAGGTAGGAGGATGGCCATAAGTTTGAGGCCACCCTGAGACTACATAGTGAATTCCAGGTCAACCTGAACTAGAGTGAGAACCTACCTCAGAAAAAAAAAAAAGAAGAAGAAGAAATTAAAAAGCCAGGTATGGTGGCATATGCCTTTAATCCCAGCACCCAGGAGGCAGAGGTGGGAGGATCACCATGAGTTCAAGGCCACCCTGAAACTACATACTAAATTCCAGGTCAGCCTGGTCTAGAGTGAGACTCTACCTGGAAAAAGAAAAAAAAAGTCATGCTATAAAACAACCTCAAAGATCAACTAAGTTAAAAAATATATATAGTTATAAAGGACAGAAATACATTTTTAGTATTTGTGCAGCATTTCCCCCACAAAGGAATGGGAAGGAAGAACCACAGGACTTAATTGTGTGTACAGATGATCAGGAGGGCTTTCTGGCAAGGTGACAGACCAGGTTTGAAAAAAGGTACGTCTCCTTTCAGTATTTTACCTTGTGAAAGCACTATCTAATTTTTAAAAATATATTTTTATTAATTTGAGAGACTGGGTGAACCAGGGCATCTTGCCACTGCACATGAACTCCAGACATATGCACTACTGTGTGCATCTGGCTTTATGTGGGCTCTGGGGAATTGAATCTGGACCAGCAGCTTGCAAGCAAGCTCCTTTAACCACTGAGCCATATCCAGCCCCTAACTTTAAATAGTAACAGTGATCAAAATGGTTCAAATATTATTTTACTCTTTTCAATTATTTAAAATTTTTTTGTTTGTTTTTCACTCTTGCCCAGGTGGACCTGGAACTCATTCTATGGTCCCTGGCTGGCCTTGAACTCACAACAATCCTCCTCCTTCAGCCTCCCAAGTGACAGGACTAAAGGAATGTGCCACCACGCCCAATTTTAAATCTTTGTAGCCCATGGTCAAATAACTCAAATGTTTCTTACCTATTTTCATTTTATCAAAGCAGGTAAAAAACATTTCTTTTGTTTTGTTTTTTGTATTTCAAGGTAGGGTCTTGCTCTAGCCCAGGCTGACCTGAAATTCACTTTGTAGTCTCAGGGTGGCCTCAAACTCATGGCAATCCTCCTACCTCTGCCTTCAGAGTGCTGGGATTAAAGATATGTGCCACCACAAAAATAAATAAATAAATAAATAAATAAATAAATAAATAAAAAATAAGAAAGCCCAGCATAGTGGCACACACTTTTAATCCCAGCACTTGGAAGGCAGAAGTAAGAGGATCACTGTGTGAATTGGAGGCAACCCTGAGACTACATAGTAAATTCCAGGTCAGCCTGGACTACAGTGAAACCCCACCTCAAAAAAACAAAACAAGGGCTGGAGAGATGGCTTAGCAGTTAAGGTGTTTGCCTACAAAGCCAAAGGACCCCAGTTCGATTCTCCGGACCCACGTAAGCCAGATGCACAAGGGGGCGCATGCATCTGGAGTTCGTTTGCAGTGGCTAGAGGCCCTGACGTGCCCATTCTCTCTATCTATCTCGAATAAATAAAATATATTTTTTTAAAGTGTATGTTTTCATTTTCTTACACTTTATATTCCTAAAATATTATTGCTCCTAGTTTGATTTCTTAAAATACATCTACTTCCTTAATGCTCAACATTAACATAAGAACTCAACATAAGTGTGCTGGCTTTAGTAACAGAATTGAAAAGTACATGTGAGGGACTTGAACAACACAATCATAGAAACAGTCTAACCCATAAGCCTTGTAAAGAAATGCAATTAGATACAGTAAGGACAGACAGAGAGAATGAGTTAGCAATCTCTCATTCTATTTGAGAAGATTTAAGAGTGTCTTAGAACAATCTTTTGTCTTCAGTAAATTTCCTTCTCTACATGAAAAACTAGCCTAAAATACCCTTAATAACAAAAAAGTATTCTTGAACTACCATTTTTCAGAAAAATAAAGCATCACTAAACAATGGCTATCTTTTTAGCTGATTTATTACATAAACTCTCTGGCTTGTAGATCACTTCAGAGGTGACACTTGGAGACCAATATGAAGGTGCATCTTGATTCTCAGCATCTAGCACAGAATATGGGCAATAAATACTAAACTCCTTATTCAGTCAATGAGGCCAAACAGAGAAATGTGTTCAGTTTTCAAAATACAAATCTGCTCTGAAACAGTATTAAATGGGTCTTGGAGAAATAAACAAAAACTTACACACAAAGAACAAAGAAAACTTAAATATTTACTGTTTTGCAACTTTATAAATGTTTTATGGTTTACGTCTACCCAAAATAGCTTAATATACTAAGATTGTTAATGTGTTAAAATAGCAAAATATGAAAATAAATGTTTCTGCTAAAAATTCTGCAGTTCCATGGAGAAAACTAAATTAAATATTGTGACTCTTGTGTAGACAACCAAAAGGCTTTTACAAAAATAAACATCAGTTCAAGAATTATTTTTGACACATCAAAGTATACATGCTAAGATTATGCAAAGAACACAGATATCCTATGCTTCATTTCCTTGTACTGATGATCAGAGGAGAAAGATTTATGTGATAACATTAGAGGTTACACAGCATGAGGAAATCTCTCTAAAGTAATTAAATTTTTCTTTGTACCAGGACATCAATCAGAAAGTTCCAACATATTTCATTATATCATCACTAAAAGACTTTCATAAACTACTAATAATTGGAAACTTCTTTCAAACTGTTAAAAAGTTAATTTCTTAGCTGGGCGTGATGGTCCATGCCTTTAATTCCAGCACCTGGGAGGAAGAGATAGGAGGATCACCGTGAATTCAAGGCCACCCTGACATTACATAGTGAATTCCAGGTCAGCCTGGGCTTGAGTGAGACCCTACCTTGAAAAACAAAACAAAACCAAAAAAAGTTAATTTCCTAACACCTTTGAAGCACTAAGACTCCAGATCATTCTTTATATAAGCATCCAAGTACACTAGTTAAACTCAGGACTGCATGTGCTACTATTTATATACATTTGATAACTTAATAGAAACTATCCCTCTTATTAATTCCAAAGTCTATAGAGCTGGCTACCTCATGCAGTGGGCACTACTATGCATGACCACAGAGCCCTGGAAACATGACTAGCCCAAACTGAGATGTGCTTTTAAATATGAAATACCCACCAAATTTTTACAAAAATATTAAAAAGTCAGTATCTTATTAATAATTTTATACTTTATTACAGATAATAATGCCTTAAAAGACATACCAGATTAAATGAAATATATTATCAAAATGAATCTCAACACTTTGAACTTTTTGTAAGTGGTTACTTTTTAAATTACATATGTGTCTCTCACTTGCAAGAAAAATATTTTTTTAATTTGTTTGTTTGTTTGTTTGTTTGTTTGTTTTGAGGTAGGGTTTCATTGTGGTCCAGGCTGACATGGAATTCACTATGTAGTCTCAGGATGACCTCAAACTCATGGTGATCCTCCTACCTCTGCCTCCCGAGTGCTGGGATTAAAGGCGTGTGCCACCATGCTCAGAATTTTTTTATATTTTTTAATATTTGTACTTTTATTTATTTATTTGAGAGAGAGATACAGAAATAGGCAGGTAGAAAGAGATAGAATGAGCATGCCAGGGCCTCCAGCCACTGCAAATGTACTCCAGATGTGTGCACCCCCTTGTGCATCTGGCTTATGTGGGTCCTGGTGATTCAAGCCTCTTACCAGGGTCCTTAGGCTTCACAGGCAAGTGTTTAACCACTAAGCCATCTCTTCAGCCCCCTAATTTCATTTTTTATATGTTATTTTTATTTTGTTTATTTGAGAGATACAGAAATAGGCAAGTAGAGAGAGATAGAATGGGTATTAATATTTTTATTTATTTATTTGTGAGAGAGAGTGAGTAAGCATGGGCACACTAGGGCCTCTTGCCATTACAAAAAAATCTAGACACATATCAACTTTGTGCATCTGGATTTATGTGGTTACTGGGGAACTGAACCCAGGCCTGCAAGTTTTGTAAACAAACACTTTTAACTACTGAGCCATCTCCCTAGCCCAGGAAAAAATATTTTATCGAACAATACTGCGATAAAATACTCAGATGTCTAAGTTACCATACAGAAATATACAACAGAAGAAAATCCAAGTAACAGTGTTAAGCCTTTTTTGGGTTCTAACCTGAATTCCTGGGTTTGTCCACAAACAATATTTAAACTACCAACAGGGGTTGAAATTTTGCATGTTAAAAAGGGAAAACAATGATTCAAAGTCACCTTTTTATTATTGTAAAAATAAACTATTTGGGAGCTGGAGAAATGGCTTAGCAGTTAAGGTGTTTGCCTGCAAAGCCTAAGGACCCAGGTTCAATTCCCCAGTACCCACATAAGCCACATGCACAAGATGGGGCATGTATCTGGAGTTTGTATGTAGTGGCTACAGGCCCTGGTGCACCCATGCATTCTCTCACTCTCTCAAATAAATAAAAAAATTAAGCAGGGCATAGTAGTCACACCTTCAATCCCAGCACCTGGAAGGCAGAGATAGGAGGATTGCCATGAATTTGAGGCTACCCTGAGAATACAGAGTAAATTCCAGGTCAGCCTGAGCTACAGTGAGACCCTACCTCAAAAAAACAAAAAAACAAAAAAAAAAGATACACAATAGCAGCAAACATGTTTCTTATTAGACAAAACTTGTGAACATCCCCAGAGATAAAGTCAGTTCACTGTATAAACGTTCTGATTGCCTCTAATTTGATCTCCGCATTGCAGCCAGCAGTCTGATTAGTAATCTCCCCCCACTCTGTGAGCTGAAATCATTTAATCCTTTTCCACATCCCTTAGGAGACAACTCCTTAACAAAGCAGAAAAAAAGCCCTATGCTTCATTTTGTAGCACAGAACTCACTGCCCTCTTAATCTGTCAGTCTCACTAGGTAGGAGCTTTCCTGTCTTCTGCCCCTGTAGCAGTTACCTTCTTGTTGCTGGGACAAAACATCTGACCAGAAGCAGCTTGTAAGAGGAAAGGATTTACTTCAGCTTACAGTTTCCAGGGGAAGCTTCATCATGGTGAAAAAGCATAGCACTGCAGGAAGCTAGATTGCATCATCACATAGCAGTGGGGTGGTAGCAGAGAGAGAATTAACAAGCACTGACAAGTAGGCTGGACTATAAAACCCCACACTCACCCCCAGTAACACACCACCTCCAATAAGGCTCTACCACACAAGGACTAAGTTGGTGGCTCCATCACAAACATGTGAGGATGTGGGGAATATTTTACATTCAAATTACCATGGCCCCCTGCCCAGAACATACCCTCTCATGTTCATCTGATTAATTTTCCTAATCATTCTTCAAGTATCCATTAATTAGATGGGAATCTGGCACATCCAAATAACCCCAGCTACACCAGCCTGAGACAGAAATGTCTGGAGTTCAAGACCAATTCTAGGCAACATAGATTCTATCAGAAAAAAGCTGGGTATGGTGGTATGGTGGTGCATGCCTTGAAACATAGATTCTATCAGAAAAAAGCTGGGAATGGTGGCAGCACTTGTATGTGAGGATAAATGTAAGTTCTTGAGGCCACCCTTGAGAGGCAGAGGTAGTGAAACAGTTCAAGTCAGCAGTGAATTTCAAGTCAAAGCGAGACCCTACCTCGAAAAACCATACACACACACACAAAAAAAGATTCTATCAGAAAAACTCTTGATAAACTCTTAAAAACCCATCTCACACAGGGTGTGGTGGTGCACACCTTTAATCCCAGCACTCGGGAGGCAGAGGCAGGAGGATCACCATGAGTTAGAGGCCACCCTGAGAATATAGAGTGAATTCCAGGTCAGCCTGGGCTAGAGCAAGACCCTACCTCAAAAACAAACAGCCAGGTGTGGTAGCACATGCCTTTAATCCCAGCATTCTGGAGGCAGAGGTAGAAGGATCACTGTGAGTCTGAGGCCACCCTCAGACTACATAGTGAATTCCACATCAGCCTGGACTAGAGAGTGAGACTCTACCTCAAAAGAAAAAAAAAAAAAAAAGCATATCTCGCTATATGAGAGCACTATGACGAACACATTCACAAGTACTTGTATAAGCACAACCTAATAATAAAAGCTTGGGTGCTATTCTTACCCCTATTTAATGAATGAAGAAACTGAGACACAAAATAAAGATTACCTAAACTGACCAAAGTCAGGTAGGTGAAGAAAACAAAGCCTCCCTTAATATCAGAGTCAAATCTTCACTATGTCAAATCTAGTCATTATGAGTTCTTACAGTTCGTTGTTACAGCACTTACCACGGTTGTAATATCCTCACTTGTATGATTATTAATTAGTTCATCTTCCATTCTAGAATGTATCCTGAGGTTTGGCACTGTGTCAGACTGTGTTTGCCATTGCACACTCAATGCTTAGAACAGTATGTGACATATATTAGATAATAAGTTTTTGTTTGGTTTGGTTTAAAGACAGGGTCTCACTGTGTACCCCAGGCTGGCCTGAAACTCATTATGTAGCCAAGGCTGGCCTCAAGACTGGCAGAAATCTTCTATCAGCTATGCTTCCAGAATGCTGTGATTACAAAGTGTTTATGCCTGGCTTAAGGATGTTGTATATATGAGCCAGGCGTGGTGGTGACTCCCATTCCCCAAGTCCCTGCTTCTTAAACTGTGGGTCACAACCCCATACAGTCAAACAACTGAATAGGGATGTTGCAAAAAAAAAAAATTGCAGCAGTAAAAGATTTCTACAAAAATTTCAAAATTAGCCAGGCGTGGTGGTGCACATCTTTAATCCTAGCACTCAGGAGACAGAGGTAGGAGGATCACCATGAGTTTGAGGCCACCTTGAGACTACATAGTGAATTCCAGGTCAGTGTGGACTAGAGTGAAACCCTACCTTGAAAAACAAAAACAAAAGAAAAAAAATTTCAAAATTAAATATGCAGCTGGGAGTAATGCCATGCACCTGTAATCCTGGCACTTAGGAGCTGGAGGCAGGAGCGTCGTTCTCAGCTACACAGAGTTGGAGGCTAGCATGGCTTAAATGATCTGCTGTTGTAAGCAAACTAAAGCAGGTAGTAAATCCAACATGCTTCTGGCATCACTTGCCCGCGTGCCATCAAGTAAGTGGTTTCACTGAGGCTTGGGTTCTGAGTACACAACATGCAGACTGTACTGTACATGGGGTCGTGCACACACATGCAGACTTTGCACTGTGCACACTGATATGGACACCAACACACACATGCAGACATTGCACTGTGCAAACCAGCATGTACACGTGCATACAGATCTCACACTGTACATACCATTGTGTGTATGCATGTACACACAGACTTTGTAGTATGCATGCCATAATGTACACTACATAAACAAAGACTGCCTGAAACATCTCAGCTCAGGTTCAAGACTATTCTATGTCATGAACTAAACTGTTTTTCCTGGACATACAGTTTTCTGCTCTTCTAAAACAAATGTTTAACAAAGACTTTTAATACTTTCCTGCCATCTCTCCTTAACCTATAACTATTAAAATAGTCATATCTTTGGGGTGGATTGTGTTAGAATGTTTGATTTTGAAAACTGCAGTGTGAGTTGCTGATTTGTGTTTCAAAAAAAAAAAAAACCATTAGGGCTGGAGATGGCCTAGCAGTTAAGGTGCTTGCTTGTGAAGCCTAAGGACCCAGGTTCGACTCCCCAGAACTCACATAAGCTAGTTGTACAAGGTGATGAATGTGCATAGGTGGCACATGCACACAAGGTTCATTTGCAGTGGCCAAGGCCCTAGCGCACCAATTCTCTCTTTCTCTCTGTCTCTCATAAAGTAAATTTAAGTAAATTTTGTTTTGGGATTAAGAGATAATTTCCAACAATTTCTGAAATGGCAAAGCAGTATTCTCACCATTGCTGATTATAAAACCAAAATATCAATCAGCTCTGAGCATGTTGAAGATCCTCTGGATCCTGCAGTATCAGATACTCAGCCAGGATGTAATGCTTCATGCAAAAACAAGCAGGCATATTCATTCATTGCTATGCAAGTTTACTTTCATCTTGTTTAATTTATTTTATTAGCACATTTCATCTTTAATAAATGTAAAACTATGTGTATATCAGAGAATTGTTTTAAAACAAATTCTTTATTATTATCAGTAAATATTTGATTTGCATAAATATTTTATAGATCTTTATACCCAGTCACATAAAAATTTCTCAGGCAAAAAGAAGTCACAAATGGAAAAAGGTTAAGTTCTGGTATAGTAGAGCCTAACCAGTAACTTGTGTCTGTAATCCAGCCCTGGAAAAGCTGAGGCAGGAGGAATGCCAGGAGTTAAAGCCAGCCTGGCCTACAAAGTAAGACCTTGTCTCAAAACCAAACAAAAAGTTCTATTATACACAGACCAGTTTAACCATTCATCTACTGACTTTTTAGATAAGTTTTAGCAATTATTGACAAAGCTGATATAAACATCCATGGACAAGTTTTTTTGTTTGTTTGGGTTTTTTGGTTTGGTTTGGTTTGGTTTTTTCGAAGTAGGGTTTTGCTCTAGCTCAGGCTGACCTGGAATGCACTATGAAGCCTCACCTCGAACTCATGGGAATCCTCCTACCTCTACATCCTGAGTGCTGGATTAAAGGCGTGCGCCACCACGTTTTCATTCCTCTAGGATAAATGCTGAGGAGTGCAGTATAGTAATCAATGTTTTGTGTTATTTTTCTAATGAAACCGTGAAACTGTTTTCCTTAGTGGCTGAACAGCTTTACACTTCTACCAACAACAACAACAAAAAAAAAATGTGTGAGTGATCCAGTTTCTTAATAGCCTTTCCAGACAGGTAAGGTTTTGTTGTCATTTAATTTACATTTTCTAGAGGCGTGTATGTGTGTCCGTATTGTGGGTGTACTCCTGTGTGTGGAGGTAAGAGGACAGCTTCGAGTATTGCTCGTCAAGCAGTTGTCCATCACTTTGAGACAGAGTCTCTCACTGGTCTAGCGCTCACCAAGTAGGTTAGAACTGGGTAAGAGGGTTCTGAGAATCAAGCTGAGGTTCTAATGCTTGCAGGCAATCACTTTACAGACTGAGCAACCTCCCCTGCTCCTTGAACTCACTTCTATGCGCATGTACTCTTTACTCCCTCCCTCCCTCCCTTTCTCATCTTCCCTCAGCCCCTGGGATGCTGGGGATGGAACTCAGGATCCTGGAGTTCAGTTTTAAGAGTTCCTTATATATTATAGATCTTAGTTATCTGTTAGATACATTGGTTGTAAGTATTTTCTCCTAACCTATGGCTTGTCTTTTCATTCTTTAGAAGGGTCTACTGAATAGCAAAAAATATTTCATTTTGATGATTTTTTCTCTGTAGATCTCACTTATGGTGTTAAATCAAAAGAAAAAAAAAAAAAAATCTTTGCCTAGCCCTATCTCCCAAAGTCCCCAGAAGCAAGTGGCTTAAGTGACCTATATCCTTCAAAGTTTTCAGTAAAATGTTGAGTCTTTCATAAAGGAAGCTGAGTAGAGTTGAAGCTCATGGCTATGTTCCAAAGATGTGTCACTCAACAGTGTGTCTGACTAACAAGCTAAATAGGAAAGTAGGACACAAGCTGGGAGAAAGCATTAATGACAACCTTCAAATCTGACCGAGAAACTAAAACCTCAGGAGCAATGGCAGCAAAAAGGTGAGACCCTTGCTGTTCAAGCCATTGATATGTAAGGCACATTCTCATTTGAATATCCTTAAAAGTCTGTATTAGGTATAGGTCACACATTACAATGTGACAATTATTTTATGAATTTCAAATAATCACATCCATTTACTTATCTTTATAGGACAGCTCACTGAAACTTTCAACAAATAGAAATGTAATCTTACTGTCAATCGAAATCTGTACAGGCCTTAGAGATTTCAGTAAATTTTAGTATCAATTAGTGTCGTAAAGGGCTGTAATGTTTACTTATACACTGAAATAGTACCTAACATAAAAGGCAGGCTTGATAAATATAACAGAAGACCCAAGAGCAATTCTCAAACCTCAGAGCAAAGGCCACATCTCACTGTGATAGATGATGAGAAGCTTTTGGGGGGACAAGACACTCCTGAGTCAGATCTTAAAAGGTAAGCAGGATTTTTATGGGGCAGAAATGGGAGAAGTTCTCTGAAGCAAAATTAATGGCTTGAGGTAAGGTATGGAGCTGAGACAATAAAAGCATTTGTAGTTGAGTATGTGATGAACAGTCAATACTCTAAAAGGCTTCATGGTCAGTAAGTTTAGGCAATCTACCATGCTCCCATCTAGAACACAACAGCCTAAGGAAGGTTCTTAAGAACAACTACAATAACCATTAACTTGATAAGCAAAATTTATGAAATGGTTCCCAAATTTATTCTCGCTGCAAAGGACCCCTGCACACCATTCAACACCTATACACAGTCTCCTACCAGGACTCAGAAGAACACACTTTGGGAATACTGTCCTAGTGCATAAGCACTAAAGCTCATGTAAGGTGAGAGAGAGAGAGCCCTGGGCTGGAGAGATGGCTTAATGGTTAAGGCACTTGCCTGCAAAGCTAAAGGACCCAGGTTCCATTCCCCAAGCCCCACATAAAGCCAGATGCACAAGGTGGCACATGCATCTTCAGTGGCTAGAGGCCCTGGCACACCCATTCTTTCACTCTCTATCTGCATCTTCTCTCTCTCTCTCTCTCTCTCTCTCTCTCAAATAAATAAATAAAAATAAAATATTTTAAAAAGGGAAGTAGGAATAACCATGGAAAAATTAGAATCCCAGATCAAATGGAGGTACAAGAGTGTGGGACAAAGAAAATGCTACCAAGTGTGGCTTTGGAGAAGAATAAAATGGCAGTTGAGTGAAGACTGTACCAGCAAAAAGACACTTAGAACATTTTGGACTGTTCCAGTAAAAAATAATAAACAGGCTTGGGATGGAAAGCTCAGTCTAGCATACTCATGACCCTGATCAGATTCAGTCTCAAGTACTGAAAATAATAATAACCAATCTCCTAAAGCCATCATCAAACCTGGAAAGGGCATATACTCTCATGTCACAAAAAAAGAAAAATTAATAAATTAGGATAATTGGGAATTAGAGAAAGGTAAGAACCAATGACTCTAAAGTTTGTTTTTTCCATTTTCAGTGAAAATACTTTAGTCCTTCTAGAAATTGGAAAGCCAATACAAGACAGTAATTGAAAAAAATAATAAAGGAGGAAAAATAGGCAAATGTAGTCCCAGGATCTCTAAGACAGAAACCAACTAGCAGGCAGCCATGGGCTGGAGAGATGACATAGTAGTTCAAGCACTTGCCAGAGAAGCCTAAGGACCCAGATTTGACTCCCCAGAACCTACATAATCCTGATGCACAAGATGATGCATGTGAAAGGTCACACATGCACACAAGGTGGTACACACATCTGGAGTTCAAGTGCAGTGGCTAGAGGCCTGGTGTGCCAATTCTCTCTAGCTCGCTCGCTTTCTCTCTCTCTCTCTCCCTAAAAAAATGGATGCCATATCCTTTATTCTACCTGATTTCACACTGAGGGAGAGATCTTTTCCTTCTCCTTTTTCTATGCAAATAATTCCAAAGCAAAAATGGGAAAGATTGGGCTGAAGAGATGGCTTAGCAATTAAGGCGTATGCCTGCGAAGCCTAAGGGACCTGGAGAATCTAAGGACCCTGGTTAGATTCTCCAGGTCCCACATAAGCCACATGCTCACAGTGGCGTTATGCGTCTGGAGATCGTTTACAGTGGCTAGAGGCCCTGGCATGCTCATTCTCCCCCTCTCCCCTGCTCTCTGTCTCTAATAAATAAATAAATAAAAATAAAATCTTTTTTAAAAATGGGAAAGACAGTAGTAAACTGCAATTAAGCAAAGCTAGTTAATACTAGTTATTCACATACAAAATAAACAAACCTTTATTTCAAAAGTCAGCAGAAGATGCAAATTAGATGCAAAGTACATTTTAATGTTCTAATAATTACTTGAAATATATCAAACTGATAAGTCATTAAGAATAGTATTTATATACTAAAGAAGTACAATTAAAACTATGCATAGGGCTGGAGAGATGGCTCAAAGGTTAAAGGCACTTGCTTGCAAAAGTATACACATACATCTAAAGAAATTCAATAATTTGAATAATTCAGAAATATCTAACACGCAGTCTTTGAGGAAGATACAGATTGAAAAAATCAGAAGACCAATCACCAAAGCCACTACTAGACCACAGGAATTAAATTTGGTCTAATGAGTACATGGCACTAGAAAAGAGTTCAGTGTGAGACAAATCCTCCAAGTACTCAAAGTAAAATTAACATAACTCATCCTCACTACACTGAGGTTGTCATAAAGTGTTTTATATGGTGACTTCTCTTTCTTCAAACATGATGATGGGCTCTTTCCACTATCTTTCTGTGCGGCCATCATGGTGCACATGAATGTCCTGACAGATGCTCTCAAGAGCATCAACAATGCTAAGAAAAGAGGCAAACTCCAGGTCCTAATTAGGCCGTGCTCCAGAGTCATCATCATTCGGTTTCTAACAGTGATGATGAAGCATGGTTACACTGGCGAGTTTGAAATCAGTGATGATCACAGTGCTGGGAAGATTGTGGTGAACCTCACAGGCAGGTTAAACAAGTGTGGAGGGATCAGCCCTTGATTTGATGTACAGCTCAAAGACTTAGAAAAATGGCAGAAAGCTGGGCATGGTGGTGCATGCCTTTAATCCCAGCACTTGGGAGGCAGAGGTAGGGGGATCACCCTGAGTTCGAGGTCACCCTGAAACTACATAGTTAATTCCAGGTCAGCCTGGACCAGAGTGAGACCCTACCTCGAAAAACCAAAAAGTAAAGGAAAGGAAGGGAAGGGGAAGGGGAAGGCGAAAGGAAAGGAAAGGAAAGCAAAAGGAAAGGAAAGGAAAGGAAAGGAAAGGAAAGGAAAGGAAAGGAAAGGAAAGGAAAGGAAAGGAAAGGAAAGGAAAGGAAAGGAAAGGAAAGGAAAATGGCAGAATAATTTGCTTCCATCCTGTCAGTTTGGTTTCATTGTACTGACAACCTCAGCTGGCATCATGGACTATGAGGAAGCAAGATGAAAACACACAGGAGGGAAAATCCTGGGATTTTTTTTCCTAGGGTTATAAAGAAAGCATACCTATGAATAAAATGCCTCAATGGGGAAAAAAAAAACAAGCATGATGATGGATTCATCTTCTGCATTTATAGTAGACATGCAACGTTTAGCACCTGAGGATCCATTATCCATTAGGGTAGATGATTTCTATGAAAAAAAAAAAAAAACCCTAGTAGAGTCATAAGCATTTCTTTAGTTTGATAACATCGAAAAAAATGTAAAAACTGGGCTGGGGAGATTGCTCAGCAGCAGTTAAAGGTGCTTCAATGTAGCTGGGCATGGTGGCACACGCCTTTAATCCCAGCACTTGGGAGGCCGAAGTAGGAAGTTCACCACGAGTTCAAGGCCACTCTGAGACTACATAGTAAATTCCAGGTCAACCTGGGCCAGAGTGAGACCCTACCTTGAAAAATATGTATGAGATAAAATGACTAAAAAAATGTAAAAACTGTTTTCTGTGTGAGATATGTCAAAGTCAATTACTAAAGTCCACCTACTTCCATGAGCTATGTGAAACATCACAACAGCCCAAGAAAAGACATAAACAATAGGACTTGTTTTAAAGGGGGCACAAGAGAGAAAGTACAGAGAAGAGTTTGCTCATTAGATCCATGGCGTATTGAAAACTGATTCCTACCAAAAGCAATGCTACTTGATATTTTACCCTTATTGCTCATTTACTGAGGTCCATGACCAAACTGCAATATAGTTTTCTTCAAAGAAGAAAAGATAAATAACCCACTAAATGAATTAGCTCCTTGAAGAAAATTTCTTAAACTTATTAAATCTGTGAAGTTAGGCACAATAGCTAAGCTATGTAAACAACCTAAATGTCCACCAACGTATACATAAGGCAGGCCCAAAAAAATAGCACAATCTCATTCATATGTGGAGTCTAAAAGAGTCCCACTCTGAAGCAAAGTAGGAATGGCAGTTCTCTGACTGCAAGGCAGGCCCAGGGTGAGGAGCTGGTCAGTCAAAGGGAACAAAGTTACAGCGGCACTGGAAGACTGCATGGCACAGTAATTGAAGCTGAAAATCTAAAAATAACGAACTGCATACTTCAAACTGCTACTGTTAGTGTGATTTAAAGTTTCTACAATGCATATACATTTGTCAGAACCTCACACTTGGGCTGTAAAGATGGTTCAGCAGTTAAAGACACTTGCTTGTAAAGCCTGACAGCTGGGTTTCAGTTCCCAAGACACCTATGTAAACCAGCTATAAAAAGTGGCACAAAGGCTACAGAAATAGCTTAGCGGTTAAGGCGCCTGCCTGCTAAGCCTAAGAATGCCCATTTGATTCTCCAGGTCCCCCGTTTAGCCAGACGCAAAGGCACAATACTGCACTTGCCCACAAGGGGGCAAACGCATCTGGAGTTCATTCAACAGCGGCTTAGAGGCCACTGGCATGCCCGTTGTCTCTCTGTCTCTCTCTCTCTCTCTTTCTCTGTCTCTGACTCTCAAAAAAAAAAAAAAAACTGGCACAAGACAGGAATGGTAGCACACACCTTTAATCCCAGGACTCTGAAGGCAAAGGTAGGAGAATCACACTGAGTTTGAGGCTACCCTGAGACTACATGGTGAATTCCAGGTCAGCCTGAGCTAGAGTGACATCAAAATAAAAAAAGAGACTGATTGAGGGGGAGGGGATATGATGGAGAGTGGAGTTTCAAAGGGGAAAATGGGGGAGGGGGAGTACCATGGGATATTGTCTACAATTAAGGAAGTTGTCAATAAAAAAAGTAACTAATAAACAACAACAACAACAACAAAAAAGAGCCGCAGGACAGGGGAAAAAATAATGGAGAATGCAAGCTGAAAAAGAAAGGGAGGGGCACAAGTGTCTGGTGTTCATGTGCAGCCGCAAGAGACCCTGGAGTACCCATACACACACAGAGATGTGCAAAAATAAATAAATTAAAATTTAAAAACAGCCGGGCATGGTGGCACACTCCTTTAATCCCAGCACTCAGGAGGCAGAGGTAGGAGGATCACCGTGAGTTCAAGGCCACCCTGAGACTACATAGTTAGTTCCAGGTCAGCCTTGGCCAGAGTGAGTCCCTACCACAAAAAAAACAATAAATAAATAAAAACAACCATCACATTGTACTCCACAAATACATAAATATATACTTGTAATTACTATCTGTTGACTAAAACAAAAACAAGACTTTAAAGAAGGCAAATTAAACACCACATGATTTTAAAAGGGTAAAAGAAATATACACAAATACAAAGCTCGTTATAACAAGAAAAGATAAAATAATCCATCAAAAGACCCTTCGGAAGACTGACTTTGTTGTGGATTTTTTTGTTTGTTTGTTTGCTTGTTTCTTTTGTGGTTTTTGTTTTGTTTTGTTTTGTTTTGTTTTGGTAGGGTCTCACTCTAGCTCAGGCTGACCTAAAATTCACTCTGTAGTCTCAGGGTGGCCTTGACTTCATGGCGATCCTCCCGCCTCTGCCTCCGGAGTGCTGGAATTAAAGGTGTGTGCCACCATGCCAGGAGGAAGACTGACTTTAAAAGCAAACAGTCTTCAAGACTAAATGGCAGAAACTATCCCATTACTTCCAAAGGGATGGCAGGAAACGTGTTTCCTCTAGTCTATTCAAAGTTGCAGATCAAATCTATAGCAGCAGTGTGCCTGTGGCGGGGGGTAGGGGGGTCATCTCCCCCAAATACTATACACTTAACTCAGCACACTTATCTTTAGGCATCAGAAGGAATTGTAGCTGCAACACTTACACATATATGTTAATGTGCACATCAAAACCAGAGTTTCCAAAGCAGGATGATAAGTGTCTTTTAAAAAATATCATGTTCAGACAGAGGAGATGTTGAATGGTTAAGAGCACTTTCCACTTACACATAAGGGCTTCTGGGCCAGACACCACCAAAGCTGACTCCCCAGAACAGACATAAAAAGCTGAACAGGGCCACTCATTTCTGTAACCACCATCCATGGAGTAGACACCAGAGAATCAGAGAATGGCTGGAACATCCCGTGTGGGTTGAGGGAGAGACCCTATCTCAAGGAAACATGTGGATGAGCAATGAGAGCAGGACACCATACTTCCTCTTCTGGCCTCTGCACATGTGTATAGGGTGTACACAAACATGCATGCACTACATGTCACATACTACACACACATCCCATAGAAACATCACACACTACACACCACACATCATACACACTAAATAAATAAATACCACTTTCAAGAGTTACTATAATTTTACACTACTTTTACAATTAAAAATGAATGGGGGCTGGAGAGATAGCTTAGCGGTTAAGGCATTTGCCTGCAAAGCCAGAGGATCCCGGTTTGACTCTCCAGGACCCACATAAGCAAGTGGCACAAAGGGGCGCATGCATCTGGAGTTCCTTTGCAGTGGCTGGAGGCCCTGGCGTGCCCATATTCATATTCTCTCCTTCTCTCATATAAAAATATATTTTAAAAAATGGATAGGTCTGTGGTGTCATGCTTCATTCTTTTTCTTTTTTAAAAAATATTTTTTATTTTATTTATTTGTAAGCAAAAAGATTCAGTGAGGGGACAGGGGGAAGGAGGAAGGGAGAATGGATATGTCAGGGTCTCCAGCCACTGTAAACAAACTTCAGATGCATGTGCCACTTTGTGCATCTGGTTTATGTGGGTAATGGGGAATCAAACCTGGGTCATTAGGTTTTGCAGGCAAGCACCTTAAGTGCTAAGTCATCTCTCCAACCCCATTCTATCTTTTTCTATAGAACATCACAAGTAGTAGAAACTGCTGCACAATGTAGTTATAGAGAGCCAGAGCTCAGAAATGATACTGCTGGGCTCCAGTCTTAGTTCTAGCACTGACTGCTGTGGGCTCTTCTGATCCTCGGTTTCCCCGTCTATAAAATGGGAATGGTGGAAGTATCTATTTCATGAAATTGGTGTGGAAAATGAGATTATCCACAAAAATTCACCACATTTTTCTAAAAGAGCCTGAACAATGGAATGTGCTCTGTTAACCCTTATATACTGTATCATACATCAGAGATGCCTTTGAGTACAAAGCAGGGATGGTGGCCAAAGCCCACAGGAGACTGCTTTGATATACGGCCACCACAGAGATCAAATCTGGCTTCCTGAGCCGTCTGAAAATTACTACCAACATGTCACAACAGGAAATGGAAAGTCTACCAACAACATGACCTGGACAATTGCCAATTTTCTAATATAAACCCATAACCTCAACAAATCTGCTGCTCCCCTGAACCACATATATCCCAAATTGGGTGAATTGTTGAAATGCCTCATGAGGTACACATGACTGACAACACAGGTTGAAGCACCGTTTCCAAGACATAAACACCACACATTCACATTGACCTCTTAACAGAATCTGACCTACCATCCAAACAGAGTCCAGGCTTTGAAGTGGGAAAGGAGAGGAAGGGGTGGGAGTGGAGTTTAAACAAGGATAGATTCTGCTAACAGCACTTAAACATATGGAAGCTTATCCAATGTGAGAAAAGATCTAGAGATCATACAATACACACATACACATGGTTTTAAATGACAAGAAAATAATCAGTAAACAGCACCTTTTAAGACACGTGAACAACATATACTTAAACTCCAGTATGTGCTTTTAAAGTAAAATACTATTTTGTAGCAAATTACAAAGGCATGTAGAACTGACACAAATTACTTCCCCACCAACCTCATCAAGAAAATAATCATCTATTGTACCTGCTGTATGAATGAAAGCATTTTTGCTAAGAGCCAATTACACAGGCCACATGGGTGCTGGAGGAACTGAGCTGTATGGCTCAAAAAAGTTTGTAAAATGGAACTTTTGAAATATGTAAGTTTGAAATATGTAAGTATATATGGAAAGGTATGATCATCATTGATCCAACACTCACAAATAATTTTCCCTAGGACACAGAAAGTTCTGCCTAGGATTAGAGGATGTATCAGGAATATGGAATTGCCTTCCATGGTGCTCCACTGTTAATATGTCATACAATAAAACAATACCACATGAAAAGTTAATTTCTGAGGTTCTGAACTTATTTCTGGCCCAACAAGTTTAACATCAAAACACAAATATAGGGTTGGGGAGATGGCTCAGCGGTTAAAGGCACTTCCCCCAAAGCCTACAGGCCTGGGTTCACCTCCCCAGCATTCACATAAAGCCAGATGCACAAAGTGGTGCATGTGTCTGGAGTGTGCAGCGACAGGACCTCCTGACACACCTATTTTCTCTTTCTCTCTTTCTCTCTCTCTCTCTCTCTCTCTCTCTCTCTCGCTCTCTGCAAATACATAAAAAATAAAAATCTATGTTAAAAAAACACAAATATACTCACACAAAATGACTCTATACATAAATCTAACGATAGAAAAACTAAATATTTTTAAACGTGGGCTAATTTAGCGCCAAGTAAAACCCACTCTGTAAGTTCGAAGTAAAATGTTTTCACCTACTTCCATTCTACTCATAGGTCCTTCCACGGATCCCGAAGAAAAAAGGTGAAATTTCACAAGAACGTACAAAGACAAATAACAGACTCGGGATGGGTACCCATCCCTTAGGTCCATCTGCGGTGAGAGGAAGCAGCCCGGGCGCCCTGGCCTCACAGTGGACCCCGCAAGCGTGACCGTGACAGCTAGAGACTCTCCGCCGGTACAATGCAACTCACCTCGCAGCTCAGAGGCATAGCAAAGTCCGCGGCTGTGTTTTGCGCTGCCTTTGGGTTCTGCATCTGTTTCGGACCTAAAGCCTAGCTAGCGTGGGGCAGAGCTCGGCACACACGGAGAAGCAGCGCGACTTTAGAGATACCTGGTGTTTTCTAGTGAAGACGTTACGTAAAATATGCCAGGTGGGACTTAGGGGCTGTTGGGTTTGGTATTTTTTTTATTCTTTTTTGGTCGTCCTTCAAACACGGGAGCAGCATGAAGTTTAATCCTCTCGCTCTGAAGGGCTGTCCTAACACCAACCTGCTTCTTGCCCCAAATCAAAAATGAAAAATCTCCAAGCTCACTTCCCTCTCAATAGACTCAAACTGAATCCGTGCTCCAACTCGGGAGGAAAAGTAGCATTGGCTTTCAAGCCACCGCCCCTTCCTTCCTCATTATCCAGCCCGACTCCGGCCCCGACCGAACTCGCACTAGGAATCTGGGGCTGCGGGTTCGGGACCCCACCGGCCCTGACGCGCCCGAACGGGAAGAAAAGCTGCAGGAGTCAGGAGCCCGACAGGTGCGTCTCCTGCGTCGGCGTGTGACGTCACCGCGTTAACGTGAACGGCGTTCTGCGTCCGCCGGCCACTCGCGGAACCACGTGGGCGCTGATTGGTCGGTGAGGGAGCGGTGGGCGGGCTGTAGTTGGGTCACGTGGGGCGAGGCGGGGTCACGTGGGAGCTGGGCGGGTGAGCGGCGGGCGCTCCGTGCCTCCCTGGGTGTGTAGGTCCTCCTCGGCTGGTCTCTCACGTCACTCACGTAGGGGTGCTTGGCCGGCCGGTGACCTCGCCGCCGCACCGGCGGAGGAGGCGTCGTCCGAAGGCCACTGCGGGCGCTGTCCTCAGTATCTGCGAGCGAGAGCGGCGGTCGGCGAGTCCTATCGCCCGCGGTTCCCCAGCTGTAGGCAGTGTGCAGCGGACTCACCGAGCCTGTCACCCATCATTGTTATGTGCTTCACAGAAATACAAACAAAAACAATCCCGCTAGGGACCGAGAGATGGTTTAGCAGTTAAGACGCTTGCCTGCAAAGCCAAAGGACCCAGGTTCCATTCCTCAGGACCCACGTTAGGCAGATGCACAAGGTGCATGCGTCTGGAGTTCTTTTGCAGCGGCTAGAGGCCCTCGCACACCCATTCTCATTCTCTGTGTGTGTGTGTGTTTCAAATAAATATAAAAATACGTTAAAAAAATTCCTGATATCACAAACTTAGCCATCACAGTTTTTCAAAAATAATGCTTGGAAGTTAAGTGCTTAGGGGAAACAATAGAATCTGAGGGTCTGAATTATTTCCGCCTGCATTGCGTTTGTAGCGTGTGTCCCCCTATTCGGTAAGTCAGGTCTCTGGGCTCAGACCTGGATTCCGCCTGAGACAGGAACATGCAAGGAAGAACGCCTGGCCACTGCTCTTGCTGGTCGCCACGCCTGCCTAACGGTACACGTGTTGCAATTCTGTCGCAGGACTGCTGGGCTGTGGATGTCACCACTAGGTGGCAGAGTAAAAACTTGTCAATACTGTTTAAAATTTAATATGGTGTGAATATTCGTGCAGCTTAATAAATATTAACTACTACTTGCATATGTGTGTGGTGCTTTGTGAATATCAAATAGTTCTTGTTCTTTCCAGCTTTGCTGTATTGCCCTATGTATGACTTAATGAGTTTTTATAGTGGGTGAGAGATTTACCTTTTTTGGTTGTTTTGTCTTCCTTGGCAGAATTTAATATTCTAAAAACAACAGTCCTGGGCTTCAAAGCTGAGGTAGTGGCCATGGTGAGAAAAATCAAGCTGCTTATGACGGCTATCACTACTCTTATGAAGGTGGAACCATAGCAATATCAAAGCTGTTTCCTTTTGCTAATCGTTGTATCATTTCAAGTTTACTGTATGTGCTACCCAAGCGAGCACATACAGTTTCGTTTTGCTAGGCACACTATTGGGCAACTTTCGTAGATACCTTTAAGGATGTGTGAAAAAATTAAAACTTTTTCTAAACTAAGTGGAATTTTTCATATGAGATTTGCAGATGTTTTATGGTTTTTATGTCTTCTCTCACAGCCATGTAGCCTAATTTTGAAGAAAAAAAAAAGAGTACCTAGATTTTGGTTTTAGTAGACAGTATTCTCGGGCTACCAGTCAAGCATCTGTTTTCTATGAAGATGAGAAACTCCATAATGTAATGTCAAAATAATTTCTTTCATGGAAGAGTAATCCAAAGATAGTGTTTACATGGACAAATTCCCCTGTACATTTGGTTTTCTGTGATATTGATGCTATGCACTACTTTATTCCTTTATGAGAATGACTGGATTTTAAAATTATTGATGGGTGTGGTTTGTAGTTCAGTGGTAGAGTACTTGCCTGACATACCAGAGCCCCTGTGTTGCATCTCTGGCACCACAAAATAGACAATACTTGGTTTCTGGCAGCCATCATGATCACACCGGGAGTTCTCAGTCTTCACTTTTCATCAGAACCCTATAGGGAACTTCAAAAGTAGAGGTGGTGGAAAGAATGTAAGAGCCAAAGAAAGAAGACTAAGACTCCTTACAACCTGCTCCTCCAGACACAAAATTGCCTGGACATCCATGACCTTGCAATGCCTGACACTACCTACACAAGTCCATCATAATAAGAGGAAATGATGATGACATCAAAATAAAAGAGAGACTGATTTAGATGGGAGGGGATATGATGGTGAGTGGAGTATCAAAGGGAAAAGTAGAGGGAGGGAGGGAATTACCATGGGTTATTGTCTATAATTATGGAAGTTGTCAATAAAAATAAATAAATTTAAAATTAAAAATTTATCCTCAATTAGGATTTTAAGTTGGAAAACCTCAAGCAAATTAAAATTAGAGGCACTGAGACTGGTTTAGGTTGCTGAAGCTTCTACTGTGAAATACAATAGCAATCTTAAGGAAGATGGACCAACTGTTTTACATTAAAACAATGGAGAGGATGCCTGAGGAAAAACTATGATAGAAATGCAAACTCTTTTGAAAAGAGCTGACTGGAGAAGGAACCTGCTTTTCAAGGTTATGATTTATTTTGTCCCTGAATTAAGAATATGGCTATGTACTGTACACCTGGTATTAGTTTTGGAAGCATGAATTGCACATGGTTCCGGGTGCCACTGCTGAGATGCAGCATGAGGCAGGGTGTGAAGCCCTTATAGTCTGGAAGAACCTTTGGAAGATGGACTGTGGTTTGCATGGAGACCTGAAGATGTTTTGGATTACCAGGACTGTGCAAAAGGGCTACCATGGAGTGCAGTGTTGGCATGGGATAAAAGTTTTCCCTGGCTACTCTGCCCAGCTGGAAGGGTGGAGTTGGAAAACCTGGAGACTGTCAGTCTCTGCTTATATTGAACTTGAACAGCAGAAGTTTGATGACTGCTGATGGTGGTTGAGTTTGCATTATTCTAGTCTCTCCTTACCATGCCTTATACCAGTTTAAAATGTTGAAAGTATGTAACTTGTTTGATTTTACAGGACTCACAGCTAAGAGACCATCTTAAATCTCAGATGAGACTTGGGACTTTGGGACTATCTTAAGTTGGTAAAGACTGTGGGGACCTTTGAAATTGGACTTGCAACATCTGACAGCCCAAGTTCATTTGCAGCCACAGTAGGCCCTTGTGTTGCTCGCTCTCTCTCGCTCGCTCTCTCTCTCTTCCTCTCTCCTTATAAATAAACAAATATAGAATCTTTCCCATTTGGACTTAGTCCCAAACACCACATTAGATAAGGGACAATATATTTAAGCAATGTACATTGATAATACAATAAAATTGTACTTGGGAAATTACTTCCTCTGTGATGCCCTTGTTTGTTTTTGTTTGGTTGGTTGGTTTTTAGAGGTTGGGTCTCACATTAGCTCAGGCTGACCTAGACTTCACTATGTAGTCTCAGGGTTGCCTTGATCTCACAGCAATCCAAGTGCTGGGATTAAAGGTGTGTGCTATCACAAAATCTGGTGGTGTTAAACCTCTACAAAATACATAAGTGGAAAGAAATACAGGGAAGGACCCTTGCCAGATCACAAATGCACTCACTGTAATTGCTATAATCACAATTTTTCCAGTTTGATTTCACTCCTACTGCAGGTGGGATTCTGATTAAGGCTCTTATCAGTCCCTTACTTTAGTGGGAGTGATTAAGAAGTACCTTCTTAGGTTGGGGAGATGGCTCAGTGGTTAAAGGCGCTCGCTTGCAAAGCCTGCCAGCCTTGTCAATTCCACAGGATCCACGAGTCGTGGGTTGAATTAAGTATTCCCCATAAACTTGTGTGTTATGAACACTTGGTTTGCAACAGCATAAAGGTAACTATAACACTATAAAGCCAGATGCACAAAATGATATCTGAAATTCATTTGCAGTGGCAAAAGGCCCTGGCCTGCCCACACACATCCCTAAATAAATAAATAAATAAATAAATAAATAAATAAATAAATAAATTTTAAGTATCTCCTTAGGACAGAAGTAATTCTGAATAAGGAATATTTGCAGACACAAGTGTAAGCTCTTCTCACACACAAAAAAGAATTACTGCTGGGTGTGGTTGTGCACACCTTTAATCTCAGCACTCAGGAGGCAGAGGTAGGAGGAGCACCATGAGTTGGAGGCCACTTTGAGACTACAGAGTGAATTCCAGTTCCAGGTCAGCCTAGGCTAGAGTGAGACCCTACCTTCAAAAACCAAAAAGAAAAAAAAAGAAAAGAAGAAAGAAAGAAAGAAAGAAAGAAAGAAAGAAAGGAGAAAGTAATTACCTGCCTGATCCCAATGCTCTAACAGTTCCTAGACACATCAGAGAATAAGAGATTGTATTAGTACCCTATTGTTGTACACATACCAGAAAGTCTGGGATAGGTGTTACTGGTTAAAATCAAGGTTGGCAGAGCTGTTTACTTCTAGAGAATCTAGAGGAGAATCCATCTTGGTGCTTTTTGTAGCTAGTAGAGGTCACATGAATTCCTTAGCTAACTGACTCTATCTTCAAAGCTAGCAATGTTGGATTGAATCCTCCTGTATAATTCTTCTTTGCCAGACAAGTTATTGACTAGTTCTAGGGATAAGAGGGGTGTGGTAGTTTGAATATATGGCCCCCAATATATTCAGTGTTTTATTAGTTTATAGTTTGCATCTGCAGCCACCTTGCTGGAGGCAATGTCACTGGGCGGTTCTTAAGGTGTGGTGGTGGGTTTGAGATTCCATTGTAAAGATATGCAAAGTGTGCCCAGTGGGAGTTCCTGAAGTGTACTGTGCTGTGTGGCTGGTGGCTTTTTTCTCTCTCTTGCCTGGTCATGTAAGAGCAGGCCACTTCTCCTGCCATTATGGCACTTCCCCTGGATCTATAAGCTTCAATAAATAATATCCCTTTCTCTATATATTTGCCTGGTCTGGAAGTTCATCTCAGTGAACGTGAAGCTGTCTGCTACAAGAGGCATGGGTGTCTTCAGAGGCCTGATTATCCTGCCTTCTGTGGAATGCTTAATTCATCTTTTGACAAACTGAGATCTTGGTATGCATGCTAATTATATAGGAAGTATGTGGAGGCATAGCAAAAATAAGATATCTGTGTAAACTGATCTGGTTTTCACTTCAAATCAAAGGTTTTATGTCTAGAACTAAGCTAGCACAGTAATATTCTATCCCCATATTTTTTAAATTTTTATTTATTTATTAATGAGAGAAACTGAGATAGGGAGTGGGAGAGAGAATGGCCTCATCAGGGCCTCTAGCCATGACAAATGAACTCCAGACATATGTGCCACTTTGTGCATCTGGCTTACTTGGTCCTGGAGTATTGAACCTGGGTCCTTAGGCTTCAAAGGCAAACACCTTAACCACTAAGCCATCTCTCCAGCCCCCTATGTCCCCATATTTAAATTAGCTTTGTTTCTCTCCTGAAGGCAGATGCACAAATTGGCACAAGTATCTGGCATGTGTACAGTGGCAAAAGATCCTGGTGCACCCAGCAACACACACACTTGCAGACATACAAGTACAAATAAATAACTAAAAATATTTTAAATTATAACTTTAGAACCATTGTCAGTAGCCAAAATGTATTATAATTGGTGTTGATGTTTCTTTTTTTCAAAGTTAGAATACTGTTATGGCATTTTAATTAAAACAAAAATATTTTTAAATGACAGTAAAAATTAAGCAATTGCTGTGATTTGTCCTCTTCAAAACTCCTGGTGAAGGGCTGGAGAGATGGCTTAGTAGTTAAGGTGCTGGCCTGAAAAGCCAAAGGACCCAGGTTCAATTTCTCAGGACCCAAATAAGCCAGGTGCACATGGTGGCACATGCATCTGGAGTTAGTTTGTGCACCCATTCTTTCTATCTCTGCCTCTTCCTGTCTCTCTCTCAAATAAATAAATAAAAATAAAATATAAAAGAAAAAAACTTGGGCTGGAAAGATGGCTTAGCCATTAAGGTCTTGCCTGAAAAGCCTAAGGACCCAGGTTCAATTCCCCAGGACCCACATAAGCCAGATGCACAAGGTGATGCATGCATCTGGAGTTCATTTGCAGTAGCTAAAGAACCTGGTGCACACATTGTCTCTCACACTTGCTAATAAATAAATAAAATATAAAATAAAAAGGAGAGTTAAAAAAACTCATGTTGAAAAAGTTGGGCATGGTGGCACATGCCTTTAATCTCAGCACTTGAGAGGCAGCCAGTATGAGACTACATAGTGAATTCCAGGTCAGCCTGGGCTAGAGCAAGACCCTACCTTGAAAAACATAAACAAAAAATAATTAAATAAATATATAAAACTCATAGTGGAGCCAGGCATGTGATAGAAGGATCATTTCAGGTTTGATGCCAGCTTTATTGACATAGCCAATTCCAGGCCAGCTAGGACTTCACATTGATATCCTGTCAGGGTTGGTGGCACATGCCTTTAATCCTAGCACTTGGGAGGCAGAGGTAGGAGCATTACCATGAGTTTGAGGCTAGCCTGAGACTACATAGTGAATTTCAGATCAGGCTGGGCTAGAGCGAGACCCTACCTAGAAAAAAAAATTTATGAGTTAATTATCCAGCTTCAAATATTTGATACTAGCATTGCAAAATGACCAATATGGAAACAAATAAAAAGATAAACAGTAATCTTAATATATGATAAAGTTAAGGTATATATTTCTAGTAAAAAGAAGCTACATTTAACAACTGTTTCTGGCAATCTAGCTTTCCTCAAAAAAAAAAAAATTACTAAGATAGTTTCCCTGTGGTAATCATGGCAAAAAATATGTTGCAAATATATTAAAGATATGGGATTAAGAAAAAATTTAGTAATTTGGATAAATTTGAGGGTGGAGTATCCACATAGCAAAATGGAAAACAGACTAACAGGATTGACCACATGCAAATTTAAAGGTTTCTTCATAGCCAAAAGCATAATAAAACAAAACACTAGCGAGACTAGAAGGAAACATTTGTTCCACTATATGACAAATGGCTCATTTCTTTGTTGCATAAATAGCTCTTATGAATGAATTTTCAAAAAGACAGCAGAAGCGGCTGGAGAGATGGCTTAACGGTTAAGGTATTTGTCTCTGAAGCCAAAGGACCCAGGTTCAATTTCCCAGGACCCACGTAAGCCAGATGCACAAGGGGCACATGTGTCTGGAGTTCGTTTGCAGTGGCTAGAGGCCCTGGTGTGCCCATTCTCTGTCTGCCTGTCTCTCTTCTCTCTATCTCTCTGTGCTTGCAAATAAAAACAAATAAACAAACAAACAAAAAGACAGCAGAGGGACTGGAGAGATTGCTGCTAAGTTAAGCACTTGCCTGTGAAGCCTAAGGATCCTGGTTCGAGGCTTGATTCCCCAGTACCCACGGAAGCCAGATGCACAAAGGGGTGCATGCATCTGGAGTTTGTTTGCAATGGCTGGAGGCCCTGGTGAACCCATTCTCTCTCTTTCTCTCTCCCTATCTCTCTTTCTCTCTCCCTTTCTCTTTCTCTATTAAGTAAATAAATAAATAAATGACAGCAAAAACTGGGCATGGTGGCTCATGTCTATAACTCCAGAACTCTGTGAGTTCAGTGCCAGCTTGGAAGAGTGAGTTGCAGGTTAGCTTGGACTAGAGTGAGACCCTGCCTCAAAATAACAACAGAGGCCAGGCATGATGGTGCACTTGGGAGGTAGAGGTAGAAGGATCACCATGAGTTTGAGGCCACCCTGAGACTACATAGTGAATTCCTGGTCAACCTGGGCTATAGTGAGACCCTACCTCAAAAAAAAAAAAATAATAATAATAAAATAACAACAGAGATAACAGAAACAAGGGTATAGGGTAGGTACACCATCACAGGCAGAAATGCAAAATTTAAAGAGACACAACCAGTGATTATGGAAATAGGTACTTTGAATATATATTACTTGGTAACAAGTTATGCTAAAATGTAGTGGCCTCATGCAACAATAATTTATCATTTCTCAATTTCCCACTAGGGTTTTACCAGGTGGTTTGTTAGAAGTGAAAATGGATATATACTATTTGACTCAGTAAACCTACTGTTGGGAATCTAACCCTTAGAAATAATAAAACTATGGGAAATAATTCCTATAAACACCATATAGTTGAATGGATTTTAATACATTCACATCATGTAATTTTTACATCAAGAATTTCATAGCTGCCGGGCGTGGTGGCGCACGCCTTTAATCCCAGCACTTCGGAGGCAGAGGTAGGAGGATTGCCATGAGTTCAAGGCCACCCTGAGACTACATAGTGAATTCCAGGTCAGCCTGGACTAGATCGAGACCCTACCTCGAAAATTTAAAAAAAAAAAAAAAGAATTTCATAGCTGGGCATGGTGGTGCACACCTTTAATCCCAGCAGTTGAGAGGCAGATGTAGGAGGATGGCCGTAAGTTTGAGGCCACCCTGAGACTAGTTAGTGAATTCCAGGTCAGCCGAAGCTAGAGAGATCATTCTTCAAAACCCCACCCCTCCAAAAAAAGAATTTGATGATTTTTAGAGAAGCTCGTGATACAATGTTAAGTTAAAAAATACAAGTTGCAGGCTGGAGAAATCACTCAGTAGTTAAGGTCTTGTTTGGAAAGTTTAATGACCCAGGTTCAATTACTCAGTGCCCACATAAAGCCAGACACACAAAGTGGCGCATGCATCTAGAGTTCATTTGCAGTGGCTGGAGGCCCTGGCATACCCATTCTCTTTGTCTGTCTCTCTTCTTTCTATCTCTCTCTGCTTGCAAACAATAAAATATTAAAAATGGGGCTGGAGAGATGGCTTAGTGGTTAAGGCACCTGACTGAGAAGCCTAAGAATGCCCATTCTAATCTCCAAATCCCATGTTTAGCCAGATGAAAAAGTGATGCAAGCGCACAATGTCACACATACACACAAGGGGGCACACACATCTGGAGTTCGTTCGCAGGGGCTGAGAGGCCCTGGCACGCCCATTCTCTATCTGTCTCTCTCTGTGTCTCTCTCAAATTAAATATATAATATATAATATATATATAACTATATATTATATATATATTATATTTAATATTATATATTATATAATTAAATATATGTATGTAATTAAAAATGCAAGTTGCAGCTGGGCATGGTGGCACACACCTTTAATCCTAGGATTGCCATGAGTTTGAGGCCACCCTGAGATTACATAATGAATTCCAGGTCAGCCTGGGCTAGAGCAAAACCCTACCTCGAAAAAAAAAAATGCAAGTTGCAATTTCCATTAGGAAAGTGAATTTATTAAATTTCTAAAACATAACTCAAAATGCAGCACATAATTTCCAAATGAAGTTGACATTGGCATTTACCCCTCCTTATAAATTTTGCCTGGCTTTGTGCTTTGCTTTGACCAAGGTAAGTGTGATGCCAGATTTGTCCCTGACCTAATCTTTCAAAGGACTGGCAACTCCTGTCTTCCTTATGTGAAGCCAGCTGCTATGGAAGGAGTGTGACTGAGAACACACTGTTGCAAGCTAGCCGAGCTAGCCATGGGGACAGTCTGTGTAGAACACAAGGCTGGAGTCGTGAGTGAAGCTTCTTGGACCATCCTGTCCAGCACAGCTATTGAGCTATTGAATGATCTCAATCAAGCCATGTGGAACAAAAGAACCATCTAGTGGAACCCTCCCTGAGCTCCAGGTCATAAAATTAAAAATAAGAAATTACTGTTGTCTCAGACCACCACATTTGGGGTGATTTGTTAGCCAATAACATATATCCAACGCACAGGAGTATTTATTAAAATGAGGAAGTATATGCACGCTTTGACTCCATACCCTTCTTTTTGGAATCTATCCATAGAAATAATAATACTATGGCAAACAATCCCTATGAGTGTTGTGTGGTTGGATAGATTTAGTACATACATATTGTGGAATTTTAATTATCAATAATAATTTGGTGAACTCTAGGATGACATTCATAATATACTTTTATTTATTCATTTATTTATTTATGGCTTTTTCAAGGTAGGGTTTCACTCTATTCCAGGCTGACCCAGAATTCACTATGTAACCTCAGGGTGGCCTTGAACTCACAATGATTCTCCTACCTCTGGCTGCCAAGTACTGGGATTAAAGGTGTGTGCCACTAGGCCCGGCTATAATATACTTTTAAATAAAACATACAGCCGGGCCTGGTGGTGCACGCCTTTAATCCCAGCACTCAGGAGGTAGAGGTAGGATGATAGCCATGAGTTTGAGGCCACCCTGAGACTACATAGTTAATTCCAAGTCATCTTGGGCTAGAGCAAAACAACAACAAAAAAACCAAAACAAACCAACAAACAAAAAAGCAAATTGTAAAATGTTTGTACCCTACTCCCAATTTAAAAAGATCACATACCTTTAATTCCAGTACTCAAGAGGCAAAGGTAGGAAGTTGGCTGTGAGTTCAAGGCCAGCCTGGGACTACAGAGTGATTTCAGCCTGGGCTAGAGTGAGACCCTACCTGGAAAAAAAGGATTAAGGCTAAAGTACATCAGCACATGCTTATGTTTTTTTTTTGTTGTTGTTGATGATGTTATTGATTTTGTTTTTTCAAGGTAGGGTTTCACTCTAGCTCAGGCTAACCTGGAATTCACTATGTAGTCTCAGGCTGGCCTTGAACTCACAGCATTCCTCCTACCTCTGTCTCCCAAGTGCTGGGATTAAAGGTGTGCGCCACCATGCCTGGCTATTTTGGTAAAGTTAGAAGTGTGCATATTTGTGCATTTATTCCTGTTGGTTTGTGCACAGAGATGAACTTTGAGGCTGGAGTTTGAGAGCTTTATTTTTGGAATTGATAGTACTGAGTTGTTACAAGTAACAAAATTGACTTTGTTTAAAGGAAAATTCCAATGGAATATTTTTTAAAAAGAATCAAACATTCTTTTTTTTTGGTTTTTCAAGGTAGGGTTTCACTCTGGTCCAGGCTGACCTGGAATTAGCTATGTAGTCTCAGGGTGGCCTCGAACTCATGGCAATCCTCCTACCTCTGCCTCCCGAGTGCTGGGATCAAAGGCATGCGCCACCACGCCCGGCTTCAAACATTCTTGTAAAAATTTTTTCAATACATTAAACTGTACAAGGTATATAAACCAGAAAGGCAAAGCATCATCCTCTGAACACTTGTACTTTTTTATTTACTTAAAAATATAAGGCTGAAAGCTGGGAGTGGTAGGGCACGCCTTTAATCCCAGCACTCGGCAGGCAGAGGTAGGAGGATTGCTGTGAGTTCAAGGTCAGCCTGGACTAGAGTGAGACTACCTTGAAAAAAAAAAAGAAACTTAAAAATAAAATATATATGTATATGCTGGAGAGATGGCTTATTGGTTAAAGCACTTGCTTGCAAAACCTAAGAAGTCCTGTTTGAATCCTCCAGATCCCACATTCAGAGGATGCAACAATGATGCAAGCATGACATTCCACGCATGCCCACAAGGGGGAGCACAGAGTTCATTCATAGAGAATGACACGCCCATTCTCTCTCTCAGCCCCTTTCTCTCTCTCAAAAAAGAAAAAAATATTTTAAAAATATATAACAAGGACACTTTTAAATGTCAATATTAGTTGTTACACAGTCATGTTAGTTTTTCTGGTTATAAACAATAATAGTAATCCTGATATGTACACTTTTGGCTCTCTGGTCCTAGAAGTAAAAATTCTGAGTTTATAAATAATTTTTTTTAAAAATGAGCTAGGGAAGCCCTTAGTTCAAGCAACTACAGCTACTTGATCTTTGACAAAGGATCCAACAATGTACACTGGGGAAAAGACAGCATCATCAGCAAATGGTGCTGGTCAAATTGGATAACTACATATAGAAAAATGAAACTACACCCACTCCTTTCACCCTGCACAAAAATCAAATCAAAATAGATTAATTAAAGTCCTCAACATAGGATCTGAAACTCTTAATTTCCTAGAAGAAAAAATAGGGGGAGCCCTCCAAGATATAGGAGTGGGGAAAGACTTCTTGAACAATACCATAGCAGCTGAGGAAATTAAACAATCACTCAATAAGTGGGATCTCCTGAAACTAAAAAGCTTTTTTTACAGACAAACATACCTTCAACAGAGCCAGACTACCCATAGAATTGGAGAAAATCTTCACCAGGCATACCACAGACAGAAGCCTAATATCTAGAATCTACAAAGAACTCAAAAAACTAAGCAAAAAAAAAAAAAAATCAAACAATCTACTCAAAATATAGGGCAAAGAACTGAATAGAATGGGCATGCCAGTGCCTTCAGGCACTGTGAATGAATTCCAGATGCATGCATCCCCTCGTGCACAACTGCAACTGTGCATCTGGCTACATGGGACCTGGAGATTCAAACATGAGTTCTTAATCTTCACAGGCAAGTGCCTCAACTGCTAAGCCATCTCTCCAGCCTTGGGATGACAATCATTAAAAAATTAAACAACAAGCCGGGTGTGGTGGCGCACGTCTTTAATCCCAGCACTCAGGTGGCAGAGGTAGGAGGATTGCCGTGAGTTCGAGGCCACCCGGAGACTACATAGTTAATTCCAGGTCAGCCTGGGCCAGAGTGAGGCCCTACCTTGAAAATAAAAAAAAACAATTAAACAAATGTTGGCCAGGATTTGGGGAAATAGGGACCCTCATTCACTGCTGGTGGGAGTGCAAACTTGCACAACTACTATGGAAATCAATAAGGACACGACTACAAAGATTAAAGTAGAATTACTAACTGATCCAGATATTCCTCTGTTGGGCATCTACCCTAAAGGCTCCACTCTTCACTTCAGAGATATTTGCTCAACAATGTTTATAGCTGCTCAATTCACAATAGCTAAGAACTAGAATCAACTCAGATATCCATCATTTGACAATTAGATAATGAAGATGTGGTACATATGCACATGATTCTACTCAGCAGTATGGAAAAATGATATAATGAAATTTGTAGGAAAATGAACAAACTTGGAACAGATCATACTAAGAGACTTCACACAAGCACAGAAAGACAAATGGCATGTGATCTCTCTCATCTGTAGTTCCTAACCTGGAACAGCGTGAGTTGCAAGCATACCTGGAAGACAACTCGACATACTGATACTAGGGATGGAAGTGTTTGTGGGAAGGGGAAGGGGAGGGCAGGGAGATACACACAAAACTAAATCCAAAATGAAGTGGTACCATAGAAACCTTTTTTCTGGATAGCAGACTAAGAGATATAACCCTCAGGAGTATGCAAGAATTGTCTAGTAAGAAGAGCCCTGGAGAGGGTAGGATGAAGCCTAATCCTAAAACATTTGGCTCTGGCTTTTAACTCCTAGTACCAGAAGTTGGTTACAATTCACACTGAGCTGTTGCTCAGAGAGACCTGAGTTCCTCAAAACAAGATAGGCTTTTGTCAAAGCACTTGACTTCCCACTTGAGATAAAAGGTAAGGCCCTATTGCTGAAGACACCACGTGTTGATGACGCAGAATATCAAGGGATCTGGCTGGAACCTGATCTCGAAGGAAGCCATTTCCCAGATGGTCTGCCCCTGTAGTGCTGGAAAGTGCTACATGAGCTGCTGGGGGAAAATGGTCAACAACCTGTGTGCTAGAAGGGGACCCTGATATATGACAGCAGCCAGCCTGACTAGATGTACACACTAGATGTACCTAGGTGGGTAACCAGTGGCTCTCTGATTGGATAAGAGATCTGCTCAGTGGAAGGGAACCCATAGCTAGAACTATGAACCAAGTCAAAATCCTATGGAGACCAAGATCATGGACTCCAATGAGAAGCTCCCATTAGTCTTTGGCCAAAAGAGAGGGTATACCCATCAAAAATGTCTCTTAATTAACAATGCTTATCCCATTTAACCTATGCTGACCTTCATTCTCTGTTGGAGAATCTAATTTTTTTTTGTTGTTGTTGTTTTTTTTTTTTTTTAAGGTAGGGTCTCACTCTAGCCCAGGCTGACCTGGAATTCACTATGTCATCTCAGGGTGGCCTTGAACTCATGGCCATCCTCCTATGTCTGCCTCCTGAGTGCTGGGATTAAAGGCACGTGCCACCACACCCAGATTTATATTTCTCTTTCAGAAGGCATCAAGAACAAAGAAGATGAACCACCCCTTGCACATCAGCCTGGGCCTGGTCAAACCACAGAGGAATTAGCAAGATGAACAACAGTGTTGCTTCAGTGGCGAGCCTGACAGCCAGCACCAGGGTGACGGAGACAGACACTGAGGACACACAAAATGTGCCAAAGCAGAAATCCCGAAGCTGCTGAGAGCTCAACACTAAAGTAGATTTAAAATACCCTGTAACAGACAGCTTCAGGTTCGCTGAGATGAACTTCCAGACCAGGCACAGTTATGGAGGAAGGGATATTATTTATTGAAGCTTACAGATCCAAGGGAAGCTCCATAAGGGCAGGAGAAACGGCCTGCTCTCACAGGACCAGTCAAGAGAACAAAGCCAAGCCGCCAGCTACACAGCACACTAAGCAAAACTACAGCCAAAAGGTCACACAGCACACTTCAGGAACTCCTGCTAGGCACATTTGCATATCTTTACAATGGAATCTCAAACCCACCATTAACACCTTAAGACATTGCCCCCAGTGACATTGCCTCTAGCAAGGTGATTGCAGATGCAAATTATAACTAATAAAACACTGAATATATTGGGGGACATATATTTAAACTACCACACACACCTAACACAGCTCAGGGAATTTTGCATAAGGACGGGGCAGGGGGGTGAGATTGTAAGAGCCACAGAGTAGAAGGGAATGTCCATAGGCTCTGCTCCCCTTACAATGACTGACTGATGCTCTCATGTCTCATAACCCACAACCCATGGGGAATACCAGCAATCCCACTGAGGAGGGCCCCAGTGGAATGGGGTACCAACACATGATATGTCCACACAAAGTTTCCATTTTATTTTAAAAAACAGGTAAATATTCCAGGTAGTACACTATCCTGGAGACACAACCCTAAATTATTTAATCAAGATGTACAAAAATCATGTTTTCTTTAAATACATGCGGGCTATCACTACTATAAGTGATGGGCTTACATAGTACATAGGGATAGAGTTTTAAAAAACAAACCTGGATTTTCCGGTGATAACTGGAATTTCCTCAGTGTTTTGATTCTCATTCAACATGTCTCCGCTACATGATGGCCTCCTTCACAAAGAGGAAGCCGATTATAGATTCAAACCTTTCTCAGGAAATAGTACAGATGAATATTATCTTTCTATATTTGCAAGTATTTTTATGGCTATCATAATTCTGTAATCACCTATCCTCATTCCGTATTTTTTCCAAGAAAGTATTTATGCTACATACGATTTCCTGCTGTCTGTTAGCAACTATAGAGCTTCTTCATGCTAGAGTTCAATTTTGAAATTTAAGTGAAATGGGAAGCACAAAATAACAATTCATTTATTAATTTTAAAAAAAGGGCTGGGGAGATGGCTCAGCAGTTTAAGGGTCTTGTTTGCAAAGCCTACTGGCCCGGGTTTGATTCTCCACTACCCATGTAAAGCCAGATGCTCAATGTGGCGCATGTTTCTGGAATTTGTTTACAGTGGAGATGCCCTGGTGCACTCATACACTCTCTCTCTCTCTCTCTCTCTCTTGCAAAAATATGTATTTTTTGTTGTTTTTTTGGGATAGGGTTTCATTCTAGCCCAGGCTGACCTGGAATTCACTATGTAGTGTCAGTGTAGCCTTGAACTCACGGCGATCCCATCCTCCTACCTCTGCCTCCCAAGTGCTGGGATAAAGGTGTGCACCAGAGGGGGAAAAAAAAAGAATGCTAAACTGGGCACGGTGGTACAAACCTGTAATTCCAGCACTCAGGAAGCAGAGGCAGGAGGATCACCATGAGTTTGAGACCAGCCTGAGACCACATAGTGAATTCCAGGTCACCCTGGCCTCGAGTGAGATCCTACCTCACAAAACAAAACAATGTGTGTGTGTGTGTGTGTGTGTGTGTGTGTGAGAGAGAGAGAGAGAGAGAGAGAGAATGCTTTGTCCAAGAACATGTATAGTGACAACGTGTCTTTGAGAAAGATTATAGCAATTTGTATTCCCACCAACAGCTTGACAGGAGCCCAAGGAATTATCTAAAGTCATATCTGACTAGCCATTCCTCCTGAAAGCAGCAAAAAAGAATTTGCTTAGAGTAGCAGTTGGCAATGCTTCCATGTCAGTTTGCTGTATGAAGAGACGTGGGTAGAACTCCAGTTATTGTGCATTCAGAGGGCAAAATTCCTGCCTGGGTGTGGAAACGGGCCTCAGATTAGCCTAGAAGTGAAAAGAGAAAGGGAGAGAAAAAAAAGGAAATAATCCTTTTGTAGCTGCTTAGAAATTGAAGAGATGGATCAAGGCAGGTTTTCTCAGCTTGAGAGACTTGCAGTGCCATCTTCTGGCTATGAAGCCAAAAACCTTTGGATTTCCAGGTTAGGTTTTTTTTTTTTTTTTTGAGGTAAGGGTCTCCCTCTAGCTCAGGCTGACCTGGAATTCACTGTGTAGTCTCACGGTGGCCTCGAACTCTAGGCGATCCTCCTACCTCTGCCTCCCTAGTGCTGGGATTAAAGATGTGCGTCACTCCAGGTAAAATTTTAAGCACCATCAAACCACAGGCCAGAGCACTTCTCTTGAGTGTGTGGTTTAGGGGAAGGGGTGGGCAGGAAGAAGGTTTTCTTTGCATTCAAGTCTCTGTAAAGCCTGCATTCTCTCCATTGTGGCTACTTACCACACGTGGAATTTGGGTACAACATGGATGGCAACTGAGTATACAAGGACTATGGGCTTTCCCAGTAGGTTGAGGTGACTCTAGGTAAGGCAACCTAGCAGCTTGCTAAGTTACCTGGTAGGGCTACCCTGGACGACCGTACTCTGCCTCCCAGTCATCTCCTCTCAAGTCCTGAAGTCAAGAAAGGGTTTTAGACTACTGAATACTGTCACACCCTTTTAAATAAACACGTAATTCACACACATGGTAGCTGTAAAGATGTAGAAAAACAGTCACATGATAGCTTCGTTCTTAAAAAAGCTTGAGACTTAAAACTACTTCTTTGTTTGAACCCCTCAAAATCACTTTATAAAAAGGTTTTATTTTAAAAACAAGACTTACTTTTTGAAGATTTTATTTTTCTTATTTGTTTAAGAAGCAAGGGGAGAGAGAGAGAGAGAGAGAGAGAGAGAGGGAGGGAGAGAATGGGCATGTCAGGGCCTCTAGCCACTGCAAATGAAGCGCAGACGCATGCCCACTTTGTGCATCTGGGAATCCAACTTAGGTTCTTAGGTTCGCAGGTAAGTGGCTTAACTGCTAAGCCATCTCTCCAACCCAAGACTTGCTTTTAAAAACATGTCATCGCCAGTTAGTAATGAATGTTCAATAAAAAAAAAAAAAGGAAGCCAGAAGTGTTGGCGCACGTCTTCAATCCTAGCACTCGGGAGGCTGAAGTACTTGGATAAATAAAGCGTTTGAGGCCAGCCTGGGGTAGAGGGAGACAATGTCTCCAAAAATAAGAACCTTTCTCTGTGTGGGAAAAAGTTACGTTTTATTCTGAGTTGGTTTCCATGATTGAATTCTCCGCCTTCTTTGGGTTGAGCAGGCCACGCCCTCCCGGCTCGCTGGCCCTGCGTGGCCCCGCCCCATCGCGCTCCTGGCCACGCCCTCCAGGCGCGTTGGCCCTGCGTGGCCCCGCCCCACCGCGCTCCCGGTCTTACCCCACCGCGCTCCCGGCCACGCCCTCCCGTCTCGTTGACCCTGCGTGGCCCCGCCCACCACACCTCCCCCCTTCCTCCGACGCGGCGGCTCCGCGCGCTGACGTCATACGCCCGCGCCCCAGACGCCGCGGCCACGCCCCCTTCCTCTGCAGGAGCTCCGGGGTTTTGAGGTGCGGGAGCGTGCGGGTTGCTCACTCTCTGGTCCCGGAGTCTAGAGTCCCAGTGGCGAGGCGGGAGGACTTGGCAGTCAGGTAGCCAGCCCCCGTCCCCCATGCTTCCCGTCCCCGCCTAGCCCGCAGCCCCTGGCAACCACCTCGGAAGTTGAAACGGCGTTAACATCTGCACTCCCGCGGCCGCAGCCCACCCGCCCGCCGTCTCCTCGGGCGCGCAGCCCGGGTGTCTGTCCCCAGGGCGGGGGCAATGCGCCCGTCCGGCACTCGGGGGCAGGGCGGGCACGGAGTCCACGCTGAGGTGTCCGCGGGGCGGGAGTCTCAGCCCCACTCAGAGTGCGGCTGTGAGCTGCTGCTGCTGCTCAGGCAGCCTTGTTTCTCTTTTCAGGTCAAGTTCAAAATGCATCATGATGCCCCGGCCTCATTAAGTCCTACTGGAAGACACTAGCGCTTCGAGGCCGATGCTTACTGATCAGTACCGTTATACCGACTGAAGTCCTGTGTCATCGAGGTGAGTTGCACTTGGGGAAAGGAATGACAAGCAAAATCGTGAAGTCATCCTGGAATTGAGGACACCTGTGTGTATTTGTTTCTATAGAGATTGCATGGATACTCACCTGGAGTGTCTGAAGGTAACATACCTTCATCTCGGTAAAATGATAACTCTTAAGAAGCTGTGTGTTTCAAAGCAATCCTTGGACATTATCGAATGGCAACGGAATTGAAGTAATAGCAAGCGTAGAATGGAGAAGCAGCCATTTAAATTGCCTAGGTGTCTTTGATCTTAAATTACGTCTATTTTAGTTAGGAGAAAATGTAAAGCATTTAAACAGATTCCCCTACAACCTGGTATTTCTCTTCTCTTTCTGTGATTTGACAGTTTCTATATGTACCGTATTAAAAGTTTTTCTCCGTTAATCATAATTTTGGAGGAGGATACTGGGAATTGAATCCGTGCTAGATAAGTGTTCTACCACTGAGTTATACACCTCAGCCTCCATAACTTTGTTTGCATGTCTGTTTCTTTGGTTGGTTGAGTTTTTCCAGGCAGGGTTTCACAGTAGTTCCAAGATGGCCTTGAACTCACTGTGATTGTCCTACCTCAGCCTCCAGAATGCTGGGTGTAAAGTCGTGGACTAATACACCCAGCTTCCATAACTTTTTAACCCAGGTCCTTTTTTTTTTTTTTTTTTTTTTTCCATGTAGGGTCTCGCTCTAGCTCAGACTAACCTGGATTTCACTATGTAGTCTCAGGGTGACCTAGAACTCATGGCAATCCTCCCACCTCTGCTTCTTGAGTGCTGGGATTAAAGGCATGTGCCACCACGCCTGGCCTACATGTGAAATGTTTTATTGAGTCTGAAAAGTAGTAGTCAATCTAAGATAATAACGACCTTTTATTATGATGCAGCAGTATTGTGGAGATGATGGAAGGCAGCCAAGTGTGAAGAGAAGTCAGTCTTTGTTTCCAGTTGAGATGGCTTTGCACTTAGAGGATCTACAGCTCTACTTCATTGAAAACTGTTCATTGGCTAGTGAAACGCAAGGAGCCTACTTTATGGGAAAACAGGTTTTTGTATAGGAAAAGTCAGTCAGAAATTTAGTAAAGGTTCTGGAACTTAACCACAGAAGTTCTTTGAGGTCATGTTAATAATATGTTGGCATTGTATTCCAAGTAAACTTGGTCTCATCTGCCATCTAGTCTCAGATACCTTTTCACAGATATAAAGCCATATGTTGGTAATCTCTACTGCAAACTCCTCGAATATTATCTGAATATACTTACAGAGGAGTAAAACACATTTTGAGAAGAGCCAAAAACCCTATTTTTGCTTTCTGTTTTTAAATTTTTTATTTGTTTATTAACTTATCAATAAGAAAAAAGAGAGAGAATGAGAATGGGCACTCGAGGGCCTCTTGTGTCTGCATTCACACTCCAAATTCATGCACCACTTTGTGTATCTGGCTTTATGTGGGTACTGGGAAATCAAACCAGTGTCGTTAGGCTTTGCAGGCAACACCTTAATTGCTGAGCCATCTCTCCAGCCCCCCCCCCTTTTTGAGTAATGATAAATAAAGGAAGAGATTTTTGCTCTCTGAGAAGATATGTTGACCCTCTTCCACAGTTTAAGTTGCGTATTTATTTTTGTAAGAGTCATGTGTATGTTTTGTCCTTGCAAACATTATCAAAAAGACTTCTTGAAATCTGTCATCGTTCTTTTACAAATGGGATAAATATGGGACAAGATAACCTGCCCATCAGATATCAGAAACAGCTGATCTTACTACCTATCAGTATGCATTCCAGGTTGATGAGAATGTGATTTTTCATTCATATACCCTGCTGGTTTTCTCACACATAATACTTTGTTACATTAAACGTTGCTTATTTGTGATTAAATTATTTAAAAAATGGAATGAGATATATCTAATTGACTACAGATTGGGGTGTATTTTTCTGGACGATAATTGGCATGCTTGAAGAGAAGTGTTGCTATAGAAAAACTTCAAATGTCAGACAAAAATGAGGATTTTGGAAACGGAATTGTTCATGGGCTTTCTCATTGCTGTGGCTTGAAATTGGGACCTGGTAAATGCTAGACAAGAGCTTTGCCACCAGGTTATATTCCCATTCCTGTTCAGGGATTGATGTAGGAGAAATTGACTTAACTAGCATTCTTCCTACTTGTATCAGCAATGTTTCAGGTTTTAATTTTGTTTTGAATAGCTGATATGTTAATATGGTTCAAAATTCAGAAAGCATAAAAGATTGAAAAACTTTCTCTCACTGGTTTAGTTTCCTTCCTTGGAGTCAGTCAGTATTACCAATTGAATTTTTACTTATTTATTTGTAAGCAGAGAGAGAGAGAGAAGAGAGGCATAGAGAGAGAATGGGCATGCCAGGGTCTCCAGCCACTGCAAACAAACTCCAGATGCATGTGCCCCTCGTGCATCTGCCTTACGTGGGTCCTGGAGAATTGAACCAGGATCCTTGGCTTCATAGGCAAACGACTTAAATGCTAAGCCATTTCTCCAGCCCCAGTATTACCAGTTTATTATATAGCCACCAGAGTATTACTTCAATAACTACTTTATATGTCTATACATATGTATATTTAAATAAATGAAAATATTAAAATACACATACATATTTCCTTTTACTACATCAATAGTAGTATAGTACTTGTTGTTATCCACATTCAGTTACCTGTGGTCCACTGGGGTCTAAAAATATTAGATGAGAAATTCCAGATATTAGTAATTTATGGCTGGAGAAGATGGCTTAGCAGTTAAGGCGTTTGCCTGCAAAGCCAAAAGACCCTGGTTCAATTCCTCAGGACCCATGTAAGCCAGATGCACAAGGAGGCACATGTATCTGGAGTTTGTTTACATTGGCTGGAGGCCCTGGTGTGTCCATTCTTTCTCTCTCACTACCTCTTTCTCTCCCTCTCAAATAAATAAATACATAAATAAAATATATTTATTAGAAAAAGAAATTAGTAATTCATAAGCTATGTATGGTGGCTCATGGCTATAATCCCAGTACTCAAGAGGCAGAGGTAGTAGGATCACTGTGAGTTCAAGACCAGCCTTAGCTAAAGAGTGAGTTCCAGGTCAGTGTAGGCTAGCAGTGAGACCTTGTCTCCAAAAAATGAGCAATTTAGAATTTTTACATTATGGACCATTCTGAGTAGTAGCACGATGAGATCTCAAACTGTCCTGCCCTGTTTTCTTGAGACATGACTCATACCGTTATACTGTCTGTTCACACTATACACTAGCTACATACCCCTTAGTAGCTTTATGGGTTATCTAATTAACTGTCATAATAGTGTTTGTATTCAATTCTTGCTGTACTTAATGGCTCTAAAGTGAAAAAGTAGTGATGATGACAATTTAGATTTGCCAAAGAGAACTTGTAAAGAGCTTCCTTTAAGTGAAAATGATACAGAATACGATAGTTTGGGAGAGAGGCCACTTTCATTGCAAATATTGCTGTAATTCATTGTTACTAATATGTTTCATAATTTATAAATTAAACTTTATCATAATTATGTATGTATAGAAGAAAACTGTGTGTGTATATATATATATATATATATATGTGGCTTGGTACTGTGTTTTTTTGGTATTCATTGAAGGTTTGAAGTATGTTTCCCATGGTTGAGGGAGGGAGCTACTGTATACCACATTTATTGTTCTGATCCTTAAAAAAAATCTAATACCTACTTAGAAATCAATCCATATCATTATCAGTGCTGCTTCCTTGACTGTTGATGGCCTCTAAATTTTATCATTAGACACAGCACTGTAGAGGATAACTTTGTATATATATATGAGTCATTTTAATACACTTGAAAATATGTATGTGGTTAGCTCCTAGAAATAGAAGGGCTGGATCATATTCTCTGTATGTTTATAGTTTGATTGATGTTGTCAGATTGTTATATTTGTACCAATTTAGGCTACCATGGATTGTTTCCTTCTATTCCTCTCCAAAACAGCAAAATAACAACCTTTCAGAATTTTGTCATTTAGAGGGTTGAGAAATACCATCTCTCTCTTTTTAAAATATTTATTTATTTATTTATTTGAGAGAGAGAGAATATGAATGGGCATGCCAGGGCTTCCAGCTGTTGCAAATGAACTCCAAATGCATGTGCCACTTTGTGTATCTGGCTTATGTGGGTCCTGGGAAGTTGAACCTTGGTCCTTTAGCTTTGCAGGCAAGAGCCTTATTTGCTAAGCCATCTCTCCAGCCTCCCTCCCTCTCTCCCTCCCTCTCTCCCTCCCTCTCTCCTTCCATCCCTCCTCTCCCCCCCCTTTTCCAAGTGGGTCTCACTCTAGCCCAGGCTGACCTGGAATTCACTATGTAGTCTCAGGGTGGCCTTGAACACATGGCCATCCTCCTACTTCTCCCTTCCGAGTGCTGGGATTAAATGCATGTACCACCATGCCTGGCACTCCATCTCTTTTTATTTTTATCCATCTCTTTAATTTTGTTTTGTTTTTAGTTTTTATTTATTTGAGAGAGAAAAAGGCAGATAGAGAATAGGCACCCAGGGTCTCCAGCCACTGCAAATGAACTCCAGATGCATGTGCCATCTTGTACATCTGGCTTAAGTGGATCCTGGGGAATTGAGCCTTGAACTGGGGTCCTTAGGGTTCACACGTAAGTGCTTAACCTCTAAGTCATCTCTCCAGGCCCAATTCATCTCTTTTTTTAAAAAAAATTAAATAAATATGTAACTTATTTATTTATTTATTTGAGAGAGAATGAATGAATAGATATTGTCACTCCAGGACCTCCTACTACTGCGTATGAACTTTAGATGCATGTATCAGTTTGTGTATCTAAGAAATGCCTTCTCTTATGTGTACCAAAAGTTATTGTAAAAAAATACCCAACATAAAAACCTGTCCTCACTATAAAATTTTGTTTCTCTTTGATTTTGTATCCTTTGTTCACTTCCCTGTTTTTTTTTTTTTTATTTTTATTTTTTGGTTTTTCGAGGTAGGGTCTCGCTGTAGCCCAGGCTGATCTGGAATTCTCTATGCAGTCTCAAGGTGGCCTCGAACTCATGATGATCCTCCTACCTCTGCCTCCTGAGTGCTGGGATTAAAGATGTGTGCCACCATGCCTGGCCTCTTGTTTTTTGTGTATGTGAATTTGTAGGAGTTTTTTTGTTTGTTTGTTCAATTTTTTTTTGTTTTGTTTTTGGTTTTCTGAGGTAGGGTCTCACTGTAGTTTAGGCTGACCTGGAATTAACTATGTAGTCTCAGGGTGGCCTTGAACTCACAGCAATCCTCCTACCTCTGCCTCCCAAGTGCTGGGATTAAAGACGTGCACCACCACGCCCTGCCAATTTTTTAAAAAGATTTTATTTTATTTATTTATCGGAGACAGGGAGTGGGAGAGAGAGAGAAAGAGTGAGAATGGACATGCCAGAGCCTCTAGCTACTGTAAATGAACTCATGCACCACCATGTACATCTGGCTTACATGGGACCTGGAGAATCAAACTGGGATCCTTAGGCCTCATAGGCATGCGCCTTAACCGCTAAGCCATCTTTCCAGCCCTGTTTGTTTAATTTTCATGGTAGGGTCTCTACCCCAGGCTGACCTGGAATTCACTGTGTAGTTTTAGGCTGGCCTCACTCTCACAGCATTCCTCCTATCTCTGCCTCTTGCATACTGGGATTAAAGGTGTCCACCAAAATGCCCTGCTGGGAGTTTTTATTTATTACAAAAATGAGTCTTTGGCAACATTAGTCATTATATTTGACTTATACTTTATACTATGCAATATTTTGTGTATTCCTATTAAGGCTTTTCAATTTGTGATATATTTAAACTACTTAGTCTATAATTATAAAACGATTCTCATGTGCTTTATTTTTACTACTGTTTTATTTATTTATTTTTTTTTTTTTGAGGTAGTATCTCGTTAGCCCAGGCTGACCTGGAATTCACTATGTAGTCTCAAGGTGGCCTGGAACTCACGGTGATCCTCCTACTTCTGCCTCCCAAGTGCTGGGATTAAAGGCATGAGCCACCACGCCCGGCTGTTTTATTTTTTTACATTTCAGTATTTTATCACCAAGAGTTTCGGTTGATATCATGTTCTTTTTTTATTTTTATTTTTATTTTTTTATTGACAACTTCTTTAATTGTAGACAATATCCCATGGTACTTCCCTCCCTGCCCCCCACTTTCCCCTTTGAAATTTCACTCTCCATCATATCCCCTTCCCCTCTTAATCAGTCTCTCTTTTTAGCATGATGTCGTGATCTTTTCCTCCTATTAGGATCGTCTTGTGTAGACAGTGTCAGGCACTGTGAGGTCATGGATATCTAGGTCATTTTGTGTCTGGTGGAGCATGTTGTAAGGAGTCCTAGATATCGTGTTCTTCATTAGATATTTACTGTTGGTTCATTTTCTAGGCCCATACTGTCTTTCATCCTATCCTAGTTGAGACCTAGAGTTATTCTCACTTTCAGATACACTGTTTGGGTTGCTTCCAGTGATGGAGCTGGTGGTGTGTGGTGGGAATTTGCTTGTTTCTGATTTGTGTTGTTGCACTTCATCACAGCTTGGTCTAGAGTCCAAGGTCAGCTACTTGTGTTCATTTGCAGAGTCATTTTGCTGCTGTTACTTTCTTGCCTCTTCTGCCTTTTTGATCCCTTTAAAATCATGTTAGTTAGGTTTGGGGAAGAAGTAGAGGTAAATGTGTATGTTCAGCTAGATATATTTGACTGTAAGTTGCAGGATTTTTTTTTTTTTTTTTTTGAGGTAGTGTCTCACTCTAGCCCAGGCTGACCTGGAATTCACTCTGTATTCTCGGGGTGGCCTCGAACTCACAGTAATTCTCCTACCTCCGCTTCCCAAGTGCTGGCATTAAAGTGTGCGCCATCATTCCTGGCTTCTTTTTACTTTTCTTTCTTTCTTTTTTAAGTTGCAGGATTTTTAAAAAAAGAATTCAACCAGGGCTGGAGAGATGGCTTAGCAGTTAAGGTGCCTGCCTCCTAAGCCTAAGAACGCTGGTTCCAATCTCCAGTGGTTCCAATCTCCAGGTCCCACGTTTAGCCAGATGCAAAGTGACGCAAGGGCGCGATGCTGCACTTGACCACAAGGGGTGCATGCATCTGGATTTCATTCGCAGTAGCTGAGAGGCTGCTGGCGTGCCCATCTCTATCTGTTTTCCTTTCCTTCTCTCTCTGTGTCTCTCTCCAAAATAAAAAAAAAAAAAGAATTTAACTAAAGAAATTAACATGGCTGATTTTTGTTTTGTTTTATTTGGATGGAAAGGTTTTGACTATATATGTTTATCACTATCAATTCTACTCTTTGTGGCACATAGTACAACTCTAAGCATTGTTAAGTTTTGATTTTCTAAACTACGTTTTCTTTCTTCCTTTATTATTGGTAAGGCATTACAGTCACACCATTTTAAAATCTGTAGGGTTACTGTGTTTTTAGATGAAGAAACTATAGAAAAGTCAGGTTCACTTTCAGTTATGTAGCTGGATTCTTGGTTCTGAGTTTATCACTTTGCTATGTAACAGTGAAAAGCACAAATGACAAGAAAATCTCTGATTTTGTTTTACAACATCTTGAATACCAGATATGAATTATAGAGATGAAATTGATGTAATTACTAGAGACTGAGAATAGTATGCAGTGCATCAGGTTGGTGATGGACATTTTATTTGATGTTGAAAGCTCAAGCATAGAAAAAAGTGAACATTTATTAATAATTTGCTTTTTTATTTTCTTAGTATTTTTTTATTTGATAGAGAGGGAGAGAATGGACATGGCAGGGCCTTCTTGCCACTGCAAACAATCTCCAGTTACATGCATCACTTTGTGTATCTGGCTATATGTGGGTACTGGGGAATCAAACCCAGGCAGTAAGGCTTTGCAAGCAGCTTGCCTTTAACCACTGACCCATCTCTCCAGCCCACTTTGGTTTGTATTAAGAATTGTTCAGTTATATGTTATGATTTTGGATGTGTATAGAACGTCTTATCACCTTTAGTTTGTTTTGAATATTTTTCTAGGATTATAAGTGATTTGAGAAGCCTCACAGCTATAAAGTAGGTAGTTCAGTTAAATGTGTTATAGAACATCAAAAACCCATTTTGTCATGTTTTTTTCTATAGTTTCTTATTCTAAAACTTCCCAGTCTGAAATTCATTAACCACAGACCTTTCATTGCTTAGAAAGTTATGTGTGTTTGGTATTATTTGGTAACAGTTACAGTCATCCTGTTGCAGTGGTAGGGGTAGATTCTCTTCTACTTTACTGTGTCACTCAGCCACAGTGCTTCGTGATGTAATAAGCATAGAATACAACACTAGAGACATTGGAGTTTTGTTAGAATTGGCACCTAAATTTTGAGGAAGGACTAACTTGACAAATTTGGGTATTTCTGTCTTGGCAAAATGTCACATAATGATGATGTTGAAATAATATTATTATGTGGTTATTGGTTAATTTAATTTATTTCATAAAATCTAGCATTCTAAGATGAGTTAAGGAGCATATAATATATTGAATGTGCATGTCCTAGGAGAAAGCATTAAGTTTGGCTGATGCAACTTGGACTATGTTTCTTTCTAACTGTTCCCTTTTAACTCACTAATGATGTTCTATGATAATGTTTCATTTATTTCTCTTAACATTGTAAAAGCATGCCCATTTCCCATCGAGTTTGAAATGGAATATGATTATGATGTTTTCCAAAGTTGTGGAAGGTTCTTTGCCACAAAACTTTTTAAAAAAGATTTTATTTTTATTTGCTTATTTATTTATTTATTAGAGAAAGACATCAGGGGAAAGAGAGAGAGGGAGAGTGAGAATGAGCACACCAGGGCCTCTAGCCACTGCAAACGAACTCCAGATGTGCACACATGGGACCTGAAGAACTGAACTGCGGTCCTTAGGCTTTGCAGGCATGCGCCTTAACCATTTCTCCATCTTTATAAGGGATAATCCCTCAGTTTTACTTCATGCTGGGTTTTGGCCATTAGATTTTAAGGATCATAATGTGAAATTTGTCATTTAAGGAAATTGAATCTTTTTTAAGAAGCAAAATAAACAAATTTAATTTAATGTTGATGGATGAAATGAGGATATCAGTTTATTGATTTACAATGAGAGATACAGTAAACTGTCAAGAAAATTTTTAAATAGTTTCTTGGTAAGCTCATTTTCTCCTAGGAGGGAATTACACATCAGCATCCTGCTTACTATGAATGGAAATAGAAAAGGGCAAGTTGGATGAATTGATTTTTATTACTTCCAGATTAAAGTAGTGAATTCCTTTATGTCCACATTAAGTGATACTGCCTCTGTTGATTATTTTATAATTTTCATACACTCACCTTTAAGCATTCTCTATCTCCTGTATTATTTTCTGACTTTTTTTTGGGGGGTTGTCAAGTTAAGGTTTCACTCTAGTTCTAGACCTGGAACTTACTATGTAGTCGCAGGTGGCCTCGAACTCATGATGATCCTCCTACCTCTGCCTTCCGAGTGCTGGGATTAAAGGAATGTGCCACCATGCCCAGCTATTTTCTGACTTCTAAAATTACTATTGCTAATGCTACTAATGACATTAGCCAGTTATCTTGCTCTCATAAGGGACTACATATAATACCAAAACCAGAAATGTAAATAAAAGGTAATAAATTTGTTCACATGAATCTGGGCTTGGTGGTGTATTCCTGTAATCCCACTATGGAAGCTGTAGCAGGAGGATGGTAAGTTTGAGACTATTCTGGGTGGGATAGTGAACCCCCCCCTTTTTTGTTTTGTTTTGCAAGGTAGGGTCTCACTCTAGCTCAGGCTGACCTGGGATTCACTCTAGTCTCAGGGTGGCCTCGAACTCATGGCGATCCTCCTACCTCTGCCTCCCAAATGCTGGGATTAAAGATGTGTGCCACCACGCCCAGCTGAAACCCTATTTTTTTTTGTTGTTTTTTTTTTTTTTTGTTTTGCAAGGTAGGGTATCACTCTGGTCCAGGCTGACCTGGAATTAACTATGTAGTCTCAGGGTGGCCTCGAACTCTCGGCGATCCTCCTACCTCTGCCTCCCGAGTGCTGGGATTAAAGGCATGCGCCACCACATCCAGCTTGAAACCCTATTTTTAAAAAAGGTGTTTTATTTTTTTTTAAATCTCTATGATAGATATAGGGTTTCATGACATGAGAGTTTGCAAATTAATGAGAATGATGCAAGTAGAAATTGATAAAGAGTGTAGGGGGCTATTTCAAAAGAGAAGAAATGTTCAATAAATGTGAAAGTATTTTTCAAATGTGGAAGAATTTAAATGAAACACCATCTGTTTCACCCAGCATAAGTACTAACAAGTTGTGACATGGTAATTGACATGTGCCAGGTACTGTTCTTAGCACATTATGAAATAGATTTTTCCTATAGGCTCTGTAACTATATGCTATGGTTATATACATTTTACAGATGAAGAAACTGAGGTGCATAATGCTGCATAAATTGTGTAAGGTCACGTGACAAGTAAGGGATAAAGCTAGGATTTAAATCCAAACATTCTGTAAGGGTCCAGTGCTCTTTAATGCCCTTGATTGCTTCTCTCAGAGTTTAAAAAGTATTTTTAAAATTTATTTGAGAGAGAGAGAGAGCTTATGCGCCAGGGTTCCAGCCACTGCAAGTGAACTCTACACAAGCTCCACCTTGTGCATTTGGCTTACATGGATACTGGGGAATCAAACCTGAGTCTTTAGGCTTCACATGCAAGCACCTTAACTGCTAAGTCATCTGTCCAGCTCCTCTCTGAGATATTAATAGGTAGTAAACACTGTCAATACAGATATCTGAGCCAACATTTTAATACATTCATTGATAGCTATTTCTGTAGGACACCTAAGTAATTTGTTTATAAGCATTTAATGAGTGCATAGTCTGAATTCAGAATTTATCCTAAGAAAATCCTTACAATAAGTACATTAGAATACAAGTACAGGACTGGAGAGATGGCTTAGCGGTTAAGTTGCTTGCCTGCAAAGCTTAAGGACCCAGGCTCAATTACCCAGTACCCATGTAAACCAAGAAGCACAAGGTGGTGCGTGCATCTGGAGTTTGTTTGCAGCAGCTAGAGGCCTTGGTGTACCCATTTTCTTTCTTTCTCTCAAAGAAATAAAATATTTTAAAAATACAAGTACAGAAATTTCACCTGAATTTGTCTTATAATAGCCAAAAATAACTTAGTGAAATAATGTCTTACTAGCTTGCAGTTCTTATTAGAAATAATGAAATGATGCTATTTATTAACTGAAGTAGGAAAAACTTTTTCTGCATGTGTTCTCAGAATATCTAGTATTTGGTGTTTTCCATTCTTAAACAGCTGGTAAAGTGCTTGCTGTGAAAGCATGAAGACTTGACTTCAGATCTTTAACACCTAGATGCAAGCTGGACTAGGTTGCATGTACCTGTAATCTCAGCCTTTGCGAGGCAGAGTCAGTAAGATCTCTGGGGTTGGCTGCTAGTTAATCTAGCCAAATCATTGAGTTCCATCTTCCGTGAGAAACCCTGTATAGTAGTTACCTTCTTGTTGCTGGGGCATACCACCTGAGCAGAAGCAGCTGATAGAAGGAAAGGGTTTATTTTGGCTTACAGTCTCAAATGGAAGTTTCATGATGGCAGGGCAGAGGCTGGACATCACATCTGGTTACATCATATTAGCTGGAAGGTAGCAGCAAGAGTGAGATAACTGTACCCAGTGGGCTGGACTAATATACCCCAAGATCTGCTCCCAAGGGCACACCTCCAGCAAGACTTTACCTCCTAAGGGCTTCACCAGCTGGAGACCAAATATGAGACTTATTCCTAAACACATGAGGCTAGGGAGAACATTTCACATTCAAACCACCACAGTCTGTCTCAAAAAATAAGATGGCCGGGCGTGGTGTCGATTAAACCCAGCACTTGGGCTAGAGTGAAACCCTACCTTGAAAAACCAAAAAAAAAAAAAAAAAAAAAGATGGTCCCTGGCACCACTCATTGGGGGGCCCCAAGTACTTTTGATTGAGGCCCAAAAGATGGAGAGCAGTTGAGGAAGACATTTAATGTTGACCTCTGCTCTCCACCCACATGTTCTCACATATGCATTTATACACACACATATGTAAACTTATACAATGATGTGCTCCACACACATATTAACACATGCACACATATGCAAACCACACACACATATACACATGCAAAAAAATTGAAACTATTTTTAGTTCTTTTTTTTTTTTTTTTCGAGGTAGGGTCTCACTGTAGCTCAGGCTGACTTGGAATTCACTATGTAGTCTCAGGGTGGCCTTGAACCCATGGCGATCCTCCTACCTCCTACCTCTGCTTCTGCTGGGATTAAAGGCGTGCGCCACCATGCCCAGCTTCATTCTTTTTAGCTATAAATAAGTTGCATATGTAGAGCAGATAAGTTTAACTTTCAATAAAGATGTTACTATTTTTTCTAAAGATATAAGTAATTAAGGAATTTAAATTTGAATTAAACATAATCACTAAAGAAGACTTGCCTTCTCTCTGTTTATTGTTACTTTTTAATATTTAGCATGCCTCTAAAAATGCCTTAGAAAAAAACAATGGAGAAGTATGTTAGACTGCAAAAGATTGGAGAAGGTTCTTTTGGAAAAGCCGTTCTTGTTAAATCTACAGAAGATGGCAGACAGTATGTTATCAAGGAAATTAGCATCTCTAGAGTAAGTATATTTTTACTTTGGTTACACTAGTAATGATTTGGTTACAGTGGGATTTTTTTTTGTTGTTGTTAGAGCACTTTAAAAGGATAACCTATTGTAAAAGACTGCCTTAATCACAGAATGCCACTAATTTCAGAAGTGCCTATGTCCTATCTGGGATTTTCTCTGTTGTCATGTGACAATAGGGATAAAGCTTGTGCTTCTGTTGTATAATCTAGATTGGACACCTTTAAGATGGTTCTGCTTAGGATTCAGTTCATTCATTTTAACTTCTTGCTATGTTGTCTTGATTGTATCATGTTAGCACCATTTTTTAGCCACCCTCTTATTGACAAACTTTCTAACAGAGGTTTCATTTACTATTTTCTTCTTCTCATTAAGATGTCCAGTAAAGAAAGAGAAGAGTCCAGGAGAGAAGTTGCAGTGCTGGCAAACATGAAGCATCCCAACATCGTGCAGTACAGAGAATCATTTGAAGGTCAGTGAACTTTGCACGGCAGTTCAAAATAGTCCCTAAGCCATCTATAAGTTTTGGGTATTTTTCTTGTAAGAATTTATTTTGTGAATGTATTCTCAGGAAAAAAGTATCATTTTTGCTTCAATATATATGCATATAGAATTTAATTAGATTCTGGGATAATACTCCACACTACCCCTTCACAGCTTAACTTGTTATTACTGCTTTTGAGTTAAGTACAAGAATTTAGACACTAAATAACATATTTGAACTTTAACTCCATTTGTAAGTATTGCCCCCACTGTACTGAGGAAATGTTGTGATTGTTAAAAGGTATTCTTCACTTTGTTATATTCCTGTGTCAGCCCTCATTATTTGAATCCTGTACTGGTACACTGGCAGGTTTCTAAAGCTCCTAAAATATAATGTCAATAATTGCTGTTTGGATTATGTATCATCATATTTGATAATGCAGGAACTAAATATGATACATTCTAAAGGTAACTCAACATAACTTATTGAAGCCCTACATAACTATCATTCCTGTTATAAAATGTATCTCTATAAACCTCCAAACAAAAAGCTCGTCTAGAATAAAAGTAGAAGATAGTTGAAGTTACTATTTCAGTAACAACTCGAGTCTGAATTAGAGCTAAGTAACTTTGTTCTCAGTGTACTGAGTGCCAAAGTCAAACATACAATCTTTAAAAAACTGTGATTGAATTAGTACATTAGGTACTTAGCTTCTTTTTTTTTATGACGGCAGCAAAATGAAGGTTTATATCTTTTATTTTTTTTTAAACTTTTTATTTTTTATTATTTTTTTGGAGACACACATACACACACACACACACAGAGAGAGAGAGAGAGAGAGAGAGAGAGAGAGAGAGAGGGGAGGAGGGAGGGAGGGAGGGAGGGGGAGGGAGGAAGACAGAGATGGGCTCGCCAGCCCTGTCTCAGCTGCTGTGAACGAAATCCAGATATGTGCACCCCCTTGTGGTCAAGTGTGGCATTGCGCCCTTGCATCACTTTGCATCTGGCTAAACGTGGGACCTGGAGATTGGAACCACTGGAGATTGGAACCAGTGTTCTTAGGCTTAGGAGGCAGGTGCCTTAACCCTAAGCCATCTCTCCAGCCCTCTTTTATTTTTTTAAATGTTGTTTACTTATTTGAGAGAGAAAATAGGCACACCAGAGCCTTCAGCCACTGTAAACAAACTCTAGACTTATGCAACACTTTGTGCATTTGGCTTACGTGGGTCCTAGGAAATTGAAACTGGGTCCTTTGGCTTTGCAGCCCTATATCTTTTACTTTGAAAGCAGGGTTTCACTATGTAGACTAGGTTAGTCTTAACCTTGCGTAGGCTGGCCTTGAATCCTCAACCATCTTTACTTTAGCCTCACAAGTGCTGGGATTACAGGCATGCACCACCATACCTAGCTGAGATTTATATCTTATGTGAAAGAGAGAAAGGATAACCAACACTTCTTTTGTTTTGTTTTGTTTTGTTTTTCAAGGTAGCGTCTCACTCTAATCCAGGCTGACCTGGAATTCACTATGTATGTAGTCTCAGGGTGGCCTTGAACTCATGGTGATTCTCTTACCTCTGCCTCCTGAGTGCTGGGATTAAAGGCGTGCACCACTACATCTGGCTGGTAACCAACACTTTCTACTCAGAAATTTGAGTTTCCTTTCTCTTCTAGCATCTTCATGAATTTTCCCTCTTCATCATCACAATTTTCATGTTTTGGATGTACCTTAACAAATATTCCAGCAGATAAGTTATGCTTATGTTGACTGCTTCACATAGAATATCTGGATGATTTAAAAGGGTAGCCTAATTCTTCAAAAATGGCTTTATTACTTCATTTTACTCAACTTTATTTATTTATTTTTATTCTCTTTGGTTTTTCGAGGTATAGTCTTACTCTAGCCAAGGCCGACCTAGAATTCACTATGTAGTCTCAAGGTGGCCTCGAACTCATGGCGATCCTCCTACTTCTGCTTCCCAAGTGTTGTGATTAAAGGTGTGTACCACCATGCCCAGCTTTACTCAACTTTAAATACATTGTTATGATATTCATTAGGGAAGTATAGACAAGCATGACTACAAGTCAAGTTCTCTGTTCCTCTGATTCTACCCTCAATCCCACGCCCTAAGGGTAAGCACTGTTAGCAATTTAATGTGTATTCTTCACTGTTTCTGTGCCTGCATGCAGCATATTGTGTTAGGAAAACAATGCCCCTTATTTTTTGCCTCTATTCTTTTACTACAATCAATGCAGAAGACACCTGTGACTCCAAAAGGTGTAAGACGTTTTATAATAGCAAAACAAGTAATTTTATAGTAGATGCTATCTAGATTAGATGCCTTCTCACCCAAGTCCCATCAGCTTCTGCTGGCACAGATCAGGTGCTTAATTCCCAAGATTATCCCATCTTGAGAGCCAGCAGAAGTTCAGACTTGCCACCTTCTGTCAGACAAGCTAAATGGAGGTTTTTGCGATCTCCTTTTTAGGTTTGATTAATTTACTACAGCAACTCACAGAACTTTATGAAGCATCGTATTCATATTTACCAGTTTATTTCAAAGGATGCATATGAATGCACAGCTGTAGTGAATGGTGGAGATTACAATATCTGACATTTTTCAGCTTCTGAGATGAGAGTGGTAAAGGGATGAATACTAAAATTGGCTGTTAGCTAACTGGCAATGTGTTTTTACTGAGTGTTCATAATTCACATCCCCATTGCTATTTTTCTTTAAGCTCTTAGTAACTCTGTGATATGTATTGAGGCTTTATCACAGTTTGTAGATGATAGTTTTTATTTTGTGAAGGCCTTCATAAGTCTTTATATGATCCTATTGATGATGAGGGTATTTTTGTGTCTGTTTCTGTAACATATTGTACAAAGAATTTACAAACAGGTAGTGCTAAGATGGTAAAAGGAATGCAAAACATATTGTTAGTTCCCTTGCAGAGAAAAAGCTTTGCTGTTAATCTTATACTTTTATTACATATTGGCCAGGTTTGGTAGCACACATCTGCAATACCAGCACTAGGGATGGAAGCATGAGTATGAGGCAAGTCTTGGCTACATAGGGAGACCCTAGCAAGATGGGGAGAGAGAGCAGTGAAGAGAATTACCTCAGAAGTAAATAATATCTGATTATCAGAAAATGTAACTGAGTTTATGTACTTTTCTTGGGTCCTGTATACCCTGTTTCTCCACTACACGCACACGCACGCACGCATGTGCGTGCACACACACATCGCCTGCTGGTGCTAAGAATCATACCTGGGGGCTTGTGCATTCTAAGCACACTACACTGTTACATCCCTGGCCTTGGCACAGTGTCTTGCTATGTAATAGAGACTGGACTTGAACTTGCAGTTCTCCTGCTGGAGCCACCTGAGTGTTTAGACTACCAGTATATGCCACCATACTTGGCTTATAGAATAGTAGAAAGTTTGTGTTCTACTCCTGTCTTTGAAAGATCATTGTTCCTTTCTTGGAATTAATCATGGCTACTGCTATCTTGTGTCTAGGTATTACAAAGCATTTTTAAATGATAGCATACTGAATGTAACTTTATTTTTTGTTTCCTATTCTATGTAAATGATAACATCTTATGTATTTTTAAAATAGTGAATTGTATAGGTTTTACAGTTTCTGTTTTGTTTCCTATGCTATCATTTCTCACATGAATATTCGGATGATCTTTCCATGTCATAATCATGCAGATCCTTTTTCCTAGGGAGAACCACAGGGTGATTGGCTAACCTTCCATCCACACTGGACAGTATGCAATACAAGGCATATTATCATGCAGATCCTTTTTTTTTTCTTTAGTTTTTCGAGATAGAGTCTCACTCTAGCCCAGGCTGACCTGGAATTTACTATGTAGTCTCAGGCTGGCCTTGAACTCAATGGTGATCTGGTGATCTTCCTATCTCTGCCTCCAGTGCTGGGATTAAAGGCATACACTACCATGCCTGGATCATGCAGATTCTTTTTCTGTTGTTGTTTATTATTTATTTAGTTGAAAGAGAAAGAGATATAAGAGAATGGGTGCTCCAGGGCCTCCAGCTACTACAAACGAACTCCAGATGCATGCACCACCTTGTGCATCTGGCTTACATGGGTCCTGGGGAATTGAGCTTTGAATCAGGGTCCTTGGGCTTCACAGGCAAGTGCTTACCTGCTAAGCTATCTCTCCAGGCCCTCATGCAGATTCTTAATTAGCTTAATTATGTAAATTCCATATGATGGTCATGAGCAGGAACGTGGATACAAATTGTAATAAATAAGTATTGCTAAAAATAAGGCCATTGTATAGATTATAGGGAAGTGAGAAGTGGAAACATTGCTCTTTGAGTCGTGATAGTCCCACTAAAATGTAAATGCTATATGTGATACTGGTCACTTTTTTCTATATAAAGAAGTTGGGGTTGTAAAGAATAATTAAAAGTGTTTCTCTAGTCCTTTCTACCCATAAAAGAGACGTAGAAGTCACTTTGTGATAACTGTATCAAGATATAAGGCAATTAGGGCAGTACTCCATAATTGTTCAAAAATTATACGCAATTTAAAAAAAAAGATGAGGTCTGGGATGATGGCTCAATTAGTAAAGTTCTTGCCATGCAAGCATGAGGTCTTATAATCCCAGTTCTGAAGAGGCAGAGACAGGTGGATCCTTGGAATTTGCTGGCTACCTAGTCTAATCAAATTGGTGAGTTTCAAGTTCAATAAGAGACCCTGCCTCAAAAAAATCAGGTGAAGAGTGATTGAATAAAGCATGCAATGTCAACCTCTGGCCTCCACACTCATTTGTGTGGGTGCATGTTCGTATATTCGCACACCTCCAAGAAGCTGGAGGCTACATCCTGTTCACTGTTGAGTCATCAGCCCTCATCGCAGCATTGACTGTTTGTTGTTTGTGTTCAGTAAGAAACTAATTCATGTGGATGCATCAAGACTGACAGCAGTCATTTAGAAACTAAGTTAACCTATGGCTAATAAATTGATGGGAAAAGGTGATTTTACATATAACATTTAAGGAAATGTATCTGTTTATTTGTGCATTTGATATACCATTTAAAAATGGAATGTAACATTTATATTTTTTAGAAAATGGCTCTCTGTACATAGTTATGGATTACTGTGAAGGAGGTGATCTGTTTAAACGAATAAATGCTCAGAAAGGCAGTTTGTTTCAAGAAGACCAGGTAGGTTAGCATGGAGGAGCTTGATTCCTACTCCATTACCAAGACGTAACTAAAACCTGGACACTATGTATTCATCTTGAACTGCAAATGCCAACTGTAATTGCTAGGGCTGTCAGATATTATGTCCAGTATTTTCATCAAATTTCTGTCTAGTTAGCCTCCATTTTTGTTCAGTCTCCGTCTCTTTTCCATTCTGTAATACATTCTTACATGTATAATTGATGTTTCATCCCATTTATACATACATACATATTTGTGTAATGCATTCATTCATTGTAACTGGTTAATTGTTCCATATCCTGTCAATCTGGCTGGGTGATATCTCCAAGGAATGTTGCCTCACTAGGTAACTAGCTATGGAAGCCTTGCATTTCATCCAGATTAAATCTAATCTCTTTGATTTCAAACATCTATTACCTTAACAGCCTATTTTTGTTTTGTGTTTCTTAAATCTGTAGTCCTTTTCATTATTTAAGCAGATATTTATTGAGTATGTTCTAATGTTAGGCATTGGGCCATGTGTTTGTACAATTGTCTCATTCTCTTCCCTATATATTTATCCTGATTATTTATTTTGGTAATGTCTTCCCATTGGCTCTCTGATATTAGTACTCTTCCTTTATGATTTATGGCTCAGCTCCAGTCCCAGCTTCTTTAGATTTTTCATAACTAATCTTCTTTGCCTTTTTCTCTGAGTTGCTGCTGCATTTCTTATAGCCACTCATTCTCAACTTTAATTGCATTTTTGCATAAAAGAAGGGAGAGACCACTGTACTAGGAGTGTGGTATTTGCGGTCTCTTTTAATTCTTATAATCCTAGGAATTAGTGTGTTTTTCAATCTGATAAAGAATTCTAAGAAAGGTTACGTAACTTACTCCTAATCATCTAGCTTGTATTCCAACCTACTTCTCTTTAACTTTAAAGTTAAAGTTCAAGCTCATGTGTAAAGGTACTGTAGTGTTCAGGAAAGCCTTCTTTTCCCACTGTCCTACTACTGAGGTCACCACTTGTTTGGTATGACCACTTCTTTTCAGTTCCATTTATCATCTCCATGCTGAGTTAGCTCTTCTTTCCTTCGTCAAGATTCTTGGAGCATCACCTCTCTGGAATGAGCCGGTTACCACTGGTCTCTCTCAATAGTCTTTGGTGGCAGTCAGCAAATAATGGCTCTTGACTCAAGTCCAGCCCACTGTCACTTTTGTTTGCTTTTTGTTTTTCAGGTTAGGGTTTCACACTACCCCAGGCTGACCTAGAATTCCCTATGTAGTCTCAGGCTGGCCTTGAACTCACAGTGATTCACCTGCCTCAGTTTCCCGAGTACTGGGATTAAAGGCGTGTGCCACCATGCCTGGCCCCACTGTCTTTTTAACGACGTATTATAAAAACACAGGTAAACATACTTGTTTATATATAATTAAGTGGACAGAACCATATGGTTGAGACAGAACTATTTAGACCATATTTTTTTTTTTTTGGTTTTAAGGGTCTCAGAATTAACTATTTATTCTCTTAGGGTTTACAGAATAAGTTTACCTCTCCCGAGTGCTGGGATTGATCTGTTACCTTTTTGATTGCCTTTTTCATTGCTGATTCCTGACCATATTTTTGTAGGAGTACAAGTATGGGACATAGGGCCGTGGGAGAACCCTGTCTGTAATTGCTGCTATACGTTACAGCAGTTGGATTCAACTGAGCCTTCTTTTCAGTCTTTCATGCTTTTTCTTTGCCCCTCCCTGTTGGATTCATTGTCCTTGTATGCATATTTATTATTAGATATGCATATCATTATGGGTATTTGTGAGTTTTTACCACTGTATGAATTCCTTTAGTCTTTTGTTAAAATGCCCTGTGTCACTATGGAATGACAATTAAAAGTTATGCCATTGTTAGTAAATATCTATTAAACTGAATGGAGAGAGCTGTTTATACATTTTTATATTTAGTTATTTTATTTTATTTATTTTTTGGTTTTTCAAAATAGGGTCTCATGCTAGCTCAGGCTGACCTAGAGTTCACTATGTATAGTCTCAGGGTGGCCTTGAACTCACAGTGTTCCTCCTACCTCTGCCTCCCCAGTTTTGGGATTAAAGGCATGTGCCACCACACCTGGCTAGTTATTTTATTTTTTTACTGTTTTGGAAACAGTCTCACTTATGTAGCTCATGGCTGGTCTGAAACTTGTGATCTTTCTGCCTCCACCGTCCAAGTGAAGGTTGTTTTGTTTTGTTTTTTTGAGGTAGGGTTTCACTCTAGCTCAGGATGACCTGAAATTTACTATGTTTAGGGTGGCCTCAAACTCACAGCGATCCTCCTACCTCTGCCTTCTGAGTGCTGGGATTAAAGACATTTGCCACCACACCTAGCTGTTTTTTTTTTTTTTTTCCTTAAAGAAAATTATTTTCAAATTTATTTTGGATAACTTTATTTTTTATTTTTATTTTTTTGTTTTTTCGAGGTAGGGTCCCACTTTAGCCCAGGCTGACCTGGAATTCACTATGTAGTCTCAGGGTTGCCTTGAACTCAGTGATCCTCATACCTCTGCCTCCCGAGTGCTGGGATTAAAGGCGTGTGCCACCATGCCTGGCCCTATTTTGGATAACTTTAAACGTCCTAAAAAGAAAGGTAATAAATAAAGCTTGTTACTTTTTATTCCATTTTCTGCAAATCTACTTTCTTGGGATTAAACACTACTTATGGATTGATAGCTGTCCTCTTTCCTTCCTATACACACATACATACATATAAATATACAATATTATAGAATGCAGATGTGATCCAACCATGTATGTTTTTAAAAGTGGGAGTATACTGTGCATACTACTCTGCAGTTTTCTTTGTTGAGTTAATAGTATATAAGCATTGTGCAGAGCGGTGCATCATTCAATGCCTGCACAGTGTTTCCAGTATAGTGCTATCACAAAATAGTTCACCAGTCCTTTGATAGACATTTAGGTTATTTGTAATTTTTGGTTTGACTAATATTACTAAGACAAATACCCCTTCTACATGAGTATTTCTAAAATTATATCTGTAGAATGAATTTGAAGTTGTAATTGTTCATTTAATTATATATCATCTTAAAATCTTTATGTATTTTACTAAAATATGGTTTTCTCAAAAATGAGATAGAATAGAATTTATTTCCCCACAATGAGAACAGTATATGTTATTTTAAGTCAACTTAAAGTAATACTTGAGGGCTAAGTATATAGCTTAGTGGGTAAAGTGCTTGCCTTATAAGCTTGAGGACTTAAGCTCAATACCCAGAACCCACGTAAAAATGCTGAGGAATGGGCTGGAGAGATGGCTTAGCTGTTAAGCACTTGCCTGTGAAGTCTAAGGACCCTGGTTCAAGGCTCAATTCCCCAGTACCCACGTAAGTCAGATGCACAAGGGGGCACATGCATCTGGAGTTGATTTGCATGGCTGGAGGCCCTGGTGCACCCATTCTCTCTCTATCTGCCTCTTTCTCTCTTGGTCTGTCTGTTGCTCTCAAATAAATAAAAATTCAAAAAACAAAAAATAAATAAAAATGCTGGGCATGATAGCACGTGCTTATTATCCCAGTGCTGGGGAGGTGGAGAGGTAGATCCCTGGGGCTCACTAGCCAGCCAGTCTAGCCTGCTTGGTAAGCTCCAAGCCAATGAGAGACCCTGTCTCAAAAATAGGTGGCCAGCATTCTTTAGGAACAACACTTGAGATTGTTTTCTGGCCTCCACATATGCATCTTTACATATACGTGTACCTGCACACAGGTGTCCCACATGCACATGCATTATAAGTGATACCTTGGTGTTTTTTAATTTGAAAAGTTAATATTTTGGGTATGTTTTACTGTCCCTTTTTCCTTTTGTGTCATTTGTCTTTCCTGCCTTTGTTCACTCCTTACTCCACCATTTTCTCCAGTGATCTGGAAGAGCTTTGGTATATTAGAGAATTAGCAATTTATCAATTATGTTGAACTCTTTTCTCATATTGTTACTAAACTTGATTATATATTTTGCTATACAGATATTTTAAATTTGATACAATAGACTTAGCGATATTTTTTATCCTATGACGTTCAAAGGGTGTGTATATTATGTCTTGAAAGTGATGCTTCAAAGATTATTAGAAATCTGTTTTCCTTTATACTTTATGACTTAATCTTTTTTATATTTAAAAATGCCAAAATAATTCTATTATTTTGGTGTTAGGAGTAAGGTAGAAACGAAGCAATTTTGCTTCCAAATGATCACTTCCAGAGAGAGTCTAATGCTGTATATGTCAGAGGACTTCTACATTTCTATCCTGATTGTTTTCCTAGTGATTTTTTATTTTGAAAAAATATTAAACAAATTAATTTAAAAGCAAAGTGTACTGCTATAAAATATATATTTTCACTTGTTTCTTGCCAAATTTATTATGGTATAAAAGATAACTTCAGTGATATCTCAGGCATTTTAGACTTAGTGTATGTTCTCCACATTCTGTGAGTCAGTTGGCTTGAATATCTGCTAATTTCATGTCTGCAAAGGAAAAAGAAATTTTAACCTAAATTTTTTTTATCTGATTTTTCTCCCTAGATTTTGGACTGGTTTGTACAAATATGTTTGGCCTTGAAGCATGTCCATGATAGAAAAATTCTTCACCGAGACATTAAATCACAGGTGTGCTCATTGTGTTCTGTCACTAATAACTTTATTCTAGAAACATTCTCATACTATAGGTCAGTCTGGCCTAAAACCCACTTTGTAGCCTATGCTAACTTTGGACTTGCAGTGATCCTCTTGCCTCAGACTCCCTGTTGCTGAGATTGCAGGCATGAACCATCACACCTGGCAGTAGCTTCTAAAAGAATAAGTATATAGAGTGTGCATTATTGTCTTGGCTTACAAACTTTTGTGCCTGATTGTGTGTCATTACCTGTTTTTAAAAAAATTATTATTAATTTGAGAAAGAGAGAAAGAAAGCATAGGCATGCTAGGTCCTCTTGCCACTGGAAACAAACTCCAGATGCATGCACCACTTTGTGAATCTCATTTTACGTGGGTACTAGGGAATCAAACTCAGACCATCCGGCTTTGCAAGCAAGGGCCTTTAACCACTGAGCTATCTCTCCAGCCCAGTTACCTGTTTTTTTTAAAAAAATATTTTATTTATTTGTTTTTTTAATCTTTTTTATTTTATTTTAGTTATTTGAGAGAGAGATAGAAATAGGGAGACAGAGAGAGAGAAAATGGGTGCTCCAGGGCCTTTAACCACTTTAAATGAACTCCCAACGCATGTGCCACCTTGTCTGTCTGGCATACGTGGGTTCCTAGGGAATCGAACCTGAGTCCTTTGGCTTCACAGGCTAATGTCTTAACTGCTAAGCCATCTCTCCAGCCCTATTTATTTACTTATTTGAGAGAGAGGGAGGGGGAAGACCAGAGCCCCCAGTACTACAAACAAATTCCAGATGCATGTGCTACCTTGTGCATCTGGCTTGTGTGGATATTGGAGAATCGAACCTGGGTCCTTTGACTTTGCAACCAAGCACCTTAATCTCTAAGCCATCTCCAGCCCAGGATATCTGATTTTTAAGCTTCCTTTTGCCCCCATCACTCAGATCATAGATAATTGTTTCTTCTGTATCTGGTAGTAGTAAAATTCTTTTACTTATAGAGTTCTATGAAGGATTTTATTGCTCTTTCTCTCTCTCTTATTTGATTGGATATTGGATATATGTATTTTTTTTTTTTTTTTTTTTTTTTTTTTTGGTTTTTCGAGGTAGGGTTTCACTGTAGCTCAGGCTGACCTGGAATTTACTATGTAGTCTCAGGGTGGCCTCAAACTCTACCTCTGCTTCCCGAGTGCTGGGATTAAAGGCATGCGCCACCATGCCCAGCAATTGGATATTTTTCAGTTTCTTTTCTGGGAAGTGTTTTGTTTCTCCTGCTCACTCTGGTGTGTGTTGGTATTGGTGCTTGAGTCACATCTCCAATCCTAGCTCATTCATCTTAGATGGAAGTTTTGTTATGACATTTGGCTCCTTTTAGTTCCTGGAATGGAGAGTAGAGAAGGAGTTCAATTTTTTTAAAATTTTTTTTTAAAAAAATTATTTTTTGAGAGAGAGAGAGAGAGAGAGACAGAGAGGGAGAGGGAGACAGAGAATGGGCACGCCAGCAGTCTCTCAGCTGCTGTTATTGAAATCCAGATGCGTGCACCCCCTTGTCAGCAAGTGCGGCATTGCACCCTTGCATCACTTTGCATCTGGCTAAATGTGGGACCTGGAGATTGGAACTGCTGGAGATTGGAACTGGTGTTCTTCTTAGGCTTAGGAGGCAGGCACCTTAACCGCTAAGCCATCTCTGCAGCGCAGGAGTTCAATTTTTTAAATCAAGTCACAGGATGAATGGTGGGACTCAAGGGAGGGACTCAAGGGAGCTTCATCCTCCATCTTTCCTCCCTCCTTCCCCATCTTCTGTGACCTATCCAATTTCACATTGTTTTACTAATTCTAGACAACTTTATTTTTGTCTTGGCATTGAATATGTGCATGATACAAGTGTCATGACTGAACTTTAGTTTCAATTATCCCACAAACTTCTGGCTTCTACTGTTTCATAGAGTATTGGTGTGCTATCATGTTTTATATTTATGTTGTATTTTTTTGTGTATTTGACTTATGTGAGTACTGGGAATTGAACCTGCGTTTTTAAAAAGGCTTGGTAGGCAAATGCACTAACCACTAAACAATCTCTCCAGCCCTTGTATTTTCTTTTGCTAGGAATATTTTTTGGTTTTTTTGGAGGTAGGGTTTCACTGTAGCTCGGGCTGACCTGGAATTCACTATGTAGTCTCAGGGTGGCCTCAAACTCATGGTGATCCTGTTACCTCTGCCTCCTAAGTGCTGGGTGATACTGCTGCCCATTCAGCTGCAATTGAGAGATTACTAACCTTTGAGATTGGGCCAGCAGACCTGTACTGGGTCAACAGAAAGAATGTAGACTTTTCATGGGGCCTGAGTGTTCAAGGAGTGTCCTTCAAAGTGTGCTTTATTTCCCCTTGGATTAACAAATTGGCACCCTACTTAGTATTCTGGAGTATAAGAAATGTAGAAAAGAGAGGGTCATTAAGTTTGCAACATGGTCTTGTGTTTTGGAAATGGCCATGGGCAGTGTGAAGCAGGTTTGTTGGATGCCTGCATAGAGACCTGATGGAGCCATGAGAATGAACCGTGGGTTGCAGTGGAGACCCAGTGCAGATGCTGGGATCACAAGATGGCTGCTGAGGAAAGCTGCTGGCCCTGGATGAAGTTTTCCAGGACTGTTAGTAGCCTAGCTGGAGGGGCAGACTTGGAACTCCAGAGACTTGCTGCTGGTTAGAATTATCGGACTTGGAGACTTGTCACAGGCTAGAGCTGTTTAAGTTGGAGGTACAGAGTTTGATGTTTGCCCTGTTTAAATCTTGTATTGGTTGAATTTTTTTTTTTTTTTTTTTTTTTGCTATGCCCAATGCCATCTTTTGTAGTGCGAATGTTTATTCTGTGCCATTATGGGTTTGGTGTTTTTTTTTTTTTTTTTTTTTTTGGTGTTATGGCTCAGTTAAAAGATCTTAGATTATGGGGATGTTTGAACATCATTAGGATTGATAAAAATATGGGGATTTTAAAAGATGGGCCGGGCGTGGTGGTGCACGCCTTTAGTCCCAGCTCTTGGGAGGCAGAAGTAGGAGGATCACGATGACTTCAAGGCCACCCTGAGACTACATAGTGAATTCCAGGTCAGCCTGAGCTACAGTGAAACCCTACCATGAAAAAAAACCAAACCAAACAAAACAAAAAGATGGACTGAATCCTTTGCATTTTACATCATGGGTGATTATCAGTTTATGGGGGCCGGTGTGGAATGTGGTGGTTTGATTCAGGTGTCCCCCATAAACTTAGGTGTTCTGGGTGCTAGGTTCCAGGCTGATGGAGATCTGGGAATTAATGCCTCTTTGGAGGCAGTGTATTGTTGGGGGCAGGCTTATGGGCATTATAGCCAATTTCCCCTTACCAGTGTTTGGCACACTCTTCTATTGCTATTGTCTGCCTGATATTGGAGAGAGGTTGATATCCTCCCTCCACTCATGTTGCTGTTTTCCCCTGCCATCATGGAACTTCCCCTCAAATCTGTAAACCAAAATAAACCTTTTTCCCCACAAGGTGCTCTTGGTCGGGTGATTTCTGCCAGCAATGCCAACCTGACTGCAACAAGCCGCAATAAACATGGTTGAGCAAGTATCTGTAAGGTAGTGAGACAAGTTGTAGCAGACAGCTTCAGGTTTGCTGAGATGAACTTCCAGACCAGGCACAGTTATGGAGGAAGGGATATTATTTACTGAAGCTTATAGATCCAGGGGAAGTTCCATAATGGCAGAAGAAGTGGCCTGCCTTCACAGGACCAGGCAAGATAGCAAAGCCACAGCACACTTCAGGAACTCCTGCTAGGCACACTTTACATATCTTTACAATGGAATCTCAAACCCACCACCACACTTTAAGACCAGCCCCCAGTGACATTGCCTCTAGCAAGGTGACTGCAGATGCAAACTATAAACTAATAAAACATTGAATATATTGGGGGCCATATATTCAAACTACCACACAAGTCCTTAGGATATATGCCTAGTAGTATAGCTGGGTCAAATGGTAAATCTATTTTTAGTTGTCTCAGGAACCTCCACTGATTTCTACAATGCTGGACCAGATTGCATTCCCACCAACAGTGTAGAAGGGTTCCTCTTTTTCTGCATCCTCGCCAGTATTTATTGTCATTTGTTTTCATGATGGTAGCCATTCTGACAGGAGTGAGATGAAATCTCAACATAGTTTTAATCTGCATTTTCCTGATGGCTATGATTTTCTTTTTCTTTCTTTTTTTTTAATTCATGGTAGGGTCTTGCTCTGGTCCAGGCTAACCTGGAATTCACGATGTAGTTTCAGGCTGGCCTCAAACTCATGTGATCCTCCTACCTCTGCCTCCCAATTGCTGAGATTAAAGGTTTGCACCACCACATTTGGCCTCTGAGAGTTTTGTAGTTTTAATTCTTCCATTTAATTCTAGAATTTATTTTGAGCTAACTTTTGTATATGGTATGAGAGAGGAGACTATATTCTTTTCCATGTGGATAACCAGTTATTCATGCATTATTTTTTGACTGGATTAATTTTTCTATTTATTTATTTATTTATTTATTTATTTATTTATTTATTTATTTATTTATGAGAATGTGCATGCCAGGACATCTCCCCTGCCCCAGTGGCTTTTTAAAAAATTGACAACTTCCATAATTGTAGACAATAACCAATGGTAATTCCCTCCCTCCCCCCACTTTCCCCCTTTTTAAATTTTTTTTATTTTTTATTGACAACTTCTTTAATTGTAGACAATATTCCATGGTACTTCCCTCCCTCCCCCCACTTTCCCCTTTGAAACACCATCATATCCCCTCCCCCTCTCAATCAGTCTCTCTTATTTTGATGTCATCATCATCATCATCATCATCATCATCATCATCATCATCTTTTCCTCCTGTTATGATAGTCTTGTGTAGGTAGTGTCAGGCACTGTGAAGTCATGGCTATCCAGGCCATTTTGTGTCTGGAGGAACACATTGTAAGCATTCCTACACTTTCTTTGGCTCTTACATTCTTTCCACCACTTCTTCCGCAATGGACCCTAAGCTGGAAGATGTGCTAGAGATATTTCAGTGCTGAACACTCCTCTGTCACTTCTTCTTAGCACCATGGTGCCTTCTGAGTCATCCCAATCATCCCAGTCACCACCTTCTGTAAAGAGAAGCTTCTCTAACCAAAAGTGAGAATAGCATTAATATATGGGTATGAACATTAAGAGAAGTGCTTACTGGGAAGTTTGGTGAGCATAGTATATACATTTAGCCAGACACCAGCAGACTTTACACCCCTAGGGCTCATGACTACCCCTGTTGTAGGTTTTCAGCATCAGGGATGTATTCCTTCCCATGGAGTAGCCTCTAGTCCAATTAGAGAGTGGTTGGTTTCCCCCATAACAAACATGCCACTATTGCACCTGTTGGCTCATTTGGCCTGGCCGGCCAAATTTAAGGCTTGCAGTGTCCACTGTTGAGTATCTACACTGGTGATGTCTCTCTCCCATTGAACTGCATGCAGCATAGGTTTTTCCAGCTTTCTGGTCAGCTAGTCTACATGGAGGAGGTTTTCAGCTCAGCTCTAGCAGGATTTCTCAGTGACCTTGCAGCCCAAGTATGTGGAGTCTTCAGCAATAGGGTCTTACCATCTATTCCTGGTGGGAAACCAAGGGCTTCGGCCATGGCCTATAATGTTTTGGGGGCATCTGTGACCTCCCTTGGATCAATTTTTCTAAAAAAAATGTTGTTGACTCATAGAGTAATCTGGACTGGAAAAATATTTCTGGTCTTTTTCTATCTTTTACAGAACATATTTCTAACCAAAGATGGGACAGTACAACTTGGAGATTTTGGAATTGCTAGAGTTCTTAATAGGTAATATACCAATACTAAGCATCGTTTTGATATAATGTCTTTTGTAAAACTCAATGCATTATGTGTATTGCAGTGAATTATAATATCTTTTTTTAATTTTAATTTTTTTTTACTGTTAACTTCCATAATTGTAGACAATATCCCATGGTAATTCCCTTCCTCCCCCCACTTCCCCCTTTGAAACTCCATCATATCCTCTCCCCCTCTCAATCAGTCTCTCTTGTATTTTGATGTCATCATCATATTTTCCTCCTATTATGATGGTCTTGTGTAGGTAGTGTCAGGTACTGCAAGGTCATGGATATCCAGGCCATTTTGTGTCTGGAGGAGCACATTGTAAGGAGTCTAGCCTTCCTTTGGCTCTTATGTTCTTTTTTTAAAAAAATTAATTAATTAATTAATTAATTTGAGGGCGAGAGATATACAGAACTATGGAGAGAGAGAGAGAATGGGCACCCCAGGGCTTCTAGCCACTGCAGACGAACTCCAGATGCATGTGCCCCCTTGTGCATCTGGATTACATGGGTCCTGGAGAGTAGAACCTGGATCCTTTGGCTTTTCAGGCAAGCGCCTTAATCGCTAAGCCATTTCTCCACCCTGGCTATTACATTCTTTTTGCCACCTTTTCCACAATGGACCTTGACCTTTGGAAGGTGTGTTAGAGATGTTTCAGTGCTGAGCGCTCCTCTGTCACTTCTCAGCACCATAGTGCCTTCTGAGTCATCTCAAGGTCACTGCCATCTGAAAAGAGAAACTTCTCTAACCAAAAGTGAGTGTAGCATTAATATATGGGTATGGGCATTAAGAGAAGTGCTTACTGGGCAGTTTGGTGAGCATAGTATATACATTTAGCCAGACACCAGCAGACTTTACACCCCTAGGGCTCATAACTACCCCTGTTGTAGGTTTTCAGTATCAGAGATATATTCCCTCCCATGGAGTGGGCCTCCATTCCAATTAGAGAGTGGTTGTTTTCCCTCATAACAGACATGCCACTATCGCACCTGTTGGCTCATTTGGCCTAGCTGGCCAAATTTAAGGCTTGCATTGTCCATTGTTGAGAATCTCTGTTGGTGTTTTCTCTCTCCCATTTAACTGCATGCAGTGTAGGTTTTTCCAGCTTTCTTTCAGAGGGTCCACATGGAGGAGGCTTTCAGCTCAGCAACAGCAGGATTTCTCAGTGACCTTGTATCCCAAGTATGTGGAGTCTTCAGCAATAGGGTCTTACTATCTATTCCCAGTGGGAAATCAAGGGCCTCAGCAATGGCCTGTAATGTTGTGTGGGTATCAGGGATCTCCCTGGCCAACAACTTACTGGAAGGTATCCCATCCCTAGCACTGAAAATTTTTAGTAACAATCTATGGCTTCTGAGTGTTCCATTGTCCAGAAAAGTAGGTTTCCATATAACTTATTTATATCCTCTTAGGTTTTGATTATCCCTCCCTCCACCTTTCCTTTACTCAATCTCTTCCCCTGACCTCACTTAGGCCTTTTCACCCCCCATTAATATGTTCTTCTGCTTACATATATACAATACCATCCTATTAAGTCCCCCCTCACTCCCTTTCTATTCCCTTTTTTTTTTTCCTTTCTATTCCCTTTCTAGCTTACCAGCTTCTGCTACTGAGTTTTATTCCTACTCACATAGAAGTCCAATCATTTGTAAGTAGGATCCATATATGAGAAAGAACATGTGACGTTTGGCTTTTTGGGCCTGGGTTGCCTCACTAAGTATAATCCTTTCCAGATCCATCCATTTCCTGCAAATTTCAAAACTTCACTTTTTTTTTTTTAACCACTGAGTAAATGTGTAAATATGCCACATCTTCATTATGCACACATCAGTTGAGGGACATCTAGGCTGGTTCATTTCCTAGCTATTGTGAATAGAGTGGCAATAAACATCATTGAGCAAATATCTCTGTGGTAGTGATACTAGTCCTTAGGACATGTGCCTAGGAGTGGTATACCTGGGTCATATGGTCATATGGCAGATCTATATCTTTTATTATCCTAAGCTTATCTAATAATTTTGTTGTTGTTTTAGTACTGTAGAGCTGGCTCGAACTTGCATTGGAACACCATACTATTTGTCACCTGAGATCTGTGAAAACAAACCTTATAATAATAAAAGGTATTGAAATGATACTCATCCTTCAACCCATTTATTAATCTTGAGAATACTATTCTGAAATCAACAACCCATGTCAGCAAATACATAAGTAAAATATTTTTTCTTTAAAATTTTTATTATTTATTTGAGAGAGAGAGAAAATTGGGGCATGCCAGGACTTCTAGCTATTGCAAATGAACTCTAGATGCATATGCCACCTTGTATATCTGGCTTTACATGGGTACTGGGGAATTGAACTCAAGTCCTTAGATTTTGCAGGCAAGCACCTTAACCGCTGTGCCATCTCTCCAGCCTAAGTAAAATATTTTTAATATATGATGAGGGGAACTGTATAAAGTGAGCTATATTGATTAAGGAGCTGTAGGAAGAATCACTATTAAAGTTGTCATTGGAACTAAAGTGTCTTGCTTGGTCTTTCTCTTTGTCATTGTCATTTCTGTATACTGAACCTACACTACATGTCAAGGTCCATTTTCTGTTCTTTCTTTTTTTTTAAGATTTTATTTTTATTTATTTATTAGAGATGGGGGTGGGGGAGAGAGAAAGAGAGAGAGAGAATGGGCGCGCCAGGGCCTCTAGTCACTGCAAACGAACTCCAGATGCATGCGCTACCATGTGCAGCTGGCTTACGTGGGATGCACCTTAACTGCTAAGCCATTTCTCCAGCCCCATTTTCTGTTCTTTCTGTGTAAAGAAACTAAAATCAGAGAGACTAACTTCTTTGAAACTCCTCAGCCTGGTGAGAGGTGGAGTAAATATCCAGCCAACCAACTGAGCTATACTATGGCTAATAGACTGTGTAACATGTGGGTGGGTAGGGCAGTCTTGTAATTGAATTCAATGACCTTGACTTTCATCCACCTCTTTCTGACTGAAAAATCCCAACCAAGTAACATTGTTCCATTGATTGTCAGAGGTTTCCTTCACACTTAATTATAGTAAGTTAATTTTATTTCATGTTAAAGTTTTCCTTTTATAAGTTTTAAAAATTACAGTATTTTGTAAGCAATTGAGTAAAGCAGTTTGAACTTTGCAAAATAGTAACTAAATGGAATGTAAATGAAACTTTGTATATTCTTTTTTACATTATTTATCTGAGAGAGAGAAAGACAGAGAAAAAGAGGTAGACAAAGAGAGATTATGGGCATGACAGGGCTTCCTGCCACTAGAAACGAACTCCAGACAAATGTGCCACTTTGTACATCAGGCTTATATGGGTACTGGGGAATTGAACCCAGGCTGTCAGGCTTTGTAAGCAAATGCCCTTAATTGCTGAGCCATCTCTTTAGCCCTGGTATTTTAAGTATTGCATTTCGTTAATGAAATTTCAAAGTAATTGCTTAGGCAGCCTTTATTTTCTAGTCATGCACAGCTGCTTTTGTCATTTAGTGATGATTAATGGTTTGAGCTTATAGGGAAGACTTCATAGAGTACGTGTTTTTCCAAAGTACTTCCATGATACTTATGTTTCCTTTAAGTGAAAAAATATTAAACATATTCTGATGCTAAGAAGAAATTTCTCATTTTTGTTTTTTCTAGTGACATTTGGGCTCTGGGGTGTGTCTTGTATGAGCTGTGTACTCTTAAACATGCAGTAAGTAAAAGTTCTTGTATTTTTAAATTTTATTAAAAATTTTTTTTTTTTTTGTGTGTGTGTGTGTGTGTGTGAGAGAGAGAGAGAGAGAGAGAGAGAGAGAGAGAGAGAGAGAGAGAGAGATTAATTATACGGGAATGCCAGAGCCTCTTGCTACTGCATCTGGCTTTATGTGAGTGCTGGGTAATCAAACCTGAGTTAGCAAGCTTTGCAGGCAAGTGGCTTTAACCACTGAGCAATCTCATCTCTCCATACCTTGAATTTTTTTTTTATTTTTAGTTGTGGCATCTTTTGGTTAATGTTCTTAATGTTTTTCTCTAAATCAGTTTTTAAATTTCTCTTATATTCTAAAGTATAAATATAAATTTTGATAATATAAAATTTAATGTTGATGATTATAAACATACTTTTCTCAAAAAAATGTTTCTAATGCTAGAAACATTTCATCTTTGCTCATGTAATTTCATTTATTATGATTTTGATGTTTCGCCGTAATTTTTTTTAACGAGTTACTTTTGGCAAGTTCTTTTAAAAATCTAAATTAATCTGTTGTGGCAAAGCCTATAATCTCAGCCCGTGGGATTCTCAGCAGAAGAATCAGTTCAATGCCAGCTTAAGATACATAGAAAGATTTTGTTGAGCAAGAGAGTGAGCGAGAGTGTGGGAGGGAGGGAGAGAGGAGAAAAAGGGAGGAGAACAAAAAGAGCACACAGATGAGTTTGTAATTTAAAGAATTTCATGCTCTGTGGTAAGTGGGGTGTTTTTCTTTAAATACCCAACTGAGAGTGGAAAAACAAAAACATCTTTGTTCAATGTAATCATGAAGGAATTTGATCAGAGTATTACGATTTTCCCTTTTTCTTTTTTTTTTTTTTTGTGGTTTTGCAAGGTAGGGTCTCACTCTGGTCCAGGCTGACCTGGAATTAACTATGTAGTCTCAGGGTGGCCTTGAACTCTTGGCGATCCTCCTGCCTCTGCCTCCTGAGTGCTGGGATTAAAGGCGTGCACCACCACGCCTGGCTCGATTTTCACTTTTAAGACATTTTTAAAATAGTGTTTTTCAAAAAGGTATAAGTGTTATGTTATATAGATTTTGCCTTAGCCACTTATTTTAAATTCTCTTTTTTAAAATGTTTTCCCCACCAATTAAATAATAATGTATTTTTATTACATAAAGCTTCAGAAAATATATAAAGTGTTAAAGAAGTAAAGAAATATAACCAGACTTTCTAGCCAGCAATGACTACCTATAATATTTGTTGTTTCCCTCTGGGCCTTATTCTAATGTAATTTATACATTGGATTTTTGTCTCCAAAAGTTTGATTATACTATATAAGCAGTTTTGTAGCCTATCTTTAATATTATTTGGAGTCCATTTGTCTTTATTTTTATACCTGCCTACCTAAGCTACTATATTCCCTTACATTTTATTTTTCTTCCTAATGGAATCAGAGGCTGGCTGAAGTGATGTGGGGGTACACTGGTATTTGGAAGAGCTGGTCAGTTTTTCTGACATTTTCAGTTGGTGTAGTCATTTTCAGTTTATTTGCTTATTTGTTTCCCTCTATCATTGACATTGTCTGCCACCATGGTGTCTGTATTTTGGAATTGGTTACTGTTAAGTAAGTGGATACATGAAACTTAGTAATTCACCAACTTTTATTTATGAAGAGCTTGTCAGTTGAGAAATAAAGGAAAATACATTGATATTAAAGAAAAATTACATATTTTCTGCTCTGAGGATTTCTTTTGAGGTGCAGAGATATTTCTGCATGATCAGGTTTACTTGAATTTTTCTAAATAATGAAGTTTTTTTGGGGGGGTGGGTTTCAAGGTAGAGTCTTACTCTAGTCCAGGCTGACCTAGAATTCATTATGCATTCTCAGTCTGGCCTTGAACTCATGGCAGTTCTCCTACCTCCGCTTCCCGAGTGCTGGGATTAAAGGTGTTTACCTCCACGCCGAGCTAAACAACGAAGTTTTAAATGTGCTAGGGGAACTTAACATTTGGTAGTTCTGAGTTGGCATACTCACTTATGCCTGAGTTATAATGCATTTTGTTAATGTATATTTTGGGAGCATATCAGCATTATATAACTGTTCTGTGTTACTTTAGCAGAGACATAAAAGTTAAATTTTTTCCTTAGAAAACCTTTTTAAAATTAATTTTAAGAGGAGTGCTCAGCACTGAAACATCTCTAATAAACCTTCCAAGGCTCAGGGTCTATTGCGGAAAAGGGGCCAAAATAATGTTAGAGCCAAAAGAAGATTAGAGCTCCTTACAGTGTGCTCCTCTAGACACAAAATAACCTGGATATCCATGACCTCACAGTGCCTGACACTACCTACACAAGACCATCCTAATAGGAGGAAAAGATCATGACATCAAAATAAAAGAGACTGACTGAGATGGGGAGGGGATATGATGGAGAGTGGAGTTTCAAAGGGAAGGGGGAAGTACCATGGGATATTGTCTATAATTAAGGAAGTTGTCAATAAAAAATAAATAAATGAAAAAAATTAATTTTAATTGGTGTACATTTATTCCTTGTAGTGTTTGGTTTCCTAATGACATTTTTTAAAATATCCTTTTAAAATTTTTATTTATTTGAGAGAGAGAGAATGGATATGGCAGGGCCTTCAGCCACTGCAAACAAACTCCGGATGCATGTGCCCCCTGGTGCATCTGGCTTACATGGGTCCTGGAGAGTGGAACTGGGATCCTTTGGCTTTGCAGGCAAATGCCTTAACCACTATGCCATCTCTCCAGCCCCATAATGTCATTTTCATTCTTTTGGCAAATGCCTATAAACCCAGCCCCTGAGGAGGCAGAGGCAGGAGGATTGCTAATAGTGTGTGAGATCACCTTGGTCTACAGAGCCACTTCCAGGTCAGTCAGGGATACATAATGAAAAGGCATTTTTATTCAAGCATATTAAGTAGTTTGACCATTTTCACATCTTGTGTCCTCCCCTTTGTTTTTTGCTAGTCTCCTTCCTTTTCTCAGTTTTGTCTCTACTTTCATGTCATATAAAATATATATTATTTTATGTATATATAGCCAATGATCTAAATAAGAGAGAGAACATACAATATTTGTCTTTCTCAGAGTGTGGCTTATTTTAATGTGGTGATCTCCAGTTGTGTCTATTTTCCTGTAAAAGATGTAATTTCATTCTTCCTTATGGCTGAATAAAAGCCATTGTGTAGACATACAGACTCTATCCATTCATCTGTTGATAGACAGGTACTAGGCTGGTTCATTAACTTGGCTATTGTGAATAGTGCTTCACTGTGTGTGTGTGTGTGTGTGTGTGTGTGTGTGCGTGTGCGCGCGCGCAGATACCTTTGTAATATGCTAAACTGGATTCCTTTGGGATTCCTTTGGATTCTGAAGAATGGGTTAGCTGTATTATATATGGTAGTTCTATTTTTAGTTTTTGAGGAATCTCCATACTAATTTTCAATAGAATTCATTTATGTTCCCACCTCTAGTATATAAGGTTTCCCGTCTTTACCTACATTTGTTATTTGTGTTCTTAGTAATAGTCATTCTGACCATGGTGAAATGGAATCTCAAAGTAGTTTTTTTTTTTGGGGGGGTGGGGTTTGAGCTAGGGTTTGACTCTAGCCCAGGCTGACCTGGAATTTACTATGTAGTCTCAGGCTGGCCTCAAACTCACAGTGATCCTCCTACCTCTACCTCCTGAGTGCTGGCATTAAAGATGTGCACCAGCTCAAAATTTTAATTTATATTTCCCTGACTAAGGATGTTGAACATTTTTTTGGTTTATCAACCATTTTCCTTCATCTTTTGAGAATTGTGAGTTAATTTCATTTGTCTATTTCATGAAATCTGTAATTTTAGGCTGCCCTACCAGTATATCAGTATATTCTTTTTTTTTTTTTTTGGATTTTCAAGGTAGGGTCTCACTCTGGTCCAGGCTGATCTGGAATTAGCTATGTAGTCTCAGGGTGATCTCGAACTCATGGCAACCCTCCTACCTCTGCCTCTCGAGTGCTGGGATTAAAGGCGTGTGCCACCACACCTGGCTTCAGTATATTCTTTTACTTCAGTTGGAGTTGATATTGTGTTTAATCCATGTGTGTGTGTGTGTGTGTGTGTGTGTGTGTGTGTGTGTGTATGAATGATTAGTTTGTATTCCCTGGGAACATTTTGTCACATTGCTGAATCATTACCTTTGGGGAGCATCAAAATATATAGAAAACAATAATGATGCACATAAGAGGAAAGTAATTCGTTGTTCTTTTGTTAAATTATGTTTTATCCCGGTGGTTGTAGTTTAGCAGTTAAACTCTTGTTCCAGGCATTACAGAAGGGACACAGGAAACAGGTCTGAAGTGAAGATTACTGAAGGTGGAAGGAAGGGTTTTACATAAAACAATGGAAGGTTTTTTTAGAAATCTCTTTTTTTTTTTTTTTTTTTTTTTTTTGGCTTTTCAAGGTAGGGTTTCATTGTAGCTCAGGCTGACCTGGAATTCACTCTGTTGTCTTTGGATGGTCTTGAACTCATGATGATCCTCCTACCTCTGCATCCTGTGTTGGGATTAAAGGCGTGCACTAACACACCTGGCTTTTTTCTTTTTTGAGGAAGGGTTTTACTCTAGCTCAGTAGGCTGACCTGGAATTCACTATGAAGTCTCAGGGTGGCCTCTAACTCACAATGCTCCTCCCAAGTACTTGGCCTCCCAAGTACTGGGATTAAAGGCCTGTGCCACCACACCCGGCCCCAGGTTTTACCATCTTAAATATTGTCAGGGTTCATACAATCTTTATTTATATCTATACCCCACCTCTTAGCATTGTTGAATAAGCAAAACTACTCCTATAGTAAGTTTTATTTCATTTTTTGAGGACTAATGTTCTGCTGAAATACATTTTATATAACCAAGTAAAGTATGCTGTACAGAGAGTTTGCCACTTAAATTATTTGGAACAAGGTTATAATTCTAGTTTTTATAAATGAACTATTGCTCATTGCTAATGTCTACATGTTCCATATACATGGATTTCTTTTCTGGGTCTTAGTTTGAAGCTGGCAATATGAAAAACCTGGTACTGAAGATAATCTCTGGATCCTTTCCACCCGTGTCTCTGCATTATTCCTATGACCTCCGCAGTTTGCTCTCTCAGCTATTTAAGAGAAATCCTAGGGATAGACCATCAGTCAACTCCATATTGAAGAAAGGTTTTATAGCCAAACGCATCGAAAAGTTTCTCTCGCCTGAGGTATGTTTTGTAAATTTATCATTAGAATTAAACCAGTGGGGTCATGCTGCTTAACCATAGGGTTGGAGTGAGCACCTCAGAACCTTGGCTATGGGGTGCCCTTTTCAAACTATGTTGGCATCACTTTCCTTTTTATCTTTTTCAATTCTATCCTGTTGCTTCCTGGCTATGCATCATTCCTTTGTTTGTTGTGTTTCTGTCAAATTATTGAACTCCTCTGTTTCATTTTCCCCAACTGTAAGTTGGCATTATGAGTGTGTCTGTCTTATGAGGTGGTCATGATAACTGTTAATGTACATACAGTGCTTACTCTCTACTGCAGAAGTGCTCAAAGAATGCAATGTGTATTAAATATCCACATGTCAATTTATTTTACTATATGACTATATTGGTATTTATATGATTATAATGTCATTTGACAAAGTGATTGGAAATCATTATTCTGTGTCCATTTATTAATTCATGGGCTAGATTGTTCACATATACTTTTTCCTCAAATATAGGTGCATCACCAGTATTTTCAGAGTTTAGTTGTATTTCAATTTGGTATTCCAAAGAATTTGATCATGTGAAATTGGAATTATTTTACTTTTCACATTTGTCATGGCTTTTATTAATTTAAATAATTACGATTAAACTCTTCTGTAAATAACATATAGCAAAATCATAATTGCATTATTTACATTTGCTTCTAGTTTAACAGAATATTCCTGTGAACAAATACCTTTCAGAAAACAAAGAGATGTGGATTTAACTATTAATGCTAAAGAATGCATTAGTAAGCAGGAAAACCAATCAAAATGTAGCGGTTTAAGGTTTCTTGCATAAAGCATAGCAACAATCTCTGAAATGTGGATATTTTACAAGATGCCTTTGTTAAAAATAACATTTTCCAGAGCAATTGAGATGTAGTGTATTATTATTATTATTTTTTTTTGGCAACTACTAGAGAAGAAACAAGGACTTCATTTAATCTTGCTGACACCCTCTGTCCCATGTATGTAGTTAGCACAGAGTCTCTCTCAAGACTGAAACATTGGAATTCAATTGACTAGCAATGAAAGGAAAACTATCAAAGCCTGAAACATACAAACTTAAAATATGCAAGGGGGGGATAGATAATGACTAATAACATCTGGAGTATTCAACAGGATGTATTTGGTGAATACACCACCCCTCGTTGCTATTAAGTACCACTAGATTTCAGTCTTCATGAAAATTTACATCTTTTGTTCTCTGTTTTTCTTACTTGTTTTCTAGTATGTATTGCTTGTCCAGGATTCAAATGAGGTAGTTTATGATGCGTTTTTAAGGCTATAACTATTTAGAAGCTTTATCTATGACCTGTTGTTTCTAGTAATACTACAGATTTTACTTTATGTTTTGTAAGAGACAATCATACTGTGTAGCCCAGGCTGGCTTCAAATTTGTGATTCTTTTGCTTCAGCCTTGCAAATGTTGGAATTGGGGGACAGTTTTTTTTTTTTTTTTTTTTGAGGTAGGGTTTCACTCTAGTTCAGGCTGACCTGGAATTCCTACCTCTGCCTCCTGAGTGCTTTAATTAAAGGTGTGTGCCACCACACCCGGCTCAGTTTTCCTTTTTAATACCTTAAATCTCTCCGTGCCATCAGCACAGGTTGGTGGGGCCTAGTTCTCTGTCTTATATACCAGACCCTGGCAAGCTTTTTCTGCATATGGCTTGTTGGGTCATGAATAAAGGTTTAACTCGTTAAGAATGTTGGAGCTGTCCAGCATAGCACTCTGTGCAGATGAGGGGTTCTATATCTGAATTGCCTGTTGTAACTTCTAGCCAAATGTCAGACACTTGAAGTCTGCTGGTGTGACTAAAGAGCTGACTTTGTAGTTTTAAAAAATATATATATATTTGACAGAGAGAAAGAGGGAGAGGTAAAGAGATAGAGAATGAGAAAGAATGGGTGTGCCAGGGCCTCCAGCCACTGCAAACAAACTCCAGATGCATGTACCCTCTTGTGCATCTGGCTTACACAGGACCTGGAGAATTGAACTGGGATCTGTTGGGTTTGCAGGCAAATACCTTAACTGCTAAGCCATCTCTCCAGCCCTGACTTTATAGTTTCTAAGGATGGGGGAATTCTAACTCACATAGCTACAGATGGGTGATGGCTCTTACACTGGACAGCACAGCATAGGTAGTCCAGACTCTTCTTGGGTTCTGCACACTTATCTCTCAATTCATTTGAGCATTTACATCAAAGAAAGGAAAGATTTGTACTTAAAGAACCAAAGAAATTACTCAATTTTGGGGCAAGCTGGAAACCATAAAACACCCCTTTAGCCAGACTCCCAGCTACCTAGAAGGGTGAGGCAGGAGGATCTCAAGATCAAGGGTATCCTGGGCCACAGTGCATTCAAGTTCAAAGCCAGCCTGGGCAACTTTCACAAGACCCTGACTCAAAAAATAGATTGGGTGGTGGCAAATATCTGGGATTTATCTCAGTGGTAGAGTTTTGCCTAGCATTCATTAAGCCCTGGGTTCAATCCCATTTTTCAAAAATATATATCCATTTTCTTCTAAGAAAGAGAAAGGAAAAGATGTATGTATTCAGAAGAGAAAACATGCATTCTTGCTCTGAATTGTCTCTGAACCAAACCTTCACTCATGCTTACCTTCTACTGTACTGGATCACAAATAACATTATTCTCCTGAAGGGCTTTGCTGGGTTCAGTCACTGCCATCCCTGTTTTAGTAATTTGGAATGTCCCTATGAATTTGCGTACTTATCAAGCCAGGTGATACTGATAGTGATGGTTTGGGACTTTGAGAACTACTGCTGTAGAGGATCCTTAAGAGGAAATAGAATCATCTCAGCTTGTGAGGCTTTCGCCTGTTGAGGGGTGTCTAGTCCACTATTACTATAGAAAGTTATACTATAAGAAGTATTGCTATGACTTCTCATGAAAAATAGGACAATTCACTTGATATTGCCTTCTCCACAGTAAGCAAAACAACAACAACAAACCAAACGCTTACATTGCATGAAATCTTTGTTGTTGTCAGAATTTTGTCGCTGGAAAAAAACAGAGCTACAGAGAATATTATTTAAAAGAAATGTAAATTCTGTCTTTATTTTCAAAAAAATATATTTGTAAATGCCGAGGAATAAGTAATAAAGTACTTATAGTAGTGTTAAAAAAATGGTTGTGTAAAAATATTGACCCAACAACATCTTTACAGTTATGAGTGTCAGCTCTTTGGAGTGTTAAGATGATTCAGAGTTAAGTTAAAATAATGGTGTTTCTGAGAGAGCTTTTCTATAATGAAGTGACTCAAAAAGTTCTGAAGTAGGGGCTGGGGAAATGGCTTAGCGGTTAATGCATTTGCCTGCAAAGCCTAAGGACCCGGGTTCAATTCCCCAGGACCCACGTAAGCCAAATGCACAAGGAGGCATATGTGTCTGGAGTTAGTTTGCAGTGGCTGGAGGCCCTGGTGCACCCATTCGCTCTTTCTCTGTGCTTTTCTCTCAAATAAATGAATAAATAAATGAATGAATAAATATATGTAAAAGTTCTGAAGTAAGTGCAGAATATGGTTATTTCTAGAGAGGCACTTTCATTAAGTTGTCAAGATATGAAGCAAGTAGGACTTGGGTTGTATGTTAGTTTGCTTTGATACAAAAGCCTGTCTAGTGAAGTAATAGAAATGTATTGGTAGGACTCGCCATGGGATAGGGACTGTGATGAGCCAGAGAATTTGCTGAGTGGATGACTGGGTGTTAATGTATACCATTCATTTGGCAACATCATTGTGATTGGCAAAGGAAAAATATTTGCAGTTAGTGGATAGCGTCTTTTATTTGGAAAATGAATATTTTTTTCTAACTTGGTTTTTCTTCTCTTTTAATCAAGCTTATTGCAGAAGAATTTTGTCTAAAAACATTTTCAAAGTTTGGACAACAGCCTATACCAGGTAAATTAAATTTGATATGTGGCTTTGCATCTGTTTGCAATATTTTTATACTAGAAATAGATATAGATAAAGAAAATAAATTGGGATATTGTATGCTAAATAACTCAAGAACTGCATCTTAAAATTACTTAGGGCATATGTTAAAATACAATACTTTGATAAATTAACAAACTTTCAGTTATCTGTCTTATTAGATGAGATCTCTTAAAATTTTAAATCTTTTAAAAAATATATTTTATTCATTTATTTGAGAGAGTGAAAGAAGCAGAGAGAGAGAGTGGGCATGCCAGGGCCTCTAGCCACTGCAGACGAACTCCAGAGGCACCCCCTTGTGCATTTGGCTTACATGTGTCCCGGGATCCTTTGGCTTTGCAGGCACATGTCTTAACCATTAAGCCATCTCTTAAAAATTTTAAAAAATATTTATTTATTTGAAAGAGAGAGCGAGAGGAGAGAGAATGGGTATGCCAGGGCCTCCAGCCATGGGTCCCGGAGAATCAAACCGGGATCCTTTGGCTTTGCATGCACATGTCTTAACCATTAAGCCCCTCTCTTAAAATTTAAAAAAATATTTATTTATTTGAAAGAGAGAGCGAGAGGAGAGAGAATGGGTATGCCAGGGCCTCCAGCCATTGTAAACAAACTCCAGACACATGCAGCTGGCTAACGTGGGTACTGGAGAGTTGAACCTGGGTCCTTAGGGTTTGCAGGCAAGCATCTTAACTGCTAAGCCATCTCTCCAGCCCACTTTATTTATTTTTTTAATATATATTTTTATTTCTATTATTCTGATTTTACATTCGTAGTATTGGTTCCATTGTCCTCCTCCCTGTCCTCCCTCTTTCAAAGGGACCCTCATCAATGGGGAATGTGGGTCATGCATTGTGAGGTTAGTCAAGAGTTCTGGGGGGTAGGCCCCAGTCTCTGTGCATAATGCCCCAACTTGTGACTCTAACAATCTTTCAGCCCCCTCTTCTGCAAGTTTCCCTGAGCCATATTGGGGTCATTTTAGTTCTGCTTCAGTGATGAGGTTTTGGGAGCCTCTGTGTCTCTGGATATCTGGCTTAGTTGGAGTTGGATGTTCTCTGTGTTTATCTCCTTCAGCCTTTTTCTGGTGTTGTAATCGCCATGAACGCTGTATTCTTGCCCTTCCCCCGCAATACTCTATGGTTTCAGCTGGGGCCCTGGTGAGGTGTGGTTAGCTGATCCTCCCTTCAGGTTCATTGTCCATCTGAAAAAAGATAAGCAAATTCTCCAACTGAGAGAGAAGTTAGTATTAGATAGAAGGGATGACCATATATGTTTTGGAGGAGTTTTATATGTGTTGGCTCTCTTCTAGCCCACATTTGGTGGTATCTTGATCTTGGAGACTGAGCTCATTTTTTGTACCTGGTTTTGACTTATTTCCCAGTTCCAGCAATGAGTTCTGTTCCACTGAGTGGATCTATTAGCCAAATCAAGAGTCCAGCCCACTGTAAAACAAAATATTTATTTATTTATTCATTTGAGAAAGAGGCAGATAGAGAATCAGTTTGTCTTAAAATTTTGTGCCTTTGTCAAGTGCTTATTGATATTTTGAAAACTATGTTACAGAATGTTATAAATTATCCAGTTGAGGCATAATCTTTATGTAAAATAATTTTCCTTTGAGAAATACTTCATATTCTAAATTAAAAAAAAATTTTATTTTAGAAAGAGGGAGAGAGAAAAAATTGGCACACCAGAGCCTTAGCCACTGCAATCCAACTCTATATGCTTGTGCCACCTAGTGAGCATGTGCAACCTTATGCTTGCCTCACCTTCGGGCATCTGGCTTACATGGGATCTGGAGAGTCGAACATAGGTCCTTAGGCTTTGCAGGCAAGCTCCCTAATGGCTAAGCCATCTCTCCAACCCTATATTCTAATTAAAGCAATTTTTTTTTTTTTGGTTTTCCGAGGTAGGGTCTTGCTCTAGCCCAGCTGACCTGGCATTCACTATGTAATCTCAGGGTGGCCTTGAACTGTCGGCAATCCTCCTATCTCTGCCTCTCTAGTGCTGGGATTAAAGGCGTGTGCCACCACACCTGGCCTTATATTCTAAATTATTAATTCAATTATTATTAAGCTATTTCATTTTGTTAAGGATAGGTTTTATTTCAGATACGATCATTGCCATTAGAATATGAGAAGTATTCTATTTGTGTACCCATCTGTGAGAGGAAAATAATTTTTCTTTCATAAAATTAATTCAGGAAGGCCAGTGGCATTTAGAGGTGTGTGTGTGTGTGTGTGTGTGTGTATGTGTGTGTGTGTGTGCACGCACACACACACACTTCTTTTTGTAGTGCTTGGGTATGAACCCAGGGCCTCTCATGCAGGCTAAGCAATACGGGTTGTACCACTGAGCCCTATCACCACCCAACTTAGTATCTTTTTAAAAAATTTATTTATTTATTTTTATTAGAGACAGAATGGGTGCACCAGGGCCTCTAGCCACTGCAAACGAACTCCAGATGCATGCACCGCCATGTGCATCTTGCTTATGTTGGACCTGGAGAATCAAACTGGGGTCCTTAGGCTTTGCAGGCAAGCACCTTAACCACTAAGCCATTTCTCCAGCCCCCAACTTAGTATTTTTAAATTATTTATTTATTATTTTTTATTAGAGAGAGAGAGAGAGAGAGAGAGAGAGAGAGAGAGAGAGAGAGAGATGGGCGCGCCAACAGTGTCTCAGCTGCTGTGAACGAAATCCAGATGTGTGTCCCCTTGTGGTCAAGTGCGGCATTGCGCCCTTGCATCACTTTGCATCTGGCTAAACGTGGGACCTGGAGATTGGAACCGCTGGAGATTGGAACCAGTGTTCTTAGGCTTAGAGGCAGGCACCTTAACCACTAAGCCATCTCTCCAGCCGCCAACTTAGTATTTTTAAAGACCGTTAGAATCATTCTGTCACTGTGTAGAGACTGTTGGCCCCTGAAAAATCAGCTCACTATAAACAGAATTCATGAGAGACTGAGATACAACAGCAGAACCAGTGTGATCTTTTCAGGTACTTCAGCTTTATAAGAAGGCAAATCTTAAAAGCTTCTTTGTCACAAAAACACAGTCAGCACATTCTTTCCACATGCATACACCTATTAGGAAAGAGAAAGTTGTTTGTTAGATAAATGAAATGTTTAATAATATGGGACTGAGATAAGAATGGTATACATGATGTTGGGCTTGTGGGCTCCCACCCTACATTAGAGGTAGCCTTGACATGGAGCCTGAGAAGTGCTCTCATATCAGGTAAGTAACTCTCCCTCTTTGGATCATGCATGTTAACTTATTTACATCTTTCTTGAGAATGATCATTTTTGTGCTTTTGTATCTCTTGTCCCTTTTCTGACATACACAGTACTTCTTTTGTTGTTTCAGCATAATTACCCAAGTTACAGTACTGTGACTTTGTACAGCTATGTTCTGATTGGATCAGAGATTAAAATACACTTCCTAGTTTCTAGGTCAGAATATATTTATGTTTGCAAAACTTTGTCATATTTTACTATATCACATGTTATCAGTGTAAATTACTTCTGAAACTATGTCATCCAAATGGCTAGTATATTTTAGTTTTATAAGAATTTACTAATATGAATAATTTGTATCATTATAAATATTTTTTTTAAAAATTACCCTAATTTTAATACTTGTATTTGATTAATTTTTTCTGTGATAGCATATGCATAATAACTTTGAGTGGAATTTTTAAATTAATTAATTAATTAATTTGAGAGAGACAGAGGGAGAAAGAAGCAGATAGAGAGAGAAAATGGGCGCATCAGGGCCTCCAGCCACTGCAAACAAACTCCAGATGTGTGCACCCCCTTGTGCATCTGCCTGGTGTGGGTCCTGGGTAATTGAACCTAGGTTCTTTGCCTTTGCAGGCAAACACCTTAACTGCTAAGCCATCCCTCCAGCCCAACATTTTCTAATAAAATTCTAATAACTAAATTTTCCTTGAAATTTTGAAGATAATGATAATATTTCATGTGAATTACCAGTTAAGGTGCTTGCCTATGATGCCTAAGGACCTTCTAAAAAAAGAATACTTGTTGGACAATATTGATTTAAGTTGATTTAGCATATGAAAAGTTCTGAGCTAGAGAGAGGACTGCAAGAGAAAGAAAGCCACTACTAGAGCTGTGAGGGGCGGGGGTAGGGGGAGCTGGAGCAGGGTTTCAGTCAGGCTGGCATAGAGTACACATAACCTGGAGTGGTGTGAGTACATAAAAGTTTCCTTAGCTTGTTTTCCTCAATTTAGTTTACTAAGGCTCAACCTTATCTAGGCTTAAAAATGTGATTAAATACATTTAGCTGTAGAGTTTGTCCTTGTGAATACATTTTTTTAAGATTTATTTTTACTTATTTATTAGAGACAGAGAGAGGGAGAGAAAGAGAGAGTGAGAGTGTGAGAATGGGCACGCCAGGGCTTTTAGCCACTGCAAACGAACTCCAGATACATTCGCCACCATGTGCATCTGGCTTATGTGGGATCTGGAGAACTGAACCTGGTCGTTAGGCTTTGCAGGCATTGTTTTAGATTTTATTTTTTTTTATTTGAGGCAGAGAGAGGGAAAGAGAGAGAGTATGTGAGAATGGGCATGCCAGGGCCTCTACCCACTGCAAATGAACTCCAGACACATGTGCAACCTTGTGCATCTGGCTTACGTGGGACCTGGAGAATCAAACCAGGGTCCTTAGGCTTTGCAGGCATGCGCCTTAACCTCTAAGCCATCTCTAAAGCCCTAAAATCTTTAAAAAAATTGTTTTTTTTAATTTTCAGAAAGAGAGAGAGACAGAGAATTGGCACACCAGGGCCTTAGCCACTGAAATTGAACTCCAGACGTTTTGCCACCTAGTGGGCATGTGTGAACTTGCACTTGCCTCACCTTTGTGTGTCTGGCTTACGTGGGATCTGAAGAGCTGAACATGGGTCCTTAGGCATTGTAGGCAAGCGCCTTGACTGCTAAGCCATCTCTCCAGCCTGTGAATACATTTTTATTTCCATGATACTGTTTTATTTTTCCAAGGAAGGGTCTGACTCTAGCACAGCCTGACTGACTCTGTATACCAGGATAGCCTTGAATTCATGGTAATGCTACCTCAGCCTCCCAAGTGCTGGATTAAATGGTGTGAGACACCACACCTGGCTTCATGGTTATTTCTTTTTGGGGCATGGGCGTATAGTATGTTGTGTGAGTGTGTGTGTTGAATGATGTATCTGCATGTGTATTCAAATGTGCACAACCCTTGCACATGTGTATGGAGGCCACAAGCAGATGTCCAGGTGTCCACCTCTATTGCGCTTCTACCTTAGAAACAGATTCTCTCACTGAATCTGAAACTCCTGGTTTTTCAGTTACACTGGCTTACAAGAGATCCCCAGTAACCCACCTGTCTCTGCCCCTTTGGGCAGCACAGATGCCCAGCTTTTTAGTTGGGTGCTGAGATCAAACTAAGGTCCTCATGATTGTGTAGCACACACTCTTGCCTGCTGAACCATCTCCCCAGCCTCTTTGTGATTATTATGGTTTTTTTTGCACGTGTATGGGGTATATGTGGTGTACACATGTGTATGCAGATGTACATACCCCGTTCATGTGCATAGGGAAACTAGAGGGGAATGTCAGGTGTCCTTTTATGGCTTATTTACATATTTCCTTAAGACAGGCTTTCTCTATCATCCTGGAGCTGCTGTCCATCAGTGAGCCCCAGCAATTCTTTATTCTTCACCCTTCATGGACTGGGCTTATAGATATGCACAGCCATACCCAGCTTTTGATGTGGGTTCTGGGGAGCCAAACTTGGTGGTTTCCAGCCAAAGAGGTCCTCATGCTTAAGCAGCAAGTGCTGTTAATCACAGCCATCTCCTCAGCCTCTATTTTTTAAACTCGGTTCAGAAATACCAAGCCTTATGCACTGTACTCCAGAAAGAATGTATGTTTCCACCATCATGGTACAAAGGTACCCATTTTATCATACCCTTACCTAAGAAATGCCTTAAGGTGTTTGGTGTACAATAGGTCTTTAAGTATAGACATTCAAACTATATAGGACAAAAAAAATTGCTCATAAGAATGTAATTAATGTTCAACAGTTGCTCTTAAATTTATGTTTTGAATTTAATGTATTCACAGATAGGTGCTATTATCTCTTACAGTTAATTTTAAGGAAGTTCTCTTTATATATGACCTTTTAGTACCCTTGAAAAGTTTGTGTCACTATTTTTTAGGACAGTAGCTTTAATGAAAAACAGTTGAGGCATTGATATTTGCTAAGGAATGCATAAGATAAAAAGTTTTAAATTCTGTCACTCTGAACATGAAAAAGTTCTATCTACTATCATAGATTCTTTATTGTTATGCATGCAGGTAAAAGACCAGCTTCAGGACAAAGCCTGGCTTCCCTTGTCCCTGCTCAAAAAATCACAAAGCCTGCTGCTAAATACGGAGTGCCTTTAACATATAAGAAGTATGGAGACAGAAAGTTATTTGAAAAAAGCCACTCCAAAGACAAAAACAGGTATGCTCATATTATAGACTTATTAGTTTCAAATTCAATTTAACCTTATTTTATTGCAGCCCTATTGAGTTATAATGATATTCACAGGACTCCTTCTCTTGTTACTAAGGAAAATTACTTTGGTTCATCAGTCTTCTAAAACTAAGAAGCTATAGGCCAACATTAAGTAGATTTATTGAGTAAATAATTGATACCATGCAGTAACATATATAAATATCTGTCTTATAAACTTAATTTTATACATAGAAAAGTAAACACCTTTAAAATATTTGCTAAAACTCCAGGAAATTTTTGTATTTCAGATTTACCATCAAACAAATAAATCAAAATCAGAGAGCTATAAGGACTGTGATCATATAGCCTAGTTGGTCATATTTCCGTATATGGCCAAGAACACATTATTGCAGTAAAGTTAGTATTTCCATCATATCATATCATATCATATCATATCATATCATATCATATCATATCATATCATATCTCATATCATCATATCATATCGCATCTCAAAATAATTAGCCTTCGAATAAAGAGAATACTGAAGAATATAACATAGAAATTTCAGATATAGGAAGCACCTGCTACTTCTAGTCCTGAGACTGAGTACCTACCCAAAGAAGGAAGATTCTGAAGATCCCTAATCCCATTTTTAAAAAAGTCTTTTATTTTATTTTATTTATTTGCAAGCAGAGAGAGAAATAGAAGAGAGGCAGACAGAGAGAGAATGGGCACACCAGGGCCTCTAGCCACTGCAAATGAACTCCAGATGCATGTGCCCCTTGTGCATCTGGCTTACATGGGTCCTGGAGAATCGAACCTGGATCCTTTGGCTTTGCAGGCAAATGCCTTAACCGCCAAGCCATTTCTCAGCCCCCTAATCCCATTTTTAAGGCTAATTCTGCCATTACTGGGTAGGACATCACATTTGATGGTGAGTCCACTGAGGTATTGCAGTTAGGCACTGACAAGCAGAAAACTGCCCACCATGGAACTGGTGAATCCCTTGAAGAAACTCCCTGGGGTATCAGTAAAATGTACTGGCAGGACACCTGGGGAACTGATGAACTCACTGAGAAGCTCCTGAGTACACATCGAATTTGACTGGTGCTGCTGACCTCTGAAATTCACTCAGAAGCTGACAGGGGTAGAGATGTAACCCTGGCAAGCTGCTTATAGGAGCAAGTGACACTGTCCTACTGCAGCAGTAACATGGAGAAAAGCACCAGTCAGGAAGAGAAGCTCTTTGCTGCTGCAGTGTCCCTCCCACATCCTCTGCTGACAAATCCTAAAACTGCCAGTGAGCAGAGAAAGAGAAACCATGTCTAGTTATAGTAGCACAAAGAGGGCCATATGGAAGATGGGTGGTGCTGGCTTCAGTGTTTGTTGATCTACATATTTATAGTTCATTTATTCAGCCTGTAGACCAACACCTTCATATCCTCTATCCCTCTTTGGTCACCAAAAGAAAGAAACCTAGGACTCCAGCTTTTCCTCATTTCATAGTCCCTCAGATCTTTCCAGTCTCAACTTTTCCTGCATAGTTTCTAAACTCTTCACAAACCCCTTGTAAGGTAGGTTGTCAGCAAAGTCCCTTGTATGCCAATTTTCTAAAGTCTTATCTTAATACTTGGCTTGTCCCTGAACACTCTTTCTTGCTAGCTGCTTTCTCTTGAGTCCCTTAATACTCCTGGATCTAGAGATAAAGTGGAGAAACGTTCTTTTACTGGTGCTCCCTTCCTCCCTAACCATGCCACACCCCAGCTTTGATGACTTGCTACCTGACTACATCACCCGCAATTGCTGTGGTAAAGCCATCTACAGACCCCTACTTGAGTTCAGAACCGGGCTTTTCTCAAGGTTGTCATAATTTTTGGTGATTATACTATAAAAATGGTATCTTGCCTGCTGAACCATCTCCCCAGCCTCTTTGTGATTATTATGGGTTTTTTTGCACGTGTATGGGGTATATGTGGTGTACACATGTGTATGCAGATGTACATACCCGTTCATGTGCATAGGGAAACTAGAGGGGAATGTCAGGTGTCCTTTATGGCTTATTTACATATTTCCTTGAGACAGGCTTTCTCTATCATCCTGGAGCTGCTGTCCATCAGTGAGCCCCAGCAATTCTTTATTCTTCACCCTTCATGGACTGGGCTTATAGATATGCACAGCCATACCCAGCTTTTGATGTGGGTTCTGGGGAGCCAAACTTGGTGGTTTCCAGCCAAAGAGGTCCTCATGCTTAAGCAGCAAGTGCTGTTAATCACAGCCATCTCCTCAGCCTCTATTTTTTAAACTCGGTTCAGAAATACCAAGCCTTATGCACTGTACTCCAGAAAGAATATATGTTTCCACCATCATGGTACAAAGGTACCCATTTTATCATACCCTTACCTAAGAAATGCCTTAAGGTGTTTGGTGTACAACAGGTCTTTAAGTATAGACATTCAAACTATATAGGACAAAAAAAATTGCTCATAAGAATGTAATTAATGTTCAACAGTTGCTCTTAAATTTATGTTTTGAATTTAATGTATTCACAGATAGGTGCTATTATCTCTTACAGTTAATTTTAAGGAAGTTCTCTATATATGACCTTTTAGTACCCTTGAAAAGTTTGTGTCACTATTTTTTAGGACAGTAGCTTTAATGAAAAACAGTTGAGGCATTGATATTTGCTAAGGAATGCATAAGATAAAAAGTTTTAAATTCTGTCACTCTGAACATGAAAAAGTTCTATCTACTATCATAGATTCTTTATTGTTATGCATGCAGGTAAAAGACCAGCTTCAGGACAAAGCCTGGCTTCCCTTGTCCCTGCTCAAAAAATCACAAAGCCTGCTGCTAAATACGGAGTGCCTTTAACATATAAGAAGTATGGAGACAGAAAGTTATTTGAAAAAAAGCCACTCCAAAGACAAAAACAGGTATGCTCATATTATAGACTTATTAGTTTCAAATTCAATTTAACCTTATTTTATTGCAGCCCTATTGAGTTATAATGATATTCACAGGACTCCTTCTCTTGTTACTAAGGAAAATTACTTTGGTTCATCAGTCTTCTAAAACTAAGAAGCTATAGGCCAACATTAAGTAGATTTATTGAGTAAATAATTGATACCATGCAGTAACATATATAAATATCTGTCTTATAAACTTAATTTTATACATAGAAAAGTAAACACCTCTAAAATATTTGCTAAAACTCCAGGAAATTTTTGTATTTCAGATTTACCATCAAACAAATAAATCAAAATCAGAGAGCTATAAGGACTGTGATCATATAGCCTAGTTGGTCATATTTCCGTATATGGCCAAGAACACATTATTGCAGTAAAGTTAGTATTTCCTTCATATCATATCATATCATATCATATCATATCATATCATATCTCATATCATCATATCATATCGCATCTCAAAATAATTAACCTTCGAATAAAGAGAATACTGAAGAATATAACATAGAAATTTCAGATATAGGAAGCACCTGCTACTTCTAGTCCTGAGACTGAGTACCTACCCAAAGAAGGAAGATTCTGAAGATCCCTAATCCCATTTTTTAAAAAGTCTTTTATTTTATTTTATTTTATTTATTTGCAAGCAGAGAGAGAAATAGAAGAGAGGCAGACAGAGAGAGAATGGGCACACCAGGGCCTCTAGCCACTGCAAATGAACTCCAGATGCATGTGCCCCTTGTGCATCTGGCTTACATGGGTCCTGGAGAATCGAACCTGGATCCTTTGGCTTTGCAGGCAAATGCCTTAACCGCCAAGCCATTTCTCAGCCCCCTAATCCCATTTTTAAGGCTAATTCTGCCATTACTGGGTAGGACATCACATTTGATGGTGAGTCCACTGAGGTATTGCAGTTAGGCACTGACAAGCAGAAAACTGCCCACCATGGAACTGGTGAATCCCTTGAAGAAACTCCCTGGGGTATCAGTAAAATGTACTGGCAGGACACCTGGGGAACTGATGAACTCACTGAGAAGCTCCTGAGTACACATCGAATTTGACTGGTGCTGCTGACCTCTGAAATTCACTCAGAAGCTGACAGGGGTAGAGATGTAACCCTGGCAAGCTGCTTATAGAGCAAGTGACACTGTCCTACTGCAGCAGTAACATGGAGAAAAGCACCAGTCAGGAAGAGAAGCTCTTTGCTGCTGCAGTGTCCCTCCCACATCCTCTGCTGACAAATCCTAAAACTGCCAGTGAGCAGAGAAAGAGAAACCATGTCTAGTTATAGTAGCACAAAGAGGGCCATATGGAAGATGGGTGGTGCTGGCTTCAGTGTTTGTTGATCTACATATTTATAGTTCATTTATTCAGCCTGTAGACCAACACCTTCATATCCTCTATCCCTCTTTGGTCACCAAAAGAAAGAAACCTAGGACTCCAGCTTTTCCTCATTTCATAGTCCCTCAGATCTTCCCAGTCTCAACTTTTCCTGCATAGTTTCTAAACTCTTCACAAACCCCTTGTAAGGTAGGTTGTCAGCAAAGTCCCTTGTATGCCAATTTTCTAAAGTCTTATCTTAATACTTGGCTTGTCCCTGAACACTCTTTCTTGCTAGCTGCTTTCTCTTGAGTCCCTTAATACTCCTGGATCTAGAGATAAAGTGGAGAAACGTTCTTTTACTGGTGCTCCCTTCCTCCCTAATCATGCCACACCCCAGCTTTGATGACTTGCTACCTGACTACATCACCCGCAATTGCTGTGGTAAAGCCATCTACAGACCCCTACTTGAGTTCAGAACCGGGCTTTTCTCAAGGTTGTCATAATTTTTGGTGATTTTACTATAAAAAATGGTACTTACTATAATAAAAACTATTTATTTATGAGAGAGAGAAAGAATTAATGGGCACGCCAGGGCCTCTAGCCACTGCAAACACTCCAGATCCATGTGCCACCATTGTGCATCTGGCTTACTTGGGTACTAGGTATGGAACCTGAGTCCTTTGGCTTTGTAGGCAAATGCCTTAACTGCTAAGCCATCTCTCCAGCCCAATACATGTCTTTTGTTTTCTTTTTCATTTTAGCAGCAACCCTGTCATCTACATCTACATCTAGCATCATGTCATGTTTGTCACAGTCAGAAACAGCTTTTCCTCAGTTTCATTTATGGGCACCCTATTCCCTGACCATTACTTCCTGTTTTTGGGGGCACCTGCCTCAAATACTTATCTTATATTGATCCATGGATCCTACATATAAAAAAATTTGGGCCAGGTGTGGTGGCACATGCCTTTAATCGCAGCACTCCGGATGCAGAGGTAGGATGATTACTGTGAGTTCAAGGCCACCCTGAGACTACATAGTGAATTTCATGTCAGCATGGGCTAGAGTGAGACCCTACCTCAAAAACCAAACAAAAAAAAATTGGGGGCTGGAGAGTTAGCTTAGTGGTTAAGGCGTTTGCCTGCTAAGCCTAAGGACCCATGTTCTACTCTCCAGATCCCACATTAGCCAGATGCACAAAGGTGAGGGAAGTGCAAGAGCGCACTTGCCCATTAGGTGGCACAAGCATCTGTATTTTGATTGCAGTAGCTGAGGCCCTGGCATGCCAATTCCCCCCCCCAAATACAAATGAAATAGAATAAATTTAAAAATAAAAAAAATTACAGGTGTGTATGTTTGTGAGTACATATGGAGATCAGGAGACAACTTTTGGGTGGTCCTTTCCCTCCACTTTGTTTTGAGGTAGGGACTTTCATTTCATTGTTAACTGTGCCATTCATTGGATTCTAGAAAATTCTCCTGTCTTCACCTCCCTTCTCACATAGGTACGCTGGGATTATATAAGCCTGTCATGGCTTCCAGGTTTTATGTATGGCTGCTATTTATTAATTTTTTTTATTGTCAACTTCCATAATTGTAGACAATAACCCATAGTAATTCCCTACCTCCCTCCGCCCTTTCCCCTTTGAAACTCCACTCTCCATCATATTCCCTTTCCCTCTCAGTCTCTCTTTTATTCTGCTATCATGATCTTTTCCTCCTATTATGATGGTCTTGTGTAGGTAGTGTCAGGCACTGTGAGGTCATGGATGTCCAGACCATTTTGTGTCTGGAGGAGCATGTTGTAAGGAGTCCTACCCTTCCTTTAGCTCTTACATTATTTCCACCACCTCTTCTGCAATGGACCCTGAGCCTTGAAAGATGTGATCATATTTCAGTGCTGAGCACTCCTCTATCACTTCTTCTCAGCACCATTGTGCCTCCTGAGTCATCTCAAGGTCAACACCATCTAAAAAGAGAAGCTTCTCTAACCAAAAGTGAGAGTAGTATTAATATGTGGGTATGAACATTAAGAGAAGTGCTAACCAAACAGTTTGGTGAGAAAAGTATATACATTTAGCCAGACACCAGCAGACTTTACACCCCTAGGGCTCACGACTACCCCTGTTGTAGGTTTTCAGTATCAGGGATGTGTTCCCTCCCATGGAGCGGGCCTCCAGTCCAATTATAGAGCAGTTGGTTTCCCCCATAACAGACTTACCACTATTGCACCTGTTGGCTCATTTGGCCTGGCTGGCCAAATTTAAGGCTTGCAGTGTACACTATTGAGGATCTCCGTTGGTGTTTTCTCTCTCCCATTGAACTGCATGCAGTGTAGCTTTTTCCAGCTTTCTGTCAGCTGGTTCACATGGAGGAGGCTTTCAGCTCAGCTCTAGCAGGATTTCTCAGTGACCTTGTAGCCCAAGTATGTGGATTCTTCAGCAATAGGGTCTTAGCATCTATTCCTGGTGGGAAACCAAGAGCCTCTGCAGTGGCCTGTAATTTTTGGGATATCAGGGATCTCTCTGGCCAACAACTCACTGGAAGGTATCCCATCCCTAGCACTGAAAATTTTCTAGTAACAATCTGAGGTTGTGAGTGTTCCATTGTCCAAAAAAGTGGTTTCCACATGACTTACTTATATCTTCTTCGATTTTTAAAAAACATTTATTTATTTATTTGAGAAAGAAAGAGGCAGAGAGTGAGAGAGAGAGAGAGAATGGGCACACTAGGGCCTCCAGTCACCGTATACAAACTCCAGATACATGCACCCCCTTGTGTATCTGGCTTACATCGATCCTGGATAATCAAACCGGGGTCCTTTGGCGTTGCAGGCAAATGCCTTAACTGCTAAGGCATCTCTCCAGTCCTCCTCTTAGGTTTTGATTAGTCTTTCCCTTCACCTTTCCTTTACTCAGTCTCTGCTCCTGACCTCACTCAGGCCTTTTCATCCCCATTAATTTGTTCTTCTACTTATATATGTACAATACATCCTATTAAGTCCCCCCTCCTTCCCTTTCTAGTTTATTGGCCTCTGCTACTGAATTTTATTCCTACTCACGTATAAGTCCAATCATTGGTAGCTAGGATCCACATATGAGAGAGAACATGTAACGTTTGACTTTTTGGGCCTGGGTTACCTCACTAAATATAATCCTTTCCAGGTCCATCCAATTTCCTGCAAATTTCATAATTTACTTTTTCTTTACTGCTGAGTATAACTCCATTGTGTAAATGTGGCACATCTTCATTATCTACTCTTCAGTTGAGGGACACATAGTTTGGTTCCATTTCCTAGCTATTGTGAATAAAGTGGCAACAAACATGGTTGAGTAAGTATCTCTAAGGTAGTGAGACAAGTCCTTAGGATATATGCCTAGGAGTGGTATAGGTGGGTCATATGGTAAATCTATTTTTAGCTGTCTCAAGAAACTCCACACTGATTTCCACAATAGCTGGACCAGATTGCATTCCCACCAACAGTGTAGAAGGGTTTCTCTTTTTCCGCATCCTTGCTAGCATTTTGGTCATTTGTTTTCATGATGGTAGCCAATCTGACAGGAGTGACATGGAATCTCAATGAAGTTTTAACTTGCATTTCCCTGATGGCTAGGGATGTAGAACATTTTTTTAGATGAATATATGCCATCTTTGTTTCCTTTGAGAACTCTATTTAGTTCCATAGCCCATTTTTAATTGGGTTGTTTGATTTCTTTTGGATATTAATCCTCTGTCAGATGTATAGCTGGCAAAGATTTTCTCCCATTCTGTAGGTTGCCTCTTTGCTGTATTCACAGTGTCCTTTGCTATACAAAAGCTTTGTAATTTCATGAGGTCCCAGTAGTTGATCTGTGGTTTTATTTCCTGAGCAATTGGGGTTATATTCAGAAAGTTTTTACCAAGACCAATATGTTGAAGGGTTTCCCCTTTTTCCTTCAGCAGTTTTAGAGTTTCAGGTCTGATATTAAAGTCTTTGATTTCATTTGGACTTAATTCTTTTTCATGGAGAGACATAAGGATCTATTTTCATCCTTCTACAGATAAATATCCAGTTTTCCCAGCACCATTTGCTGAAGAGGCTGTCTTTTTCTCCAATGAGTATTATTAGCATTTTTGTCAAAGATCAGATGGGTATAGCTACCCAGATTTACATCAGGGTCCTCTGTACTGTTCCATTGATCTACATGTCTGTTTTTGTGCCAGTATCATTCTGTTTTTGTTACTGTGGCTCAGTAATATAGGCTAAAATCAGGTATGGTGATACCACCAGCCTTATTTTTGTTGCTCAAAATTGTTTTAATATATTTTATTTAATTATTTATTTGAGAGAGGGAGGCAGATAGAGAGAATTTGCCCACTAGGGCCCGTAGCCACTGCAAATGAACTCCAGACATGCTCCAACTTGTGCATCTGGCTTATGTGGGTCCTGGGGAATGGTACTTGGGTCCTTAGGCTTCTCAGGCAAATGCCTTAACCACTAAACCATTTCTCCAGCCCCTCAAAATTGTTTTAGATATTTGAGGGTTTTTGTGTTTCCAAATAAAATTTTCAATTGTTTTTTTCTATTTCTGTGAAGAATACTATTGTCATTTTGATGGGGAGGGGTTACATTAAATGTGTAGATTGATTTTGGTAAGATTGACATTTTCACAACATTGATTCTTCCAATCCAAGAACAAAGGATGTCTTTCCATTTCCTAGTGTCTTCTCTAATTTCTCGCTTGAGTTTTTTAAAGTTTTCATTGTACTAATCCTTCACTTCCTTGGTTAGGTTTATTCTAAGGTACTTTACTTTTTTTTGATGCAATTGTGGATGGGAGTGATTCTCTGATTTCATCCTCTGTGTGTCTGTTGTTAGTATATAGGAAGGCTACTGATTTCTGTGTGTTTATTTTGTATCCTGCTACATGGCTATAGGTATTAATCAGCTCTAACAGTTTGCTGGTAGAGTCTTTAGGGTCCTTTATGTATAGAATCATATCATCTACAAATAATGACAATTTGATCTCTTCCTTTCCCATTTGTATCCCTTTTATGTCTGTCTCTTGCCTTATTGCTAGGGCTAAGACTTCAAGTTATATATTAAATAAAAGTGGGGATAGTGGACACCTTTGTCTTATTCCTGATTTTAGTAAACAAGCTTCAAGTTTTTCTCTATATAGTTTTATGTTGGTTGTAGGCTTGTCATAAATAGCCTTTATTATTTTAAGATATGTTCCTTCTCTTCCCAGTCTCTGTATGATTTTTGTCATGAGGGGATGTTGAATTTTGTCAAATGCTTTTTCTGCATCTAATTACATGATCATGTGATTTAAAAAAACAATTTCATTTTTATTTATTTATTTGACAGAGAAAGGGGGGGGAGAGAATGGGTACTCCAGGGCCTCCAGCCACTGCAAACGAACTCGAGGCATATATGCCCCTTTATACATCTGGCTTATGTGGGTCCTAGGGCATCGAACCTGGGTCCTTTGGGTTTGCAGGCAAACACCTTAACCACTAAACCATCTGTCCAGCCCAGTCATGTGATTTTTGTCCTTCAGTCCATTTATATAATGTATTACATTTATCGGTTTGTATATTTTGAACCATCCCTGCATCTCTGGGATAAAGCCTACTTGGTCGGGGTGAATGATCTTTCTGATGTATTCTTGTATTCTGTTTGCCAGTATTTTTCTAAGAAATTTTGCATGTATGTTCATGAGGGAGATTGGTCTATAATTTTTTTTTTGTTCTATCTTTGTCTGTTTTTGGTATCAAGGTGATGCTGGCTTTGTAGAAGGAGTTTGGTAGGATTTCTTTCTTTTCTATTTTCTTTTTCTTTTCTTTTTCTTTTTCTTCTTCTTTTTTTTTTTTTTTTTTTTTTCCCCGAGGTAGGGTCTCACTCTAGCTCAGGCTGACCTGGAATTCACTATGGAGTCTCAGGGTGGCATCGAACTCATGGCAGTCCACCTACTTCTGCCTTCCAAGTGCTGGAATTAAAGGCATGTGCCTCCTCGTCTGGCACCTTTTCTATTGTATGCAAAAGTTTGAGAAGCATTGGTCTTAGTTCTTCCATGAAGGTCTGGTAAAATTTACCAGTGGAAACCATCTGGGCCTGGACTGGTGTTAGTTGGGAATTTTTTTATAACTGCTTAGATCTCCATATAGGTCTATTTAAGTAGTTAATCTCATCTTGATATAATGTTGGTAAGTCATATAAATCAAGAAAACCATCCATTTCTTTCAAATTTTCAAAGTTAGTGGTGTATGTGTTCTTACAATATGTCCTATGAGTTTTTGAATTTCTTGGGTATCTGTTGTAATGGTGCCTTTTTCAACTCTAATTTTATTAATTTGTGTCTCTTCTCTCTTTCTGTTGGTCAGATTTGCTAAGGGTTTATCAATCTTGTTTATCCTTTCAAAGAACCAGCTCTTTGTTTCATTGATTCTTTGGATTATTATTTTTATTTGTTTCTATTTCATTAATTTCTGCCCTAATCTTTATTATTTCTTCTGTCTACTGATTTTCGGTTTGCCTTGTTCTTCTTTTTCCAAGGCCTTAAGGTGAAGCATTAAGTTGTTTACTTGGTACCTTTATAATTTCTTTTTTTTTTCATGGTCTTTCTATATTTGAAATACTTTATTACCAGGTCTTCTGGCTTTTAGAGTTTCCATTGAAAAATTAGATGTAGTTATGATGGGCTTACCTTTTCAGTGATGAGCTCCTTTTCTCTTGATTTTTTTTCTTTCTTTTTAAAAATTTTTTTTTTATTGACAACTTCTATACTTACATACAAAAAGACCATGATATTTCCCTCTCCTACCCACATTCCCCTTCAGAACTCCATTCTCCATCATATCCCCTCCCTCTCTCCATTAGTTTCTCTTTTAATTTGATGTCATCATCTTTTTCTCCTATTATGAGGGTCTTGTGAAGGTATTGCTAGGCACTGCAAGGTCATGGATATCAAGGCCAATTTCTGTCTGGACAGTTGCATTGTAAGGAGTCGTACCCTTCCTCTTGCATTCTTTCCACTGCCTCTTCCACAATGGACCCTGAGCCTTGGAGGGTGTGACATAGATATTTCAGTGCTGGACACTCCTCCATCCCTTCTTCTCAGCACTATGTTGCCTTTTGGGTCATCCCAGTGGTCATCACCATCTGAAAAGAGAAGCTTCTCTAACCAGAAATGAGAGTAGCTTTAATATGTGAATATGAATATTAAGTGTAGTACTCTCAGGGCAATTTGGTGGGAATAATATATACATTTAGCCAGACAAGAGCAGGTTTTATAACCCTAAGGCTCATGACCTCCCCTGCCATAGACTTTTGCTTTATCAGTACCAGGCATGTATTCCCTACCATAGAGAGGACCTCATGTCCAATTATGGAGCAGTTGGTTTCCCCCAGAGCAGACATGCCACTATTGTACCTGTTCGGTCATTGGGCCTGTCTAGCCAAACTTGAGTTTTCCTGTGTCCACTGTTTTCACTGCTGATGACTTCTGTCTCCCATACAGCTGCATGCAGTGCAGCTTTTTCCAGCTTTCAGTTGGCTGGTCTACAGGGAGAAGGTTTTCTGCTCAGCACCAGCTTGCTTTCTCAGTGACCTTGCCTCTCAGGCAAGAGATGTCTTCAGCAGTAGGATCTTACCATCTGTTTCTCAAGGGAAACCAAGGGCCTTGGCAATAGCCTTTAATGTTTTGGAGTCTACTGGGACCTCCTTGGCCAGCAACTCACTGGAAGGTATCCCATCCCAGGCACTGAAAATTTTCTAGTAACAGTCTAGCTTCTGGATGTGCCATTATTCAAAAAAGTAGGTTTACATAAGTCTATTCAGACTGTCTTGAATTTTGATTGACCCTCCCCCTGCTGTTCTTTTACACATTCTCTTCCCATGGCCTCGCTTAGGCCTTTCCCCTCCCTGTAATCTGTTTTTCTGCTTACGTATGTACAATACCGTCCACTTAAGTCCTTCCATCTCCTCCCTCCCTTATAGCCTTTTACTAGCTTACTGGCTTCTGGTACTGATTTTTGGTTTCAGTTCACACACAAGTCTATACATTTGTAGCTAGGATCCACATATGAGAGAGAACATGTGACATTTGGCTTTCTGAGCCTGGGTTACCTCACTTAATATAATCCTTTCTAGATCCATCCATTTCCCTGCAAATTTCATAATTTCATTTTTCTTTACCGCTGAATAGAACTCCATTGTGTAAATGTACCACATCTTTATTATCCATTCATCTGTGGAGACATCTATGCTGGTTTCATTTCCTAGCTATTGTGAATGGAGCAGCAATAAACATGGTTGTGCAAGTATCTCTAAGGTAGTGAGAAGAGTCCTCTGGATATATGCCTAGGAGTGCTATAGCTGGATCATATGGTAAATCTATTTTTAGCTATCTCAAGAACCTCCACACTGATTTCCACAATGGCTGCACCAGATTACATTCCCACCAACAGTGTAGAAGTGTTCCTCTTTTTCCGCATCCACGCCAACACTTATTGTCATTTGTTTTCTTGACGGTAGCCATTCTGACAGGAGTGAAATGGAATCTCAAAGTGGTTTTAATTTGCATTTCCCTGATGGGTAAGGATGTGGAACACTTTTTTAGATGTTTATATGCCATCTGTATTCTTTTCTTCTGAGAACTCTCTATTTAGTTCCATAGCCCATTTTTAAACTGGGTTGTTTGATTTCTTATTGTTCTGTTTTATGAGTTCTTTGTATATTCTGGATATTAATCCTCTGTCAGATGTATAGCTGGCAAAGATTTTCTCCCATTCTGTAGGTTGTCTCTTTGCTGTATTCACAGTGTTCTTTGCTGTACAAAAGCTTTGTAATTTCATGAGGTCCCAGTGGTTGATTAGTGGTTTTCTTCCCTGAACAATTGGGGTTATAGTCAGAAAATACTTGCCTATGCCAATAGGTTGAATGGTTTCCCCTGCCTTTTCCTCTAGCAGTTTCAGAGTTTCAGGTCTGATATTTAGGTCCCTGATCCATTTGGACTTGACTCTTGTGTACAGAGAGAGACAAGGATCTATTTTTATCCTTCTACCTACAGATATCCAGTTTTCCCAGCATCACTTGTTGAAAAGGCTATCTTTTCTCCAATGAATATTTTTGGCATTTTTGTCAAAAATCAGGTGGCTGTAACTGCCTAGATTAATATTTGGGTCTTCTATTCTGTTCCATTGATCTACTTGTCTGTCCTTGTGCCACTACCATGCTGTTTTTGTTACTATGGCTTTGTAATATAACTTAAAATCAGGTATGATAATAACAACAGCTTGATTTTTGTTGCACAAAATTGTTTTGGATATTTGAGTTTTTTTGTGTTTCCAGATGAATTTTAGGATTGTTTTTTCTATTTCTGTGAAGAATGCTATTGGGATTTTAATTGGGATCGCATTAAATGTGTAGATTGCTTTTGGTAAGATTGACATTTTCACAATATTGATTCTTCCAATCCAGGAGCATGGGATATCTTTCCATTTCCTTGTGTCTTCTGCCATTTCTCTCTTGAGTTTTTATGTTCTCATTTTAGAGATCCTTCACTTCCTTGGTTAAGTTTATTCTAAGGTATTTTTTTTTTTGAGGCAATTGTGAATGGGAGAGATTCCCTGATTTCATCCTCTGCTTGTTTGTTGTTAGTGTATGGAAAAGCTACTGATTTCTCTGTGTTTATTTTGTAGCCTGCTTCCTAAAAGTGTTTATCAGCTCTAACAGTTTGCTGGTAGAGTCTTTAGGGTCTGTTATATATAGAATCATATCATCTGCAAATAATGATAATTTGATCTTTTCCCTTCAAATTTGTATCCCTTTTATGAGTGTCTCTTGCCTTATTGTTATAGCTAAGACTTCCAGTACTATATTAAGTAAAAGTGGGGAAAGTGGACACCCTTGTCTTGTTCCTGAATTTAGTGGAAAAGCTTCAAGTTTTTCTCCATTTAGTATTATGTCAGGTGTGGGTTTGTCATAAATAGCTTTTATTATGTTGAGAGATGTTCCTTTGATTCCCAGTTTCTGTAATACCTTTACCATGAAGGGATGTTGGATTTTGTCACATGCCTTTTCTGCATCTATTGAGATGACCATGTGATTTTTGTCCTTCAGACCATTTATATGGTGTATCACATTTGTGGATTTGCGTATGTTGAACCATCCCTGCATCTGTGGGATAAAGCCTACTTGGTTGGGGTGAATAATCTTTCTGATATATTCTTGTATTCTGTTTGCCAGTATTTTGTTGAAAATTTTTGCATCTGTGTTCATGAGGGAGATTGGTCTGTAATTTTCTTTTTTTGTTCTGTCTTTGTCCGGTTTGGGTATCAGGGTGATGCTGGCTTCATGGAAGGATTTCGGTAGAATTTTTTTTTTTTTTAATGGAAAAGTTTGAGAAGCATTGGTGTTAGTTCTTCCAGGAATGTCTGGTAAAATTCAGCAGTGAATCCATCTGGGCCTGGACTTTTTTTAGTTGTGAGACTTTTTATAACTGCTTGGATCTCTGTACTTGTTATAGGTCTATTTAAATCATTTATCTAATCTTGATTTAATTTTGGTAGGTCATATGGATCAAGGAAATCATCATTTCCTTCAGGTTTTCAAGTTCAGAGGCATATATATTGTTAAAAGTATGTCTGTATGATTTTCAGAATTTCTCTGGTATCTATTGTGATGTTGCCTTTTTTCATCTCTAATTTTATTAATTTTTGTCTCCTCTCTCTCTCTTTTTTTTTTTTTTTTTTTTTTTTTTTTTTTCGAGGTAGGATCTCACTCTAGCTCAGATGGCAATTCTACCTCTTCCTCCCAAGTTGCTGGGATTAAAGGCGTGAGCTACCATGTCCAGCTTGGTCAGATTTGCTAAGGGTTTATCAATCTTGTTTATCTTTTCAAGGAACCAACGCTTGTTTTATTGATTCTTTTGATAGTTATTTTGGTTTCCATTTCATTAATTTCTGCCCTAATCTTTATTATTTCTTCCTGTCTACTCATTTTTGGTTTTCCTTCTCTTTCCTAGGCCTTAAGGTGAAGCATTAAATTGTTTAGTTGTGACCTTTCTAATTTCTTAATATAGGCACTTAGAGCTATAAATTTCCTTTTTAGGACTGCCTTCGTTGTGTCCCAAAGGTTTTGGTATGTTGTATTCTCATCATCATTTGAGTCTATGAATTTCTTGATTTCCTTTTTAATTTTTTCAATGATCCATACATCATTCAATAGTGTACTGTTTACTCTCCATGAATTTCTGTATGCTCTGTAGTTTTTCTGGTTGCTGATTTGCAGTTTAATCCCATTGTGGTCATATAGCGTACAAGGGATTATTTCAGTTTTCCTGTATTTGTTAAGATTTGATTTGTGTCCTATTATATGGTGTATTTTAGACAATGTTCCATGTGCTGCTGAGAAAAATGTATATTCTGCAGCCTTTGGATGGAATGTTCTGTAGATATCTGTTAGGTCCATTTGTTCCATGATATCATTTAATGCAGATGTCTCTCTGTTTATTTTTTGCTGGATAGACCTGTCAAGTGATGAGAGTGGGGTATTGAAGTCACCCACTACTGTTGTGTTTGGAGTTATCTCTGACCTTAAGTCTAATAGTGTTTGTTTGATTAAATTGGGAGCCTCCGTGTTAGGAGCATATGTGTTTGGGATTGTAATGTCCTCCTGTTGGAGTGTTCCTTTAATCAGTATAAAGTGACCTTCTTTATCTTTCCTCACTAATGTTGGATTGAAGTCTTTTCTGTCAGAAATTAGGATAGCAACCCCTACTTGTTTCCTAGGCCCATTTGCTTGAATTACCTTTTCCACCCTTTCACCCTAAGAAGGTTTCTATCTTTTATTGAGAGCTGAGTTTCCTGGAGGCAACAGATGGTAGGATCCTGCTTTTTAATCCAGTCTGCAAGCCTGTTCTTTTGGTTGGGGCATTGAGGCCATTGATACTAAGAGTTATTATTGAAAGATATGTATTTATTCTCGTCATTCTTCTTATTTTGTAGCTCTTCCTGTTTTCATTTTACTTACTCATTTTAACTGTTTGAGTATGGTTTATTTTTTCCTATTTCCTGCTGTGTGTGTTTTGCTTTCTCTTCAGTGTGAATGATTCTTTCAAGAATTTTCTATAAAGCTGGTTTACTTTGCCATAAATTCCTTTAGCCTGTTTTTGTTGTGGAATGTCCTTATTTCTCCATCAATTTGGATAGATAACTTTGCAGGATAAAGTAATCTTGGTTAACAGTTTTTATCTTTCAGAACTTGGAACACATCCTTCCAAGCCCTTCTGGTTTTTAAAGTTTGTTTTGAGTAATCTGCTGTGATCCTGATGGGTTTCCCTTTGAAGGTCACTTGCTTTTTCTCTCTAACTGCTTTCAATATCTTTTCTTTGGTTTGTGTGTTTGGAGAGGATCTTTCTAGGTTTTGTCTGTTTGGTGTTCTAAAAGCTTCTTGTATCTGCATTGGCATTTCTTACCCATTTTGGGGAAAATTTTCTTCAATAATTTTGTGGAAAATGCCTACTAAGCCTCTGGATTGTAACTCTTCCCCTTCTGCTATACCCTGGAAAGAACCTCTCCTTGCCATACTATAATTAAACTACCAAACACACAAACCAAAGAAAAGATATTGAAAGCAGTTAGAGAGAAAAATCAAGTCACATACAAAGGCAAGCCCATCAACATAACAGCAGATTACTTAACACAAACTTTAAAAGTCAGAAGTGCTTGGAAGGATGTATCCCACGTTCTGGAAGATAACAACTGTCAACCAAGGTTACTTTATCCTGCAAAGCTATCCATTCAAATAGACAGAGAAATACGGACATTCCACAACAAAAGCAGGCTAAAGGAATATTTGAAGACAAAACCAGCTCTACAGAAAATACTTGAAAGGATCCTCCATGCTGAAGAAAAAAAAAAGGAACCTGGAAAAAACAAACCATACTCAAATACTACTAAATATAAGACAGCAAAGGTAAAACCAGAAGAACTACAAAATAAGAAAACTGGCAAAAATGAATACACCTTTCAATAATAACTTTTAATATCAACGGCCTGAATGCCCCAACCAAAAGACATAGGTTTGCAGACTGGATTACAAAGGTGGATCCTTCAGTTTGTTGCCTCCAAGAAACTCACCTTTCTACAAAGGATGGACACTATCTTAGGGTGAAAGGTTGGAAAACAGTGTTTCTAGGAAATGGTCGTAGAAAACAAGCAGGGCTCACTATGCTAATATCTGACAGGGTCGACTTCAGACCTATGTGGGCTCAGATAGGCTGGCTAGGTCAGTGGTTTGCTGTCCTGATTGCCAGTGCCTTGTGCTATGTAGGTGAGTTCTTTTCACCAGGTCTAAGGTGCTTGGGTGCTTGTTGGTGCTTGTGTCAGTAGTGAGAGGAAGGGAGGCTGTGGATTGTGGCTGAAGTTTTCCTGCTGGTCCTTGCAGTCCTCTTCCTCAGGAGCCACTCCACTGGTCCATGTTGTTCTCCCTTCACGTTTCTTGAGTTTGCAAGGAGGCTGGTATGAGTCGAAAATCCCCTAACCTGGTGCCGCTGCTGCTGGAGCCACTCCTGTGGTGTCTAGACACTCTGCATCTCTCCTGCTTCTCTGCTGTGATAGATAATTTCTTATATGCTTTTACTTTTTAGTGGAAGAGTGTATTTTGCTGCTTTTTTGTTGTTGTTGTTTTGTTTTGCTTTTTCTCCCCTAGGCTGCTTTGTCATGGCTCCTATGCCACCATCTTAACCAGAAGTCCGTAGTTCTCTTATTTCTATCTTCCATTATTGAAAAATCACCTGTCAAAAACTAAATGAGATTCCACTCTCTCCTACCTTTGTGTCTGAACATGAGCACTGAAATGTGGCCGAAGGAACCAAACCATTCTACTAGAAAACCTGTAAACTTACAGCTTCAGTGTCTACTTAGTACTTTCTCATCACCAGGTGATAGTCCTCATTTCATTTACTCTCCCATTTTCTAGGTGATGTCTTCTTGACTTCTTGCTCTTCACTAATAAAGTAAGTTGGTTGAAAACTTTCCTGTTTTCACTTTCAGTTCTGCCAACCTGTCAACCATTTGCAAATACCCAGCTTTCCTATTGGTTTGGATGACCTTCTGTTCCCATCTAGAATCAACTCTACCTTTTCTGTATTATTGAAACATTTCCAGGGGTTGGGGAGGGAGCAGCTCTGCTCTAGGGGAGTTCGCTGGAGTGGATTCCTATCCAGGAAGTGGTAAAGAATGAAATGTTCCCTGGCTGCAAGACAAGTCACAGGTCTGTAGATGAATGTAATAAGCTCATTAGAAAGGATTCAGAGATACAGTATGGGCATTAACAGCAGACTGTTACTGTAAGCAACAAAACATCCAGAAACGGGAGCTCAACTAAGGACTGATGTTTGGGAGGTTTAAGTATGTTTGGGCTCTCTATGTAATTGAAAGTATCCTAGACTGATTGATTGTCTAGTGAAATTTCTCAATAAAGAACAAGGTGAGCTCCCCAGTAAGTTCTTGTAGAGAAGCTGTCACTCATAATTGCCTTTAGCCTGCTGCAATGTTTATGCCTGAACTCCTACAGCCCTGGATTCCCAGATCCTCAGCTGCCCCAATCAGTTATGTAATTCCCAGGAGTGGGGTGGAGGGAGAATTTCTTCCTTATTTCCCCCCTCTCATAATGTAGCCCAGCTTCGTTTGGGGATGGGGGTGGCAAGATGTCACAGCCAGATCACACAGGCAGTGATCATGTGGTGTTGACCTGCTCTGCAAACAAGCTAGGCAGAAATCGATGGAAAAATGGGCCCTTGGTGGATGACTGTATTCTAACCCAAGATAATAAAAGGAGACCCCACTTTCTCCCTCTTTCTAAAACCAGAACAAGTGTCTCTAACCATTTACCCATCCCCTGATTTGCTGAGCACCTCACACTTTGTTACCACTGCATATCTTGCTTTCTTTGTTTCATCCTGGACAAAAGAACCACTTAAGTCTTATAAGATCTTTTTTTTTTTTTTTTTTTTTTTGGTTTTTCGAGGTAGGGTTTCACTCTAGTCCAGGCTGACCTGGAATTCACTATGTAGTCTCAGGGTGGCCTCGAACTCATGGTGATCCTCCTACCTCTGCCTCCCGAGTGCTGGGATTAAAGGCGTGCACCACCATACCCGGCTTTACAAGGTCTTTAGCTAGGGCCCGGCAAAACAGGTGAGAACTATTTTAAAGCCTTGGGCTTAAACTGCCTAGGGGAATTTCCTGTCCTGCCTACAGCATCTCTCTCAGTCAGGGGTCTATATTGCCCTATGTCAAAGGAAGACACAGATTTCCCTGCTGATGGGGGGGGGGATTATCTCCAGTTGGTATTTAAAAAGAATATCTGGGATGCTGGAGAGATGGCTTAGCAGTTAAGGCATTTGCCTGCAAAGCCAGAGAATCCCTGTTCATCTCTCCCGGACTCATGTAAGCCAGATGCACAAGGGGGCGCATGCATCTGGAGTTTGTTTGTAGTGGCTGGAGGCCCTGGCGTGCCCATTCTCTCTCTCTCAAATAAATAAATAAAATATAAAAATGAATTAAAAAAATAATACCTGGGCAGGAGAGATGGCTTAGTGGTTAAGGCACTAGCCTGTGAAGCATAAAGATTCATGTTTAACTCTCACGTAAGCCAGATGCACAATATAATATAGTAAGCAAGGTTGCACAAGATGACACATGCATCTGGAGGTCGATTATAGTGGCTGGAGGAGGCCCAGGTACACCAATTCATTCCCCTACCCCCCCCCACTCTCTCTGCTTAAAAAAAAGAATATCCTTCCCCAACAAAAGGACTGGTATTTCTGGGACTGTAAGGAAGGAGTGATGGAAGAGGCAAGAGACTTCACAAAGAACTTTCTTTGGAGCTGACCTGATATGCCCCTAAAGGCCACTGTGAGATTAGATTGGGGTCCTGAAGAGAAGAGAGGATCTAGAATATATTGTGTCACTGTGGGCTCCTCCTTGAGTGACTCTTGTTACTTCCAGGGTTTCTTTTTCTTTTTGGTTTTTCGAGGCAGGGTCTCACTCTGCTCCAGGCTGACCTGGAATTAACTATGTAGTCTCAGTCTCAGGTTGGCCTTGAACTCACGGTGATCCTCCTACCTCTGCCTTCCGAGTGCTGGGATTAATGACGTCCACCACCACACCTGGCTTTTTAAAATATATATATTTATTTATTTAAGAGAGAAAGAGGCAGACAGAGAGAGAGAGAATGGGCATGCCAGGTCCTGTAGCCACTGCAAACGAACTCCAGATGCATGCACCCCCTTGTGCATCTGGCTTACATGGGTCCTGCAGAATCGAACTAGGATCCTTTGGCTTTTCAGGCAAACACCTTAACCACTAAGCCATCTCTCCAGCCCACTTCTAGGATTTCTTGATGGTGTCTTTGTTTTTCCTTCTCTCTCTTGACCTCTTTTTTCTTTTTCTTTTTTTGGTTTTTCGAGGTAGGGTTTCACTCTAGCCCAGGCTGGCCTGGAATTCACCATGTAGTCTCAGTCTGGACTTGAACTCACAGCAATCCTCCTACCTCTCCCTAGTACAGGAATTAAAGATGTGCACCACCACGCCCAGCTTGACCTATTTTTTCTTTTTCACTAAGTCCCAATTATAATAAAGAGTTGTAGCATTGACTAACTGGTCTAAATTGCCTTGTTTAGTTACCAATTTTTGCAATTTTTCTGTGAATATCTGGTGCCAATTGGGTTAGAAATTTATTCTTAATGAGAGCTTCCTACTCCATGGTCCCCGGGACTATATTAGCATGCTTTCTAGTGGTCTCTTTAAGCCTCCAGACTCTCTTATCTCTGAGCAGTTGGTTGGGTAGTTGGGTATAGTTTAGTGGTGACCTCAGAGGTATCTTAGAAGTAGTTCTTTGTGAAATGACTCCGAGGAAGAGAAAAAAAGAGGACCTCTTGGGTCAGGATAAGCTCAATCCTGTCCCTCTTCCTCTGAGAAGGAGAAGTGGGCATCTCCTCTTCATGGGTATAGTAGGCACTCACTTCCCCTGATCAAGGTCTGGGGAAGTGTCCCCTAGACCAGCAGACAATACCCAGCACAGTCTCTGTGTGTTTCAGAGTTAGGAGGTCCAGGTAGTGATACTTCTGTGCCTACCTATAGCCTGGCAGCTCCACACTTAAATTCCTCCTAGATTCTTGGTGGGGTGTTGCCCGTCTTCTGCCTACTGGAGCCTGGGACCAGGTCTCCTGTAACTGCTGTGTACCCCAGGTACCTCCAGTGTAAAACCAGGAGATTAGCTATTTTGGGAAGGGCTCTATGATAGTACCTGTTATTGGTCTGGTATAAGCCTTAGGCAAGCCTAATGGTTGTCTTACATATTTTAAGAGGTTTTTAACCTGATTGAATACCTTAATACTGAGTTTACCTATGCCATATTCCTGTCTAGCAAGAATCTTATCTGGCAGAGATGTCTGTGTGTGACCAGAAATGAGAGAAAAAATATATAGATTAATATTGTCTTTGTGCGTTTTTTTTCCCCTGTCACTCATCAGATGGTCAATCTGATCTGTGAGGAGGCATTGAAATACGTGAATTCATTTAAATGTGCTTAGATCTGAGACAGGGGTGTCTGACCCTGAACTGACTGACAGCTTGTAACATCATTAAGCAGCATATGACAATCTAAAAAGCAGAGTTGAAGTTTGGCATACTTAAGAACATTTGTCTACTGTTGTAGCAAGTTTTGCTATAAAGTTGAAAACCTAGAAGCCAGTTCTAACTTAGCATCACTGTAAAATACAACTCTGTACCTGTGTTCATTTTTAGTGGCTTCAGTCTTCCTGTGTAAACTAGGCTAGACACAAACTTAATTATGATATAGAAATCTAGAGCAATCAATCTGATGTATATCATTTTTTTTGTTGTTACAATAGATGAAGCTTAATAAGCATATACCAACATTATAATGTACATAGCAAGTTCAACTGTTGCAACTGGAGTTAACTCACTTGGAATCAGGAATTTAGGTTGGGAACCTTCTAACATGACTTTAAACATAGAGGCTATCTCAGGACATGGGGCTTCTCTTTTACAAGTCTTTGAAAAAGAGGTGGCTGCTGTGGTGGTGATGGACATTCTCTTTTACAGAGTAAGGCAAAGATAGTGGGATCTAGCTTCTATTCTTTTGCCCATTTAGGATGATCCTTAAGACAGAAAAAGTGCTGGACATACAGAGGACCTTTGGGGAGGGAGACTTTTATTCCAGAGATGTGCAAAAAAGAAGTAACCATTAAAGTGTGGACAGAAAGAGCAAGCAGCATCGGACGGGACAGAAAGGGGAGACAGAGAAGGGGTTTCCTGCCTAAGAGGGCAGTAGGATAGGGACTGGCTATGGGGAATTGGCCATAGCCATGGCTGGAGGTACCCTTGCTCAGCTGGAGGGAACAGGGTACTGGCCACAGAAGGATCACTCCTGGTCTCCGACTCACTTTGATTAAGCCAGACATTCTGACCTTTGATGTCTTCAGCTCCCCGTGGGGGCCACCAAAACTGAAACAGGTGTGAGGGAGCAGTTCTGCTCTCAGTTTGGCTAGAACGTATGGTTCTGTAGCAGAGAGATTCAGGTCACTGAGATGCACTTCCAAGCCAGGCACAGCTATGGAGGAAGGGATAATTATTGAAGCTTACAGATGCAGGGGAAGTTCCATAACGGCAGAAGAAGCTGGACTACTTCACAGGTCCAAGCAGAGAAAGCAAAGCCAAAAGCCACACCACAAACAAGTACACTTCAGGAACTGCAGGCACTTTGCCTGTCTTTAGACTGGAATTGCACATCCACCACCACACCTTAGGGCTGGACCATAAGATCTGCCCAGTGACACCTCCTCCAGCCAGGTGGCTACAAATCCAAACTACAAACTAATAAAACACTGATTTGGGGGGCATTTCTTCAAACTACCACACTTACCCAAGAAGTGGTAAAGAATTAACCATTCCCTGGCCATGAAACAATTCACAAGGTCAGTAGAGGAATGTAATAAGCTTTATTAAAAAGGATTCAGAGATACAGTAGAGGCAGAACTTCAGGGGTTTAAATGTGTTGGGGCTGTCTCCCTATCTGTAATTGAAAGTATCCTGGACTAATTGATGGTCTACTGAAAGTTTCTAGTAAAGAACAAGATGGGCTACCCAGTAAGGTGTTGTAGAAAAGTGGTCCCTCCTAATTGCCTCCAGCCCACTTCAGTGTTCCTTCCTGAAGTCCCAAAGTCCTGGGTTCCTAGAGCTTTAATGGTCCCTAGTCAACTATGTAATTCCCAAAGTGAGGGGGGGGGGTTCTTTCACTACTACTCCTTTTTGCTTATCAAAAGACTTTCTTTACCTCCCTGATAACTCATTCCTGTTATCTTAGGTATGCTGTATCCTTTTTGTTTGTTTTTAAAACCTTCCTGTACCTTTTTTTTAGCTGTGTCCCTCTATCTCTGCTCCCTTTAACAGCAACTTTCTCCAGGCATCCTGTCGATTATGTCCAGTTCCTTTCTTCCTGTTTTCTCTTGGAGCCATTCTACTCAATACTTGGCACCACTGTTAAGAAATTCTTTTTCAAAGACACCTGTGACCTTCATATTAAATCAGTGGTCACTTTTTATTTGACCTCAGTTTTTCATTCACCTGATTTTTCCCTCCTTTAACCATATTCTTCACTTAAGTCTAATGTCCTTCCTCTCATGGTTTCTTTTCATTCCTTTGCAAGTTGCCTCATCTCTTAGAGATCTAAATGTTGAAGTGAAAGACTCGCTCCTTGCATAACTTCACTCTTATTGTGAATACTCACTGTCTACATGGCAACTGCTAGAATCTGACTGTCCAGTTTATTTATTTTACTTTTGTTTTAGAGAGCGAGAAATACACAGAATTAGCATGCCAGGGCTTCAGCCACTGAAATCCAACTGTAGACACTTGTGCCACCTAGTGAGCATATGCATTCTTGTGTTTGCCTCACCTTTGTGTGTCGGGCTTATGTGGGATCTGGAGAGTTGAACATGGGTCCTTAGGTTTCACAGGCAAGCTCCTTAACCGCTAGACCATCTCTCTAGCCCCCAGTTTGTTTGTTTGTTTGTTTCTATTTTCTCATTGTCTCTCTCTCTTTTTCTTTCTTTCTTTCTCTCTCTTTCTTTCTTTCCTTTCTTTCCCTCCCTCCTCTCCCTCCTTCCCTCTCTCCCTCTCCCTCTCTCCCTCCCTCCTTCTTCTCTCTTTCTTTCTTTCTTTCTTTCTTTCTTTCTTTCTTTCTTTCTTTCTTTCTTTCTTTCTTTCTTTCTTCAATTTTTTTTTTTTAAGATAGGGTCTCACTCTAGCCCTTACTGACCTGGAATTCATTCTGTAGTCTCAGGGTGGCCTCAAACTCATGGTGATCCTCCTACCTCTGCCTCTCAAATGCTGGGATAAAGGTGTGAGCCACTATGCTGGGCTCTTTTTTATTTTATTTTTATTTTATTTTTTAAATTTTTGAGGTAGAGTCTCACTCTATCCCAGGCTGACCTAGAATTCACTATTTAGTCTCAGAATGACCTTGAACTGATGACAATCCTCCCAGTGCCTCCTGCGTGCTGGGATTAAAGGTATGTGCCACCACGCCCAGCATGAAAGAAATATGTTTCTTTGACTTTAACTTTATTTGATGATTTTTGAGAAAGTCAGAGAGAGAGAGAGAGAGAGAGGCAGATAGAGTGAGAATGGGCATTTCAATAGATGGCCCCCAATATATTCAGTGTTTCATTAGTTTGTAGTTTGCATTGCAGCCACTTGGCTGGAGGCAGTTTCACTGGGATGGTCTTAAGGTATAGTGGTGGGTTTGAGATTTCAATCTAAAGATATGCAAAGTGTGCCTAGCTGGAGATCCTGAAGTGTGATATGCTGTGTGGCTTTTGGCTAGCTCTCTCTGTGTTTGGTCCTGTGAAAGCAGACTAGCTTCCACTGGATCTGTAAACTTCAATAAATATCCCTTCCTCCATAACTTTGCCTGGTCTGGAAGTTAATCTCAGCAAACCTGAAGCTGTCTGCTACAGAAATATGTTTCTTTAATTTTATTTATTCATTTTTGAGAAAGAGGGGTGGGGAGAGAGAGAGAGGCAGATAGAGTGAGAGAATGGGAGGTCAGGCATGCAGCCACTGCAGATGAACTCCAGATGCATGTGCACCCTTGTGCATCTGGCTTACATGGGTACTGGAACCTGGGTTCTTAGGCATCGCAGGCAAGTGCCTTAACCACTAGGCCATCTCTCCAGCTCCCAAATTTGAGGTATTCTTATGTCCTAGTATGTTCTGTAGACTAAAAGAAGAGAGAAACATTTCAGTGTTCAAACGATGCATTTACTTTTACTTACTTCTGTTTAGGTCCTTTTTTATTCAAATATATATTGCCTGTATATTTTTTTTTTTGTTGTTGTTGTTGTTTTTTTGGTTTTTCAAGGTAGGGTCTCACTCTGGCTCAGGCTGACCTGGAATTCACTATGTAGTCTGAGGGTGGCCTGGATCTCTCGGTGATCCTCCTACCTCTGCCTCCTGAGTGCTGGGATTAAAGGCGTGTGCCACCATGCCCGGCTATTGCCTGTATTTTTAATACAGCTTTAAAGGTTTATAGATAATTTCGTTCCCTGGTGTTGTTTTTAAAAATATTTTATTGATTTATTTGAGAGAAAGAGGGAGAGAAAAAGAGGCAGATGAGAGAGAGAGAGAGAGAGATGGGGTCAGGCATGCCAGGGCCTCTAGCCACTGCAAACAAAGTACAGATACGTGTGCCACCCCATTTGGCTCACATGAGTATTGGGGAGTCGATCCCATGTCCTTAGGCTTTGCAGGCAAGTGCCTTAATCATTAAGCCATCTCTCCAGCCCTTTTAAAATATATTTTTAAAATTTTTATTTATTAGTTTTTTTTTTGGGGGGGTCGAGGTAGGGTTTTCCTCTAGCCTAAGCTGACCTGGAATTCACTATGTAGTCTCCAGGTACCTTGAACTCACAGCGATCCTCCTGCCTCAGCCTCCCAAGTGCTGGGATTAAAGGCATATGCCACTATGTCCAGCTTTGCCCTGGTGTTTTTACTTAACATGGTGTGGCAGACAGCTTCAGGTTTGCTGAGATGAACTTCCAGACCAGGCACAGTTATGGAGGAAGGGATATTATTTATTGAAGCTTACAGATCCAGGGGAAGTTCCATAATGGCAAGAGAAGCAGCCTGTTCTCCACAAGGCCAAGCAAAGAGAGAAAAGCCAACCAGCCACCACAGCAAACAGAGCAAAAACTACAGCCAAAAGGTCACACAGCACACTTCAGGAACTCCTGCTAGGCACATTTGCATATCTTTACAATGGAATCTCAAACCATCATCACACCTTAAGACCGGGCCCCCAGTGACCTTGCCTCTAGCAAGGTGATTGCAGATGCAAACTATAACTAATAAAACGTTGAATATATTGGGGGACATATATTCAAACTACCACATTCCGCCCCTGGCCCCCAATATATTAACTCTTGGCCCCCAATAGATTTATAACTATCACACATGGTAAATTGTACTCAGTCCAATTTCAAAGGTTCTCACAGTCTTGATCAACTTAAGATAGTGAGTACTGTAAAATCAAACAAGTTAAATACTTTTAACATGTAAAGGCACAGAGTAAACGTTTTAACTGATATAAGGCATAGCAAGGAGAGACTAGAATAATGCAAACTCAACCACCATCAGCAGTCATCAAACTTCTGCAGTTCAAGTTCAATATAACCAGAGACTAACAGTCTCTAGGTTTTCCAATTCCACCCCTCCAGCTGGGCAGAGTCGCCAGGGAAAACTTTCATCCCATGGCAACACTGCACTCCATGGTAGCCCTTTTGCACAGTCCTGGTATATCCAAAACATCTTCAGGTCTCCATGCAAACCACGGTCCATCTTCCAAAAGGCTCTTCCAGCCTATTCCTCAGGGACTTCATGCCCTGCCTTCATGCTGCATCTCAGCAGTGGCTCCTGGAACCGTGTGCAACTCATGACCACTCCATGCATTTTTCATGCTTCCAAAACTAATACCAGGTGTGCAGGACACAGCCATATTCTTAATCCAGGGACAAAATAACTCATAGCCTTGAAAAGCAGGTTCCTTCTCCAGTCAGCTCTTTCCAAGAATTTGCATTTTTAACAGCCTTTTCTCAGGCATCCTCTCCATTGTTTTAATGTAAATCAAGTCAGGCCACCTTCCTTCCACCTTCCTTAAGATTGCTAATGCGTTGACAATAGCAGCTCCAGTAACCTAAAACCAGTCTCATTGCCTCTACTTTTAACTTGCTTGAGGTTTTCCATCTTAAAATCTTAAAATCTCAGTCCGATATCTTTAGCCAAGCACATCAGTCCATTACAAATTTAAGTTTGGTCAAACACTCTGGGCCTGGATAGCGGAACATAGCCATCCCTTATGCCAGTAGACCAGTTCCAACAAAGTCCTCTGCCGTCTTTCCTTCCCCTTAGAAACCTCATAAGCCAAGCCTCGAAGTTCAGTACTATCTGCACTTAGCATTCTCAAACTCTCATCAGAATAGTCCATAAAACTTGGCTTACCACTCCAGAAGGCATCTTCAGTTGCAAGCACCAAGTCCATGCCCATTCCTCTAAAACAAAGGTTCCAAAAGACGAAGATCCACACGGTCAGGTTCATCTCACCCCACACTCCTCGGTACCACTTTACTGTAGCAGACAGCTTCAGGTTCGCTGAGATGAACTTCCAGACCAGGCACAGTTATGGAGGAAGGGATATTATTTATTGAAGCTTACAGATCCAGGGGAAGTTCCATAATGGCAAGAGAAGCAGCCTGCTCTCCACAGGGCCAAGCAGAGAGAGAAAAGCCAACCAGCCACCACAGCAAACAGAGCAAAAACTACAGCCAAAAGGTCACACAGCACACTTCAGGAACTCCTGCTAGGCACATTTGCATATCTTTACAATGGAATCTCAAACCATCATCACACCTTAAGACCGGGCTCCCCAGTGACCAAAACGTTGAATATATTGGGGGACATATATTCAAACTACCACACATGGTATATACTTTCTTTGAGTTTATATGTGGTCATCATTTGTTGTATTATATTTTATTGTAAGTTTAGTTAGGTCAGCTTCATTCTTTTTTTAATTAAAAGATTTTATTTTTACTTATTTATTTGAGACAGAGAGAGGGAGAGGGGGAGGGTGAGAATGGGCACACCAGGGTCTCTAGCCACTGCAGACGAACTCCAGACGCATGTGCCCCCTTGTGCATCTGGCTTATGTGGGACCTGGAGAATTGAACCAGGGTCCTTAGGCTTCACAGGCAAACACCATAACTGCTAAGCCATCTCTCCAGCTCAAGTCAGCTTCATTCTTGAAAATACCCAGACCAGAATTTTTTTGGAAATGGTTTCTTTTCTTCAAAAGTTTAATGAAATATTAATTTGAAGTAACAATAAATCATAATTTATAAGATATGTATATGTTACAAATGATTTTTGTATATTTGCAATATATTTTAACACTTGAAATAGAGAAATGGATAATCTGTGTCCTTCCAGGGCATAAAATTTATAATATAAATTATTACACTGTCAAGGGGAAAGAGATAGGCTGGCTTTCTTTTCCTTTTCCTTTTCTCCCCTCTCTTCCCCTCCCCTTCTTTTCTTTTTTCTTTCTTCTTTTCTTTTTTTAGAGAGAGAGAGAGAGAGAGAGAGAGAGAGAGAGAGAGAGAGAGAGAGAAAATTGGCCTGCCACCTCAGCCCCTGAAATCGAACTCCAGATGCTTGCGCCACCTAGTGGGCATGTGCAACCTTGTTCTTGCCTCACCTTTGTGCATCTGGCTAATGTGGGATATGGAGAGTTGAACATGAGTCTTCGGCTTCACAGGCAAGCGCCTTAACTACTAAGCCATCTCTCTAGCCCAGGACTGGTTTTCTTTATCTCAGTAGATCAATAAGGAATGCACTTTAGTTGACTTGTAGAAATAGTGTTGTCTTATCTGTTGGCTGATATTAGTTTGAAAGAATGAAGAGATGATAAGTTAAATTAATTACATAATAAAAGCTCCCTTACCTTTGGGCAGACCTGAAACCAAGTAAATCAAAGTGTTTTTTTTCCCATATGGTTAATAGATTCAAGTAATGTGTTAGTTTCCTTAATGTTTTCCTCCTTTTCAGTTAACATACAATATGTAAGAAGAGAATGCTGTGGAAATTACAGATTTTTATTAATAATGTTTTAGATAATGGATACCATCTATCAAACATTCTGAATAATAGAATGACTCAAATGGTAGTTATAAATGTTTGGATTTCAGGCAAGGTTAATACTCTCAAACTTATTTAGGCAAATAAACATGATTTTCTAAACCATTCCATTGAAAATTAAATCATAATCAGCACTTTGAATGTGATAAAGCTTCATTTAAAAACATTTCCCCTAACATCATGTTTATCTGCACATGAGTTTGCTTAATGCCACAGAACCATTTACTTCAAACTAGTAAAATTATTTCATTATAATACATATTATATAGAGGCTGGAGAGATGGCTTAGTGGTTAAGGTGCTTGCCTGAAAACTCTAAGGACCCGTGTTTCACTTTCAAGGTCTCATGTAACCAAACGCACAAGGTGAAGCAAGCATGCAAGGTCACACATGCACACAAAGTGGTGCTTGCGTCTGGAGTTTGATTGCACTGGCATGCCAATTCTGTCTCTCTCCCTACCATGCTTTCATTTAAAAAATTACAAAAATATATATATCATATATTATTAATATTTTTTTCCAAAAATATAAGTTACTATGTATTGTTATTCAATATGTAATGAAATATAATTGCATGTAATAAGACTTTATTGGCTGCAGATTTTTTAAGGCTCTGTTAAAACAGAGCTTGATGGTTGTTGCACCACCAGAGGGCACTCCATTATCATATTTCTTTCTGTATTTGGCTTAGTTTTTTTTGTTCTGATGCTGATTGTGTGTGTGTGTGTGTGTGTGTGTGTGTATAAAGATTATTTATTTATATGAGAGAGGGGGTGGATAGAGAGAGAATGGGTGCACCAGGGCCTCCAGCCACTGCAAACAAACTCCAGATGAATGGGTCACTTTGTGCATCTGCCATATGTGGGTACTTGGAAATGGAGCCTCAAACTGGTGTCCTTAGGCTTCATAGGCAAGCTCTTAACTGCTAAGCCATCTCTCCAGCCCCATATACACACACACACACACACACACACACACACACACACACACACATATATGTTTTTTTTTAATGAGAAAGTGAGAGGGCCTCCAGCCACTGAAGTCGAACTCCAGATGCGTGTGCCACCATGTACACATGTGCGAACTTGTGCACTTGTGTCACTTTGTGCATCTGGCTTACGTGGGACCTGGAGAGCTGAGTGTGAGTCTTTAAGGCTTCACAGGCAAGCACCTTAACTGCTAAGCCAACTCTCCAGCCCAGTTGTTTTTTTTTTTTTTTTGTAGAAGGCAAAAACAACAGTTTTTTGAGTACAAGTTTTCCATATATATATATATATATATTTTTTTTTTTTTTTGGTTTTTAGAGGTAGGGTCTCACCACTCTGGCCCAGGCTGACCTGGAATTAACTTTGTAGTCTCAGGGTGGCCTCAAACTCACAGCAATCCTCCTACCTCTGCCTCCCAAGTGCTGGAATTAAAGGCGTGCGCCACCACGCCCGGCAAGTTTTCTATTTTTATCTTCAGTATAGACATAGTGTTTTGAAAATACCTATGTGATTTCAGAAGAACAGTAGCATTCTTACTTCACAAATATTTGACTATTCTGTTTGTAAGGCAATCTAGGAGATCAAAAGAAAGAATAGTCTTTGCTTCATGTGACAAACCTAAGAGGATGTAGTTGTCTGAAAGTCTCTTCTTTTATTACACTATTACATAATCTATTTAAAAGCTCATTATTTATATAAAACTGTCATATTCCATGAATCTGCCTCCCCCTTCTGTGTTTTCCTATGTAGCTCACGGGGGCAGGCATCACACTCTGTTCTCCTGCTGCAGCCTCCTGAGAACTTGGATTGCAGATGTGCACCAACAAGGCAGCAACATTTATACTTCTTTTTTGTGTTTTAAGGTAGTGTCTTGCTCTAGCCCAGGCTGACCTGGAATTCACTCAGGGTGGCCTTGAACTCTTGGTGATCCTCCTACCTCTGCCTCCCAAGTGCTGGGTTTAAAGGCATGTGCCACCATGCCCGGTGTAACATTTATACTTTTAATTGTTTGGCATTATGGAGAAAAATTTTGAGACTGGTTCTAGGTTGGCTACCTAAGAGTTAACCTAAAAACTTATCAAAAATATGGAATAATTTAATAAGCAAAATATTCAGTAACAATAAAATCTCTTTCTTAACCTCACAGTGTCGGCAGTTACCATAAAGGAAACATTGATAGGGGAGGCCAAGGTAGGAGGATCACTGTGAGTTTGAGGCCAGCTTGGAACTTCAGAGTGAGTTCCAGGTCAGCCTGAGCTATAGTGAGATCCTACATCAAAAAAATAAAAATGGGGCTGGAGGGATGCCTTAGTGTTTGAGGTGCTTGCCTGCAAAGCCAAAGGACCCAGGTTTGATTCCCTAGGATCGACATAAACCAGATGCACAATATGGCACATGTGTCTAGAGTTTGTTTATAATGGCTGGAGGCGCTGGCGTGCTCATTCTCTCTCTCTCAAAGATAAAAATACTGTTTTTAAAAAGTAGCTGTTCCTTCACTCATTCAGTTGCAATTTATTTATAAAATAGTAAAAAAGTAAAATAAAAACAGTAGACAAAGTTTTTACATCAGTATAGTCTTAATTTCTCTTATATGTAAAGAGCTCCAAAAATTAAACCCCAAAATTAGGTGAGCAATTTGTAAGTGAAAAAAAGAAACATACATTCCAAAACATTGGAAAATATTCTTAGCCTTTTGAAGAGAAGAAATTCCAGAGAGACTCTATTATAGTCAAGTTTGCATTGCTGGCAGAAATCACCTGGCCAAGAGCAGCTTGTGGGGAAAAAAAGTTTATTTTGGCTTCAGGCTCGAGGGGAAGCTCCATGATGGCAGGGGAAAACAATGGCATGAGCAGAGGATAGATATCACCCCCTGGCCAACATAAGGTGGACAACAGCAACAGGAGAGTGTGCTAAACACTGGAAAGGGGAAACTGGCTACAATACCCACAAGCCTGCCCCCAACAATACACTGCCTCCAGGAGGCATTAGTTCCCAAATCCATCAGCTGGCATTCGCAAAACCTAAGTTTATGGGGGACACCTGAATCAAACTACCACATTTCACCCCTGGCCCCATAAATGATGTAAAATGCAATGATTCATCCAATTTTAAAAGTCCTCATAGTCTTTATCAATTCTAATGATGTTCAAACATCCCCATAATACATGGTCTTTTAACTGAGCCATAATCAAAAAAATCTCCAAAAACCCCATAATGGCACAGAGTAAACACACTGCAAAAGATGGCATTAAGCATAGCAAAGAAATATTCAACCAATACAAGATTTAAACAGGGCAAAAATCAAACTCTGGAGTTCCAAATCCAGCAACTCTAGTCAGTGACAAATCTCCAAGTCCGATAATTCTAACCAGTGACAAGTCTCTGGAGTTGCAATTCTGCCCCTCTAGCTGGGCTACTCACAGTCATGGAAAACTTCATCCAGGGCCAGCAGCTTTCCTTAGCAGCCATCTCATGGTCCTGGCATCTCCCTTGGGTCTCCACTGCAACCCATGGTCCATCCTCTGGGCTCCATCAGGTTCCATGCAGGCATCCAGCAAACCTGCTTCACACTGCCCATGGCCATTTCCAAAACACAAGACTGCGTTACAAACTCAATGACCCTCTCTTTCCTGCATTTCTTATACTCCACAATACCAGGTAGGGTGCCAATTTGTTAATGGGGGGGGGCATAAAACAGACTTTGAAGAATAGGACACTCCTTCATTCTTCCTGTTGGCCCAGTGTAGGTCAGCTGGCCCAATCTCAAAGGTGGTAATTTCTCATATAATTGCAGCTGAAGGGGCAGAAGTTTCAGCTCAAAGATTTCATTTCTGTGCCACATCCCTCTATACATACCAGTCTGTTTCTATGCACCACAACCCTGTACAAAGTCTCAGGATGCAGGCATAACAGCAACCCTCTCACACAAACTGTTTCAAGCCCAGTCCAGGCAAAGATCTTTCTCACCCTCATACGCCAAACCCCATAGTTCTTACTGCATTCAGGTCTTTCAACTCTGACCAGAGTAGTCCATCAAGCTGTACTTACAGTGCTGCAAAGTGTCTCTTAGGCCAAGGTTTCAAATCCTTTCACATTCCAATTGAAAATCAGCTCTAAAAGGCCAAAGCCACACAGTCAGGTGTCTAGCAGCAATGCTACTCTGGATACCAGCTATTACTGTTGCAGTCAGGTTTGCATTGCTGGCAGAAATCACCTAACCAAGAGCAGCTTGTGGGGGAAAAAAGGTTTATTTTGGCTTACAGACCTGAGGGGAATCTCTACAATGGCAGGGGAAAATGATGGCATGAGCAGAGGTTGGACATCACCCCCTGGCCAAAATAAAGTGGACATCAGGAACAGGACAGTGTGCCAAACACTGGCAAGGGAAAACTGGCTATATAATACCCATAAGCCTGCCCCCAACAATACACTGCCTCCAGGAGGCTTTAATTTCCAAATGCCATCAGCTCGGGAACCTAGCATTCAGAATACTTAAGTTTATGGAGGACACCTGAATCAAACCACCACAGACTTCTAACACCCAAGTGAAAATGTGGGTGCAGCCTTTTGGGAGTACAATTTTTCCTCAACAAATTTAAACTATGTTTTTATTCTGTAACTCCATTTCTTGAAAAAATTCCTTCCTGAAAGATTTTCCAATAACACAAAGATATATATACAAGAAAGTCTCTTATAACATACACAGTAGGAAAAAGTTTAAACCAACCCAGTGTCTTTATCATTAGAGTTAATGAGTGGTTAAATAAATAAATTATAAGGTTGGAGAAATGGCTTAGCAGTTAAGGCACTTGCCTGAAGAGCCAAAGAAAGGACCTAGGTTCAATTCCCCAGGACCCACATAAGCCAGATGCACGAGGTGTTGCATGTGTCTAGAGTTTGTTTGCAGCAGCTGAAGGCCTTGGTGCACCCATTCTCTCTCTCTCTCTGCCTTTTTCTTTCTCTCTCTCAAAAAAATACAATAAAATTAAATAACTTATAGATCTGTGTATTACCTGATTAATTTACTTACCAAAACGTGGAATTGTCAAAGCATATTGTCACTAAAGTGTTTTATATTATATTTATTACAAATTATAAAAGCTTTTGTTATACATGTAGAGATAGCTATATGTATTTATAAGCATAAAATATTTTGAAGGATACTCATAACAATACTAAAACTGGTTCTCTCTAGGGTGGACAGTGAAATGGACTATTGTTTTAATTTTATGTAGTTAGCATGTATTATATAAATTGTGTAAGGAAAATTATTCATTATCAGACTTTGGAATTGATGTTTCATCATAATCTGTGTGTGAAGACAAAACTATTTAGTTTATAAGAGAAGCACCTTTCTCCAGTGTCTTTGAATGAAATCAGTTCCACTTTGTATAGCATATCAAAGTCTATAGTATTTTTTTAAGTTTTTCCTCAGTTTTGGTTTTTTATTTCTCCCATTGATTTTTTTCTTTTGTTTATCCGAGATAGGGTCTCACTGTAGGGCTGACTTGGAATTCACTATGTAGTTTCAGGCTAGCCTCAAACTCACAGCAATCCTCCTACCTCTGCCTCCTGAGTGCTGGGTTTAAAGGCAAGTGCCAACACAGCTGGCCCTATTTCTTTCTTTTTTTTTCTTTTGGTTTTTCAAGACAGGGTCTCACTGTAACTCAGGCTGACCTGGAATTTACTATGTAGTCTCAGGCTGGCTTTGAACTCATAGTGATCCTCCTACCTCTGCTTCCTGAGTGCTGGGATTAAAGGCATGTACCACCATGCCCAGCTTTGACCCTATTTCTTTGTTTATTTACTTAATAAAAAATTTTTTTGAGGTAGAGTCTCACTCACTCTAGCCCAGGTTGACCTGGAATTCACTATGTAGTTTTAGGGTGGCCTTGAACTCAAGGTGATCTTCCTACCTCTGCCTTCCAAGTGCTGGAAACATAGGTGTGCGCCACCATGCTGGGCTAATTCTTTTTCTTTCTTCCTTTCTTTTTTTAGAGAGAGAGAGAAGGAGAGAGAGAGAATTGGTGCGCCAGGGCCAGCCACTGCACTTGAACTCCAGGCACTGGCACCACCTAGTGGCCATGTGTGACCTTGCACTTGCCTCACTTTTGTTCATTGGCTAATGTGGGATCTGGAGAGTGGAACATGGGTCCTTAGGCTTCACAGGCAAGCGCCTTAATTGCTAAGCCATCTTGCCAGCCCTATTTCTTTATTTTTATTTTAAAAGAGTTACAGTAGTATTGGCTTTACCTCTTAAATTTTTATAAATTTGGAATTTTGAAATGAGGACCTTAAAGTCTTTACCTAATTTGTAGTTTTACTTTTTGCCCAGGCCCATCAAGCTCCAGTGAAAAAAATGAATCCTGGAGAAGAGAAGAGAAGACTGTTTGAGGTATAATGACATATCTGCTTAAGCTTTACAAAAACAATTATTAAAACAAGCAGAGCTGTTACAGATGAGTTTAATACAAAAAAAGTTCCCCAAAAACCCATATGGCACAGAATAAACATCCACACTGCAAAAGATGGCATTGGGTATAGCAAAGAAATATTCAACCAATACAAGATTTAAAACAACTAAGGCAAACATCAAACTCTGTAGCTCCAAATCCAACAACTCTAGCCAGTGAAAAATCTCCAAGTCTGGTAATTCGAACCAGCAACAAGTCTCTGAAGTTCTAATTCTGCCCTTCCAGCTAGGCTACTACGCACAGTCCTGGAAAACTTCATCCAGAGCTGGCAGACTTCCTTAGCAGCCATCTCGTGGTCCTAGAAGCTCCAATGGGTCTCCACTGCAATCCACAGTTCATCCTCAGTGCTCCACAGGGTCTCCACGCAAGGCATCCACCAAACCTGCTTCACACAGCCCATGGCCATTTCCAAAATAGAAGACCACATTGAAACTTAATGACCCTATCTTTTATGCATTTCTTATACTCCACAATACCAGGTAGGGTGCCAATTTGTTAATGCAGGGGGAATAAAACAGACTTTGAAGAACAGGATGTCTTTGTTGAGCACTCAGGCCCCTTCAATCTTTCCCAAAGAGTCTACATTTTTTTTGATTTTCTCTTACCCCAGTCACAGATCAGCTGGCCCAATCTCAGTGATCCTTGTAATCTCTCAGTTCTTACATTAAAGCAGGCACCAGCAGTTTGGGCCTAAAAATTTCTTTCTGAAATTTTGCCTTTAATAATCCCTCTGCACACACTGGTCAACGTTTCTATCATTAAAGCAATTTGAACAAGTTCTCAGGATGCAGGCCTTCGATTATAGAGATCTTGGTGTACCAATTCTCTCTCTCATAAAAAATGTAAAAAAAAAATACATATGTATATACTCATAAGCAAGCTGTGCGTTACTTCTAAACCACATGTATTCCAGCTTCCAAGAACAGAACCTTATGAACTGTATAATGCAAGCTTATTTCTAAACTTGATAATTAAGACCATATTTTTCCATATATATGTATGCAAATATATATGTGAATTTAGTGACATTTTAATGTTTTTCAAAATATGTCTTATTTATTTACGTATCTGAGAGAGAGAGAGAAAGAGGGAGAGAGAGAAAGACAGAGAGAGTGGGTGCACCGGGACCTCCAACCACTGCAAACGAACTCTAGATACATACACCTCCTTGAGCATCTGGCTTACGTGGGTCCTGGGGAATCAAACCAGCGTCCTTTGGCTTTCAGGCAAATGCCCTAACTGCTCAGCCATCTTTTCCAGCACCATTTTAATGTTTTTGTCAAATTAAATTATTCTTTACTGTTAGTAACCAAGTATGCTCCTTTTTGATTATTAATGAAGTAAAGTACTTTACTTTTGGTTATATATTTATTAATGTGTTCAAGTGAAGTAATAGCTTTTGGAAAGTTAAGCACTGAAATTTACTTTTTCTCTTGGGAATAGTGCAGGCCTTTTAGGCCTCGTAAGATAAACATGTGAGAGCTCTTTGTTTAATCCCTAGGCTCCCTTTTTTGGCAGTGGAGGGGCTGTGGCTCCATCACCTTGTTCTCGAGGGCAGTATGAGCATTACCATGCCATTTTTGATCAAATGCAGCGACTAAGAGCGGAAGATAATGAAGCAAAGTGGAAAGAAGAACTGCATGGTCGAGGGCTTCTAGACAGGTAGGACTGCGTTCTGCAGAGTTGCTTGTCTTTGCTTCACAAAAAGCAATGAAAGTCATTGTGCATATTTATCTACAGAGGAGTTCCACCTGGAGTTCGTCCAGGATTTCGTCACCATTTCCCCGATGCTGATGCTATTAGAACAACTTTGAACACATTGAAGGCCGTGTCTAGACAAGCCAGTGCAAGCAGGTTGGACTGTGCTGACCCATGTGTTCATCCTGTGTGTACTTTTGTGTCTTGTCATCTATAGCTTAGTATCACACTTGTACATGTTTTCTCCATTGTTTACACAGAAAAGTTTTGCTTCTTAGATGTAATAATTTTGTCAGATACAAATTTGACCCTTGATTCCATTATGACAAATGTGTAGCTCTTCAATTCAGCCTGATTATTGTGGCATATTTTTATGTTTAGAGTGAACATACCACTGACAGAAACATGTGATAACTTTTAGCCAACATATGGTTGTAATAATTCATCCATTTGCTTTAAATACATCAGAGCATAACTTTAAATAGAATCACACTTTTAACAAAACTCCAAAGCATATTTTTTGTCTTTTGCTCATTCCTTAGCAGCCCATTTTTCTCTTTGTTGTCTTAAAATGGTTCCTCTTCACATTCATCTCTTATTTGTACCTCTTTGTGGTCTTTTTCATCAGATTTTTCCATTGAATTAATCTAATAATGGTAATTTGCAGTAACTATAATTTGCATAGCTCTTTTTTATGAGTATGCATTTTTAAAGATATTTCTGTTTCATAAAATGTTCTGGTGAGTTAGGGAAGAATAGGTAGCATCTTATGAAAATTTAATTATATCAACTTGCTTTAAAAAATTTTTTAATGCTTTTATTTATTTATTTATTTATTTATTTATTTATTTATTTATTTATTTATTTATTTGAGAGACAGTGGCAGATAGACTGAAAGAGAATGGGCGTGCCAAGGCCTCCAGCCACAGCAAATGAACTCCAGATGCATGTGCCACCATGTGCATCTGGCTTTACGTGGTCCTGGGGAATGAAACCTAGGTCCTTTGGCTTTGCAGACAAGTGCCTTAACTGCTAAGCCATTTCTTCAGCCCCTTTCTTGCCATTTGAAAGTGTCATAAAAATGTATGATTTCTGGCTGGAGAGATGACTTAGCAGTTAAGGCACTTGTCTGCAAAGCCAAAAGACCCAGGTCCAATTCTCCAGTGCCCATGTAAAGCCAGATGCACAAGGTGGCACATATGTTTGGAGTTTGTTTGCAGTGGCTGGAGACCCTGACATGCCTATTCTCTATCTGTACCCTCCCCATGTCTCTCTCTCCCTCTCAAATAAATAAATAAATGTACTTTAAAATATGATTACTTTCTCCATTATAAAAAAGTGATCAGAATATTCTTAGGTGTATTTTTTCAAAGTAAATGTCCTGGGGGAGGGGTTAGAGCTCAGGGGCTGAGCACTTGCTTTAGGTTATGTAAGACCCTATGTTTAATCCTTAGTATTTGGGGGGGGGGAAGAGGTTGTAGCAAAGACAAATGTATCTGGAATATGGTATGTAAATAAGGTAAGTGTAAGATAACATTATAAATTATCTGCAGAATTCCATGGTGTGAAACTGATTGTCTGCACATTTTTAAAGGCTATAGACTCATTATGTGCCTTTTTTGATGAATGGGAAAGAAAGTATTTTCTTTGAGGTATTAGGTAGATGGCTTGGTAGATAAAACACTCACTGCTTAAGCCTGAGTACCTGAATTTGAACATATCCCCTTTCTACAAATGCCTAACTAACCTTTTGCTAAACTGAGAAATCTACATCGAGCCATTACCACACACAGTCCCTTGGTTTGTTTACATTGTGGCTCACTCTCCATGGTATACATTCGAGTTTTCACAAATGTACTTACATGTGCCTGCCATTAGAGTATCACACTACATAGTTCCACTAACCTAAAAATCTTCTACCTCTTTCTCCCTTCTCCTACCTAACGCCTGGCAAACACTGATTATTTTACTGTTTCCAGTTTCATTTTTCCAGAAGCAATATGGGGCCTTTTCAGATTGGCTTTTCCCATTTAGTAACATGCATTTAAGTTACTTTGATAGCTTTTCATGACTCAATGGTTCATTTCTTTTTAGCTTTCTTTGATAATCCAGTGTAAGGCTACACCACAGTTCATTTGCCATTAATCTGCTGAAGGGTATATCAGTTGCTTGCAAGCTATGGCAATTATATATAAAGCTTATAAAAACACCTGTATAAAGGTTTTTTGTGGACATCAGCTTTTAACCCATTTAGGCAAATATGCCAAAGAGCATGAGTGCTGGATCCGAGTTTCACTGTAGCACAGGCTGATGTGGAAATCACTCTGTAGTCCCAGACTGGCTTGAACTCTTGGTGATCCTCCTACCTCAGCTTCCCAGGTGTTTGGATTAAAGGTATCTTAACTTGGCTCGTTGTTCTGAATTTTCCCCAAATAGTTCTTCAAAAAATTAGTCTGTTTTGTGTAGGTTATTAAAATTTTTTAAAATAATTTTTTGTTTACGTTTCTTTATCTGAGAGTGACAGAGAGAGAAAGAGGCAGAGAGAGAGAGAGAGAGAAAGAAAGAGAGAGAGAGAAAAGGGTCACACCAGGGCCTCCAGCCACTGCAAATGAACTCCAAATGCATGTGCCGCCGTGTGCATCTGGCTTACATGGGTACTGGGGAATCGAGCTTTGAACCGGGAACCTTGGCTTACCAGGTAAGCACTTGGCTATGAAGCCTATCTCTCCAGCCTGGTTATTAAATTTTTTAGCATATAGTTGCTCCTAATATTTCTTACCTATTCTTTGTTTATTGTCTGTCTGTTTTTTTTTTTTTTTTTTTTTGGTCTCACTTTAACCCATGCTAGTCTGGAACTCACTTTGCAGTCTCAGGCTGGCCTCAAACTCACAGTGATCTTCCTATCTTCCTACCTCTGCCTCCTAAGTGCTAGGATTAAAGGAGTCTTAACTATTCTTTTAGTATCCATCAAACTGTTATTCTTAGCTCTTTTAAAAACTTTTTGAATTATTAGTCTTTTCAGATAATCAGTTTTTGGTTTTACTTTAAAACAAATTTTTTTTGGAGCCCAACAGACTGGCCTCCCCCAATGTGAGAGAGACTGAGAATTGCCATTCCCGGGCCTCCAGCCACTATAATCCAACTCCATACACAAGCACCACTTGGTGTACATGTGAGACCTTGCATGCTTCTGTCACCTTGTGCGTCTGGCTTACATGGGACCTGGAGAATTGAACATGGATCTTTAGGCTTCACAGTCAAGCACCTTAACTGCTAAGCCATCTCTCCAGCCCAGTTTTACTGATTTTTATCTGTTGACTTTTTTCTACTCTGAATTTCACTGAGTTTCCTGTTTCCAATTTCATTGACTTTCCTGGGTACTTTTTGTTTGTGTATAGCTTAAGTTGATCTCCAACTTGCTATGTAGCTGATACTGTCCTTGAACTCCTGATTTTTTTGCCTCAGGAGAAAGTAGGAATTATAGGCATATGCCACAATGCCCAGCTTATATTTTTTATTATTTCTTTTCTTCTACTTGTTTTGGATTTAACTTGCTCTAACTTCCTGGAAAAAAAAATGAGATGACTGATTTTAGATCTTTCTTTTATAATAATTAAACTCAGTGCTAGAAAGTTCCCAATTAGCGTGATCTGTCTCCATCTTCTTTATGTTTTAATCTATATGTGCCTTCCTATCTGAGGTGGACTTTTGTAGACAATATATATTTGGGTTTTTCTGTTTTAATTTATTTTATGTGTGTGGGGGGTATGGTATCCCATACTTGCTTGCCTACAGAGGGGGCCAGAGTGCTCTTTTTAAAAGAGACTTCTAGAAAAATGTTGATGTTATCTTTTAGCATCAAGAAGTCAATTTATTTCTTTTATAACCATAGGATATATGCTGTAATAGCTTAAGACAGAATAAAATAGTTTCAAAAATTATCATGTTGGGCTGGAGAGTTGGCTTAGTGGTTAAGGTGTTTGCCTGCAAAGCCAAAGGATCCCGGTTTGATTCTCCAGGACCCACGTAAGTCAGATGCACAAGGGGCCATATGCATCTGGAGTTTGTTTGTAATGGCTGGAGGTCCTGGTGTGCCCATTCTCTTTCTCTGTGTCTCTGCCTCTTTCTTGCTCTCAAATAAACTAATAAATAAAATATATTTTTTAAAAATTAGCATGTTGGAATATGTTAAGATTTGCTTCTTCCTAAAAGCTTATAGATAAGGACACAAAAGTCATCACATGGCTATAATGTAATTTTACTATAAAAATAGAAGTCATCAAACTGGTATGATACTTTAAAAACAAAATGTCCGGGCTGGAGAGATGGCTTAGTGGTTAAGCACTTGCCTGTGAAGCCTAAGGACCCCAGTTCGAGGCTCGATTCTCCAGGACCCACGTAAGCCACAAGGTGGCGCACACATCTGGAGTTCATTTGCAGTGGCTGGAGGCGCTGACATGCCGTTTTTCTCTCTCTCTCTCTACCTGCCTATTTCTGTATCTCTCTCAAATAAATAAATATTAAAATATTTAAAAAACAAAAAAACAAAATGTCCTTACCTCTCATAGCTTGTGGCCAGTTGGAAAAAACTATTGAACTATTTTATGGATGATATTCTTCAAAGTGCATCACCTCCACACTGATACTCATTGTCCTGTATTTATTTACATGTAACTGTAAGCATTTTTCAGTCATGGATCTAATAATTTTCTGCCCTTCAAACTTAAGCTATTATCTTTGTCTCTTAGTGTTTTGGTTTATCTTCCTTTTATCTTCTAATTATCTTTTATGTCTTTCTTTTTAATGGTGTTTTCTTTGCCAAATGCAAGAATGCTTATGATGTTGTTTTTTTTAAAATCTCAGAAGCTGATTACTGTGCCAACTTCCTTACGGTTATTAACCAAAGATTCACTGATAGGGAGCCTACAAGTCAAAAATTGCATGTTGGGCTTCATGTGTCAAGCCAAAGGCAAAATGCAGGCACAGTAAAAATACTATGTAAATTATCTTCAGTTATATTTACATTTATGAAACAATTTAATTTTGTGCTTAGCCTTGGATTTCATTTCAAGGATATCTCAAGCCTAGCCAAATATTCCAAAGTCTGAAAAAAAAAAATCCAAAACATTTCTTGTCTGAAGCATTTCAGGTAAGAGACCCTTAACTGGTACCTTCTTATGCTCTCTCATGTGCCCAGGAAAATCACTCATGCACAGTGTAATTAACAAAGCCAATCCTCTTCCTTCTTGTTTCAGCTCTCATATCATACTTTGTTGTCTTTTTCATGATCTGTTTACCATTATGGTGTTTTCATTTCATGAATTTAGTTTGTTTTGAAGTCTTTTAAATGGTTTCCAAGCATAGTAAGCTTCATTCATCTGTTTAAAGAGGATGTGTAGTCATGAGTCAGACATTAAAGAATCAACATTATATATTAAGTAATATTATTTAATCAGAAACACACATGAAAGTAAGTTATATATTAATACTTGGTTAATGAGATGTGACAGGCCTGACAGGAATCTAACCCTCTATTTCCTCTAGGAACAGTGTTGCTCAGTTTTCATTAACTCAGTGTTCATGCCAAGTTAGTAGAACGTAGCTGCTAAAAATAATGATAACTGACTATACTATTTATTCATCTACTGATCAATGTTGAGAGACAGGCAGTAGTATTCTTGCTGTTTTATCGATCTAGAAATGAGATAGTATAACTAAGTAATTTGTTATAGTTGCATAGCTATTAGTAAAACCAGGAATTGAACCTGAACAGTTTGGTTCCTAAGCTTACCTAACTGTTGTTGCCATTACTAAGGCTTCAGACATTTTACAAGGAACAATTAAAGAAGCCATCTGTAAAGAAAGCATGGTTAAAGGAACAAGCTTAGAAGCATTGGACGGCTTATCATGTAGAGGGAGAATTAGTAGACATCTTTATGCTTCAGGTAGGGTGAATTACTATGATGCAGAGAAGTAGATTGCAAACCAATAGAAAAGCTGTTCAAGGGGTGGCCCTTCATGAGCGTTAATGAATGTCTTCAAATGGAAAGTATTAATCTAAGGCTTAAATGACAGTATGTCAGGTATTTATATGGGAATATTCAATGAAAAGTGGACTGGGTGATACCTAAGTTCTCCTCCAGTTTGGATATTATGATTCTTCTGTCTTATTTGTATTCATGAAGGTGTGGTGTGGTGTGTGTTTGCGTTATATATAAGTGTGTATGCAGATGAACATGCCAGCCAGAGAAGATCAAGTGTTCTTCCACATTCATCCTCATATTTTCTAGAGATGTAGTCTCTAGAGCTGCCATTTTTGGTCAGATGGGCTGACCAGCAAACCCCAGTGATCCTCCAATCTCTGCTTCCCACAATACTGAGGTTACAGGCATGTATGACCATGCCCAACTGTTTTTGTTGGAGTTGGAGAATCAGAGTAAATCAGAACTTCACTGGTCATACTTGCATAGTAAGTGCTCTTCACTGTGCTATCTCCCCAGTTCATATTTGTAGTCATGGCCTGTCTTCAACTACATAGAACAAAAAAAATCCTCTCACCTGAGCATTACAAATGGCTGGGATTACAACTGTGTGCCACTGTGCCTCCCTTCCTTTATTTCCCTTCCCTTCCCTTCCTCTTTTCCTTCCTCCTTTCTTCCCTCCCTTCCTATTTTCTGTGTGTGTATGAGGGGTGGGGGAGAGGAAGCCCACATAGTGCTCATGTGGCAGATAACTCTGGATGACATTCCTCACCTTGCACCTTGTTTGAGGCAGGGTCTCTCATTGTTTACCACTTGTATTTGCTGTCCCCCTTACCATCAAGCTTCTACTTAGTGGCCATTTGTCCACGCTGTCCTAATGGCTTCTTTGTAATTTATATGTCATTTTCATTCTTGCTCAGTTCTTTTCCCTGATTGAAGCTGAATCACCAGTTGGAAAATCTATCAGCCTTTAGGACTCTCAAATTCTCTTTCCTCTTTTATCTCTTAACATACCTCTTGTGTTAGCTTCATGATATAAGGACTTCAAGCCTGTACAGCTGTGATATAATAGATTATTGTGTCTCTTCACGTGTGGATTTTTAGAGTGCTCTTACTCTTCCAAGTCTTCTCCTTTGTGTTTCTTATATAATTTGGTTAAAGCTGGTAATTCTGTTCCATTAGGTAGACAATATGTCCCTTAAACAGAAAAGGAAGTTTAATAAATACTATAATTTTCCTTCCTCTACTAATCAGATGTTGCCCAGTTATTCAACCTCAAAACATAGTGATTCATTTTCCTCCTGTTGTCTTTGTTAGACTACTTCCTATTTTATGTTGCTTTTTATCTGTTCCATTTATAGTTATCCTTCAAATTTTTAAATTTCTCTTAAAGAATTTGAGCCATGGATATAAGGAAGGAAGTTCCCACATAGATTTTGCTGCACATTCATTATAATGAAAGGAAAGAAAATAACTTTTTTTCAGTTTATTTTTTGAGTTAAAAAAGTTTGTTTTATAATTATTTTCTAGTAAAAGAAATCATGTATGTCATCTCATTGTTTGATAGTCTTACTCCTGTTACTAACACCGTTAAACTCACTTTAATTGTCTTTGTATTTTATTATCCAAATTCCTAATTTCTTACTATATATTGTGTGGGGAGAGTTTTGTGTACGTGTGCAGTATGTGAGAAGTACTCTGTGGTATATGTACATGTGTGCAGATATGTGTGACCTATGCACACATGTGTAGGGGCCAGAGGAGACTGTCAAGTGTCTTCCTTTATAACTCAGCCACTTGCTTCTTTTTCTTTCCTTTTTTTTGTTCTTTTTTTTTTTTTTTTTTTGGTAGGGCATTGAACTCACAGCAATCCTCCTACCTTTGCCTACTGAGTGCTAGTATTAAAGGCATGAGCCACTATGCCTTTTATTGATAAGAAGTCTTGCTGAGATCAAAAACTGTCATTTTTTTTTCCCAGCCAGTCTGGCTGACCAGTGAGCCCCATGATTCTCTGGTCTCTGCCCCTATGAGGCTGGGATTACATTTGTACATGTGGCTGTATCCAGCTATTCTATGTAGGTGTTAAAAGAGCAAATACAGGGTGACTCAGGTCCTCTCACATCCTCACGCTTGCACTCTTAGCTACTGAGCCATCTCCCAGCTCATAGTTGTGGGGTTTCATTCTTTTATTGTTAGGCTAGGGCTTTGCTTTACTGATTTGAAGTACTATAATTTTACAACTAAAAAGATGCCAAATTTTTATGGAAGTGCCTTTGTATATGAAGTTTTAATAATGTTTAATGAAGAGAATGCATATTAAGTTAATTGACTATTTCTTCCCCTTCCCCATGAGCCTAGCATAATAACTAGCTTATATCTATAGGTTAGCACAGTTTTACTGTTTTAGAGAACAGTAACATAAAAATGTGAGCTGTATAAGAATTTGGTTTTTAATTTTTCAGGTATCTACGAAATGGTAAACAGTAATGCATATATAGAAAAGGCATTTAATTTGTAGGTTTTTAATATCAGCCACAGACTCACTTAAACTCTAATTGATTTTCACATATTGAGCTAACTTTGCTTCCTGGAACCCTGTTTTGTTCATCTTCATATCTTCAAAGGTTGATACAATATGTTCAATAGTTGACAATAGGTACTTGTTTCATAAGTGAGAGGAAAAAAGACAATGTTTAAGGAATTATTACAGATATTGTGTTTGGAAGATATTAGTAATGTAAACTGTGTATTTTTAAATATTTTATTTATTTATTTGAGAAAGGGAGAGAAAATAAGCATACCAGGGCCTCTAGCCACTGTAAACAAACTCCAGGTGCATGTATCATCTTGTGCATCATGGGTACTGGGGAATTGAACTCTGGTTCTTAGGCTTTGCAGTCTTGTGCCTTAACTGCTGAGCCATATCTCCAGCTCTGTAAACTTCTTATTTAAATCAGCTTAAGAAATAACTGTGAGTGAAACCCATAAACCTATGAAGCAGGTAGTATTGTGTCTACACAAAGCAGCATGGAAATCTGTGCATCCAAGCTATTAGACATGTGACCACATGCTTACTAATTTGCAGTAAGTAATATTAATCCATTCCATTGGTACTTCATAGTAACAAACACAGAACATAGTTGGAATCTAGTGTGCTTTCCTTCTTTAAAGTCTGTAGTTGACACACAGATGATGTGTGTGCTTCTAGGAACCCCAGAAAAAACCTTCCCAGGACTGGAGACATGGCTTCGTGGTTAATGTGCTTGCCTTCGAAGCCTAAGGACCCAGGTTCGATTCCCCAGTACCCATATTAGCCAGATGCACAAAGCAGTGCATGTGTCTGGAGTTTGTTTGCAGTAGCTGGAGGCCCTGTTGTAGCCATCCTCCCTCTCCCCCTCTCATAAATAAATAAATAAAATTAAGATTTAGTTAAATAAAAAAACCTTCCAGTAGTCACACAGTTTCAGAGGACAGGTTTGAGCATGACACTTCACTTCTTGTTGGCCCTCTTCAGGCCCAGGCTTATGTAAATATAGTAAGAGCAGGATGTTACGTTACCTGACAATGTGTAGCTTTTGGAGCAGATGCACCTTATTCATCTCAGAGCTGTGTACCTAGTGTGAATATGACTGTTAGAAGACAGCACTGGTACCCTTGGAGGCATGAACAAAATTAAACCCATCACTCATTATTCTCAAACTACTCAAGCTAACACAACTTAGATTTCAGAAATGTAGCATGGAAGTAAACTACCCAGACATATCTGAAAGTTATCATAATGGTCCTTAAATCGTCCATATTTATACTCAAATCCAAAAGAATACCTTTGATGGAGATTTCATAAGGATCTTTTAAATACCACATGAGGCAAAGGAACCTTTGACCATGATCATCCATAGGATTGTGGTAATAGATTTGTTTATTTGTTTTTGAGATAGGGTCTCACTCTAGCCCAGTCTGACCTGGAATTCACTATGTAATTTCAGGGTGGCCTCGAACTCACAGCAATCCTTTTACCTCTGCCTCCCGAGTGCTGGGATTAAAGGTGTGTGTCACCACACCCGGCTATAGATTTTAAGTTCTTATAGCTTAATTTTATATTTAAAATAGTTATGCTTCAGTTGCTGCTAAAAATGTTAAATGTTATTTGTGCTATGAAGATGAGAAGTTTTTAAATCATACTGAAACCATGCATTTTCCAGAACATAACCTAGTTATGGTCCCAAAGAAAGGCTGTGGAAAGTTCATGTACCATTCTACACAGTGTCCAAGTGCAACATGGACAGTAACTTGCTCATTTCTTTTCCCAGCCTTCAGAGCTACCCACAGTTGATGCTGTGTCATGAGTTCTCTGACTGCTGGAGCTGGGATTAGTTTATTCATTTATATCGCTCATGCTTACCATGGTAACTGACACCACATACAATAGACGTTCAGCCAGTGGCCACCACTGTTTTTAATTGCCCAGCATGTTTACGTTTTTTTCATAATTGTCCACAAAAGATACAGAATAAAATGAGAGATCAAAATAATAACTTGTTATTTTTTCCTAGCCTATCCATTTTACTTTTTAATGCTTTTGATACAGTAGTTCAGACATAGCTGTTTGCTCTATTTCTGAAAACTCATATTTAAGTGAATTCATTGCTACTGTGCTGCTTTCATTGATTTCTATACTATTAAAGAATATTTCTGTTTGATATAAAGTTCTGAACAAAGTTGAAAGCCATTGAAATCTTCCATTTATATCTAAAATAATTTCATATACATGTATTCAATCAAACTCAGCAATATAAGAACTTATTTTTCTAATATGAATACTTAGGCTTGCTATACCCATTTCTACTCTGTATACAAAATAGTTCTATATCAATCTTATCTAAAATTAACCTAAAATACCTAAATTAATTTCACATGTCTATAAGTGAAATACATTAGATAAATGTAAAATATTGTCAAAATTTGAAGTAATACTATGATTTTACTTGTATCTAGTGCTAGGGAGATGGCTCAGTGGTTAAGAGTGCTTGCTGCTTAAGAATAAGGGTCTCTTGGCTTGGAAGACTTCCAAATTTGACCTTTCAGAAACTATTTTTAAAAAGCTGGGTGTGGCCATGCACATCTGTAACCCCAGTTCCCAAGGGGTTGGAGAACAGAATCAGTGGGGCTCATTGGCAGGTAGTAGCTCAAGGTTGGGGGAGTAAGAGACCCTATCTCAAGGAAATATGCAAATGAGCAGTAAGAGACTTTCTCTGGCCTCTGCACACTCACATGTATACATACACATACCATACCACACATACTCTATACACATACTCATACAAATATTTAAAAAAGATTTTGCTTGTATCCAAAATAATAAAAAATATGATTAATCGTCATTACAGAGAAAATTTGTATTTTGTTTCAGCCTTTATATCCTACAATGCAAAAAAGAATTTAGAATAATTAATTTTTAATAAGGATGTAATTTACTGTTCAAAATTGCTGACTCTGATTTTTCCAAAATAGGCACAAAGGACAGCTAGCTGTGGAACGAGCTAAACAAGTGGAAGAATTTCTGCAGCGCAAACGAGAAGCCATGCAGAATAAAGCACGTGCCGAAGGACATGTGGTATGATTGTTTTTCTTGATATTTTAAACATATCATTATTCAAAGTAAAGGTCTGGATAATGTAAGTATAAGGGAAAAGAATTATAAGCTAGCCGTCTATGCATAACAAAACAAAATTGGAGATAGCCAAAAGTAATTCACTGCATATAAAGTTCTCACCTATACTGTGTAATCTACCTTCTCTCATCTTTTATATCAGAGGTGAAATTCTGCCTTGCTTTGCTTCCTGTTCCTTAAAAAGTATAGCAGTGGGTATAGGAACCCCAATATTCATTGTTAGGAAAATAAGTTCTTAAATTGCTGGATTGATGGAATACATATACATCTTAGAAACAGAATTGTCATCAAATCTCTGTTTATTTTTAACAATTAAATTGTTTATCGCAAAAAGTTTTTAGATAATCATCTCCTTAGTCAAAATTTGTAATAGTTTTTATTTGCAAAAGTGCCCAAAAAACAACTGATGACTGTTTCTGTCAACTCAGCACCCAGGAATCATCCTGCTGATGTAAGAAATACATCAACAATATGGTAAAAAATATATATATATATATATATTTTTTTCAAGGTAGGGTCTCACTCTAGCTCAGGCTGACCTGGAATTCACTATGTAGTCTCAGGGTGGCCTTGAACTCATGGCGATCCTCCTACTTCTGCCTCCCAAGTGCTAGGATTAAAGGTGTGTGCCACCATGCCCGGCTTTTTGGTAATATATTTTTGATAGACTTACCGCATATGTATTTTAGGTTCATAAGTGGTAACTGAGCTTATTAATATTACTTATTAGTGAATATAATTTTAATTATAGAAAAATATAATTTTAATGATTATCCTTTATTTTTTAATTTTTTGCTCTTTTCAAGATAGGTATCTCACTCTAGCCAAGGCTGACGTGGAACTCATTCTGTAGTCCCAGGCTACCTACCTCTACCTCCCAAGTACTGGGATTAAAGGCATGCACTACCACACCCAACTATATTTTTAACACACATACTTTAATTTGTTTTCTAATATCTGGGATGAATCTGTATTTATGTCCTCCATCCAGATAGTTAAGAGAATTTCTTGCATTTTCCCTTTTCTCAATCTCTCTGTTGACAGTATCTGAAATTTTGGGTGCAGTTATTTTTCTTTTATTGGAGACAGGGTCCTACTATGTAGATGTAGTCCAGGCTGGCCATGAAGTCAAAATCCTCCTGACTGACCTAGTTCTGGGATTGTAGGTATATACCTTCATTCCCAGCTCTGGCCTCAGATTATTATTTAAAACAATTATTATACCTGCCAAGATTCAGTGTCTTTCCTTTGTGTTGTTGTTGTTGTTGTTGTTATTATTATTTGGCCTACAGTTCTACCCTCAACTTATTTTGCTCCATGCTAGAGAGATTATTTTTAAAAAGTCCTTATGTTGTTTTCACATATGTGGTAATTTGTAGTGATGATTTGGTGATGCTGACCTGCAAATTATATGTCTGAAAAGCATATTGCCTGTATTTTTGAGAAATATTTTTCGTGAGGAAAGTTTTATAGGTTGAGTTTTGTTTCTTAAATACTTACAAACATTTTCCACTAATCTTCTGGCATGTTCTGTTTCTAATAAGAAATCTGCTATGATTTTAATCTTTGTCTTCCATATATAATATACCTTTTTGAATTTGACTCTAGTAAAACTTTTCTCATTATCCCTGGAACCATTTCGATTGATACAACTTGTGAGTGCTGCATGTTTATATTCTATCAGGGTCTACTGAGCTTCTTGAATCTATCAGTTTAAAATTTTCATCAGATTTAGAAAATTTCAACTACAGTCTCTTCAAAATTTTTTTTCTCTTCTTTTAGAACTCAATATGCTTATTAGACTGCACAAGCAGTCTTTAACACTCATCCATGCTCTTGTCTTTTTTCTCTGTGTTTCATTTTGGATTGCTATGTCATTAAGTAGGTTAATCTTTTCTTCTGCTGTATATTATTATGCTGTCTGCTCTATTTGGATACTGTTTATTTTTCATCTCAAAGTTTGTTTTGTTTTTGCAGTTTTGGAGGTCAAACCCAGGACTACTTGTATGCTGAGCGATTGCTCTACCACTGAATTTATGATGAGATATGAGTTGTCTTTATGTCTTCAATGCCTTTCTTTATCAGGGTTGTGCTTTCTCTGCCTTCTTACTACTTATTCTGCTATCTTTATTACCTTCTGTTCATTGGACTCTTCCCTGTTAAATCATCTTTTTCTAGTTTTGTAAGTGCTTAATGATTTGTGATAATATAAGAGGCATCATGTATTTTATCTTCCAATGTTTTATATTTGCTAGATATTTGGAAATCTAATGTTAGAAAAGGAGTGCTTCTTTAATTGCCCAGTATGTTATTGGAAGGTCTTTCTACTCTGGCTGTTAGAAACACGGTTCTGATTAAGCCTTAGGCATTATTGACAATGTGTCATTTGTCATCCAGACAGAGACTCTGAGAACCCTATTTATATCTTGAGCTCTCGCTGTGTAGCTCTTTCTTTGATGTTCTGATGACAAATTCCAGTGGCCATTAGCTTTCCATGCTCTTAGTGATGCTTGCTCAACACAGAGGACCACCAAGCTCTGGCCTAGAGACTGTGGCTAGGCATGATGAGTGGTACTAGGTTTCCTTCCTTCATTCTCCTCTCTCAAGGGTCACTGTCACATACTATTATGCAGTGTTTGAAAGCCCGTGTTCCATATATCTTCTCTATGCCTTTACTTTTTAAGGCAAAACGTGATGCCATTCCCTATCTTGGCTGCAGATAGTTCTGTTCTGTTCTGTTCTGTTCTCTTTTCTTTTCCTTCCTTTCTTTCTTTTTTTGGAGAGTCACTGAGAGAGAGACAGAGAGGGAGAGAGAGAGAGAGACAGAGACAGAGAATGGCCTCGCCAGTGGCCTCTGTGAACGAACTCCAGATGTGTGTGCCCCCTTGTGGGAAAGCGCAGCATTGTGCCCTTGTGTCACTTTGTGTTTGGCTAAACGTGGGACCTGGAGAATCGAATAGGTATTCTTAGGCTTGGCAGGCAGGTGCCTTAACTGCTAAGCCATTTTTCCAGCCCCTAAAATTTTTTTTTTATTGGCAACTTCTATACTTCCTCCCCTTCCCCACTTTCCCCTTCACAGCTCCATTGTCCATCATACCTCCCCCTCTCTGTTAGTCTCTCTTTTAGTTTGATGTCATCATCTTTTTCTCCTGTTATGAGGGTCTTGAGAAGATATTGCTAGGCACTGTGAGGTCATGGCTATCAAGGCCGATTTCTGTCAGAATAGGTGCATTGTAAGGAGTGGTACCCTTTCTTTCGCTCTTACATTCTTTCTGCCACCTCTTCTGCAATGGACCCTTAGCCTTGGAGGGTGTGATATAGATGTTTCAGTTCTGGACACTCTTCTGTCACTTCTTCTCAGCACTATGTTGCCTTTTGGATCATCCCAGTAGTCATCATCATCTGTAAAAAGAAGCTTCTCTAATCAAAAGTGTGAGTAGGATTAATATATGAATATGAACATTAAGTGTAGTGCTTATAAAGCAGTTGGGTGATCATAATATATGCATTTAGCAAGACAAGAGCAGGCTTTATACCCCTAAGGCTCATGACCAACCCTGCATAGGTTTTTGATTAGGTTTTCACTACTGGGCATGTATTCCCTCCCAAAGAGCTGGACTGTAGTTCAATTAGGGAGCAATTGGTTTCCCCCAGAGCAGACATGCCACTATTGCACCCGTTCAGTCATTTGGGCCTGTCTGAGCAAATTTGAGGTTTCCAGAGTCCACTGTTTTTACCGCTGATGACTTCAGTCTCCCATACGGCTGCATGCAGTACAGTTTTTTCCAGCTTTCAGTTGGCTGGTCTATGGGGAGAAGGTTTTCAGCTCAGCACCAGCTTGATTTCTCAGTGACCTTGACACTCGGGCAAGAGATGTCTTCAGCAATAGGGTCTTACCATCTGTTTCTCATGGGAAACTAAGGGCCTTGGCAATAGCTTGTAATGTTTTGGAGGCAACAGGAACCTCCCTGGCCAAAAACTCACTGGAAAGAATCCCATCCCTGGCACTGAAAGTTTATTCATAGCAATCTATGGCTTCTGGATGTGCTATTATCCAAAAATAAAGTAGACTTTCAAATGTCTTATGCAGAATATCTTGAAGTTTGATTGACTCTCTCCCCACCCTTCACTTACTCAATCTCTTCCCCTGGCCTCTCTTGGGCCATTTCACTCCCTGTAACCTGTTTTTCTGCTTACATCTGCTAAAGTCCTTCCCTCTCCTCCCTCCCTTATAGCCTTTTTCTAGCTTACTGGACTCTGCTACTGATTTTTGGTTCGCGCTCATACACAAGTCTAAACATTTGTATGTAGGATCCACATTTGGGAGAGGACACGTGACATTTGGCTTTCTGGACTTGAGTTATCTCCCTTAGTATAATCCTTTCCAGGTCCATTTTTCTTTACCCCTGCAGATTTCATAATTTCATTTTTCTTTACTGCTGAATAGAACTCCATTGTGTAAATGTACCACATCTTTATTATGCATTCACCTATTGAGGGATATCTAGGCTGGATCCATTTCCTAGCTATTGTGAATAAAGCAGCAAAAACATGGTTGTGCAAGTATCTGTAAGGTAGTGAGAAAAGTCATTAGGATATATGCCTAGGAGTGCTATAGCTGGATCATATGGTAAATCTATTTTTAGCTATCTCAAGAACCTCCACACTGATTTCCACAATGGCTGTACCACACTACCTTCCTGCCAACAGTGTAAAAGGTTTCCTCCTTTTCCCGCATCCTTGTCAACATTTATTGTCATTTGTTTTCTTGATGGTAGCCATTCTGACAGGAATGAGATGGTATCTCAAAGTAGTTTTAATTTGCATTTCCCCAATGGCTAAAAGTGTACAGATGTTTATATATGCCATCTATATTTCTTTCGTTGAGAACTCTATTTATTTTGTTCTATGCCTACCCCTCCCCCACTTTTTTTTCAAGGCAGGGTCTCACTCTAGCTCAGGCTGACCTGGAATTCACTATGTAGTCTCAGGGTGGCCTCAAACTCATGGCAGTCCTCCTACCTCTTCCTCCCAAGTACTGTGATTAAAGGCGTGCGCCACTACATCCGGCTCCATGGCCTGTTTTTTAGTTAGGTTGATTTCTTATTGTTTTGTTTTGTTTTTGAGTTCTTTGTATATTCTGGATATTAATCCTCTGTCAGATGTATAGCTGACAAAGATTTTCTCCCATTCTGTAGGTCATCTCTTTGCTCTATTCACAGTGTCCTTTGCTATACAAAAGCTTTGTAATTTCATGAGATCATAATGGTTAATTAGTGGTTTTATTTCCTGAGCAATTGGGGTTATATTCAGAAAGTCATTGTCTATGCTAATAAGTTGGAGGATTTCCCCTACTTTTTCCTCTAGCAGTTTCAGAGTTTCATGTCTGATATTAAGGTCCCTGATCAACTTGGACTTGATTCTTGTGCACGGAGAAAGACAAGGATCTATTTTCATCCTGTACATATAGATATCCAGTTTCCCCAGCACCACTTGTTGAAGAGGCTACCTTTTCTTCAGTGAATATTTTTGGCATTTTTGTCAAAAATCAGATGGCTGTAGTTGCCTAAATTAACATCTGGATCCTCTGTTTTGTTCCGTTGTTCTATGTGTCTGTTTGTGCCAGTACCATGTTGTTTTAACTGTGGTTCTGTGAGATAGCTTAAAAGCAGGTATGGTGATACCACCAACCTTATTTTTGTTCCTCAAAATTGTTTTGGCTATTTGAAGTTTTTAATGAATTTTAGGATTATTTTTTCTATTTCCATGAAGAATGCCATTGGAATTTTAATGGGGATTGCTTTAAATGTGTAGATTACTTTTAATAACATTGCCATTTTCACAATATTGATTCTTCCAATCCAAGAACAAGGGATATCTTTCCATTTCCTAGTGTTTTCTGCAATTTCTCGCTTGAGTGTTTTAAAGTTCTCATTGTAGAGATCCTTCACTTCTTATTCCCAAGTACTTTATTTTTTTTTTGAGGCAATTATGAATGGGAGAGATTCCCTGATTTTATCTCTGTATGTTTGTTGTTAGTATATGGAAAAGCTACTGATATCTGTGTGTTTATTTTGTAGCCTGCTATGTTGCTAAAAGTGTTTATCAGCTCTAACAGTTTGCTGGTAGAGTCTTTAGGGTCTGTTATGTATAGAATCATATCATCTGCAAATATTGATAATTTGATCTCTTCCGTTCAAATTTGTATCTGTTTTATGAGTATCTCTTGCCTTATTGGTATACTAAGATGACTTCCAGTACTATATTAAATAAAAGTGGGGAAAGTGGACACCCTTGTCTTGTTCCTGAATTTCGTGGAAAAGCTTCATGTTTTTCCCATTTAGTATTATGTTGGCTGTAAGTTTGTCATAAATAGCTTTTTTTTTAAATTTTTTGTTTATTATTTTATTAGCAACAGACAGACACAGAGAGAAAGAGTCAGACAGAGAGAGAAAGAGAGAATTGGGCACGCCAGGGCCTCCAGCCACTGCAAACGAACTCCAGACGCATGTGCCACCATGTGCATCTGGCTTACGTGGGTCCTGGGGAATCGAGCCTCGAACCAGGGTCCTTAGGCTTCACAGGCAAGCGCTTAACCGCCAAGCCATCTTTCCAGGCCCATAAATAGCTTTTATTATGTTGAGATATGTTACTTCTATTCCCAGTTTCTGTAGTACTTTTACTATGAAGGAATGTTGGCTTTTGTCAAATGCCTTTTCTGCATCTTTTGAGATGATCATGTGATTTTTGTCCTTCAGTCCATTTATATAGTGTATCACATACATCGTTTTGCATATATTGAGCCATCCCTGCGTCTCTGCGATAAAGCCTACTTGGTCAGGGTGAATGATTTTTCTGATATATTCTTGTATTCTATTTGCCAATATTTTGTTGAGAATTTTTGTATCTATGTTCATGAGGAAGACTTTCTGTCTTTGTCTGGTTTTGTTATCAGGGTGATGCTGGTTTCATAGAAGGAGCTTGATATAATTCCTTACTTTTCTATTTTATGGAAGAGTTTGAGAAGCACTAGTGTTAGTTCTTCCATGAAGGTCTGGTAAAATTCACTGAATCCATCTGGGCCTGGACTTTTTTTGTTTGTTTGTTTTGTTTTGTTTTTTTTTGGTTTTTCGAGGTAGGGTCTCACTCTGGTCCAGGCTGACCTGGAATTAACTATGTAGTCTCAGGGTGGCCTTGAACTCATGGTGGTCCTTCTACCTCTGCCTCCCAAGTGCTGGGATTAAAGGCATGCACCACCACACCTGGCTAGTTGGGAGACTTTTTATAACTGCTTGGATCTCTGTACTATTTAAATGGTTTATCTACTCTTGATTTAATTTTGGTAGGTCATATGAATCAAGGAAATCATCCATTTCTTTCAGATTTTCAAATTTAGAGACATATATATTCTTAAAATATGTCCTTATGATTTTTTAAAATTTCTTTGATATCTGTTGTTTTGGTGCCCTTTTCATCTCTAGTTTTATTAATTTTTGTCTTTTCTTTCTTCTGGTCAGATTTGCTAAGAGTTTATCAATCTTGCTTATTCTTTCAAAGAACCAACTCATTGTTTCATTGATTCTTTGGATTGTGTTTTTGGTTTCTATTTCATTATTTTCTTCCCTAATCTTTATTACTTCCTGGAATCTACTGATTTTTGGTTTGCCTTATTCTTCTTTTTCCAAGGTCTTCAGGTGAAGCATTAAATTGTTGATTTGCGAACTCTCTGACTTCTTAGTATAGGCATTTACAGCTATAAACTTCTCTCTTAGGATTGCCTTCATTGACTTTGGTTTTGGTATGTTATATTCTCATCATCATTCAATTCTATGAATTTATTGATTTCCTTTTTGATTTCCTCAGTGACCCATTCATCATTCAATTGTGTTTGGTTTAGTCTCCACGAATTTCAGTATGCTAAGTAGTTTTTCTTGTCGCTGCTTTTTAGTTTAATCCCATGTGGTCAGATAGAATACAAGGGGTTATTTCAGTTTTCCTGTGTTTGTTACGATTTGCTTTGTGTCCTAATAAATGGTCTATTTTGGAGAATGTTCCACGTGCTGCTGAGAAAAATATATGTTCTGCAGTATTTGGATGGAATGTTCTGTAGATATCTGTTAGGTCCGTTTGTTCCATTACATCTTTTTTTAAAAAAGATTTTATTTTATTTATTTATTTATTAGAGAGAGAGAGAGAGATTGAGAATGTGAGAATGGTCATGCCAGGGCCTCTAGCCACTGCAAACGAACCTCAGATGCATGCTCTACCATGTACATCTGGGTTATGTTGGACCTGGAGTATTGAACCGGGGTCCTTAGGCTTCACAGGCATATGCCTCAGCCACTAAGCCATCTCTCCAGCCCCATTACATAATTTAATCCAGATGTCTCTCTCTCTCTACTTTTGTCAGGATTACCTGTCAATTGATGATAGTGGGGTATTGAAGTCACCCACTACAATTGTGTTTGGTATTTTCTGTGACCTTAGTCTAATAGCATTTGTTTGATGAAATTGAGAGCCCCCATGTTAGGTTTAGGATTATAATGTCCTCCTGTTGGAGTGTTCATTTAATCAGTATAAAGTGACCTTCTTTATCTTTCCTCACTATAGTTGGTTTACGTCTATCCTGTCAGATATTAGGATAGCAACCCCTGCTTGTTTCCTAGGCCTGTTTGCTTGAAATACTGTTTTCCATCCTTTCACCCCAAGAACGTGTCTATCTTTTATTGAGAGATGAATTTCCTGGAGGCATCAAATGGCAGGATTCTGCCTTTTATCCAGTCTGCAAGCCTGTGTCTTTTGGTTGGGGCATTGAGGCAATTGATATTAAGAGTTATTATTGAAAGGTATATGTTTATTCTCAACATTCTTCTTGTTTTGTAGTGCTTCCTGATTTCCCTTATTCTCTTCTTTTAACTGTATGGTTTATTTTTTCCTGTTTCCTCATGTGTGTGCTTTGCTTTCTCTTCAGTGTGAAGGATTTCATCAAGTATTTTCTGTAGAGCTGGCTTGGTTGTCATAAATGCCTTTAGCCTGCTTTTGTTGTGGAATGTCCTCATTTCTCTTTCAATTTGGATAGATAGCTTTGTAGGATAAAATAATCTTGGTTGACAGTTGTTATCTTTCAGAACTTGGAATACATCATTCCAAGCCCTTTTGGCTTTGAAAGTTTGTGTTGAATAATCTGCTGTGATCCTGATGGGCTTGCCTTCGTAGGTGACTTGTTTTTTCTCTGTAACAGCTTTCAATATATTTTCTTTAGTTTGCGTGTTGTTAGTTAGTTGTGTGTGTTGCTCTACACCCTTAATCCTGTCAGCTGGGATGTTAAGATTTCTGTTCAGAAATGTGTTATAAGTCAGCCTGGGTCTGAATCAGACCCTGCACTCAATAATGACAGAAGAAAAAGGCAAAGGCCCTGTGAATCTGAAAGCATTAAAGGCAACAAGAGTCAACCCACAAATACAGCTTAATTGAGAATGGTAAAGCCAACCAAGAATATGTAACCCATAACCTGCCCCGACACAGAGAGATTAGTACTTCCAGTGCAGGCCTATGTAGCTGGTTTTTTGTTAGTCTGCTTCATTACCTTTTGGGGTGGCTTCCAATCTCACCAGTGCTCAGTGCCCACCTTGATCCCTCCGTGTTGTGCTGTGATTCTGCTGCTCTGCTGAACTGTGCTGGATGCCCTGCTGCTGGGACCTGAATACGTTCTCTGGAGGGTCACTTTGCTGTTGGTTGCAGGATGTGAGAGTGCAAGAAGCCTGGAATTGTACTAGAACTGTTCAGTTTGTCCTGCGTGTGTCCTGTGTCCCACTGTCTCCCCTTCAGATTTCTTGATATTGCAAGGAGGCCGATGAGGTTGGGAAATCCCCTTGTATGGTCTTTGCTCCTGCAGCTGGGCACTGGAAGAACGCACAGATTTGCATGGATCACGGATCAGGTCCACAAGCTCCTCGGTGAGATTCTGGCTGATTTCCTCCTTTCTGATAGATCTTAGTCTCTCCCACTTTTCTGCTATGGCCAATAAAATCCTGTATACCTTCACTTTTCAGAAGAAGAGTGTATTTTGCTCAAATCATTCCCTAGGCTGGATTCTTGTGGCTCCTATGCAGCCATCTTACCATTGCAGATGGTTCTTAAGTGGATTATTTGGCTTGGTGAAGAAGTTGGAAAAGTTTTTGTGGTTTGTTGCTGTTTGTTTCCTAGTGTGCTTTGAAGATTCTTTGCTGTCATCCATCTTTCATGGCTTTGAATGAGAAATGATGTTCTAGATCATACTCCTCTTTAAGGAATTTGTTTTCTTTCTTTCTTTTTTCTTTTTTTCTTTTTCTTTTTCGAGATAGGGTCTCACTCTAGCCCAGGAATTCACTCTGTATTCTCAGGGTGTCCTTGAATTCATGGTGATCCTCCTACCTCTGCCTCCCGAGTGCTGGGATTAAAGGCGTGCACCACCACAACTGGCTTAGGAATTGGTTTTCTTTTCTGATAATGCTTAGAATTATTTATTTTGATGCTTTGTTTGGTAATATCTCAATTTTTTTCATTTACTTCACTCAGACTATTACTGAATGCTTTCAGGGTAAATACTCCTCTTCAGTTCTGAGAACATTCTCCTTCATCATTTCTTCAAATACTGTTTCTCCTTTATCTGCTTGGAAAACTCAGACTGCAGCCTTTGCATCTGTTGTCTTTTCTTCTGTAAAATAGTTTCATTCTTCTTCCTCTTTTTCCTCTCTTTGAAAGGATTCTTGATATTCCAACGCACTGATAGGTTCTTTAGTTTTGTTCACATGGCTCCTCAGCTTATCTAATCTATTTCTTTTTACTTAAAAAATTTGAGTTTACATGCTTTTTGAATTCTCATTAGTTTTCCCCTAGAACTATTTTGCTTTGCTCTGATTTTCCTGATGTTATAGTTGTGGGCTGGTTCTTACTGCACATGTAGCTGTGTTACTTCAGTTCCTTCAGGTTTAAAATTTCTTAGCTATTTCATAATTTGGGCACTCCTTGCATATTCTTTGCTATAATACTGTGTTTATGCATGGGAATGTCATTTTCATAGTTCAATGTCTTTGGTTAGTCCCCTGGAAAGATGGAAGTATACTGCTGCTGTGACCTGTCTTATATATGGTTTTTTGTGAAAATAAAGTATAGGTATGACAGATAGAAATTCCACTTGTAAAGATACCTTGACAGCTTATTTTCTAGGCTTCAAAGACTCATTCTCTTAGTTTCCACCACTCCTGCAGACATTAGTCTGTCCATTCACTATAAATTCTTTCACTCCTTGCTTGTGGAGATGTGTATTGTAGTACTGCCATCACACATGTCTGCTAGTAGACTTGTACTCTTAGATTCCAGAATGTCATAGAGCATGTTTCATGATGCGCACACCTCCGATGATCGTAATCTTTCTAACATAGTTTACATGTGTAAGTTTTATACTTTACATTGAAGTTGTACATTTCTCTTGTCCGTGAATTTTTGAATGTTAATATGTCCTTACTTAAAATGGAAACTATTCAGTCCTAAGTACCACAAAGGGGGAAAAAGAAACCTATTTTAAATCTCAAGAATTTGTAGAAAGAAAATTTAAGTGCTCACTTTGCCATCTTACAATTGGATATCGATATGTGTTGAGCTGTGATATAGCTTAGTGTTAGAGGACCTTCCCTAGCATTAAAGAGGCAAAAAAGGGCTGGCGAGATGGCTTAGTGGTTAAGGTGCTTGCCTTCAAAGCTAAAGGACCTTGGTTCAATTCCCTAGGAATCACATGAACCAGATGTACAAGGTGGTGCATGCATCTGAAGGTTGTTTGCAGTGGCTGGAAGCCTTGGCACACCCCATTCTCTTTCTCTGCATCTTTCTGTCTCTCAAATAAGTAAAAAAAAATTTTTAAGTTTTTTAACAAAAAAAAAAGGCAAAAAAAAAAAATCCCTCCTGTTTGGTCTAGGTCCTTGAATACAAAGTGAAGAGTACTTCCGTATATATTCCTGGTTGACAAAAAATTCACCTTTCCCTGTTTCTATTACCCCTCTAGATGCTACAGAAATTGGTATTTCTTTTTATTACTTTTCCTCATTTTAGCTGTGTATGTGTGTGTATTTCTTTTTTGTAATTTTTTATTAGATATGGACATATTTACTATGTAAACAACACATGTTGGTACCATCCTTTCCCTCCTCCCTGCCCTTTTTCTGAAGAGGCCTTCCTCATTGGGGATGCCTCCTTTTCCTTAAAATTCCCTAAGACATGTTGGGTGCATTTTAAGTCTACTTCAGTGATGGGCACTTAGGAGCTTCTGGATCTCTGTTTTGGTAGATATTGAGTGTTCTCAGTGTCTATCTCCATCACCCTTGTGCTAATACCAGTTTCACTAAGAAAGCAACACTCTTGCTTATTTCCCCGATTCCTCTGTGGTCTCATCTGGGGCCAGGGTGGAGTGCGCTGGGTCGTTTATCTCCTCGGGTCCAGCTCCTGTCTGAAAAATAGAAGCCGATTCTCACAACGGAGTATGAAGTCAGCACCATTTAAAAGGGATACCCATTATTAATTTAGAGAGAATTTAAAAGCTGTAGACCGTCTTATAGCCCAAGATAAGTAGCAGCTTGACACTGGAAAGCAGAATCATTATCCGGATATGATTCTGACTTGTTTGCCAGTTCCAGATATGGTTTCCTTTCCACTGAGCAGATCTGTTAGCCAATCCAAGAGCAATTGGTTACCCACCATGGCTGTGTGCCACTATTATTGCACTTGTGTGAGCATCATGTCAGGTTGTTTGCTTATGAGTCACTTAGACTTTGAGTTGCTAGGACAGATGTTGGCCACTTTCCCCTGGAAGCTCACGTAGCACCTTCCAGCACTAAATGGGCTAATTATCTGGGGACTGGCTATCTTTTGGATTCTAACCAGGTCTCTCCATGGTCCGTGCCAACAGCATGTAGGGTCTTACCTTTAACCTCTGGTGGGTAATCAAGTGCTCTGACGGAAGTCTGTCTTGTTTGGTTTGGGAGATCTAATAGGTCTCTCTGATCAACAGCTCATTGTGGATGTAAACCACATCCTGGTAGAGGGAGGGGAGAGTTACAGGTCAACACCAAGAGAAAAGAAAAAAGAAAAAGACAGAGCAGAAAGATAAACAGGACAAATTTAAGGTTAGGTTTCATCTCACCCTCTTTGGGGCCCTTAGATTTGGGTGATCCCCCTGAGGTCCTCTTGAGGGTTTCAGCTTTTAGTCTAACTTCTAGGATATAGTATTCTATGGTACCAGTTCAATTTGGGATCAGTTTTGCCCCCTCTTTCCCTTCCCCCCAAGCCCTACCCTTCCTCTTGTCCAGTCCTTGAGATGCCATTCAGGTATGTCAGCAACTTGGGCTGATCCAGATTAGGAACCATAGTGAGACCATGCGATAATTGTCTTTCTGTGATTTTGTGAGTTCGCTTAGACTGATCTGTTCCAAGTTCAACCACTTCTGTACAAATTTCATTATGTCATTTTTTTCTTACTGCTGAATAGAATTCCACTGTGCAGATATACCACATCTTGGTTATCCATTTGTCCAATGATGGGAACCTGGGTTGAGTACAGTTTTTAGCTATTGTGAATTGAGCAGCTATAAACATGGTTTAGCAAATGTCTCTGAATTGAGATGTAGAGCTTTTAGGGTAAATGTCCAGCAAGAGAACAACTGGGTCTGTTTGTAGCTCTATATTCATCCTTTTCAGGAGTCTTCAAATTGATTTCCATAGTGGTTGTACCAGCTTACATTCCCATCAACAGTGAATGAATGTTCCTATTTCTCCACATCCTCGCCAACATTTGTTTTCATTAGATTTTTTTTATGTTTGTTATCCTTACTGGAGTAAGGTGGAATCTCATAGTTGTTTTAATTTGCATTTCCCTGATGATTAGGGATGTTGAATGTTTTCTTTAGTGTGTATTAGCCATTTGTAATTATTCCTCTGAGAACTCCCTTATTCAGTTCTCTGCCCCACTTTTTTTTGTTTGTTTGTTTTTTGTTTTTTCGAGGTAGGGTCTCATTCTGGCCCAGGCTGACCTGGAATTAACTATGTAGTCTCAGGGTGGCCTTGAATTCAAGGCGATCCTCCTACCTCTGCCTCCCGAGTGCTGGGATTAAAGGCGTGTGCCACCATGCTCAGCTCTGCCCCACTTTTGAAGTGGGGTTTTTTTTGTTGTTGTTGTTGTTTTGCTTTATTTTCTGAGGTAGGGTCTCAATGTAGCTCAGGCTGACCTAGAATTTACTATGTAATCTCAAGATGGCCTCGAACTCTCAGCAGTCCTCCTACCTCTGCCTCCCGAGTGCTGGGATTAAAGGTGTGCACCACCACACTCGGCCTCCACTCTCCATCACATCCCCTCCCTCTGTACATTAGTCTCTCTCTTGTTTTTTACACCATGTCAATAGTCAAAACAGAGAGAGAAAGAGCACTCAAGCAGAAATAGGTCCATGACAGCAGGAACATGTGGCAGCTAGTTACAGTTGTCATCAGTCAGGAAGCAGAGAATGACCTCAACTTAATATATCCTTTCAAGATTGATTCAGTTAAACTACATAGAATTCCTTCATTCCTTAATGAGTAATTATGTACATAAAACTTTGCCATAGAAAGATGTGACTCAGGTGAAAAGCTTGTACTTTTCATTTTGTTTGGATTTGTGCATTATATAGTACTTGTTTAACTGGCTCATTAACAAGGCAATTTTTAAGCACTTTGGTAGTCATAGGACTATAAGGCTTAATCTCAGGTATAATTCATCTCTAAAGTGATTTATAAACCATTGTTAGACAAGAATATGTACTCAATTGCATTAAACAGACTTCTTTAGAGAAATGGAACCAGTAGAGTATATAAAAGGGGATTTAATGCATTGACTTACATAATCACAGAGGCTGAAAAGTTCCTATATTGAATCTAGAGAGCCAGGGAAGTTGGTAATGACCCCGTCCAGAAAAACAGAAGCATGCAAACATGAGAAGTCAATAGTTCAGTCTCCCCCAGGTGAGGCTGAAGCCATAGATTCCCCTGGGAGGCCAACTGTTTCAAGTCCACAGGTTGAAGAACCTGGATTCCAATATTTAAGGCAACAGAAGCAAAACCTTGCCTACTTCAGAAATTAAAGATCAGAGAAAAATATTGAGTGGTTCCTTCTAATTGCTTTCCTCCCTTCCCTCTCTTCCCTCTCCTTCTCCCACTCTCATTTCTCAGGCACTTCTCGATTACATGGAGCTGCTCACATGTGGTGTTGGTCTTTCCCATTCAGTTTACTCATCCTTAAGTTACTCTTCTCTGGACCCAAGTGTAATGTGTGCACACACACACACACACACACACACACACACACACACACACACACGTTTTCTCTGGGTATTCTCCAGTCTAGTGAGGATGATACTCAGGATTAAACATCACAGTAATGTGGGGCAGAGACTATAAGTAAGGGCTGACATCACCTGTGGAGAGGATACAAAGCTTCAAAGATTTTAAGCTCTAAAGTGGAACTTTTTTTTTTAAAATATTTTATTATTTATTTATTTATTTGAGAGAGAGAGAGAGATACAGAAATAGGCAGAGAGAGAGAGAGAGAGAGAGAATGGGTGCGCCAGGGCCTCCAGCCACTGCAAATAAACTCCAGATACATGCACCCCCTTGTGCATCCGGCCTACGTGGGTCCTGGAGAATCGAGCCTCGAACCGGGGTCCTTAGGCTTCATAGGCAAGCGTTTAACTGCTAAGCCATCTCTCCAGCCCTAAAGTGGAACTTTTTATGACAAGGTAGTGGTACTATTGAAAATGTACCTCTCTGTGTTCATTTTCTGTTTTGTTTTTCATGCAACGAGTTACCATAAAGAGTGGATTAAAATAGCACAGATTTAATACTCTAGTTTGTGTGGGTTAAAGATTGCGGCAAGGCTTAGCTAGTCTTCCACCGATAGCCTCATTGGACTGAAATCCAGTTGTGAGCCTGTGGTCATCTGCAGGCCCCACTAGAGCAGTATCCAGCTCCCTCAAGGGTTGGCAGAACTCACTTCTTTACTCTGCTAGGACTAAGTGCTGAGTGTTTGGACAGCCCTTTGGCCTGGAGCTACTGGCTACTGTGAGAATCTGCTCTTGTGTCTTTGCTGCATGGTCTCCTGCATCCCTGCAGCAGGGAAATCCCATGTGTCAAGCACCTTCAACCTGCCCTTTCTATGAGGAGCTGCTGTAAAGAGCTTATGGCAATAGGTCGGTGCACCACATTCCCTCCAGTCAACCAATTTAACATAAAACTCTTTCCATGTACAGTCTTGAATAGAGCTTTTAACCCACAGAGAGGGGAAGGGTGACAGGAATTCTTGATGGTCTTAGAATTCCTCATTTGCTCATGACTTTACATCTGGGGATAGCAAATGAGGAAAGTGGAGGAGCACTTTTTGATAGACTTTATTGTTTGTGTAGCTTTAGGTTCACAGGAAAACAGATCACTGTAGAGATTGCCCATCATCCTTTGCCCTAGACAGGCACAACCTTCCTTATTATAAGCATTCCTTACCAGAGCACTGGGACATTGGTAGAACGGATGAACCCACACTGACACATCATAGCCACGCAGCTTATCATTTGCATTAGGGTCCATTTTTGTGTTTTAGGTTCTGTAGCTTGCACATGTGTATAGTGGCATGTGCACACTGTTACATTGTTATACTGAGGAGTAGTTTATTGCCTTCTCCATCCATTTGCAAGGATAACTTTTCTGGATATAGTAATCTTGGTTGGAAGTTACTCTTAGGGGTTATAATGTATTATTTCATGCTTTCCTGGCTTTAATGGTTTCTGTGGAGTATTTTTTCTTAATTATGGCGTGTTTGTCTTCATCAGTAAGTGAACATTTGTCTCTTACAGCTTTTAATATTGTCTGTTTTATACTCTTGGCATCTTATCTGTAATGAGATGTGGAGAAATTCATTTCTAGTCATACATACTTGGGGTTGTAAAGATTTCTTGTATTTAAGCCAGGCGTGGTGGCACACACCTTTAATCCCAGCACTCGGGAGGCAGAGGTAGGAGGATCGCCATGAGTTCGAGGCCACCCTGAGACTACATAGTGAAGTCCAGGTCAGCCTGAGACAGAGTGACACCCTACTTTGAAAAACCAAAAAAAAAAAAAAAAAATTCTTGTATTTAAATGTCCACATCTTTCCCTAGATTTGTAAGGCAGGGAGGGAGGTTTGTGCTGTAATTCAAATGAGTTGGTTTTCTGTGCCTTTAGTTTGTGTCTAAGCCCTTTGCGCCAGGCATGCACAGCCTGTGGCCTGCAGGTTTCTGAAGATATGGAGGATGGAGACACTTCAGTTTTATCCCTAGGCTCTGTGTTTGCAGTTTATGTAACATGAAAGAAGCAGTAAGATATTTTCTTTAAAGCCGACAGACATCAGGCTAGGAAGGGCTATCTAGAGACTTAGTTCACTCTGCTCTTACTGGCAGCACATGTAAACCACTGTCTCAGGAAACTTTTCCCTGGAGAGACATGAACATATGTCTGTTCACCCCAGCTAGGACTCAGACAACAGGCCAGAGTACAATTGCACCAAAACCAGGTTTGATAAAACAGTAAACATATTGGGGTTATTTGGAGAAAACAGGGTGAGGGGTTGCTTACAGGAGCAATGAATGACTGAAAGGGAGCTAAGTTATGGAAAAGTTCTCCCCATAGGTGACAAGTCATGGAAGCTGCATCTCTGGAGCTTACTGTGTAAGCTGCTGGTCAGGGAGTCTCTTTTCAAGCAGTTGTTTTCCTTTTAAACCTCATAGAGGGGTCTTGCAACTTTTCTCCCAGGCTTATTGACCTCTTGAGTCTCCTAAGCATCCTTCCTTCCTCTAGGAGGGAATGTTTCAAATTTTAATTAACACTGGTCAAAGCCTGCCCTTCAGCAGTTATCATGCCTGTAACCTTGAGAGTAGCCATGTGACCTTTTACATTTCAGCTTCCTCAGGCTTGAGCAGTCTCCAGAGTCTTCAGGAGGGAATATTTCAATGTGGAGGTATTTGATTTATAACAGCTACATAAGCTACAATGGCTGTTGATGGGCTGAATTCCTGCCAGTGACTTTCCCAGGCATACCTAGCAGTACTGCAAGCATAGGAACTGCCATCAGGTGCTGCCACCTGCTAAGTCTGTGAAGTCTGGATGCTTCATTGCGCAAGAGGTGTCCTGCCAATATCACCTGGGCACAAGAGATACCTTATCTTTTTTTTTTTTTTTTTCCTTTTCAAACAGTCATGCAGAAGAGGATTCTCCTTTCTTCCTGTGTTGCCTAGGACCAATATTAAGATCTTTTTGTTCCTCCCCCAAATCTGAAGTTCATTATTTCTGGATTGCACCTGGTCTCTGTCATTGATTATTGCACTCCTGTTCCTTTCTACACCACCCTTCTCTACTGAGGGTCACCCACTTAGTGCTTGTGAACATGCAGAAACGTGCTACGTGTTTCTACTCTTCCATCTTCCTTCCCAAGAATAGTAATGTTGACAACCTGATGGAAAGGTACACTAGTTTGAATGACCACAGATTTCTCATCTAGAACAGTCTATGTGAATATTCAATTCACCATCACCCATTCTCCTAAAACTCAGTGGGTAACTTGTGTGTATCTTTTCAAAACTTATGCCACATTTAACAGTGAGAAAGTGGGCCAGAGGTTATACCAACCTCATACCTTGCTATTGCAGAAAGTGAGGCAGGAGGATCATTTAAGCTCAGGAGCTTGACTACAGATTTGGCAATATTGTGAGGGCCGGTCTTCAAAAGCAACAACAAAACGTTACTTACTTTTCTCGCTCTTGAGCTACAGAATTCATAGTTTATTAAACTGAGAGCTGAAAAATTTCACTTTTATGCAGCAATCCCTCAAACCCCTTCTGATCTTGATCTTATCTTTCTTTTTACAACATGATGTTATTATTAGCTTAGTTATTAATATCAGCCACCCAAGACAGCACACTGGGATTTGACTGCCATGTTACCAGTTCTGTTTCCTAATAACTATAATTTATACCTTTGTTTCTCTTATAGCTCGGAGTTTCTTCTTTTGACTTATGAATTTCTAAAACAATTTTATATTATTTCTAGTGTCACAAAACCACCATTTATTGTGTGTTGTGTTGGGAATCAAACCCAGGGCCTTGTAGTGCTAGATAAGTACTCTACCAAAGAGCTAGTTCATCTGCTTTTCCCCAGTGCCATTTTATTTTTTACACTGTAGTAAATGCAAGAATTGATTTAGGATATCAGTGAAAAACAGTCAGTATAATTATGGGGAAAAATCAGTTTTTGCTGGGTATGGTGGTACATGCCTTTAATCCCAGCACTCAGGAGGCAGAAGTAAGAGGATTGCCGAGAGTTCGAGGCCACCCTGAGACTACATAATGAATTCCAGGTCAGCCTGAGCTAGAGTGAGACCCTACCTCAAAAAAAAAAAAAAAGTTTTTACTACAAGAATACATGTAGGCATTCATACATATAAATTCAAGATATTTTGGAAGATAATACCCTTAAATTTTGTGTTTCTCAAAGGTTAGAATTATAAATGCTTTGGAATTTTTTTTTTTAATTTTCTGGTGAACCTATTATATTTTATGAGAGAAATACATGTGTACACATTCCCATGAAGTTAATGAATCAAAGCTATTTTCAAAGAAAATGTTAATTGTTATAATTGTAATTGCTCAAAAAACTATTTGACTTATTTCGGAAACTGGGTGATCTTGGAAAATGCATTGAATTACAGTAGGATTAGAAACCAGATTTTTAAGATGTTTAAAAAAAATGGATGGCAGTCAGGAAAATAGAGATGGTGAGTAGAAAAGTATGCTTCCCAGAAGCTGATTTAAAAAAAAAGAAAAAAGAAAAAGTATTAGATAGAGAAATTGAAGTAACATATATATATGATAGTAATTTGATATTAATAATTTCCAGTAAAATAATTCAATGTTAATGATAAATCACAATTGAAAATTAGTCCTTTTGTGTCTGGTTGTGATTATTTGTTATATAGGACATGCCTGAGAGTAGTTTGATTTAGGTACTATAATTAGATACCGCACATTTGTTGACATCAGAAGCAGTGGACACGAATATTTTTGTGTTTGGCATAGAAACAGACTGGTTCTTTTTAAAGACAAAAAGTATTAATCTGAGGTTAAGCACTAAAGCAGTTTTTAAAACTTCTGGTCCCTTCTTGAATAATAGTGTGTGAAATTCACTTCCTTCTGTTCTTACTTACCAAAATGACCATAGGACAGTGCCAGAGCTTGCTGTTACAGTGTGGCTGGTAGAAATGGCTGGTATCTGCCAAAAGAAACACGTGGCACATGGCTTTTCCTAGGCAGGAGGGCAATGCAGCCGCAGGCATGCTTTAAACTTAGTACATTACATGGCAAACAGGGACTCCTGCAGAACCTGGCAGCTATGTATGGAGGCAGGCCCAGCTCTGCAAGAGGAGGGAAGCCAAGAAACCAAGAGGAAGAGGTATGCGTCCCGCATGTTCAGTACCTCGTCGCACAGCCATTTTTGAGTTTATTGCCTTCTGTTCCTGCATGGTTTAAAATCTTAACAATTATTTGAAGATTTTGTAAGTCCAAAGTTAATATGTTTTGACTGACATACAGTGCCATAATTTTGCCCATAACTATTATTCAGTCTTCTGAGTTTCAATTTCTTTTCTTTTGATCAGATTAAAATTTTGTAATTATAACATTTCTTGCTTTTCAGAAATAAATTGCTTTAAATTAAACACTTGAAAGCTAATATTCCATTTCCATTAACCAAATTATAGAACTTTTTTGTTTCTTGAATTCAGATTAATACTCTTCCATAAATTAAAAGATTGTCTTAATATAAATGTTTTCCTTTAAAATGATATGTTTGGTGTTTTTTTTTTCTTCTTCTAGGTTTATCTGGCAAGACTGAGGCAAATAAGACTACAGAACTTCAATGAGCGCCAGCAGATTAAAGCCAGATTGCGTGGGGAAAAGGCAGGTTGAAAATCGCTTTTTTTAAAGTAATTGAATGATGTTATAATAGATTGAGATTTTTTAAATGCAATACTAATAAAAAAAGTAAAACTTTTTAAAACAATGATAATCAAATAGCAGAAAACTTCAGATAGGGCCATGGTAAATCTTACATGACTCAAAATTAATAAAAGCATTTGTTAAAGAGGAAAGTTTAAAAGAAAGCATATTTAGTATTTATGAAAGGATCAAGGTACATTTCATATCACCCTCTGTTTAGCTTTCTGCTCCATGTCCATAGAGTAGAGGTAGTAGTTGTGAAGGTTCCTGCAGCTTTCTTTTTGGGAGAAAACTAATGGTATTGAGTGATTCCATTTCGTACTTCAGAAATCAGCTTTTTCAGGCTTTCTCACAGAACTCTGTTCTGAGCTTGACAGTATCTATTAAATGGTGTGCTTATTTATGTGTTTTGTAGAAAGAAGCTGACCATGCTGAAGGACAGGAAGCAAGAGAAGAAGCTGACTCTAGGCGCAAAAAAATGGAATCATTTAAGGTGTGCACTGAAATCAATACAATTTTGCTCAGGGAAACTGAAAGCAGAGACAGAAAACTTTGTTCTTAACTTTCTTAACTTTCACTTTCTTCTCTTGGTTTTTCTTTCACCTTGTGGTTTCTGGAACAATGCTTATCACCCTTTATACCTTATTTGTAATGAGCAATTAGATTGAATCATGGCATGAATATGTAAAACTGTGTCACATGTAATTCTACAGGAGGCTGAGGCAGGAGGAATGCCATGACTTAGAGGCCAACCTGTGCTGTATAGCAAGAATTTGCCTCAAAAAACCAGTAACCTTAAATACAAAATGCTCAGTTATCCATTTCTGTGATGATGAATTAATGTATAGCAATTATAAATTTTTACATTTTAAAAAATTTACATTTTGGGTTGGGGAAATGGCTTACCGGTTAAGGCATTTGCCTGCAAAGCCTAAGGACCCTGGTTCGATTCCCCAGGACCCCGTAAGCCAGATGCACGGGTGGCACATGCGTCTGGAGTTCATTTGCAGTGGCTAGAGGCCCTGGTGTGCCCATTCTGTCTTTCTCTCAAATGCGTAATAATAAATAAAATATTTTAAAAATTTACATTTTAGTTTCCATTCTAATGTGCTTGCATTTATTTTCACTTAGCAGATTTTTATTGAGCATCTTTTGTCTGTCTTGCCTGATTCAAGATGCTAGGGATATAGAGTGAGCTTACATTTTTATTCTGGAAAGCACATACATCTTACTAGATCCGGCATGGGGGGGGGGTGATGATCATGTGCTCCTTTTCTGATCTTGTTAATTGCTTTTATTTTCAGGCCCAAACAAATGCACGTGCTGCTGTGCTGAAAGAACAACTGGAACGAAAACGAAAGGAAGCATATGAGAGAGAAAAGAAAGTGTGGGAAGAGCATGTAAGCTTTGCCTAATGTTCTTAATCTGGCTTGAGTTCATGTCCTTAGGTGTCTCACTGGAAAATCAGCTTTGTAATTTTGTAAATATTGTGGTACTGTGATCAAACCAAGAGCCTTCCTCTGAAGATCAGAAAAGGGAGATCAGATGAAAAGGAGTTCTCCACTTGCTGGACTTTTGAGGTTGCAGAAGAAAACATCAGAAATTGAAGAACACAGAAAAGTTATTATGTGTCTATAGCCATACCACCCTGAACATACTTGATCTCATCAGCTAAGCAGGCTTAGGTCTAGTTAGTACTTGGATAGGCAAAAAGTTACTACCTGATACTGAATAATATAAGAATCTACTAAGAAATCTTTGGCCTTATTTCTGACTGCTAGGGTTCTAATTTTTTTATTCACTTTCTCATTCTAATTGATTCATTTTCTCTGATGATGTGGTGGGAAGAGCACTACCTGTATTAGTGGATGGATTAGGAAGAAACATAATCACATTAACACATATATATAAGAAACTTGAAAACTTACTTAAAAGTTGGTAAAAATTCCTTGTGATAGCCCCCTTCCTCCTCCTATTCCTCCTTCTCTTTCCTTCCCATTTCTCTCCTTCAAATATAAGGAGAATCTGCCACTGGTTTATAATGCTATCTCCAGGATCTATTCAGTGTTTATGAGCATTAGAGAATGAATGTAAAGCATTTTTTGTTATTTCAGTGGTCTTGAAATTTGTATTGTGACTACTTTAAATTTTCACTTCAGAAGAATTGAAGTGTTTATGGTAGTTTTAGCCAGGATGTTAGTTAAATATACATGATATTCAGTTTTGATGATTTTATGCATAGCTGTTATATTTATTATAAAGGTTACTTACAGATTTACAATTCCATTTCTGTCTTTTTAAATTTTTTTTTATTTACTTATTTGAGAGAGACAGAGAGGCAGATAGAGAGAAAGAGAATGGGCATACCAGGGCCTCCACCCACTGCAAACGAACTTTAGACCTTGTGCATGTGGCTTATGTGGGTCCTGGTAAATTGAGCAAGAGTCCTTTGGCTTTGCAGGTAAGCGCCTTAAAACTGCTAAGCTGTCTCTTCAGCCCTCCATTTCTGTTTTTAAAGGTCTTCTTTTTCTTGAAGAATATTGCTAGCATTTGGAAAATTTTTCGATTGTTGCTTATCTCTTATGCCATGAAGTTTTCTATCACCAATCAGTTACCTTTGGGATTTTAGAATGCTGCTGTGCCATATACATATCATCATAACCAGTCTGTAACAGTATATAGGTATATTATACTACTGTAAATATACCTATTTTTCTTTATTGTTAACCACTTTACAGAGGCAGATAGAGAAAGAGAATGGGTGTGCCAGGACCTCTAGCCACTGCAAAAGAACTCCAGATGCATGTAACACTTTGTGCATCTGGCTTTTACATGGGAACTGGGGAATTGAACCTGGGTCCTCAGGCTTTGCAGGGAAGCACCTTAACTCCTGAGCCACCTACAGCCCAAGAGAAGGAACTGAAAGTCAGAAATACAGCTGTTTCTCAGTAAATTTCCTTATTTCTCTTCAGTATAATAGGAGGTAATAACTTCTCTGAGTTTTTCAACCTCTCATAGTTACATTTACTTCCTTAATTTCAAAAGTCCAGCAGTAGAAAACTCTCCCTTTCCTGAACTTTGTACTTAGCATGAACAAGACTTGAATAATGACAGAGTAATTGGGGTGAAGTGGCCCATATTCCCCCAGTCTCTAGTAATTACTTTCTGGTCCTTTGACCAAGATGTCATCTGGCTTCATTTAGATTATGTACTGCTTGAGTCATGTTCTTAATGTAGTATTCCTTATTTTTCTTTTTTTCCTTTTGTTTTCCAGATCCAGGATCATTAGAACATTATTATGAAACAGTAACACTTTTTTCCCAAGAGAAAGTTGTAAGAAAAAAATTTTCCAGCAGTAGAAATAATTTCTCATAGTTAAAGCCAGTAATTTTTTGTGTTACCTAAATTACTAGCAAACTTACCTGACCCCAAAGCAGCTGTGAATCTGCCTTTGGTGGCATACCTTAGCAGCCGAGAACCTGCTTTACATCTCCTAGGACTGCAGAATAGGAACACTAAGCGTATATTGGTTCCTCAAAGAGTGATACTGTACAAATTTTGATAAATTTGGCCACATATCTTTAGGGTTTATTAAACTACATGTCAAATTGTTTTATTTTATTTATTTTTTGTTGTTGTTTTTCGAGGTAGAGTTTCACTCTAGCTAGTCTCAGGGTGGTCTTGAACTCACAGTGATCCTCCTACCTCTGCCTCCCAAGTGCTGGGATTAAAGGTGTGCACCACCATGCCCAACTGTTAAATTTTTTATATTCAAAATATGAAATCAGGCCCTTTGAATCTTTTTCTAGCAGACAGGAAATCCTTATTAATTAGTCAACATTTAGAGATGAAATGATGTTCTTTGATCTATGCCTTAAAAGTAAGTAGACTCGTACTTTCATAAACATAAAGTTGGCCTCATTTTGATTTTTTTTTTCTTTTGGTTTTTCGAGATAGGGTCTCACTCTAGTCTAGGCTGACCTGGAATTCACTATATAGTCTCAGGGTGGCCTCGAACTCATGGTGATCTTCCTACCTCTGCCTCCCAAGTGCTAGGATTAAAGGTGTGTGCCACCATGCCTGGCTCTAAATTTTGATTTTTGTCATTTGATGGCACTAGAGGTTAACTTTTTAGCACATAGTAAAATTGATAAATGAAATAGAGAATTTTACAGTCATAATTAAAACCTTTTTCAAAAATATAAGTAATGCAGATATTTTTACAATTTATATATTTATGAGACTATAGATAGTGGGGAAAAAGCTTCTATAGCATTACTTTAATCTTGACTTATCAGAGCTTGGGGATGTATATAGATCAGAAGTAGAGCCCAAGCCCTTGTGCTTAACCCATAACACCACTGAAAGACACAAACAAAAGCTTCTTGAGCCAGACATATATGGTACATGTCTGGAATCCCAGCACTTGGGGGACTGAGGCCCAAGTTAAAAACAATGATACTGGGCTCAAAGTAAGCTGGAAGCCATCCTGGGCATCATAGCCCAACCCCTGTCTCAAAAAGAAACACACACACACATATACAAGGGTGGGCGGTGATACTTGATTTATGAAAAATTTAGTTCAATGTTTTAGTCCTGTTATAAATTTACAATTTAAAAACTGTTTTTGGAAGGAAATAAATACCCTGGATTTAGCCATGTGATTAATTTTGTTTAAAAAAAAAAAAAAAAAAAAAAGAAGAACAAGGTCTTAAAATTTTTTTTTTCTTTAATTTATTTGAGAGAGAGAGAAAGGGAGAGAATGGGTGTGCCAGGGCCTCCAGCCACTGCAGATGAACTCCAGATACATGCATCAACTTGTGCATCTGGCTTACTTGGGTCCAGAGGAATCAAACCTGGGTCCTTTAATTTTGTAGGCAGTGTGCCTTACCTGCTAAGCCATGTCTCCAGCCCCAGAAGGTCTTTTTTAGTTTAAAAATGTTTCTGTTTTCATCTTTTGTCAAGATGTTTTAGTGTAATTAATTTTTTATTACTTTGTCATAGTTGATCAACTTTCTGAATTAAGTAATAATATTTTCTCCATTGAAAACGAAATTATTACTTTCTGTTTATGCATTATTTTGGGGGGGGGAGAGAGACAGAGACACAGAGACAGACAGACACAGATAGAGAATGGGTGCACCAGCAGTCTCTCAGCCACTGTGAATGAATTCCAGACGCATACACCCCCTTGTGAACAAGTATGGCATTGCACTCTTGCATCACTTTTCATCTAGCTAAATGTGGTGAATTGAATGGGCATTCTTAGGATTGGCAGGCAGGTGCTTTAACTGCTAAGCCATCTCTCCAGCCCTGTTTATGCATTATTTTAATAATATGTGACTATTTTCTCAATTTAAGAATTTAAGAATAGCTCCTGGGCTGGAGAGATGGCTTAGTGGTTAAGTGCTTGCTTGTGAAGCCTAAGGACCCCGGTTTAAGGCTCGATTTCCCAGGACCCAACATAAGCCAGATGTACAAGGTGGTGCATGCACCTGGAGTTCATTTGCAGTGTCTGGAAGCCCAGGTGCTCCCATTCTCACTCGCTCCGCCTCTTTGTCTGTCGCTCTTAAATAAAAAAAGAAAAAGAAAAGAAAAAAATAACTTTTATTGAGTTCTTTCTATCTGCACATAATTATAATTTGTACTTAATCTGAACATCTTTGGTCTTATAACCCTGTCCCTGATTGTTTAAACTAAAGCAATCTTAACATAGATAGATTTCTGTCTCTGTTACTATGGGTTTCTCTTAGGGTTGAGATTAATATAGAAATATTTCTACTCAATATAATTTACAGTATACTTAAAAATATAAGGTCAAGGGCTGGAGAGATAGCTTAGCGGTCGGTTAAGGCGCCTGCCTGCTAAGCCTAAGAACCCGGTTCCAATCTCCAAGTCCCATGTTTAGCCAGATGCAAAGTGACGCAAGGGCACAATGCCACACTTGACCACAAGGGGATGCATGCATCTGAATTTCGTTCACAGCCCCTGAGAGACTGCTGGCGTGCCCATTTTCTGTCTGTCTCCCTCTCGTTCTCTGTCTGTCTCTCTCCAAAAAAAAATAAATAAATAAATATATAAGGTCAAGAAAGGTGGCTCAGTGGTTAAAAACACTTGCTAGCAAAGCCTACTGACCTGGGTTCAGTTCCCCAGTATCAATGTAAAGCCAGGCACACAAAGTGTCTGGAATTCATGTGCATTTTCTTTCCTTCCCTCCTTCCCTTCCTCCTTCCCTCCCTCCCTTCCTTCCTTCCTTTTTTTGGTTTATCGAGGTAGGGTCTCTCTCTAGCCCAGGCTGACCTACATTTGTATTTTCAAGAGGTCCTGATACACCCATATTCATTGTTTCTGTCTGTCTGCCTGTCTCTCTCTTTTTCTCTCAAGTAAACATGTATATCACTGTCTCTTTCTCTCTCTTAAATAAAATTTAAATATATTTTAAATATATGGATATATAGACATCAAAATTTAAAATTTTTTGTTTATTTAAAAGAGACAAACACATAGTGAGTATGGGTATGCCAGGGCTTCCTGCCACGGCAAATGAGCTCCAGATGCATGTGCCACTTAGTGCATCTGGCTTTATATGGGTACTGAGGAATCGACTTTCAGTCATCAGGCTTTGTAGGCAAATTCCTTAACTGCTGAACCATCTCTCCAGCCCTATTTTTTTAAAATTAGAGACAGAGAGAGGGAAAGAGAGAGAGAGGAAGGCAGAGAATGGGCACACCAGGGCCTCTAGCCACTGCAAATGAACTCCAGATGCATGCACCACCATGTGCATCTGGCTTAGGTGGGACCTGGAAAATCCAGCTTGAGTCCTTAGGCTTCTCAGGCAAATGCCTTAACCACTAACCACTAAGCCATCTCTCCAGCCTTAGCGCCCCCCCCCTTTTGGCTTTTCGAGGTATGGTTTCACTCTAACCCAGGCTGACCTGGAATTCACTATGAAGTCTCAGGGTGGCCTCGAACTCATGGCAATCCTCCTACCTCTGCCTCCCAAGTGCTGGGATTAAAGGTGTGTGCCACCATGGCCAGCCTTTTTTAAATACATAAGACCAAGGACAGGGAGATGGCTCCCTTGACACAAGCATGCGAGTGCCTGAGACTACCTGAGTTCTATTCTTCAGGACCCATGTAAACAACTGGCCATGCATCACACAGTTTTAACCCCAGTCCCATGAGGAGCAGAGACTAAAGTTTCACAAAAACCCACAGCTCTGTATTAAAAGAGATTATCTCAGAGAAATAACTAGATGAGTGATTGAGGAAGGGACAACTGATCTTTTCATGTGGCCTCTGTACTTCCAAGGTCATCTGCACATGCACATGCATAGAACACTCACACACATACACACACCAAAAAGAAAATATATATAAGGTCAAAATAAATAATTATCACATGCCTTATATAACTTTTGCCATTTTTAACTGGGAACAGAAGCTTGCGTTTTAACTAAGGAAAGCTAAATACTCTCTAGAGGAATTTTTTTTAATATTTTATTTTTATTTATTTGAGAGAGAGAGAGAGAGAGAATGGGCGCACCAGGGCCTCCAGCCACTGCAAATGAACTTCAGATGCATGCACCACCTTGTGCATCTGCCTTATGTGGGTTCTGGGGAATCACCAAACTGAGGTCCTTTGACTTTACAGCCAAACACCTTAACTGCTAAACTCTCTCTCTAGCCCCCAAAAATAATAATTTTTAAAGTTTATAATTTTGGGGCTGGAGAGATGGCTTAGCAGTTATGAACCTTGCCTGCAAAGCCCAACAACCAGAGTTTAGTTTCCAAATACCCATGTAAAGCCAGATGCACAAAGTGGTACATTGATACATAATAGAAACCAGTTATTTAAGCAGCATGACACATAGTTGTGTGTATATATGAGACTAGAGATTTTACTTTTAGTTCACTGCTTTCGCCAACATGCATCACAGTGCTTTGCTCAATAAATAAGGAATGTGAAAACCCTTCCTGTGTACCAGAGGCAGACAGTGATCTTGGAACCTTTTTTTTATCTCCTGTAAATATGATGTCTCCAATAGATTGAATTTTTTTTTTTTTAGTTGGTGGCTAAGGGAGTAAAGAATTCCGATGTTTCTCCACCTTTGGGACAGCATGAAACAGGTGGCTCTCCATCAAAGCATCACATGAAACCTGCTATTTCTGTGACTGCAGCTTTGAAAGAAGTGTGTTTGGTAAGTTTTATAAAATTTAGAACTTCTCAAAGCCAAGAGATATTTAGAGTGAAATTAAATTCAATAAATTAATTCCTAATGCCCCCCTTTGTGTTTTGGGGATAAAACTTGTTAAAAATATTTTGGGGGACCGGAGAGACGGCTTAGTGGTTAAACACTTGCCTGTGAAGCCTAAGGACCCGCGTTCGAGGCTCAGTTCCCTAGTATGCATGTATACCAGATGCACAAGGTGGTGCATGCATCTGGAGTTTGTTTGCAGTGGCTGGAGTTCTTGGTGCACCCATTTCTCTCTCTCTGCCTTTTTTCTCTGTCTGTCTGTTGCTAATAAAATAATAAAAATAAACAAAAATTTAAAAAAATATATTTTTGGCTGGGTGTGGTGGTGCACGCCTTTAATCCCAGTACTTGGGAGACAGAAGTAGGAGGATTATTGTAAGTTTGAGGCCAGCCTGGGCTCGAATGAGACCCTACCTTGAAAAACCAAACATATGCATATATATATATATGGCTTACTGAATATTAGATTCTTTATGCCCATTGATTTTACCTAGGACTGCAATAGTAGGCATAAAAAGGAAGCATCTGCAGCTGAGGCTTCTGAGTTGTATAATCTCAGATCAAAAGTATTTAAGGCCAGGCATGGTGTTACACGCCTTTAATCCCAGCACTCGGGAGGCAGAGGTAGGAGGATCACTGTGAGTTCGAGGCCACCCTGAGACTACATAGTGAATTCCAGGTCAGTCTGGGCTAGAGTGAAACCTTACCTCGAAAAACCAAACAAAAAAAAAAAAAGTTACTATTGTTGACATGTGTCATGTGTTTATGTAGTTAGACCTATGATGGTTGCATCTGTACTGAATAATGATATTCCTGTCATTAGACACTATAGCAGCTTTTTGCATAGCATTTCACTTTGTATTGGGCATTACAAGCAATGTGGAGATGATTTGATATGGAAGTGTGCATAGGTTGTATGCACATTTTATGGCATGGTTACATACATGACAGTTGAGCACCTATAGACTTTGGTGTTGGAGGGGTAGGGAGGTCCTGGAAGCCATCCTTCATAGATACTGAGGGGTTACTGTATAGTAAAATGACTGTCCAGTTTAAAAGAAAATATTGAACATAATGCAGTTAAAAATTATACCCAAACCCTCATGGATAACACATTTTTTTAAGTTGTATCTCTTTGTTACTGAAATTAACTAACTGTAGGAATGCACTCTGAACACTTACTTATAGACAGTGCCTGTGACTTTTTTTAAGACTCATTAAGATGTGGCAGGTATAGAGGTTATTGACTGTTACATAAAGTTTTTACAGGCTTTGTGTTTATCTTGAAAATAGATGGAGTAGGAAAAAGTAGGAAAAGTAAGTTTTTTGACCATTCTGCAGAACTTCATGTAAGAAACTGTTGATCTTCAGTAGGTTTTGACTCTTTCTTGTAATGACTTTGCATATGCAACCTTGTCCACTTCAACTGTAGATACCACTGTGTGGTTTCCTTCCTGGTACCCAGTCTTACATCTCAAGTAGCTGTTCATCTCTCTGGTTGTAGCAACTGCTAACTCCTGACGACTTTGTTGGGTAAAATTCTTCTTGCCTTATTTACCCACATTACTTAAACCTGATCACTGTACTTTTAAAAATTATTTCAAAAACAAAATTTGAGATAATCCATGTAACTAAATGGTTTTTCTGATTATTGTGTTTCTAAACATTGCTTATATAAAACTGAATGTTGCTTAGTTACTCTGAGTCTTCTAAATGCTATTGCTTTCATAACTTCCATAGCAACTAATTTTCCTTTTCATATGTTTTAAATTCAAAGCTGTCTAGATTACCTTCTTTTATTAATCAGAAGCAAGTTTTATATTATTAATGGTGTAAATGAGTCAGAACTCATTTTGTTACCCTCTTAACTAAGGGGGAAAAACAGTTCTCAATTATGTTTATAATACTATGGCTTAGAAGGTATGTATATTCAAAATAGCATAGTCTTAACAAGAATTACTTTACCCACCAAAAACTTGGCTAGGCTAAGGATTCAGCTCTGATGGTAGAGCACTTGCGTGAGGCCCTGATTTCACTCAGCGCTGTATTCTAAAACAAAAAGAACAATAGAGAAATACCTTTCTCTAGCTCTGTTTACCAAAGTATTTAACATTTTCTTTATTTCTGCTGTTTACTTTAAATGATCAAAAATTATTCTAGAGAGGAAGAAGGGCTAGTTGAATGTAAACAACAATCCAAAAATATGACAATAATTGAGAATTGACCCTTCTTCTTAAGTTTATTATTTGGTAATATTTAAATGTTCATCATTGCTGGTAATGAACAAAGCTGTATTAACATTTTACAGGAATAAAAACTTTACAAGAAACAATTTAAGACTAAATGTAACAAAAGCACCAACTACTTTTGCATAGAGTTCTAAACAGGCATTATTTCTTACTCTGTAACTATCTGTTTAAAGGACAGAAATTTAACTGATAACCAGGAAACTTCAGAAGAAACTCAGAAAAGCAGCAATGCCATTTCAGTAAGTACAATCTTCAGAGATTTTTCTGGCAAGACATTGTATTTAATCATATGCATATTAAAATCTAACAACTGTTTCAGAGTAAGCGAGAAATACTGCGTAGGCTAAATGAAAACCTTAAAGCCCAAGAAGACGAGAAAGGGAAGCAGGATCACTCTCACTCTTGTGAGATCTCTGATGGTCATGAAGATGCCAGAGAGTGCAAGGAAGAGAAATCCACTTCCTCTGATCGCAAGAAGTGGGAGGTTGGAGGTCAGCTTGTGATCCCCCTGGGTGAGATGACACTGGATACATCCTTCTCTGCGACTGAAAGTATGTATGAACGTCTTCCTTTCCCATTCTGCTTTAGACCCACATACACTGAGACTGCCACCAGCAAACCAATACACTGAGGGTTTAAGAAGCTCTACACATCTTCCTCCTGGAGAGGAAAAGGGCTACTTCTAGGGAAATGTGAAGAATGGGGGGAAATATTCAGTATTAGAAGAATAGCATAAATTTTATATATGCATTTATAGTGTGAAAGAACCAGTGAAACATATTTAAAGTCTATTCCTTAAACCCCTTATGCCATTTTAAATTATTATTAAAAGTAATTTGCTTTTATAAAACAGTGTCTCAATATGTATTCCAAGCTGTCCTCAAACTCAAGATCTTTCTGCCTCAGTTCCCCACATTATAGGTGTGGCAACATGTCCAGCCCTTAGTTTTTTTGAGATATCTCACTGTGTAATCCAAGTTAACTTCAAACTTGTCATGCTCCTGCCTCTGCCTTCTGATTGCTGGAATAAAGGATATGTGTCACCATACCAGTTGTGCCAGTAACTACTAGTGAGAACCAGAGCAGTGAACTTTGATCAGATCTCAGAAAGACCCCTTAGGCATGTAGGAAGAGTATAAAGAAGATCTGATTTAGTTATTCATTTATCCAGCAAGCATTCCTGAGTGCTCACTGTTCTCCTGCAGTGTCCTGGACAGGAGATACGGCAATGAACAGAACAGAGTATGTGCAAGTCTGATAATAAAAGTCTAGTCTTAGCACTTTTTATAAGTTTTTTTTTTTTTTTGAGAGAGATACAGAGAGAGAGAGGAAGACAGACAGGGAATGGGTGCGCCAGCCACCTCTCAGCCAGTCAACGAACTCCAGATGTGTGCGCCCCCTTGTGGGCAAGTATAGCATTGCGCCTTTGCATCACTTTGCATCTGGCTAAACTTGGGACCTGGAGATTGGAACTGGTGTTCTTAGGCTTAGCAGGCTGGTGCCTTAACTGCTAAGCCATCTCTCTAGCCCTTTATAACTGTTTTTGTCAAATTCTTTCTTATTATAGAAAAATCCAAAGCCTTTTTTTATTTAAAAGCAAGCTACTGAGCAGAATTTATTTTTTTTAATTCCATGTTTCAAACTCAGATCATATGCATTAAGTATTATGGAAAGTCCATTAAGATTCAAGATTTGTAACCCCCTCCTTTCTTTTGAGGACCCCTCCCAGTCTTGGAAGTCTTCCTATATTTCTTTAGTCTACTTTTGCCCTGCTTAAAAAGATTTCCACATCTCATCAGAATTTGGAAAGTTACAACTTAACTAATTTTGCTTGTCAACATCAAAATATGGTTATCAAATTAGATACTAGCATTGACAGCTATTAGTATTTTAACCCCGAGGGTTGAGATTACACCTTTTGCATAAGTCTCCTAAGTTGCACTTAACCACCAAAAGCATCAGAGCCACTGGAACCAAGCACTGCCTCATCAGAATTGGTGAAAGCAAAAATTAATCTTTGGGTTTGGGTTTAAACACTGGGGAATAGAGTGGAGATCCTGTACTGCATTTTACATCTCAAAAATAAGAAATGTCTTAGTAGCTTGAGTCTCTCTTTTTTTTTTTTTTTTTTTTTTTTTTTTTTTTTTGTTTTTCAAGGTAGGTTCTCATCTCACCCTCACTCTCACCCAGGCTGACCCGGAATTCACTCTGTATTCTCAGGGTGGTCTTGAACTCATGGTGACCCTCCTACCTCTGCCTCCCTCCCGCTGGGATTAAAGGTGTGCACTACCACGCCCAGCTCTTGAATCTTTTAATATAAGCTTAACATTAGGTTTTACTTTGATATGTAGCTTAAAACCAAATCAATTGTACATACACTGGCACTTTAGCATGATGGAAAACTTCTTTAAAACATTTGGGGACCTTTAAAATTAGGCACTAGTAGACAAAAAAAGGTCCATGGTCATATATCCAGCAAATTCATACAAAAAATAGTCTTTTGTAGAATAAAAGAAAACTTTACATATGTTACAAGCTCATTACATGTATTTACATGGCTCTTTTTTCTCTAGGTACTTAAAACAAGTATTTTAAAAAAAACTAGTTCAAAAAAAATTAGTTCATCTGCAGGCCGATGCATATCCACTATGCTTAAGAAACAGGGACAAAGTCAGGCATGGTGGCGCACACCTTTCATCCCAGCACATTTGGGAGGCTGAGGTAGGATCACTGTGAATTCAGGGCCAGGCTGGGCTAGAGTGAGATCCAAAATATAGGGCCACTGGGGCATAGACTGTTTTGTTCTAGCAAGTCCTGAGTGACCTTCACACATACACCAATTAGTAAGTACAGTTTAGTAAAATGAAAGTTTCAGTAAAAATTCATTTTCTTTTGGCAGTGCATTAGTTTGTTTAGGTGCCCCTAGGACATTTAACTTCCTAATGTCCATATTGTTTTCAGTCCTTGTATATTTCAGCTAGAAACCTATAACCTGATTGCTATACATAAACTACTGTCTCCCCAATAGACTATTTTAAAAGTCAGCTATTCCCTAAATCAACCAGAATGGTTCACTTGAATTTACTTACTTGGCAGTACAATTATTTAAATTGCACTGATATGTCACCATGCACACAGCACATAAAACAAATGAGATAGTCAATTTGGTTCAGACCAGTTGATAACTGTGTAATCAGTGCTAAATTTAAGTATTAGTACTTCATCTTACACCTGTACTTTAAGTAAGGTTTTAAATTGAAATATCATTATTTCCTTATCTGAAGTATCAAATGAAACTGGAACCCAGTGGCTAGGTTGCTTGGGAAGATCACGTGGTGATGGTGGCTCACTAAATTTGGCTCCAGCATAGTTCTGATTAGTTTGAGACTTAAAAAGCAAACTGGGGGCTGGAGAGATGGCTTAGTAGTTAAGGCACCTGCCTGCAAAGCCTAAGAGGTCCTGTTGGAACCTCCAGGTCCCACATTTAGCCAGACGTGAAAAGTGATGCAGGGGTGCAATGTTGACATTCACTACAAGGGGCACACACGTCTGGAGTTTGTTCACAGTGGTTGAGAGGCCACTTGCGTGCGCATTCTCTCTCTCTCAAAAAAAGAAAGCAAACTGGGACTAAATAGGCTAGAGTTCCAGTTTGGATTAGTAGAAAAAGTTTTTTCTTCCACCATTTTGTATGGCCTGCCATGTAGCTGCTGGTGAGTTGTAGCTATGTACTTGTTCTTTTTTCTTGTGAACAATCTTCATATGGGAATTCTGATCCTTAGTCTTCTGTCTAGTAAGCTGTTGTTGGTTCTTACTAACGTTTCTAGATTGAGGGGCTGGAATGTTGTACCTCTCTCCACTACCCATCTTTCAGCCTCTTTGTTACCTTGCAGTGTGCTTTTCAGATTGCAGGAATTCCACTACTTGTCCTCTTCCTTGCTGCCAAGCCCAGGATAATAGATGTTGCTTTCTGCCAGATCCTTTCCTTTCACTCAGTACATTAGTTTTCATGAGCCAGTCTGCTGAGTTCAGCCTAGGAGCTGAGGCCAACATCTGAAATTTGACTTTCTTCCTGGAGCTTTTTGTTTGTTTGTTTGTTTGTTTGTTTGTTTTGATTTTTCAGGGTAGGGTCCCACTCTAGCTCACGCTGACCTGGAATTCACTATGTATTCTCAGGGTGGCCTCGAACTCATGGCGATCCTCCTACTACTGCCTCCTAAATGCTGGGATTAAAGGTGTGCGCCACCATGCCTGGCTCCTGGAGCATTTTGATGTTAGCTGTTTTTAAGTCTTTGTTGTAGAATTCCAACATCTGTGCTATATTATGTTGACTATATTCTATAACGATTACAATTTTCAGATTTTTAAAAATATTTTTATTTGTGAGAGAGAGACAGAGAGAGATTGGGAGAATGGGCCCATCAGGGCCTCTAGCCACTGCAGAGGAACTCCAGATGCATGTGGCATTCTATGTATCTGGTTTATGTGGGTTCTGGGGAATCAAACCTGGATCCTTAGGCTTCGCAGGCAAGTGCCTTAACCACTAAGCCATCTCTCAAGCCCTCAGATTTCTTTTTATGTCAAATTATTTTTTGAATATATATTTTTATTTATTATTTGCAAGCAGAGAAAGATGGAGGAGAGAGAGAGACAGAGAGAATGGGCACACCAAGGCCTCTAGCTGCTGCAAATAGACTCCAGATGCATGCACCACTTTGTGGGCACTGAGGAGTCGAACCCAGGTTCACTTTCTTGAACTTTGGCATCACTTTCTTGAACTTTGTTATCTTTACTACCTCCTGGTGTTTCTGGATTCTTGGGACTTCTTTCTTTTGTCATCTGGCCCAAAAGCTGAAACATTATTAAATTCTGCTTTCACATTGGGAGCCATGTAGCCAAAAGTCAGATTAAAATGACAGTAGGATTTTAACCTATCCTATGTTCTTTTTTTAAATTTTTGAAAAATTTTATTTGTAAGCAGAGAGAGAGAGAAAAAGATGTGTGTGTGTGTGTGTGTGTGTGTGTGTGAGAGAGAGAGAGAGAGAGAGAGAGGGAGGGAGAGAAAGAGAGAGAAAGAATAGGCCTGTCAGGGCCTCTTGTCACTGCAAAAAGAACTACAGATGTATGCACCATTCTGTGCATCTGGCTTTATGTGGGTATTGGGAAATTGAGCCTGGGCCATCAGACTTTGCAAGCCAGCACCTTTAACCACTGAGTCTTCTCTCCAGCCCCCATCCTATGTCTTCACACCACATCTCTACTGAACAGAAAAGAAACTTCTCCCTCTCCCCTAGTTTTGTATCCCATGGGTCACCATTATCTACTCATCCTTCTACTACCTTGGCATTTATAAAGGACTTAGGAAAAAAGATTAAAGATTTCAAGCAAACTTTTGGGGTGTTTTTGCATTCTGCCCAAGCATTGGGCTGCTTCTTTCCCAATGATGAGGCTAGAACAAGAGAGTTTTCTTGTGTAAATAAGAGGGCTGTGTGTTTGCAATTTGTGCCCACTTGTGGGATTCTGGCATGTTGAATCCTGTTTAAGAAACACTAAGGATTTGACCACTGTTCCCTATACTTTAGAGTGGATTTTCAATGCTACGTTGCTTTCTTTTTATTTATTTGTTTATTTACTTATTTATTTAGCGGAGAGACAGAGAGGGAGAGAATGGCCGTGCCAGGGCCTTCAGCCACTGCAAACGGACTCCAGATGCATGTGCCACCTTGTGCATCTGGCTAACATGGATCCTGAGGAATGGAAACTGGGTCATTTGGCTTCGCATGCAAATGCCTTAAACACTAAGCCATCCCTCCAGCCCACTACTTTGCTTTTTTATAGTGTTTGCTGTGATCACTCTGCTGCTGATGATCAATCGCTATCTCTGTAGACCTGTGAGATTTGCTTCCTAGTTGCTCAAGTCTCTCAAAAATCCCAGCTCTCTCTTCTGATCTCAGTGTGTTTGCAGGACCATCCTGGCTTCCTCCTTCTTGAAGCTTCAGCCTGGAAACTTCTGCAGGCATCAAGCTAGGGCAATCATAGGTATTATCATGTTTTTCTTCTCTCAGGGAGTCATAGTTTTCACTACATGCTGTGTGGTGTCTTGAAGCTATTGTTTCAAATGCTTTTCTAGTAGTTTTGGTTATGTTGAGAATAGTATAACTATAGTTGCGCTATGTCTTGTTAGTTAGAAGACCTCTTTTTTGTACTAATACAAACTAAAGTTTGTGATAACCTTAGTTAAGTTATAGGAGACAGACTTAAAAGGCCTCATATGAAACTCAGAGGAAGAACTTTGAAAAGAGAATTTAGAACAAAGAGGAAACCATGGTTTGATTCAAAAGGATGGAGCAAGGACTCTTTCTGATAGATAATAAAGAGAGAACTAAAATATATAGTGGACTTATCATGGGAGAGGCATCACAGTCTAAATAAGCATGGTTGCACTAGAGGGAGAAATAAAATCCATTCAAAAAGTGAGCAGAGCCGGGTGTGGTGGTGCATGCCTTTAATGCCAGCACTGGGGAGGCAGAGGTAGGAAGATCGCTATGAGTTCAAGGCCACCAGTAGAATACATAGTGAATTTCAGGTCAGCCTGAGGTAGAGTGAGATCCTACCTCAAAGAAAAACAAACAAAAAAAAAGTGAGCAGAAGACTGGAGAAAAGGCTTAGTGGTTAAGGCTTTTGCCTGCAAAGCCAAAGGACCCAGGCTCGATTCCCCAGAACCCACGTTGGCCAGAGGCACAAGGGGGCACGCGCATCTGGAGTTCGTTAGCAGTGGCTAGAGGCCCTGGAGTGCCCATTCTCTCTCTCTCCTCCCTTTCTCTGCCAAATAAATAAATAAATAAAAAGTCCTCACTTTAAAAAAAATTTTTATTGACAACTTCTTTAATTGTAGGCAATATCCCATATTATTTCCCTCCCTTCCCCCACTTTCCCCTTTGAAACTTCACTCTCCATCATATCCCCTCTCCCTCTCAATCAGTCTCTCTTTTCAGTTTGATGTCATGATCTTTTCTTCCTATTTTGATGGTCTTATGTAGGTAGGGTCAGGCACTGTGAGGTCATGGATATCCAGGCCATTTTGTGTCTGGAGGAGCACGTTTTAAGGAGTCCTACTCTTCCTTTGGCTCTTACATTCTTTCCGCCCCCCTCTTCTGCAATGGACCCTGAGCCTTGGAAGGTAGGTTTGAGATGTTTCAGTGCTGAGCACTCCTCTGTCACTTCTTCTTAGCACCATGGTGCCTTCTGAGTCATCCCAAGGTCACCACCATCTGAAAAGAGAAGCTTCTCTAACCAAAAGTGAGAGTAGCATTAATATATGGTGTGGACATTAAAAGAAGTGCTTACTGGGCAGTTTGGTGAACATAGTATATACATTTAGCATGACACCAACAGACGTTACACCCCTAGGGCTCATGACTACCCCTGTCGTACATTTTCAGTATCAGGGATGTGTTCCCTCCCATGAAGTGGGCCTCCAGTCCAGTTAGAGAGCAGTTGGTTTCCCCCATAACAGACATTCCACTATTGCATCCGTTGGCTCATTTGGCCTGGCTGGCCAAATTTAAAGCTTGCAGTGTTCACTGTTGGGTACCTTCCCTGGTGTATTCTCTCTCTCCCATTGAACTGCATGCAGCATAGCTTTTTCCAACTTTCTGTCACCTGGTCGTCATGGAGGAGGCTTTCAGCTCAGCTCCAGCAGGTTTTCTCAGTGAACTTGCCATCCAAGTATGTGGAGTTTTCAGCAATAGGGTCTTACCATCTATTCCTGGTGAGAAACCAAGGGCCTCGGCAATGGCCTGTAATGTTTTGGGGGTATCTGTGACCTCCCCAGCCAACAACTCTCTGGAAGGTATCCCATCCCTGGCACTGAAAATTTTCTAGTAACAATCTATGGCTTCTGAGTGTTCCATTGTCCAGAAAAGTAGGTTTCCATATGACTTTTTTTTTATATCCTCTTAGATTTTGATTAACCCTTCCTCCACCGTTCCTTTACTCAGTCTCTTCCCCTGACCTCACTTAGGCCTTTTCACCCCCATTAATCTGTTCTTCTACTTACGTATGTACAATACCATCCTATTAAGTCCCCCCTCCCTCCATTTCTATTCCCTTTATATCCCCTTTCTAGCTTACTGGCTTCTGCTACTGAGTTTTATTTTTACTCACATAGAAGTCCAGTCATTGGTAGCTAGGATCCACATATGAGAGAGAACATGTGACGTTTGGCTTTCTGGGACTGGTTTACCTCACTAAGTATAATCCTTTCCAGACCCATCCATTTTCCAGCAAATTTCCTAACTTCATATTTCTTTACCGCTGAGTAGAACTCCATTGTGTAAATGTGCCACATCTTCATTATCCACTCATCAGTTGAGGGACATCTAGGCTGGTTCCATTTCCTAGCTATTGTGAATAGAGTGGCAATAAACATGGTTGACCAAGTTTCTCTAAGGTAGGGAGATGAGTCCTTAGGATATGTGCCTAGGAGTAGTATAGCTGGGTCATATGGTAGATCTATATTTAGCTGTCTCAGTAATGTCCATCCTGATTTCCACAATGGCTGGACCAGGTCACATTCCCACCAGTAGTGTAGAAGGGTTCCTCTTTTTCCGCACCCTCGTCAGCATTTATAGTCATTTGTTTTCATGATGGTAGCCAATCTGACAGGAGTGAGATGGAATCTCAAGGTAGTTTTCTTTTTTATTTTATTTTCGAGAGAGAGAGAGAGAGAGAGAGAGAGGCAGAGGCAGATAGAGAATGGACACGCCAGCAGCCTCTCAGCTGCTGTGAACGAACTCCAGATGTGTGCGCCCCCCCTTGTGGGCAAGTGCAGCATTGCGCCCTTGCATCACTGCATCTGGCTAAACATGGGACCTGGAGATTGGAACCAGGATTCTTAGGCTTAGCAGGCAGGCACCTTAACCGCTAAGCCATCTCTCCAGCTCTCAAGGTAGTTTTAATCTGGATTTCCCTGATGACTAGGGATGTAGAACATTTTTTTAGATGTTTATATGACATCTGTATTTCTTCTTCCTAGAACTCTCTATTTAGTTCCATAGCCCATTTTTTTTAATTGGGCTGTTTGATTTCTTATTATTTAATTTTTTTGAGTTCTTTGTATATTCTAGATATTAACCCTCTGTCAGATGTATAGCTGGCAAAGATTTTCTCCCATTCTGTAGGTTGCCTCTTTGCTGTATTCACAGTGTCCTTTGCTGTACAAAAGCTTTGTAATTTCATGAGGTCCCAGTAGTTGATCTGTGGTTTTATTTCCTGAGCGATTGGGGTTATATTCAGAAAGTCTTTGCCAAGACCAATGTGTTGAAGGGTTTTCCCTACTTTTTCCTCTAGCAGTTTCAGAGTATCAGGTCTGATATTAAGGTCTTTGATCCATTTCAACTTGATTCTTGTGCACAGAGAGAGATAGGGATCTATTTTCATCCATCTACCGATAAATATCCATTTTTCCCAGCACCATTTGCTGAAGAGGCTGTCTTTTCTCCAATGATTATTATTGGCAGTTTTGTCAAAGATCAGGTGGCTATAGCTACCCGGACTTACATCAGGGTCCTCTATTCTGTTCCATTGATTTACATGTCTGTTTTTGTGCCAGTACCATGCTGTTTTTGTTACTATGGCTCTGTAATATAGGTTAAAATCAGGTATGGTGATACCACCAGCCTTATTTTTGTTGCTCAAAATTGTTTTATATATCCGAGGTTTTTTGTGATTCCAAATGTATTTTTGAATTGTTTTTTTGATTTCTGTGAAGAATGCCATTGGAATTTTGATGGGAATTGCATTAAATGTGTAGATTGCTTTTGGTAGGATTGCCATTTTCACAATATTGATTCATCCAATCCAAGAACAGGGTGTTTTTCCATTTCCTAGTGTCTTCTGCAATTTCTCACTTGAGTGTTTTAAAGTTCTCCTTGTAGAGATCCTTCTCTTCCTTGGTTAGGTTTATCCCAAGGTACTTTGTTTTTATGCAATTGTGAATGGGAGTGATTCTCTGATTTCATCCTCTGCGTGTTTGTTGTTAGCATATAGGAAGGCTACTGATTTCTGTGTGTTTATTTTGTATCCTGCTACATGGCTATAGGTGTTTATCAGCTCTAACATCTGCTGGTAGAGTCTTTAGGGTCCTTTATGTATAGAATCATATCATCTCCAAATAATGATAACTTGATATCTTCCTTTCCAATTTGTATCCCTTTTATATATGTCTCTTGCCTTATTGCTATGGCTAATACTTCCAGTACTATATTAAACAAAAGTGGGGACAGTGAACACCCTTGTCTATGCCTGATTTTAGTGGAAAAGCTTCAAGTTTTTCTCCATTTAGTATTATGTTGGCTGTGAGTTTGTCATAAATAGCCTTTATGATGTTGAGATATGTTCCTTCTGTTCCCAGTCTCTGTAGGACTTTTATAATGAAGGGATGTTGAATTTTGTGAGATGCTTTTTCTGCATCAAATGTGATTTTTGTCCTTCAGTCATTTTATATAATGTATTACATTTATCAATTTATGTATGTTGAACCATTCCTGCATCTCTGGGATAAAGCCTACTTGGTCGGGATGAATGATCTTTCTGATATATTCTTGTATTCTGTCTGCCAATATTTTGTTGAACATATTTGCATCTATGTTCATGAGGGAAATTGGTCTGTAATTTTCCTTTTTTGTTCTATTTTTGTCTGGTTTTGGGATTAGGGCGATGATGGCTTCATAGAAGGAGTTTGGTAGGGTTCCTTCCTCTTCTATTTTATGGAAAAATTTAAGAAGCATTGGTGTTAGTTCTTCCATGAAGGTCCTGTAAAATTCAGCAGTGAATCCATCTGGGCCTGGACTTTTTTTAGTTGGGAGATTTTTTATAACTGCTTGGATCTCCATGCTTGTTAAAGGTCTATTTAAGTGGTTAATCTCATCTTGATTTAATTTAGGTAGGTCATATAAATCAAGGAAATCATCCATTTCTTTTAGATTTTCAAACTTAATGGAAGATACGTTCTTATAGTATGTCTCTATAATTTTTTAAATTTCTGTGGTATCTGTTGTAATGGTGCCTTTTTCATCTCTGATTTTATTAATTTATGTCTGTTCGTTCTTTCTTTTGGTCAGATTTGCTAAGGGTTTATCAATCTTGTTTATCCTTTCAAAGAACCAACTCTTTGTTTCATTGATTCTTTGGATTGTTTTTTTGATTTCTATTTCATTAATTTCTACCCTAATCTTTATTATTTTTTCACGTCTACTGATTTTTGGTTTGCCTTGTTCTTCTTTTTCCAAGGCCTTAAGGTGCAGCATTAAGTTGTTTACCTGCCACCTTTCTAATTTCTTTATTATTATTATTATTTTTTATTGACAACTTCTATACTTACATATAAAAAGTGCATGGTATTTCCCTCCCCTCCCCCCATTCCCCTTTAGAACCCCAATCTCCATCATATCCCCTCCCTCTCTCCATTAGTCTCTCTTTTAATTTGATGTCATTATCTCTTCTATTATGAGGGTCTTGTGAAGGTATTGCTAGGCACTGCAAGGTCATGGATATCAAGTCCAATTTCTGTCTGGACAGTTGCATTGTAAGGAGTTGTACCCTTCCTTTTGGCTCTTCCATTCTATCTGCCCCATCTTCTGTAATGGGCCCTGAGCCTTGGAGGGTGTGACAGAGGTGTTTCAGTGCTGGGCACTCCTCCCTCCCTTGTTCTCAGCACTATGTTGCCTTTTCGGTCATCCCAGTGGTCATCGCCATCTGAAAAGAGAAGCTTCTCTAACCAGAAGTGATAGTAGTGTTAATATGTGAATATGAACATTAAGTGTAGTGCTTTCAGGGCAGCTTGGTGGGAATAAAATATACATTTAGTCAGACAAGAGCAGGCTTTATACCCCTAAGGCTCATGACCTCACCTGCCATAGACTTTTGCTTAGGTTTTTTTCAGTACCAGGTATGTATTCCCTCCCGTAGAGTGGGCCTTCAGTTCAATTATGAAGCAGTTGGTTACCCCAAACTTAAATATTCAGTGACCACTGTTTTCACTACTGATGACTTTTTTCTCCCATACGGCTGCATGCAGTGCAGCTTTTTCCAGCTTTCATTTGGGTGGTCTACAGGGAGAAGGTTTTCTGCTCAGCACCAGCTTGCTTTCTCAGTGACCTTGCCTCTCAGGCAAGAGATGTCTTCAGCAATAGGGTCTTACTATCTGTTTCTCAAGGGAAACCAAGCTTTGGCAAAAGCCTTTAATGTTTTGGAGGCTACCGGGACCTCCTTGGCCAACAACTCACTGGAAGGTATCCCATCCCAGGCACTGAAAATTTTCTAGTAACAGTCTACAGCTTCTAGATGTGCCATTATTCAAAAAAGTAGGTTTACATAAGTCTTATTCACACCATCTTGAATTTAGATTGACCCTCCCCTTGCCTTCTTTTATGCATTCACTTCCCATGGCCTCACTTAGGCCATTCCCCTCCCTGTAATTTGTTCTTTTACTTACATATGTGCAATAGCATACACTTAAGTCCTTCCCTTTCCTCCCTCCCTTATATCCATTTACCAGCTTACTGGTTTCTGGTACCTATTTTTGGTTCCAGTTCACACACAAGTCTGTACATTTGTAGCTAGGATCCACATATGAGAGAGAACATGTGACATTTGGCTTTCTGAGCCTGGGTTACCTCACTTAGTATAATCCTTTCCAGATCCATCCATTTCCCTGCAAATTTCATAATTTCATTTTTCTTTACCGCTGAATAGAACTCCATTGTGTAAATGTACCACATCTTTATTATCCATTCATCTGTGGAGGGACATCTAGGCTGCTTCCATTTCCTAGCTATTGTGAATAGAGCAGCAATAAACATGGTTGTGCAAGTATCTCTAAGGTAGTGAGAAGAGTCCTCTGGATATATGCCTAGGAGTGCTATAGCTGGATCAAATGGTAAATCTGTTTCTAGCTGTCTCAAGAACCTCCACACTGATTTCCACAATGGCTGCACCTGATTACATTCCCACCAACAGTGTAGAAGTGTTCTCTTTTTCCGCATCCACGCCAACACTTATTGTCATTTGTTTTCTTGACGGTAGCCATTCTGACAGGAGTGAAATGGAATCTCAAAGTGGTTTTAATTTGCATTTCCCTGATGGCTAAGGATGTGGAACACTTTTTTAGATGTTTATATGCCATCTGTATTTCTTCTTCTGAGAACTCTCTATTTTGTTCCATACCCCATTTTTTAACTGGGTTGTTTGAATTCTTATTATTATGTTTTTTAAGTTCTTTGTATATTCTGGATATTAATCCTCTGTCAGATGTGTAGCTGGCAAAGATTTTCTCCCATTCTGTAGGTTGTCTCTTTGCTGTATTCACAGTGTTCTTTGCTGTACAAAAGCTTTGTAATTTCATGAGGTCCCAGTGGTTGATTAGTGGTTTTATTCCCTGAGCAATTGGGGTTATATTCAGAAAGTCCTTGCCTATGCCAATATGTTGAAAGGTTTCCCCTACTTGTTCCTCTAGCAGTTTCAGAGTTTCAGGTCTAATATTAAGGTCCCTGATCCATTTGGAGTTGTCTTTTGTGCATGGAGAGAGACAAGGATCTACTTTTATCCTTTTACATATAGATATCCAGTTTTCCCAGCACCACTTGTTAAAGAGGCTATCTTTTCTGCAATGAATGTTTTTGGCATTTTTGTCAAAAATCAGGAGGCTGTAGCTTCCTGGGTTAATATTTGGGTCTTCTATTCTGTTCCATTGATCTACCTGTCTGTCCTTGTGCCAGTACCATGCTGTTTTTGTTACTATGGCTTTGTATTATAACTTAAAATCGGGTATGGTAAGTAATAACACAGCCTGATTTTTGTTGCACAAAATTGTTTTGGCTATTCAAGGTTTTTTGTGTTTCCAGATGAATTTTAGGATTGTTTTTTCTATTTCTGTGAAGAATGCTATTGGGATTTTAATGGGGATCGCATTAAATGTGTAGATTGCTTTTGGTAAGATTGACATTTTCACAATATTGATTCTTCCAATCCAGGAGCATGGGATGTCTTTCCATTTCCTTGAGTCCTCTGTCATTTGTCGCTCAAGTTTTTTAAAGTTCTCATTGTAGAGATCCTTCACTTCCTTGGTTAAGTTTATTCCAATGTATTTTTTTTTTTGTTTGAGGCAATTGTGAATGGGAGAGATTCCCTGATTTCATCCTCTGCTTGTTTGTTGTTAGTGTATAGAAAAGCTACTGATTTCTGTGTGTTTATTTTGTATCCTGCTACATTGCTAAAAGTGTTTATCAGCTCTAACAGGTTGCTGATAGAGTCTTTAGGGTCTGTTATGTATAGGATCATATCATCTGCAAATAATGATAATTTGATCTTTTCCCTTCCAATTTGTATCCCTTTTATGAGTGTCTCTTGCCTTATTGCTATAGCCAAGACTTCCAGGACTATATTAAATAGAATTGGGGAAAGTGGACACCCTTGTCTTGTTCCTGAATTTAGAGGAAAAGCTTCAAGTTTTTCCCCATTTGGCTATAGGTTTGTCATAAATAGCTTTTATTATGTTGAGATATGTTCCTTCTGTTCCCAGTTTCTGTAATACTTTCACCATGAAGGCGTGTTGGATTTTGTCAAATGCCTTTTCTGCATCTATTGAGAAGACCATGTGATTTTTGTCCTTCAGACCATTTATATGGTGTATTACATTTATGGATTTGCTTATGTTGAACCATCCCTGCATCTCTGGTATAAAGCCCACTTGGTCAGGGTGAATAATCTTTCTGATATATTCTTGTATTCTGTTTGCTAGTATTTTGTTGAGAATTTTTGCAAATATGTTCATGAGGGAGATTGCTCTGTATTTTTCTTTTTTTTTTTTTGATCTGTCTTTGTCCGGTTTGGGTATCAGGGTGATGCTGGCTTCATAGAAGGATTTTGGTAGAATTCCTTCCTTTTCTATTTTATGGAAAAGTTTGAGAAGCATTGGTGTTAGTTCTTCCAGGAATGTCTGGTAAAATTCAGCAGTGAATCCATCTGGGCCTGGACTTTTTTTAGTTGTGAGACTTTTTATAACTGCTTGGATCTCTGTAGTTGTTATAGGTCTATTTAAATGGTTTATCTCATCTTGGTTTTAATTTGGTAGGTCATATGAATCAAGGAAATCATCCATTTCTTTCAGGTTTTAAAACTTAGAGGCATATATATCCTTAAAGTATGTCTGTATGATTTTCTGAATTTCTTTGGTATCTGTTGTGATGTTGCCTTTTTCATCTCTAATTTTGTCAATTTTTGTCTCTTCTCTCTTTCTTTTGGTCAGGTTTGCTAAGGGTTTATCAATCTTGTTTATCCTTTCAAAGAACCAACTCTTTGTTTCATTGATTCTTTGGATTGTTTTTTTGATTTCTATTTCATTAATTTCTACCCTAATCTTTATTATTTCTTCCCGTCTACTGATTTTTGGTTTGCATTGTTCTTATCTTTCCAAGGCCTTAAGGTGAAGCATTAAATTGTTTAGTTGTGAACTCTTAATTTCTTAATATAGGCACTTAGAGCTATAAATTTCCCTCGTAGGACTGCCTTCATTGTGTCCCAAAGGTTTTGGTATGTTGTATTATCATCATCATTTGATTCTATGAATTTCTTGATTTCCTTTTTAATTTCTTCAATGACCCATACATCGTTCAATAATGTACTGTTTAGTCTCCATGAGTTTCTGTATGCTCTGTAGTTTTTCTTGTTGCTGATTTGCAGTTTAATCCCATTGTGGTCAGATCACGTACAAGGGATTATTTCAATTTTCCTGTATTTGTTAAGATTTGATTTGTGTTCTATTATATGGTCTATTTTAGACAATGTTCCATGTGCTACTGAGAAAAATGTATATTCTGCAGCCTTTGGATGGAATGTTCTGTAGATATCTGTTAGGTCCATTTGTTCCATGATATCATTGAATGCAGATGTCTCTCTGTCTATTTTTTGCTGGGTAAACCTGTCAAGTGTGGAGAGTGAGGTATTGAAGTCACCCACTACTATTGTGTTAGGAGATATCTCTGACCTTAATTCTAATAGTGTTTGTTTGATGAAATTGGGAGTCCCCATGTTAGGGGCATATATGTTTAGGATTGTAATGTCCTCCTGTTGGAGGGTTCCTTTAATCAGTATAAAGTGACCTTCTTTCCTCACAAATGTTGGATTGAAGTCTATCTTGTCAGAAATTAGGATAGCAACCCCTGCTTGTTTCTTAGGCCCATTTGCTTGAAATACCTTCTTCCAACCTTTCACCTTTATAAGGTTTCTATTTCTTATTGAGAGATGAGTTTCCTGGAGGCAACAGATGATAGGATCCTGCTTTTTAATCCAGTCTGCAAGTCTGTGTCTTTTGATTGTGGCATTGAGGCCATTGATATTAAGAGTTATTATTGAAATATATGTATTTATTCTCACCATTCTTCTTATTTTTCAGTTCTTCCTTTTTTCCCTTTACTCTCTTGTTTTAACTGTTATTTGAGTATGGTTTATTTTTTCCTATTTGCTGTTGTGTGTGTTTTGCTTTATGTTCAGCGTGAATGATTCCTGCGAGTATTTTCTGTAGAGCTGGTTTAGTTACCAAAAATTCCTTTAGCCTGTCTTTGTTGTGGAATGTCCTTATTTCTCCATCTACTTGGATAGATAGTTTTGAAGGATAAAGTAATCTTGGTTGACAGTTTTTACTTTACAGAACTTGGAATACCTCATTCCAAGCCCTTCTGGCTTTTAAAGTTTCTGTTGAGTAATCTGCTGTGATTCTGATGGGCATGCCTTTGAAGGTCATTTGCTTTTCCTAACTTCTTTGGTTTGCATGTTTAGTAGCTTGATTATAACATGGCAAGGAGAGGTTCTTTCTAGGTTTTGTGTGTTTGGTGTTCTAAAAGCTTCTTATATCTGCGTTGGCATTTCTTTCCCAATTTGGGGAAATTTTTCTTCTATGATTTTGTTGAAAATGTCTACTAAACCTCTGGATTGATATTTCTCCTTCTGCTATACCCTAAATTCTTATGTTTGATCTTTTCATAGTGTCCCAGCTATCTTGGAATTCCCACTCATACCTTCCTATTATTTTGTCTTTCTCTTTGTTGGACTGTATTAGATCTGCCACTTGGTCTTCTAGTTTAGATGTTCTGTTCTCTCCTTCATCCATTCTACTAGAGAGATTTTCTACAGAGTTTTTTATTTCACTGACTGTGTTCTTTATTGCTAGCATTTCTGACTGGGTTTTCTTTATTATTTCTATTTCCGTATTTATGTCTAGTATTGTCCTCCTTATTTCATTAAATTGGTTTTCTGTGTGTTCTTTGAATCCTTTGATTTCTTCTTTGAGGTCTTTGAACCCTTTCATTTCCTCTTTGAGTTCTTTGAACATAATTATAATCATTTTTTTTGAAATCTTTCTTGGGGATTTCCTCTAAGTCAGCCTCACTGAAGGTCATTTCTGATATATTAATAATTTTTTGTGGATTTATATTGTCTTGATTGTTTGTGTTTCTTGTATTGTAATATAGAGATCTTCGCATCTTAGATTAATGCTTGGGTTTTCTAATTATATGCAGTAATATTAGATGTATCAATCAATCTGATATTATATATCTTCAGGGTAGGAGTTTAAGGTGCTAAGTGTGGCTCTTAAGGCTCTCAGAGTAATAACAGAAGTGACTCTAGGTTTTGGGTTTGCCTGCTATGAGAGTATCAAGTGGGGTGAATGGAACAGAATACAGTCAAATTCTAAAAATTTAACTAAACAATGTACCTATTCAATGAAATACAGCACAGAGTATTCATGCAAGAGTAGGTATTATGACAAACAGATCCTCTAACAAAGTCACAGTCCCTAAGGATGTGTGTTGCCCCACACCCTTAATCCTTTCAACTGGGAGGCTAAGATTTCTGGTCTGTAGAGGGTTCCAAAGTCAGCTTGTGACCAAGTGAGACTCTTCCCCAACAAATGACAGAAGAGGAAACAAAGGCACTATAAATCAGGAAGCAACCAATGAGCAGCCCAAAATATAGCTTATTTAAGAATGTCAGATTTGACCATCTATCAGGTTTAACATACAATTTACCCTGACACAGAAGGTACAATTAGCCCTTCGGTTGCAAGCCTATACACCAGGTTGTTTGGTGGGTACTGACCTGCTGTAATCCCAGTTACCTTTTGGGATGGTTTTGGTCTCAGCCATGCTTTATGGCTGCTTGGGTCCTTCTTTGCTGTGTTGTCGGCTCAGGAAGGCCAGCTGTGTCTATGGGTCAGTGCTCTGATTGTGCCAGGTGCTGGGTAAGTGAGCTCTCTTCCCCAGGTCTCTGGTGCTTGCTGTTGCTTGTGCTAGTGGTGGGGGAGGGGAGGTTGTGGATGGTGGCTGAAGTCCGTCTGCTAGTCCACGAGATCCTCTTCTTCACAAGCCGCTCCGTTGGTCTCTGCCGTCCTCCTTCCATGTTCCTTGAGTTTTCGAGGAGGCCGGTGTGAGTGGAGAATCCCCTCACCTGGCTTTAAAATCCTGTGGCTCACAAAGGAAGGGTATGACTCCTTACAATGCAATGTCCACACTGAAATTGGACTTGATATCCATGACCTTGCAGTGCCTAGCAATACCTTTGCAAGACCCTCAGAATAGAAGAAAAAGATGATGACATCAAATTAAAAGAGAGACTAATGGAGAGAGGGAGGGGATATGATGGAGATTGGAGTTCTAAACGGGAATGGGGGGAGGGGAGGGAAATACCATGCACTTTTTGTATGTAATTATAGAAGTTGTCAATAGAAAAAAATAATTAAAATTAAAAAAAAAATCCTGTGGCTCAGGCGGAGCCTGGCGCCTGCCCCGCATGGAACTCGCCACGCTGCTGGAGCTGCTTCTACCTGCTTCTGTGGGCTCTAGACGCTCCGGATCTCTCCAACTTCTCTGCCGCAGTTGATAATTTACTATACACCTCTCTTTTTAGTAGAAGAGTGTATTTTGCTGGTTTTTTTTTTTTTTTTTTTTTTTTTTTTCCCTTAGCCTGTTTTGGCATGGTTCCTATGTCGCCATCTTAACTGGACGTCAGTCCTCACTTCTTTAAAAAATGAGCAGAAAAAGTAGAAAAAGAAAAAGAACTGTTAAAGGAAGTTGAATTTTAAAAGAACAGAAAGGTTAGATGGTGTTACTTGTAGGGATATAGAGGTATTGTAACCTTTTCTCACACACACACACACACACACACACACACACACACACATGGGTTTTTTTTGGGGGATTTGAGGTAGGGTCTCGCTCTAGCCCAGGCTGACCTGGTATTCACTATGTATTCTCAGGGTGACCTCTAACTGATGGTAATCCTCCTACCTCTGCCTCCCAAGTGCTGAGATTAAAGGCGTGCACCACCATGCCAGACCTTATAATTATATTTTGTTATTTATATGGATAAAATATGTCATTTCCTCATTTTATAACCTTCTTAATTTCCACAACAATAGAAAGAATATGCCAGAGTCTTTTTCATTTTCTTGTTTGTATCTTATTTACTCTATACACTTTTCCTGTTACACACTGAATTGCTGTATTGCTGTTTTTTGTTTTTGTTTTGTTTTGTTTTTTTTGAGGTAGGGTCTCACTCTGGTCCAGGCTGACCTGGGATTAACTATGTAGTCTCAGGGTGGCCTCGAACTCACGGTGATCCTCCTACCTCTGCCTCCTGAGTGCTGGGATTAAAGGTGTGCACCACCACGCCCGGCTTGTCACCTCTTTTTTTGTGTGTGTGCACGTATGTGTGGAGGCCAGAGAACAACCTTAGGTGTTATCTTCAGATACTCTGAGGGTCTCACACTGGCCTGAAGCTCACCAACTAAGCTACACTGACTAGTCAACAAGTGTTAGGAAGCCTATCTCTGTTTCCTCAGTGCTGAGATTATAGACATGCACCATCATGCCAGGGTGGCGTTTACATGTATACTGGGGCATCAAACAGGTCTTTATGATTGGAAAGCAATCCCTACTGACTCTCCCCACCACATACCAATACCTCTTGAAACATGCCACATTCCTTCTTTCCCTTATCTCGTGCCCTTCCCTTTCCCCTGTTCTCTGTGTAGATGCTTATTCCTTTCTCTCTGTCCCTGTTCTTCACATTGAACATTTAAGAAAGTCTTATGTGCAGCATAGCTCCTGAAACGTGTTACTTCTTCATAATTTGAAGTTCTCTCCTTCCATTCTCTCTTAATCTACTTGGACCAGTCCAACAGAACTGTTCTTTTCAGTGGTTCGTGGTGGTGCACACCATTAATCCCAGCACTTGGGAGGCCGGAGGTAGGAGGATCACCACGAGTTTGAGATCAGCCTGAGACTACATAGTGAATTCCAGGTTAGCCTGGGCTAGAGTGCGACCCTACCTCAGAAAAAAAAAGAACCATTCTTTCCAGTCTCCAAAGACTGAATAATAATAAAGTTAATAGTTTTTGCTTTATAGGTAATTGTAGACACACATCCCCTTCTTTTTAAAAATGATTATTATTTATTTATGTATGTGTTTGTTTATTTTATTTATGACACATTGAGAGAGAGAGAGAGAGAGAGAGAGAATGGGTGCATAAAGGCCTCTAGCCACTGCAAACAAACTCCAGACGTATGCACCACCATGTGCATCTGGCATACGTGGGACCTGGAGAATTAAACCTGGGTCCTTAGGCTTCACAGGCATGTGCTTTAACCGCTAAGCCATCTCTAGCCCCACATACCCTTCTCGAAATATTTTCATTTTTTGCCATCTGTGAATCTCATTTTATTTATTTATTTAGTGAGAGAGAGAATTGGTGCACCAGGACGTCCAGCCACTGCAATAGAACTCCAGATGCGTGCACCACCTAGTGTGCATGTGCAACCTTGTGTTTGTGTCATCTTGTGCATCTGGCTTAGGTGGGATCTGGAGAGTCAGACATGGGTCCTTAGGCTTCGCAGGCAAGCACCTTAACTGCTAAGCCATCTCTTCAGCCCTGAATCTCTCTCTCTCTTTTTTTTTTTTTTTTTTGAGGTAGGGTCTAACTCTAGCCCAGGCTGACCTGGTATTCACTATGCAGTCTCAGGGTGGCCTCGAACTAACAGTGATCCTCCTACCTCAGCTTCCCGAGTGCTGGGATTAAAGGCATGGATCACCATGCCCAGCTTTGAATCTCATTTTTTTTAAACTTATCATATAAATGGATTTTATTAAGACATTGTCATATATGCTTTGTTTTTATCTTCCCACTTCTATTATTTCTTCAAGTTAGAACATCATCTTTACAGAACTAATCACATGCTGTAATTATTTTCCTTTTGCTCTTAAGTATCTTTCACTTGTGCATGCGTGCATGCATGCGCGTGCACACAACAAGGTGTTATTGTGTTTCGCTAGCTGCCTCCCAAGTACTAGAATTGCAAGTGTGTGCCACCATGTCCATCCTGCCTTATTTCCTTAAGAAGGTGGGAAGAACAGTAATGAATAAACCCTAAACACAATTGAGTATTCGTTATTCTTTCTTAGATAAGGTACAGTAATTTCCTAGAAGCTTTACTGATCATACAGGCCAACAAACATGAGGTGCTGTCCTTCCTGTTATCACGTGACTGCTGGTACTAGTTTGTTTGTTTGTTTATTTCATTAGGGACAGAGAAAGGGAAAGAGAGAAAGGGAGAATGAGAATGGGCACGCCAGGGCCTCCAGCCACCGCAAACGAACTCCAGATGCATGCGCCCCCTTGTGCATCTGGCTTACGTGGGACCTGGAGAATCAAACCAGGGCCCTTAGGCTTCGTAGGCATGTGCCTTAAACGCTAAGCAATCTCTCCAGCCCTAGTTTATTGTTTTTGTTTTTGTTTTTTTTTTGGGGTTTTGCGAGGTAGGGTCTCACTCTGGTCCAGGCTGACCTGGAATTAACTATGTAGTCTCAGGGTGGCCTTGAACTCTCGGCGATCCTCCTACCTCTGCCTCCCGAGTGCTGGGATTAAAGGCGTGTGCCACCACGCCCACTAGTTTATTGTTTTTATCTTTCTGGCGCTCAAAGATAAGTACATAGATAAAGTGAATAAAGGTATATGTGAAGCCGGGCGTGGTGGCGCACGCCTTTAATCCCAGCACTCGGAGGCAGAGGTAGGAGGATCGCCGAGAGTTCAAGGCCACCCTGAGACTACATAGCCTGGACCAGAGTTAGACCTGGACCAGAGTGAGAAAAACCAAAAAAAAAAAAAAAAAAAAAGATATGTGAACAAAATTATATATCTTCCTCCTTTATTTTCCATTTCTTATCATATTAATACTTACATTACACTATTCTAGACCTTATTTTTACTTATAAGTATAGTTTACAGATCTTTTTCTTACACTATATTAATAAATTCTCCTGTTTTTACATTGATATAATCCATTATATTGCCATACATAAATTACTTTTCCCAGAATTTCATTATGAAAAATTTTAAGCACATGACAGAAATTAAATAATTTCACAATTGCTGCTATATAAATCTGTTTAAATTATACCATTAGGACTCTGCTGTGCTTTACATTATCATTATCCTCTACTCATCAGTCTTTTCTTTTGACACAACTAAATTGCAGACATTTACATGATTTTCCCTCAGTACTTCACGCATATAGTCATTCAATGTAATTCAATAACTTTTCAGAAGTTTTTTCCTTTTATATTAAATTTATGAATAATGAAATATATATACTTATAATGTGAATTACTATCAATACATAAAGCAATACCATCACTCTAAAAAAGTTCCATGGTCCTCCCTAGCTAGTCTCTCAGAGGTAACTTTCTGACTTTTTGTACCTCAAATGAACTTTCCTTGTTCTAGAATGTCATATAAACAAGCCCTACAAAATTTTGATTTTTTGTGTGTCTGCCTCTTTTACAGATTATAATGATTTTTGAGATCCATTTGTGTTGTGATTTTTAATAATTTATTTCTATAAAAACTTTTATTTAAATTTTACTTTGATACCGATTATTCATTTCTACTTTGATCAGTGTTAGCTTGAAATATCTTTGTAGTTTTTCACCTCTCTGTGTGTTTGTAGCGAATAGTGGTTTCTTATAGGCAGAGTATTGTTGGATTTGCCTTTTAATCTATTCTTATACCATCTGACATAATGTACTCTTATACCACTTACATTATGTTTATAAGCAAGCTTGCTTTATTCATGTTTGTCCCATTTATTTCTTCTCTTTTCACTCCTATTGTACATTTTTTGGATTGAGTAGTTTTTATTCCAGTTTGTCTCTGACTTACTAGCTACAGTTTGTTGATATGCCATCTTAGTCTTTCCTGTAGCATTCTTAGTATATATTGTCTTTAAATTACCAGTTTTCAAATGATTTGTTATACTTCAAATATACTATAGGAACATTATAGCAATATTCTTGCATTTATTCCGTCAGCCTTTGTGATGGTGGGGCTTTTGCAGGGAGGGAGTGTTATTAGTTTCTTATACTGTAAATTCCATACTATATTGTAGTAATTTCTCCTCTATAATGAGAAAAAGTTATGTGGTGTCTACCATTCCATGTATTCAAACCTCCTGTCTTCTGTATGCTTCTGTGTAGAGCATGTGGTATCATTTTCTCCTCCTTGGAGTACTAACTCCTTCAAGTGAGAAGTTTGTTCAGATTTTATATGTCTGTAAACCTTTTCATCTTGTTTGCCTTTTGCAAACATTTGTTTATCAGGTACAGAATTCTAAATTGACTGGTTTTTATTTGCTACTCTAATGATTACACACCAATAGTTTATATCACTTGTGATGAGGTGAGGTCCCTCCTATAATTCTTACTCTTTATTTTTATGTATGTAATCTGTCATTTTTCTTTAGCTATTTTTCACATTTTCCTCTGTGACCTTGGTATTAGTGAGTTTGATAATGATGTTTTTTCTATCTCTTTTATTTATTTGTTTATTTATTTATTACAGAGAGAGGGAGAGAAGCGGGGGGGGGAGAGAGAGAATGGGCATGCCAGGGCCTCTAGCCATTGCAGATGAACTCCAGACACATGTGCTACTGTGTGTGTCTGGCTTATGTGGGATCTGGAGAATCTAACCTGGGTCCTTAGGCTTCACAGGCAAGTGCCTTAACTGCTAAGCCATCTCTCCAGCCCTTTTTTGGTTTTTTTAAAGTAGAGTCTCGTTCTAGCCCAGGCTGACCTGAAATTCACTATGTATTCTCAGGCTGGCCTTGAACTCACAGCCATCCTCCTACCTCTGCCTCCTCAGTGCTGGGGTTAAAGGCATACACCACCATGCCCAGTGATAAGGACTGTTTCTTGGTTTTACTTCCATCATGGCTCCTTTGCTTGAATTTTGTTGACCTTCTTGGATTCATGAGTTCATAGCTTTCATTAACTTTGGAAACTTCTTGGTCATTCTTCCAGGTTTTTTTAGTCTTCCCTTCTACAAACTCAGTTTAATCTTTTTTTTTTTTTCATTGCTGGGGACAAACCCAAGGTCTGTGCATGCCAGACAAGCACCCTATCACTAAGCTGCCTATGTAGGAATTTTTCTTAACTCCAACTACCAGGACCAAGCTTCTCTAGCTTATTGAACCAGTGTAATTCAGTTATAATGAGCATTGTAAATGTCCTTGTATACTAATCTCATCACCTTATATTCTCTTGCTTCTTGTGTGTACTTGGGTTATTTTGGGGTGGTGGCTAAACACTGTGAATTTTAATTTGGGTATTTTATATTTCTATAAATATTCTTAGACTTTGTTCTGGGGTATAGTTTAGTTACATATGAATAGCTTGACCCATCTACGTCTTGCTTTTAGGCTCTGTTAAGTGGAACCAAGCAGTGTTTAGTCTGTGGCTAAGCTTTCCCTTTACTGAGTCAATGACCTTTATAAGCAGTCTGCCTGATGTCTTGTGAGTTATAAGTATTTCTGTTCTGGCTGATGGAAATAGGAACTGTTTCTGGCTTTATGTAAACTCCCATCCTTTACTCCTTCTATTCCTTTTGGGTGGTCTTTTCTCTAGAGTACAATACAGTAATTTCCTTACACATGATGTGCTTATCAGTGCTCACTTCATGACTTGAAGTAGCTTTTTATAATTTTCCTGAGTTCTCTCTGTGTGTGGCTTTCTATTTTTTGGTACTCTGTCTTGCAAACACTAGCCAGTTTTGACTCCCAAGACTCCCAGGTCTGTCTCTTCAGTTCAGACAGTTCATCAACCCTGCCTGGTTTTCTTTCCCTGCATTAATGGATTGAAACTTCTTTCTTTTAATGGATAGTTTTTCCCATTTCATTTTATAGAAAGATTTTCCTCTCTATTGTATTGCTTTGGTACTTTTGTCAAATATCAAATAACTTTGTTATGATTGTCATTTCTGGATTCTTTGTTCTGTTTTAGCCATATTTTCTAAAATTAGTTCTTTATTGTCAGTCATGTTGGTGTTACAAAACTGAATATGACTTGCTGTTTGCATCCACTTTCATGGAGCTGATATATATAAAACTGTCAGCTTGGTGTCAGTCCATGGAATGTTCCCCTCATCCTATAACCTAAGTCCTAATAGAGCTTCTTTCAGATGGTTTAAAAAAAAATCACCTTGTATAGGTGATTTATCCAGAATTGTATGGTTAAATGGAAGTAACAGTGCCTACTTATGATATATAAGTTAAAATAGATAAATTTTCTTTGAAATACCTGTCTCTAGTTTTTTAAAAAGATTTTTATTTATTTATTAGAGACAGAAAGAGGGAGAATGAGAATGGGTGTGCCAGGGCCTCCAGCCACTACAAACAAACTCCAGACATGTGTGCCCCCTTGTGCATCTGGCTTACGTGGGACCTGGAGAATCAAACCAGGGTCCTTAGGCTTTGCAGGCTTGTGCCTTAACCGCTAAGCCCCTGTCTGTAGTTTTTAACCCATGTGCGTATATATCTTATGACTTGTTTTCTTTTTGATATAACTTTGTCTCATGAGGCACTCAACTGGATTAAGAAATCAAATCTGCCAAATAATGCATTGTTATTCTATTCTGTTATTGATAATTATTTCTTTGTCTCTCTTTCCTTATAGAACTTACAGTGGGAGAGGTTATTAAGTTAGATCCTAGTGGGTCTCCAAGGAAAGTCTGGGGGAAAAGCCCTACAGATTCAGTGCTAAAGATTCTTGGAGAAGCTGAACTACAACTCCAGACAGAACTACTGGAAAATCCAACTGTTAGAAGTGGTAAGCATTAGAAATCATATTATTAATAACCGGGCATGATAGCGCATACCTGTACTCTCAGCACTGGGAAGGTTGAGGCAGAAGGAGCAGGAGTTCAAGGCTAGCCTCAGCATCTGGGGTTTGTTTGTAGTGGCTGGAGGCTCTAGCACACCCATTTTCTTTAATATAATAAGTCTAATATAAATTCAACAAGAGTTAGCTAGTGATATCTTAATATTGGTATGGATAGTCTAAACACTGTGTATCAAGGCAGGACAGAAACATTGCTATCACAGTCCTCGTTTTTTGTAACTGGTCACGTGAGCGTAGCTGGTATTTGTTACTGCCTTCTTCTACTACCCATTCTGTATTTCCTCTACCTTCAGCAAGCACTTTAGCAGGTCTTGGTTCTTTACCTGGAGAGGAGACCCCTACCTTCATTCCTGAAGGATCTGGGCCATTTATCACACTGCCTTGATTGGGTTGTTGCAGTTGTTCATTGACTTTGATAACAGGGCATGATAACACCAAGAGACGCCCTAGAGAATCTCCAGCACTCCAGACATGCTCTTCCTTACCTCCATTGTGGAGGGGCAGTCCAACTTCCCCCTGGTAGTCTAAATCAATCGCCCCTGCTAACACTGTAACTCCTTTCTCAGCCTGTGCATTCAAGGGCATCAGGAGCCCAAAGTGGCCAGGGGGAAATCTTAGCTTCCAGTTCAATGGAATGTTCTTTGTGCCTCCTGGCGAAAGCACTCCCCGCTCTGGCACCAAAACCTCTAGGCCAGCAGAGTGTAAGGTTGCAGGAAAAGGAAGCAAAAGTTCAGCTAATGGGTCACTTTGGGTGATAGTAAGTGGTACCATTCCCATTTCCACCCCTTGATTCCTGGACCCATGGATCTGGGCTTTAGGAGAAACAGCACCATATATAGGAGGCTGATTCAGAGCATATACAGCCTGCTGGAGGACACTCCCCCATCCCTCCAAGCTGTTGGTACTATAGCTGTTTATTTAAAAGGCCATTCCACCATTCTATCAAGCCAGCTGCTTCAGGGTGGTGGGGCACATGGTGAGACTAGTAAATTCCATGATCATGAGCCCACTGCTGTACTTCCTTGACTGTGAAGTGAGTTCCTTGGTCAGAAGCAATGCTGTGTGGAATACCATGGTGGTGGATATGGCATTCTATAAGCCCATGAATTGTAGTTTTGGCAGAAGCACTATGTGCAGGAAAAGCAAATGCATACCCAGAATAAGTGTATCCCAGTAAGGACAAATACTGCCCTTTCCATGATGGAAGTGGTCCAATGTAGCCACCAAGTTGCTGGCTGGTCACCCCAAGGAATACTACCACATAATACTGCCACAGCCCATGCTTCAGTGTATAACCACATGAGGCCATTTTTCTTTCCAAGCAAAATGCACAACCATGTGCACTGCCTGAAGTTCTGCCCATTGTGAAGACTTCCCTTCACCACAGTCCTTCAGAGTTGTCCAGAAAGGGGCTGTAATGCTGCAGCTGTCCACTTCTGGGAGATGCCCACAGAACATGTTGAGCCATCTGTAAACCATGCCCTTGTCCTCTCCTCCTCTGTCAATTGATCATAGGGCACACCCCATGATGCCATAGGTGCATGTTTGGGGACAGAAGGCATTGTAATAAGAGTAGCCACCATAGGCATTTGGGCAACTTACTCATGTAACTTGCTTGTGCCTTCAGGGCCTGCTCAAGCCTGATCACAGATATACCACTTCCACTTGATGATGAACTGTTGCTGTACACATTAGACTCTATGGCCTGGTGGGTCAGATAACATCCAGCTCATAATGGGTAATTCAGGTTGCATAGTAACTCAATGGCCCATTGTCAAGCATTCAGTTTCCACTATGGCCCAATAGCAGACCAAGAGCTGTCTCTCATCTGTCTGTCTCTCTCTCTCTCAAATAAATGAATAAACATTTAAAAAAATTTAAAAAGCATAGGTAATAAGGGGTGCTGATGAAGTAAAAACAATGTTTTCCATAAAGGAGAATATAGGAGCAATGTAATGAGTTGAATGGTGTAGCTTCTGAAGTAGATTCAGGGATTATTGGCTAAAATATTTCTTGAGTTACTGTAGCAGATCTTATTCTAGGACTAGAAGGGCAAATTGTCATGATACGGGAGGAAAACATTCATGATTCAGGATCTTAAGGATCTTGGTATTACAGTCATGCATAAAGAAGTGTCTGTACAAAAGAACCTTTCACATTAGCTGGTTCACAGGATGAGGAGGTTAATGTAGTTTTCATCTTTTGGGAATCTTTGTCACACTTTCCACTTTTTTTTCCATGTTACTCCTTGAGGCTTAGAGTAGAAGGCATATCTAAAGCTTGTGGAAGAATTGCCTTATGCCCTTCATGTTTTGACATGTTCTGTATGGAAAGTATCCAAGTGCCGAGAATTAAACTGTGAATTGAGCCTATGCATGTCTGCTACTGAAAGAGAAAAGGTAGCTTTCTAGTTCTTTTTTATTATTTTTATTTTTTTTTGTTTATCTACTTATTTGCGAAAAACAGAGAGAAAGAGGCAGAGAGAAAGAGGGAGAGAATGGGCATGCCAGAGCCTCTAGCCACTGCAAACGAACTCCAGGTGCATGCATCCCCTTCTGCATCTGGCTTACCTGGGTTCTGGGGAATCGAGCCTTGAACCAGGGTCCTTAGGCTTCACAGGCAAGCGCTTAACTGCTAAGCCATCTCTCCAGCCCCTCTAGTTCTTTATCACAGAATAAGCTATTCTGTTCTTCAATATTCAAGGAAATAAACAATTTGAATAAAGGAGATAGGCCATTTATTTGAAATAAGGGCAGAAGCACAATGTATATAGATTTGTACTTTATTTGTTCACACTGGTAAGGAAATTATGCAATTGTATACTAAACACTGATCAAAAACAAAACTACTAGTAACACTGTTGTACTTTAGTGTAAGCTGATTTTCAAAATGCTTCAAACTTTCTTTAGGACAAAAATATCTCCCAGCTCTAAAATACGTTTTTTAATAATGATAAAAATGTCAGGTTTTCAAATGTGAATGTTCTATCAGATCTCTCATCATCTTTTTCTGGAGCTCTTTTTATAATTGATTTCTTTGGAAGGACTTATGTGAACACTATCTCCATAAATCTTGCATGCTCATAACAGCGTATGTGAGACTTATTCGTAAAGATCAGTTTAGCTAATATAAAAGCCTTGGCTCTTTTTCCCACTGGGTATCTTTTTTAAAAAAAATATATGTATGTATATATAATGTATATATACATATATATAATTTATCTGCAAGCAGGTGGGGGGGGGCAGAGGAAGAGAACAAGAGAATGGGCGCACCAGGGTCTCCTGCCACTGCAAAGAAACTCCTCATGTGCCTCTATGTGCATCTGGCTTTACGTGGATACTGGGGAATCAAACCCAGGTAATTAGGCTTTATAGGCAAGCGCCTTAACTGCTGAGCCATCTCTCCAGCCCCTACACTGGGTATCTTTAACATGAATTTATTGTATTCTGGCATAAAGCATTGCAGTCAGAACATCCACTGGAGATTTTCTTTCCCTTATGAGAGACTTTGCTTGAATACTCAAAGGATATCTTTTTTTCCTAGATAATGCTCAGTACTTTTTTTAGAGTCCATTAATTCCCAGCAGTCAATATTACGGTGTCCAGCGTTTTTTTCTAGTACCATGTGTGCCTTATTTCAGTACAGTTTTTATTGAGCAACTCTATCTATGATCATAACAAAAGTAAATAGAAAGCACATAGATCCCCTGTATAGTCCTCTTCCCACATACCACTCCAGAGTGCTACATTTAGTACATTTGAAAAGCTGATTGACACATCATTATTGCCAGACTGCCTAGTTTACATTAACATTTACTCTTTTAAAAACACATTCTTTATTTATTTGACATATGTGTGAAAGTGAACACACCGGGGTCTCTTGCTGCTGTAAATGAATGCCCATCCAGCTTTATTTGGATGACTGGGGAATTGAACACAGTCCAGCAGACTTTGCACAAGCAGCTTTAACCACTGAGCTTCTTCCTGGCCCCAAGTACTCTTAATCTTCTAATTTTTGTAGTATTAACAAATATGTAATGCCATGTTTCCAACATTCTACTATTATATAGAGTAGTTTCTTGCTCTCAAAATCCCCCATGTTCTGCCTACTTATATTCTACTTGACCTCCAAGTCCTAGAAACCAGTGATCGTCTTACTGTCTCCAGTGTCGTCCAGCCTGTGGTCTGGTAGAAATCTCAGTACATAGCCTTCCCATATCTTACTTAGTATTTGTACTTAATATTTGTCCACATTTTGGGGGTCTTGGTAGGTTAGTCATTTTTAGTACTGAATAATATGACACATGGATTTATGATTATCCATTCAATTTCAGCTCTTTCAGGTAAATAAACTGAAGCACAATTGCTGGATCCTGTGGTAACAGCACATGGCTTTGTGAGAAGCCACCATATTGTCTTCCTAGCATGGCTCTATCATTTTGTATTCCCACCAGCAGTGAATGACAGTTTCTGTTGTTCCCTTTCCTCGACAACCTTTGCTGTTGTCAGTGTGTTAGATTTGGGCTATTTTAGTTGGTGTAGTAGAAACTCAATATTGCTTCAGATTGTGATTTCCTGATGGCTTATGATGTGAAGTACCTTTTCTGTTCTGATCCAGTCTTTTAACTTCATTCCAGAGGGAAAGAATATAAACCATGTTACTCTATTTGAAAAATCATTATATGCTGTTGAAATGAAATTTGAGCAATCATATTATCTTAAATCATGTATTGCTTTTTAATGTGTAAGCGTAACCCATAATTACCTGTTGCAACAATACAATTTTGAATATACTTTTGGTATCATTGCAAGTAGACATCAAGATGTTTTTTAATATATTTATTTATGTGAGAGAGAGAGAGAAAAAGGCAAAGAGAGAGAGAGAGACTGGGGGCACCAGAGCCTCCAGCCACTGCAAATAAATTCCAGATGCATGCACCCCCTTGTGCATCTGGCTTACGTGGGTCCTTGAGAATGGAACTGGGATCCTTTGGCTTTGCAGGCAAACGCCGTAATCACTAAGCCATCTCTCCAGCCCAACTTCAAGCCTTTTTGAGAATGAACATGACTTTTTTTGCATGTGTGTGTAGAAAGTACCTATAGTATGGTGGTAGTGTGTTGTGTGGAGTCCATGCACACACCCTCTGCTCCTGTGTGTAGAGGCCAGAGAACATCAGATGTCCTCGTCCATTGTTCTTCACTTTCCTTCCTGGAGACAGAGTCTCTCACTGAACCTGGAGCTGCCATTCTTGTTCAGACTGCCTGCCTAGTGAGACTGAGCCATTCTCCTATCTCTGCTTCACACGGGCCTGGAGTTACAGGCATGCATGGCCACAATCAACTTGTTTTTTCAAATGGGTGCTGTGGAAACTCAGGGTAACCCCTCTCAGGCACTCGTGTGTGCAACAAGTGTTCTTACCTGTGGAGCCATTTCCCTAGCCCTCTTTTGCTGTTTTTACAGATATTTTTCTTGAAGAGGAAAAGTATAAATCTTTAATCATTGGAGAAGAAATGCAATGTATTTCACAAGAAGTAAATCCATCAGCTACTGTTGCTTCTTCTGTTGAGACAGAAAGTCCACTGCTGAGTGAGCCATCTCCACAGGTGACAGGAGGAAATATGGAAGGTATGTTATGGTAGGTTAAAAATAAGTTGAATTTGGTTAGTAATACTAAAGTTTATTCTTTCTAAACAAGATTTGTAAAGAAATCATCAAAAATTGTGTATCTGTTTGAATTAATCCACTCAAATTAGGTTCAAATTAGTAACTGGCCTTTGGTTTGACAAGACAGTTTCACCACATAGCTCAAGCTTACCTCAAGCTCACAGCCCTCCTGTTTCAGTACATGACCACAGCCTACTAGTAGCCGGCCAGTATATGTCATTATTTATATGTCAGTAATGGAATCAAGGCTTGGCCAGTATGGTTTTCCTCATCATACATCTTGGCCTCACAGATTAGTTGGCACTACTAGCTGTCAGTGAGGCTTGGCTGACTGGACTAAGATGGCCTTTCTTCTGTCTACAAGGTGCAGCTAGAAGCTGCTTGAGGATCCACCTCCATGGAGTCTCATTGCCATTTTGTATATTCTTCCTATCAGAGTACTCTGACTTCTTATCTGGTGACCCAGGCTAGATTTCAGAGGAGGAAAAACAGGACCAAGGGGAAAGTATTAAGGAAATTTCAGCCATCTCTCAGGTGCTAAGGGACAGGTGCTAATGTTCTTTAAAGCCAGCTACAGTACTGAACTGCCACCATTAGCACTTGTGCTGTAATCCCCTGGCAGATCTGTCACATGCCATCTGAGGTCAATCAAGGAAGGGAAAGCAGGCCCCAGCAACCATAGGGAAGAATGTTGGAGAATTTACAGCCATCTTTAATCTGCCACAGTCTGACTACTGACCCAAAACTATTTACATTCCTCCCACGTGCAAAGTGCATTCACCTCTTCTCAAAGACTCATCCCAGTATGATGTTAGCAACAAGTCTAAGATGATGTCAAAATCAGGCCTGTGTGCTGAGTTTTCTTGGGAACAGTTCTTCAAATATGACCTAAAGCCCTGTGATTAAAAAAGATAAGCTTCTTGCCTTCATGTTCCCAGCATACCATGGTGAGATGATTCCAGAGACTCCTTGTCAAACCAAGGAAGATGGCAAGTGCATAGCTTCACTGGTCCACAGAAATTCAGACCACCAGCCAGAGGAGCGTTGTCTGTCAGCCTGCTGCCTTTGCCAGTCCTCAGGGCTCTTCTCCACTGAGCCATGTTTGTCCGTTTAAATCTGAGCTGTTGGTGGTGCTCTAAGTATGATTTCTAAGTAATTTTCTGATTGTTGTGTGAGTGTTATCAACATTCATTTGACAAAAGCTACTCTTTATTGTTTCTTTTTCCTTTTCTGAGGCAGACTCTTCTATCTTGAGTGCTCTGTGAGACTCTGAAGCAGTGCTCTCAAATTCTTTGAAGTCCTCTTGTCCTGCCAGAACATACTCAGAGGGGTACTTTGTACTTGTACTGTGCCATAGCACATCTCACACTCATATTCTGGACTCTTGCCTTGAATTTAATGTTTATCTTGTCTTCCTTTCATGGGATTTTGTTACCTAGAAAGAATTATCCTAAACTCATAGTATCTTTTTCCAAGTTATGCTCTTAATCTTAATTATTAATTCTAGAGTTGGTTTTCAGTCATTTATCTCACCACACTGGCACTGTGAGCATTCTGCTTTGAAAGCTCCTGACCCAGGCCATTTAAACTGATAAAGTACATTTACTATCTTCTTTATTATTGCAGGTAACACATATTCTGCTTCTACATATAAAAGTCTCTTTTCTCCAGTCTCCAGTAACTTTTCCCCCACTGGCCCTCCCACTTCTGCATTTCCCAGTCCTGAAGCCAGTGCATATGTTTCGATTCTAACCTCAGCACCACTCTTTCAAATACGCAGTTCCATTTCATTTATCTCATGCTATCGTTACAACACAATTGCCCTGAAAACAAAGTAGCTTAAAACAACTATTTTAAATCTTTACACCTATGAGACAGGACTTAGGAAGGGTCTTTTCCATGTGCCTTCACCTACATCCATCAGTGGTATTCCATGGGCTTACCTGGAGGGTGCAAGATGACTTCTTTCATGCACGTCATTTGTCAGGTTACGCTAGGTCTCTCTCCTTCAGTTTAGTCTTAGAGAATTGCCATGTGGTTTTTCTAGGATAGCTGAACTTCTTTCATCACGGCTTGGATTTCCAGATACCCAGCAGATAGGAAGAAGCTGCCAGTTTTCTTAAAGGTTCAGCCAGGAATTGGCAAAGCATTGCTTCCATTCTCCATTACTGAAGGCAATCACAGTGCCAGCCTAAATTAAAGGGAAGGTAGATAGCCACAATAAGAAGGTTAGAGACGTGTAGCATGTGACCACCTTGACTTCATTATAGTGAAATAATAATTTATTAAAAGCATAGTTAGTGGTGTCTGTCATAAAATAATGTTTGTGCCCCTCTGACATCTAGTCCCTCGTGTGTTGGTATTTAGAGGCATAGTCTAAAGAGGGTGAAACCTTGTGAATAGCATTAATATCCATAAAAAAGGCCCCTTGTTCTCTGTCATATGAAGATACAGGGAGGAAAAGGCTGCCTGCATGTCAGGAGCTGTCCATCTGCATAGCTGACTATTGTCAGCCTAATAGTGGATTCTCTAGTCTATGAAACTATGGAAAATAAATTTGTAGGCCGGGTGTGGTGGCGCACGCCTTTAATCCCAGCACTCGGGAGGCAGAGGTAGGAGGATCGCCGTGAGTTCAAGGCCACCTTGAGACTACATAGTTAATTCCAGGTCAGCCTGGGCCAGAGTGAGACCCTACCTCGAAAAAACCATAAATAAATAAATAAATAAATAAATTAATTAATTAATTTCTATTTTTTAAGCTACCCAGTCTGATATTTTGTCATGTAGCCTCAACTAAGCATATTGTATATTTTCCTTTTAAAAAATATTTTTATTTATTTGACAGAAAAAAGAGAGAGAGAATGGGCATGCCAGGACCTCTAGCCTCTGCAAATGAACTCCAGACGCATGTGTCACCTTGTACATTTGCCTAACATGGGTCCTGGGGAATCGAACTTGGGTCCTTTGGCTTTGCAGGCAAATATCTTAACGCTAAGCCATCCCTCCAGCCCTTCTATATTTTCTCTTTTTTCTTCTTTATTTATTTGAGAGAGAGAAAGAGGCAGATAGATAGAGAGAGACTGGGCATGCCAGGGCCTCCAGCCACTGCAAATGAACTCCAGATGCATGCTCCATCTTGTGCATCTGGCATACGTGGGTACTGGGGAATTGAACTGAGATCCTTTGGCTTTGCACGCAAGTGCCTTAACCACTAAGCCATCTCTCCAGCCCCCTTCTGTATTGTCTTTAAAAAGAAAGAAATGGAAGGAGGGAAGAAGAAGAGAACTAGTGTGTATATAGTAGAGACTTGTATCATGTAGTGCAGGGACAAACTCTTGTCAAATTTTTTCTGCAAAGAGCCAAATGGTATTTTAGCTTTTCTGAAAATATGGCTACAAACGAAGTTTATAGAGTGAAAATAAATTGATACTAATATAACTTAAGACTATCAGAAAAAAGACTTAAGCATTAAAAATAATAAGGTCCTTACTACCAAATGCCACTTAACTTGTGTGAATGATCAAAAATTTATGTGAATGAAAAATAAAAACTATAGGAACTGGCATCAGGGATAAATTATTGGAAAATTTAAAAGTGGAGGAGAGTGTATCTGAATTCCATAAAAAAGGGAGGAAGACATTGAATAAAGTAAGCTAATATTTGACCTCAGAAAGGAAAAAGTTGAATGAAAAAAACTCATCTCATCACTCTTCACTTTTAGAATATATCAGCTGGGTAAAAAATGAGTCACTGCCAGAAAAATAAAGGTAGTATCCTAGCTATTAATTATGCAAGGATGTAGGAAAATAGATACACATACTCAATTCTAAAGGTCACTGTTGAAGACCAGATAATAGTATTAATTCTTTTCTTTTTTAGTTGTTGGAAGATACGTGTGTGTATATATATGTATGTGTGTGTGTATAAATATATATATATATATATATATAGGTTTTTCAAGATAGAGGCTTGCTTTAGCCCAGGCTGACCTAGAATTCACTATGTAACTATGTAGTCTCAGAACGGCCTTGAACTCACAGCAATCTTCCTACCTCCAGCCTCTCAAGTGCTGGGATTAAAGGTGTGTGCCACCAAACCCAGTGGGAGATACACTTTGAAGGTAAAATTTCCTTAACTAATCATTATAATATTATAATATATCTTTTTATATTTGTAATAATAATATTTTTCTTTTGGTTTTTCAAGGTAGGTCTCACTCTAGCTCAAGCTGACCTGGAATTTACTCCGTAGTCTCAGGGTGGCCTTGAATTTATAGCAATCATCCTACCTCTGCCTCCCAAATACTGGGATTAAAGGTGTGCACCACCATGCTCAGCTTTAGTTTATGTCTTCTTCAAACCAATTTACTTATTACTAAAATTTTAATAAAGAGTGAATTTTATGGGCTGGAGATATGGCTTAGTGGTTAAGGCATTTGCCTGCAAAGCCAAAGGATCCCCATTCAATTCTCCAGGACCCACGTAGGCCAGATGCACAAGGGGGCGCATGCATCTGGAGTTCGTTTGCAGTGGCTGGATGCCCTGGTGTGCCCATTCTCTCCCACCACCTGCCCTCTCTGCCTCTCTCTCTCAAATAAATAAAATATATATTTTTTAAATAAGTAAAAAAAAGAGTGAATTTTACATAATAATGAAAAATATAATACTTAGTCTTTTGAGTATTTTTATTACATTAAAATGGCAAAATAAGGTGGGTGTAGTGGTGCACACCTTTAATCCCAGCACTGGGGAGGCAGAGGTAGGATTGCGATGAGTTCAAGGCCCCCCTGAGACTACATAGTAAATTCCAGGTTAGCCCAGACTAAATGAAGACCCTGCCTCAAAAAAAAAAAAAGTAACAAAACGGCAAAAAACTAGTTTATCATTTTACAGATAATTTTAAATGTTGCGGAAAATATTAAAACTGATGATTCTGATTTTTAAATAAAGTTAATATATTAATTAATATTAACTAATTTAGTAATAATTTATGGAAAGCTTATTCAGTCTTTTTCAATCAGATTTTTTGACACACCTGTCTCTTTTTCTGTTTTTTGTTTGCTTGTTTGTTTTTTGTTTTTTGAAGACTCTGACACTTTGGAAACAGAAGTTCTACAAGAGCCAAGTAGAAAAAACACAGATGGGAGCTTGCCATGTATTGTTACTGATGTGTGGATTAATGAGGAAAAAGAAACAAAGGAAACTGAGTATGCTATGTCATTTTCGTTACATATCATAGCCCTAGTCTCTTTAGTAAAGCCTTTTGTTTGTTTTTGTTTTGTCTTTCAAGGTAGGGTCTCACTCTAGCCCAAGCTGACCTAGAATTCAGTATGTATTCTCAGGGTGTCCTTGAACTCATGGCAATCCTCCTACCTCTGCCTCCCGAGTGCAGGGATTAAAGACATGTGCCACTACACCCAGCAAGTAATGCCTTTTAATAGAAGGTTATGAGCTAATACTGTAATTCAATAACCTTGTATCATAATACCCTATTAAATAATCTAATTTCTTAACATAGCTCATAAATCAAAAGTATATGAAGATAGTGTCTGCCTGCCTACAGTTCCATATAGCCATTTTCCACTCTTTCCTCCTTTCAGATCAAAATACAGTTGTTCTCTAACATATGCAATGTTTTCTTTTGGAGGGGGGAGACAGAGAGAGAGAGGGAGAGGCAGAGAGAGAGAATGAGTGTGCCAGCAGCCTCTCAGCCCCTGTGAATGAACTCCAGATGTGTGCACCCCCTTGTGAGCAATTGCGGCATTGCGCCCTTTGGGTCACTTTGCATCTGGCTAAACATGGGACCTGGAGATTGGATCCAGGGTTCTTAGGCTTAGCAGGCAGGCACCTTAACCGCTAAGCATCTCTCCAGCCCATATGCAATGTTTTCTACTCTATTCATATTTACAAAAGTCAGTATGGGAAATTTTCTTATATTAAAACATGAAGTTGTTTCTCCTAACTCAGTAAGTCTCTTATTTGAAGGTTGTAATGCTACAATGAGTAACATTTAGCAGGTAATTTTTGTGTATATTGATATGTGTAAGATAATGATGCAGTTGCTCAGTGAATTGCAGTTCAGCTCTCAGAAACAATGTATCAATGATCAATGATGAATGATTAATAATTGGTGAGAATTTCCCTTTTTCAAAGTGGAAGTACAATGTACTTAAAAAATAAGTAGATAAATAAAAGAAAAATGCTTGGAAGAGGCACCACAGGATGCTAGAGAACTTGGGCTCTATCCTCTTTATATTGAGAGCTTTTTTTCTGGTAAACTGTATGTTTTTGTTGTGAAGTTATTTGTTTACCCGTCTGTATCAGGCTAGAAGTTAATGTTGTCATTCAGCAAAATGAAGTTTCTGAAAATGGGCTTCTGAGGAATGTGGACCAACTTTATAAGGTTCATATAGGTAAGCATCATTGTGTTATTCTAATTGTTTTTCTGGAAAGCTTGTTAATACCAACCTACTTAATTTGGGCATATATAAATAGAGAGCATTCCTTATTAGTCATAATAATCCTTTTAAAATGTAATAGGCACAGAGCACAAAATCCCACTAATCAACCTGAATTGTTCTATTAGATAAATAGTAAAAATTTGGGTCAGTTATTTTACTGAGTGGTGAAGATGAATTACTTAATAAAACTAAAAGGACACTTAAAAATCATCTTTTTAAGCTGGGTTTGGTGTTACACACCTTTAATCCAAGCACTCAGGAGGCAGTGGTAGGAGAATCACTGTGAGTTCAAGGCCAGCCTGGAACTACAGAGTGAGCTCCAGGTCAGCCTGGGCTAGAGTGAGACCCAACCTTGAAAAAAAAAAAAAAAAAAAAAAAAAAAAAGATTAATAAAGTAGTATACTCTCATATAGATTTTGATTTTATTTTCCTGATAAATGTGAGGGTTTTTTGATGGGATTCAGGTTATATCATGCTTATCAATATCATTTAGAACTTTAAATACTATTATCTAGACTTATTATATATAACCTCTCCTTTGTACCACAGAACCTGGAACAGATGGTTTTCAGCATTCTCAATGTGATATAGATAAACCTATACAACCAGAACCATTTTTCCATAAAGTCGTTCATTCTGAACACTTAAACTTAATCTCTCAAGTTCAGTCTATCCATTGTTTACCAGAAGAATCTATTCCAATTCGATGTCACTCTGACTCACCACCAAAAAGTAAAAACAAGAATTCCTTGCTGATTGGACTATCAACTGGTCTGTTTGATGCAAACAACCCAAAGGCAAGTAACATCTTCAAATTGGAATGTCTCTGTTCAATCAGATTTCTTCGCGTATATGTGTGTGGTGCACATTCATGTGTGCTTGCATGTTTGTATGTTTCTGGGTGTATATGTGTGTATGTTGGTAAGATTTCTTATTGATTGCTTTTCCTTGATAACTTGTACTAGTTTTTATCACTTAAAAACAGAAGCAAGTACATACACACAAGAAAATACATCAAAAGCTGCTATCTGTTCCTCAGATCTCAAAAGAAATTGTACTGAGAGTATAAATAGGGATATTGGTGCATGTCTGGCCATAATGATTTTCATAAAATAAACTTCTATAAATAGAATTTTTAAATTATAATGCCTATCTTATTTCATTTAAGAAATAGTTTTTAAGCTGGTCGTTTTGAGGGTGAATGCCATAATTACAACATTCAGGAGGCAGGGGCAGAGGAATCAAGAATTCAAAGTCAGGGGCTGGAGAAGATTGCTTATTGGCTAAAGCATTTGCCTGCAAAGCCAAAGGACCCCAGTTTGATTCCCCAGGACCCACGTAAGTCAGGTGCACAAAGAGGTGCATGTGTCTGGAGTTCGTTTGCAGTGGCTGGAGGCCTTGGCACATCCATTCTCTTTATCTTTCTTCTCCTCCCTCCTCCCTCTTTCTCTCTCTCCCCCTTCCATCCCCCTCTTTCTCTCTCTCAAATAAATAGTAAAAAAAAATTTTTTTAGTTTTGTTTTTATTGACAACTTCCTTAATTGTAGACAATATCCCATGGTACTTCTCTCCCTTCCCCCACTTTCCCCTTTGAAACTCCACTCTCCATCATATCCCCTCCCCCTCTCAATCAGTCTCTCTTTTCAGTTTGATGTCATGATCTTTTCCTCCTATTATGATGGTCTTGTGTAGGCAGTGTCAGGTACTGTGAAGTCATAGATATCCAGGCCATTTTGTGTCTGAAGGAGCATGTTATAAGGAGTCCTACTCTTCCTTTGGCTCTTACATTCTTTCGGCCCCCTCTTCCACAATAGACCCTGAACCTTGGAAGGTGTTTTAGAGATGTTTCAGTGCTGAGCACTCCTCTGTCACTTCTTCTCAGCACCGTGGTGCCTTCTGAGTCATCCCAAGGTCACCACCATCTGAAAAGAGAAGCTTCTCTAACCAAAAGTGAGAGTAGCATTAATATATGAGTGTGGACATTAAGAGAAGTGCTTACTGGGCAGTTTGGTGAGCATAGTATGTACATTTAGCATGACACCAGCAGATGTTACATCCCTAGGGCTCATGACTACCCCTGTCGTAGGTTTTCAGTATCAGGGATGTGTTCCCTCCCATGGAGCGGGCCTCCAGTCCAATTAGAGAGCAGTTGGTTTCCTCCATAACAGACATTCCACTATTGCACCCGTTGGCTCATTTGGCCTGACTGGCCAAATTTAAAGCTTGCAGTGTTCACTGTTGAGTATCTTTACTGGTGTTTTCTTTCTCTCTCCCATTGAACTGCATACAGCGTAGCTTTTTCCAGCTTTCTGTCAGCTGGTCCACATGGAGGAGGCTTTCAGCTCAGCTCCAGCAGGCACTGAAAATTTTCTAGTAACAATCTATGGCTTCTGAGTGTTCCATTGTCCAGAAAAGTAGGTTTCCATGTGACTTATTTATATCCTCTTAGATTTTTTTTTTTTTTTTTTTTTTTGGTTTTTCGAGGTAGGGTTTCACTCTAGTCCAGGCTAACCTGGAATTAACTATGTACTCTCAGGATGGCCTCGAACTCTCGTGATCCTCCTACCTCTGCTTCCAGAGTGCTGGGATTAAAGGTGTGCTCCACCACGCCCGGCATCCTCTTAGATTTTGATTAGCCCTCCCCCCACCTTTCCTTTACTCAATCTCTTCCTCTGACCTCACTTAGGCCTTTTCACCCCCATTAATCTGTTCTTCTACTTACATATATATAATACTGTCCTATTAAGTCCCCCTGTCCCTCCCTTTCTATTCCTTTTATATCCCCTTTCTAGCTTACCGGCTTCTGCTACTGAGTTTTATTTTTACTCACATAGAAGTCCAATCATTTGTAGCTGGGATCCACATATGAGAGAGAACATGTGACGTTTGGCTTTCTGGGACTGGGTTACTTCACTAAGTATAATCCTTTCTAGATCCATCCATTTTCCAAAATAAAAAAATATTTTTAAAAAAAAGAGTTCAAGGTTGGGGCTGAAGAGATGGGTTAGTGGTTAAAGGTGCTTTCTTGTAAAACCTGATAGCCTGTGTTCAGTTCCCCGGTACCCACATAAAGCCAAATGCACAAAGTGGTACAGACATCTAGAGTTTGTTTGCAGTGGCAGAATGCTCTGATGTGTCCATTATCTCTGCGTGTGTGTGTGTGTCCTTTCTCTCTCACAAATAATTTTTTTTAAAAAAAGAGTTCAGCTGGGCGTGGTGGCGCACGCCTTTAATCCCAGCACTTGGGAGGCAGAGGTAGGAGGATTGCCGAGAGTTCGAGGCCACCCTGAGACTACATAGTTAATTCCAGGTCAGCCTGGACCAGAGTGAGACCCTACCTCGAAAAACCAAAAAAAAAAAAAAAAAAAAAAAAAGAGTTCAAGGTCATCTATGACTACTTAGTAAATTTGAGGACAGTCTGAGGTACATGAAACCATGTGTCAAAAAAAAATAACATATCTATGTATGTATCATTTTTAGTACTGTCCACATATAATTACTGAGGAGCGTTCATTTATCCATACACTGAATAGCACCCAGTATTGTCAATGAGATAAAACCTGTCTATTTAATGAGATTAATGGTATTATGTACATTTATATTTCATTTTTCACCTATGAGGTTGGGTATTTTTTATTTGTGATTATATAATATTGAATTTTTAGAATTTATTTTTATTTATTTATTTGAGAGCTACAGAGAGAGAAAGAGGCAGAGAGAGAGATGGGCGTCCTAGGGCCTCCAGCCACTGCAAACGAACTTCAGATGCATGCGCCACCTTGTGCATCTGGCTTACATAGGTACTGGGGAATAGAGCCTTGAACTGGGTCCCTTAGGCTTCACAGGCAAGCTCTTAACTGCTAAGCCATCTCTCCAGCCCAGAATTTTCAGAATTCTTTAGCCTTTGACTATAAAAGTCTTTCATATATTTTTCAATTTAATTTTCTGATTGAATGTGCTTTTATTCATAAACTAATTATGCTTCTCTTAGAGATGTTAAATTTCTTTGCCTACTCTGAGGGTCAAACATTTGCATGTGTGAACTGATAAAAATTAATTTAGATCTTCAAAATTTAGAGACAAGGCTATGACGAATCAGACACTTATTTAAGGTGTTTGCAGTCTCCCCTTCCATTCACTTCCTAGTACCTTCCAGCATGGCTTTCAGACCACTCTTCACTACGAATAGTCCTTGATTGTTCTCTATTCCTGTACACTTTTCCCTCTCCTTTCTCAATTTTTCTTCTTTCAAAAAAGAATTTATAGTGCCTTAGCTGGGTATGGTGGCACATGCCTTTAACCTCAGTACTTGGGAGGCAGAGGTAGGAGGATCACCATGAGTTCAAGGCCACCCTGAAACTACATAGTGAATTCCAGGTCAGCCTAGGCTAGAGTGAGACCCTACCTCGTAAAAAAAAAAAAAAAAAAAAAAAAGTGCGCCTTACTTTATCGATGACTTTTTTTCCTTCGCTTCTTTTGCATCATACTTTCCTGGTTTTTCTGGTTAGTTCCCTCCTCAGTCTCCTTTTCTACCAGCTCCTACCCTACAAATCTCTTAAAAAGAATGTGCATTTTTCGCTGGGCATGGTGGTGCATGCCTTTAATCCTTGCAGAGGTAGGAGGTTCACCCTGAGTTCAAGGCCACCCTGAGACTGCATAGTTAATTCCAGGTCAGCCTGGACCAAAGTGAGACCCTACCCACTACCTTGAAAAACCAAAAAAAAAAAAAAAGTGCTTTTTTTTTTAGTGGTGAATGAAGTGGTTCATAAATGTCAACTAAATCAAATTGGTTGATAGTGGCATTCTAGACTTCCTGTATCTTTGCTGATTTTTTTTCTGTCAGTTTTCATTTTGCCAGGTAAAGAGTGAAATTATTGTCTATCCTTGTGTAGCACTATTTCTCCTTTCAATTCTTTTTTTAAATTTAATTTTATTTATATTTGTAGGTGAGAGAGGGAGAGGAGGGAGACAGGTAGATATATAGAGAGAATGGGCATACCAGGGCCTTCAGCCACTGCAAACAAACTCCAGAAGCATGTACCACCTTGTGCATCTGGTTAACATGGGTCCTGGGAATCGAACCTGGATCCTTTAGCTTTGTAGGCTAGCACCTTAACCACTAAGCCATTCCTCCAGCCCTCTCCTTTCAATTATGTTAGTGTTGTGAAGCTCTGTTATTGGGTGAATAATAATTTAGTATTGTTATGTCTTCTGGATGAATTGATACAGTATTATCATGCCATGTCCTTGGATAATGTTATTTCAAACTTCAAAACTTTAGTGATTTTCTTAGTACTTGAAATGTTGAAATGTCTGTTGAATGAAATGAACCCCTTTATTAGTATAAAGTGAATCTTTTAAAAATATTTACAATATTAAAATAAAATATTTTAAATTGTTTGAGAGAGAGAGAAAGAGAATGGTCATTCCCAGGCCTCTTGCCACTGCCAAGGAACTCCAGATGCAAATGCCATTTTGTGCATCTGGCTTTTATTTATTTATTTATTTATTTATTTATTTATTTATTTATTTATTTATTTGAGAGCAACAGCCAGAGAGAGAGAGAATGGGTGTACCAGGGCCTCCAGCCACTGCAAATGAACTCTAAATGTCTGAGCCGCCTTGTGCATCTGGCTTACGTGGGTCCTGGGGAATTAAGTCTCCAACCAGAGTCCTTAGGCTTCACAGGCAAGTGCTTAACCTCTAAGTCATCTCTCCAGCCCTTGCATCTGGCTTTATGTGAGTACTGAGAAATTGAACCTGGGTCATCAGACTTTTCAGGCAAGCACCATTAACCACTGAGCTATCTCTCCATCCTGAATCTTGTTCTCTGTAGTGATATCACTTTAATCTTAATTCTGCTTTATCTGGGTTTAATATAGTCACAGTAACTTTTTAATTTACTTTTATAACTTAATTGAAAATTTTTATATATGTACATATTTAGATCATAATCCCCTGCCATCACTCTCTTGTTCCCCCGAACCTGTATGCCCTCCACTGAACCCTTCCTCCCTCCAACCAGTCCCTCTACTATCATCCATGACAACATATTGATGGCCCAACATTGTGGAGGTAATGACAGCTGCTGTGAGGTAATGAATGCAGTAACCACCTAGTGTACAGAAGACAGCGCTCCAAAGCACCTCTTCTGTCCTCTGGCCCGTACATGCTCTTCCTGCTCTTTGTCAAGGTTCTCTGAGCCTTGGCAGGTGTGGTAGGTAGATGTAGCAGACAGCTTCAGGTTCGCTGAGATGAACTTCCAGACCAGACACAGTAACGGAGGAAGGGATATTATTTATTGAAGCTTACAGATCCAGGGGAAGTTCCATAATGGCAGAAGAAGCAGCCTGCTCTCACAGGGCCAAGCAAGAGAGAAAAACCAATCAGCCACACAGCACACAGAGCAAAACTACAGCTACAGCACACTTCAGAAACTCCTATTAGGCACACTTTGCATATCTTTACAATGGAATCTCAAACCATCACCACAGCTTAAGACTGGCCCCCAGTGACATTGCCTCTAGCAAGGTGATTGCAGATGCAAACTATAAACTAATAAAACACTGAATATATTGGGGGACATATATTCAAACTACCACAATAGATGTCTCATTTAATGCTGAGCATTTAACTGTTACTTCTCAGTACTCTGATGAGTCTGCATCTCCCAGGAAGTCACTGCCATTGCTTCTCTAAGCACAAGTGAGAGCAGCAGTATGCCATGAACATGAGTATTGAGAGGGGCATGTGATGGACACAATATATCCATTTATCCAAACAACAGTAGTAGCTACCCCCACCCTGAGAGAGAGCTATTTATGATAAATTTTCTGCTTTATTTATATGAAACATGCTAGCTGGACCATGATGAGTTTTGGGTGGATTCTGCAGACTCCCTCCCTTCTCATTGTAAGTATCCTGGGATTCCAGGTGCCTGCTTCAGTGTCCAGCATTTATGTAGGTTCTGAGAATCTGAACTAGGTATTCAGTACAGTAGTCTTTATCAAACTGTCTCCTCCAGCACAGAAATTATAGAGTTATATTTTCCTGTTTCTTAACAGCTTGTAAGCAGCTAGGACCTCAGGTGATTGATAAGGAAACTCTCCTGTCGTAGTCACAATTCAATCACTTCCTTACCTGCATGAGCTGAGAGCATCACTCAGTCCACAGCTTTGTGGAGCTTCACTCTACATATGTGTGGTCTAGTACTCATCAGTGACTCACAAAATCTGCCTGTCGGGTGTTTGCAGCTTTTTTCTGGTTCTGCCCACCTGAACTCCAGTCTGTTTTGTTAGTGTAGCATGGCGTGCAGAGTCCAGATAGTTTCCTCCTGACAGAAGGTCAGCTTAGAGGAAGGGCCTCTTTTGTTTGCCTTCTCTCAGAATCAACCTTAACTACCTGTTGTTTAATGTTTAAACACAGTTTTGTCCAGGTGTTTTGATGGGAGGTGAAGTCTAGCCCCGTTATTCTGTCACAGCCAGAGCAGGAAGTCCTCAGTGGGTAAATACTCAGGCTGTCTCCTGAGCCTTCTGTATTTGCTTTCACTCCACAAGTTGTCTCTGACCTTAAATGTCATTTGAATGCTCATGAAAGCTCTCTAGCTTTTTCCTCATTCATATATTCAGTCAGTCTACTTCTTACTAACCTTGTCAACCAGTTGCTTGTTCTTTTTTTTTTTTTTTTTTTTTTTTTTTTCGAAGTTAAGGTCTCACTCTAGTCCAGGCTGACCTGGAATTCACTATGTATTCTCAGGGAGGCCTCGAACTCACGGTGATCCTCCCATCTCTGCCTCCTAAGTGCTGGGATTAAAGGCCTGTGCCACCATGCCTGGCAGCCAGTTGCTTCTTAACTAGACTTCCTCAGTCCATCTAAAATACATTGCCCAAATGCAAACCAGAGTTATTTTTACTATTATATGTCAAATTAGTGCTATGCATAAGACTTGAGAGGGTTTCTGCTGTTCTTAGACTTGCATTCAGATACTTTACAATGATCAACAAGGGTCAGTAGGGCATGGGTGACTTCTCTGTCTCATGTCAGTTTTTCTGGTTCTACCTACCTGAACTCCAGTCTGTTTCATTACTCTAGCACAGCGCAGAGTCCAACTAAACCACTAACTACCAGCCTCCCCTTCCTTTGTTTCTCTTTTCCTCCCTCCCCCCTCCGCTTGGTATACTAAGCCCTTTCCTGTGTTAGGAACTTTGTACTTGCTGTACTTTGGCCTCAAATGACCTTTTCTTTATTGTTTTCAATTCTAATTCATTTTTGCCTTGTAAATGTCACCTCTCAAATTCCTCTTTATAGTGGAGCCTTCAACACATTACCATCCCAATCATTTCTACCCAAAACTACCTGCTTTATTTCATAGTATAATTTATGTTTGCTCATTTGTATCCTCTGCTATAATGCGGCTCCTTTGGGTTAAGAACCTTATTTGTAACTATGTATGTTACTTTTGTACACAGCTTATACTATAATGAGTAGTGATGAATAATTAATAAATGAATAATGTATGTATGTATGCATGCATGTATTACCACATCTTTCCTGCCATGGTGGATGGAAGCCTCTGAAACTATAAGCCTAAGATAAGTTATTTCTACCTTTAAAAATATACATATAGGGCTAGAGAGATGGCTCAGTGGTTAAGGAGCTTGCCTGCAAATCCTGATGGCCTAGGTCCAGTTCCCCAGTACCCACGTAAAGCCAGATACACAATTTGGCACATGTGTCTGGAGCTCATTTGCAGTAGCAGGAAGCCCTAGTGTGCCCATACTCACTCACTTCTCTCTCTCTCAAATAAATAAATAAAAATTTAAGTTACACATATGCCCACAGTTCATAGACCAAGGAGTTGTACTGCTGGATTCATATATGTATTCACAGTGTGCTTCAAGAATTATAGCTAGTTAGCTAGTTGTTTATAAGTAAAATGTGAAGAAGGTAGGGTTATTTTTCTTGTTTGGTTTTGTTTTGTTTTGTTTTTGCTTTTTTTTTTTTTTTTTTTTTTTTTGGAGAGAGACACAGAGACAGAGAGAGAGAGGGAGAGGAAGACAGAGATGGGCACGCCAGCAGACTCTCAGCTGCTGAGAACAAAATCCAGATGCGTGCACCCCCTTGTGGTCAAGTGCGGCATTGTGCCCTTGCGTCACTTTGCATCTGGCTAAACGTGGGACCTGGAGATTGGAACTGCTGGAATTGGAACCAGCGTTCTTAGGCTTAGGAGGCAGATGCCTTACCACTAAGCCATCTCTCCAGATCTTTTTTTTCTTTTTCTTTTTTGAGGTAGTGTTACACACTAGCCCAGGCCAACCTGAAACTTAGTCTATAGTCTACTCTGTAGTCCTTCCATCTCTGCCTCCCTAGTGCTGGGATTAAAGTCATACACCACCATGCCTGGCCTTTAGGAGGTGGGATTCTAGTCATTCCTTGTTAGTAATTTTCACATGTACCGACTATTTCCCCCTTTACAGAAGTCTTTTTCTTTTTGGACAATTTTTAGACATGTATTTTGTTCATATTCATTTTCTTGTTCTTCTCCCCCTCCCACTGAACCCCTTCTTCCCAGATAGTCTCAGGAAGTCTTTTCTTTTTTAAAAACAAAGGAATATAACATCTTGAAGAGATAAAAGTGCCAGGTGCTCAAGTCCTCCCTGTCTTCTTGCCCCTCAATTCTGGAAATAAGCTTTGAAGCATAGTACTAAGGCATTCATTTAATGTGCTTTAAGGAGTTCTTTTTGCAGAAACAAAAAAAGTGTTAGGTAGCTGGACTGTATGGTTACAGCCCCTGCAGGTGGTAGTTAGTGGTTTAGTTGATCAGTGAGGACGGGCAGTTATGATTCTGAGCCAGCAGTTCCCAGAAGGCTGAGTTTCTTTTCACACGGCTTCCAACAAGGACTGACGATTGCGTCCACACACGTAATCATACCGGAGAATGAGAGTACAAAGCAGCCAGCCATGGCAACTGGTCTGCGTCGTTGTTATGGGATGAGCTGGAGCTGAGGCAGTCAAAGCAGAGTGAAAGTTGTAAACTGCCACAGTTCATGTCTCAGAGGCTGGAAAGTACAAATTCTTTGGGGGAATAGCTCTTCTTCCTGGCTTTTTTCCTCTAAGAAATTTCTCGTCTGGAGGATGATTGTTTGCTTGCTTATGACAAAGTCACACTTTGTACTCCAGGCTGACACCAAACTCCATCCTCCTGCCTCTGCTTATTGAGAGCTGCAATTGAAGGTGTGCACCACACGCCTGCTCTCTTAGAGTTTTATATTGGGAATAGGCTTCAGTTCCACTTCTGCAAATGTAGGAGCAGATTTTATCAGATATAATACAGAGACTTGATAATAATGCAAATATAATGTAGAATGGAGACTCCCCAATGGTAAATTTACAAAAAGTTTAAACAAATAGTTCTGGTTTTCTCATGACCTTGGTTCCATAAAGGACAAAATTATGTAGGTCACCAAACGAAGAGGCTGCTTGCCATTCAGTCACAGTGTGCAGTGTGGCTTTTCACAGTGGCTACTGAGGTGCAGCACTGCATTGGTAGCTACAAAGGGTCAGCAATGCAAAATCAAATGAGGAAATGATATGGTTTGTACCCAAGATGAAAAAAGGCTGTAATTGACTAAGACTTTAGTCTGGATAGGTGGCAAGTCACTTGTTTAAAATGAAGGAATTTCTAGTCAAACCTATAGCTTTTTCAGAAATGTTTATTGTCCATTATCAGTAATTAACTATTAGTTTGCATGTAAAATAGACCACTCTAAAATGAGTTACTTATGGGTGCACATGCCACAATGTGTATGTGGGGTCAGAGGACAACTTCAAGGTGTGTTAGTTTCACCTTCTTTGAGTTAGGGTCTCTTGCCACTGCACATGTACTGCCAGACGGCAAATGGCCATGAGACTTAGCTGGGCCATAAATGCCTCCCATTGTTGGGATCGTAGATGCATGTGCTACTTTGTATCTATCTTATATAAGTGCTGGGGAATTGAACCCACACCATCAGGCTTTGCAAGCAAGCACTGTAAACTGCTAAGCCATCTATCTACCTAGCCTCGAAAGCTTTTTTTAATATGGATATGGTCTTGGTTATTTGAGATACAGAATCCTACCCCATGCTCCAGATGTCTGTTTTGATACATCTAGAATGAAGTTGAGGAAGACACATTTGAGGTGCACTGTCTGTGATTCTGTGCTGTTGGCCCTCAATCCCTACTTGAGAAGCATTGGTACAGGGTAGGTACAGCTGACCAGTTTTGGGCCTGGCATATTGATAGCACTTTATATGACACCCTTCTTAGCTATTAAAATATTCCTAATTGGACTGGAGAGATGGTCCAGTGGTTAAGGTGCTTGCCTACAAAGCCCAAAAACTCAGGTTGATTCTCCAGCACCCATGTAAAGCCAGATGCACAAAGTAACACATGCACCTAGAGTTCATTTGCAGTGGCTAGAAGCCCTGGCATTCCTCATTCTTTCTCTCTTCTATCTCTTTCTGCTTGCAGATACATATATATATTTGGTTTTTCAAGATAGGGTCTCACTCTAGCTCAGGCTGACATGGACTTCACTATGTAGTCTCAGGGTGGCCTTGAACTCATGGCAATCCTCCTACCTCTGCCTCCCGAGTGCTGGGATTAAAGGTGTTTACCACCACGCCCGGCTCAAATAAAAATATTTTTAAAACATTACTAATGTTCCCAAAGACTGTCCAGTTTTGACCATTAATGCTTTTCTAGAGAACTCCCATTATGAATACCTTATCAAATATAATTATAAATATTAAACAAGTTAGCTTTATGTATAGGGATTAGTAAGTAGCAACCAATTAAAATGTGAAAAGAGGCTACAAATTTTTTTACATTGTTCTCTCACAGTAAACAGAAGTATGAAATTATAATCATGCCCATGCATAGACTGAGAAAAGACCATATTATCAGAGTAACCTGGAGCACACTTAATTTTCTGTTGCTATTAAAGGGATGTGTGATTCCAACTGCATAAAACCCAAGTGAAACATACTTGGGATTAGAAAACAGCTTTGTGGGCTTGACAGATAGCTTAATGGTTAAAGCACTTGCCTGCAAAGCCTAAGGACTCAGGTTCAACTCTCCAGGACCCACATAAGCCAGATGAACAGTGATGCAAGTGCGTAAGGTTGCACATGTTAATTCTGGCCTGTGCATACACACATGTATACATATTGATAGCACTTTATGTGACACCCTTCTTAGCTATTAAAATATTACAAATCAGGCTGGAGAGATGGCTCATGGTTAAAGTGCTTGCCTGCAAAGCCCAACAACCCAGGTCAGTTCCTCAATACCCATGTAAAGCCAGATGCACAAAGTGGCTACATGTACATCTGTACCCACATGCATATAAACATGCATAATGCATGCATACCACACTCACACATACCAACAAGTATTTTAATGTTTCTTAATGTTCTTGTTGCTATCCTGTTTGAATTTGCAGTGTTGCCAAATGCTACCTATGTAAATGATCATGGTACAAAGAACCTAGGGAGCGGTGAACTGCATGAATAAGATTTTAGACTGTGTGTTGGGATGAGCTGTTATTTTCAAAAGGGTTTCTTTCTGCCAATATTAAAATTAAAGAATATTATTTAAGCTGCATGAAAAGAATTAAGAGAATTGAGGTGGGGTATGCACTTAGCATGTGAGTAGCCCTGACTTTAGTGTACACACACACACATTAAAGAATAAAAGGCGGAAGAGAGACTAAAACCATTCTTACATAAAAACTTCTTGTGCTGGGGAGATGGTAAAGTTCTTATCTCACAAATATGAGGACCAGGGTTTATTCCCCAGAACCTGAGTGAAAATGGTAGCATATGCCAGTAATCCCAGCACTGAAGATCAGACAGAGACAGAAGAAGATCTGGGGCTCCTTGAACAACCAGACTGGCCTAATTGGTGAGCTCCAGGCCAATAAGAGACCCTCTCTCAAATGAGGGGGGCAGTGTTCCTGAGGATAGCCATGCCTATGCCAGGTCATCCTCTGGCATAGACATGAATCCACAGAAAGACATTTAAAAAACAGTTTAAGGGCTAGAGAGATGGCTTAGTGGTTAAGGCGCTTGCCTGCAAAGCCAAAGGACCTTGGTTTGGCTCCCCAAGACCCACGTAAGCCAGATGCACAAGGTAGCGCATACATCTGGAGTTTGTTTGCAGTGGCTATAGGCCCTAGCATGCCCATTCTCCTCTCTCTCTCTCTCTCTCAAATATATTTATATATATATTAAAAGAAACACTGAGGATAAAGATCCTGTTTACAACATAAAGTCAGGCTGGGCATAGTGATGCACAACTGTGATCCTAAGTATTCTAGAGGCTACCTCAGGAAGGTCACGAGTCCTGCCTGGACTGTATTGTTAAGACCTTGTCACCAGAAAAATAAAAATAAAAAATCTTCTGGCAATGAGAAGTACCATTACCAAGTACTTTAACAGCAGTATGCCTTTACCAGTTTCACCAGTGTGTAGTTCATAACAATTTCCCCTCAGTGCTATAATATATAAATTATGTCCAAATATGTTCTGACAAACAGATTGTACCAATAAAATCACCCAAGTATATAAATTTCCATTAATATGCTAAGCCTTGGATTTTCTCCAAAGTCCTCCTTCTGATGTGGCTCTCTTATCAGGCCCTTAGCACTCATGCTTCAAATCTTACAAGTTCCTTTAGGGCTAGCCCAGCCTGCAGACATCTGCATGGAGTGATTAGTTTCATGTCCTGTCAGTCCATCATGTCCTAATTGTTGAAAGCTTGGCGAGTAGAGGCCATTCCTGTTGTTCCTGCTCTTGTCCAACACAAGTGTACATTTTCAACACGCCAACTGTGTATGTTTTTACTCAACGTGGTTGGCTGCATTCCTTCTCACTCTTGTTATCAATGAATCTCAGCATTGACATCAAAGTGCTTGTCCTTGCAGCTTTCCATTTGAGTGGGAAGGCTCCATTCACAGCCCCATTCCCAGGGAAACAAAGTTGGGCTTCCTTTTACACTGATGTAACCATGTTAGAACTAGCCATAATGTCTATCAGTGCATGATACAAAGGATGGCCGGTTATAGGACATAGTACTTCACCACAACTCAGAATTCACATCAGCAAGCCGAATATATCAGGAGAAGGGACCACAGGAAGGTGAAAGATCTACTTGGAGATACCATGAAAGAGGGACAATGTGGGCCATGAATAAGAGAAAGGCAGTTCTCGCCCTGTCTCATTCTCAACAATTTCCAGTTTCAGGCCATGTATATTCCTAAAACAATGTTGTTATCGGCCCTTTAAAGGTATCAAGTGAATTTTTGTGTGTTAAAGCCTAACCCTAATTCACAAGTTTAGTTGAGCTGAAATTAAGGAGAAACTGGGTCTAACCTGGGACAAGTCTCTTTTGAGTCCATTAGGTCTAATACATTATTTAGCTATAATTAGCTCTCTCTTTCTCCTTTGCTTTCACTTTAATGATCTTTTTCTAATATGCAATCTGTCAACGTTCTTTTAGATGTTGAGGACATGTTCACTTCCAGATCTCTCAAAGCTGTTTGGAACACTGATGGATGTTCCCACTGTAGGAGATGTTCACCAAGACAGTCTTGAAGTAGAGGACCTTGAAAATGAGCACACTAAGGAGGGGCCCTCTGATTCTGAAGACACGTAAGCACAATGTCACTGACAGATGCTAACATAAGGGTCATTTCTGAATTGATGTTCTTTTGAAGTTCAGAGGGTGACTTATCATACAGTATCTTCAAACAACCCATAGCTGACTTCTTTTAAGCTCTTACAGCTTACTTAAAGCATAGTCATACAAATTTTCATAGTCCATATCTGCTTCTAAGTAATTTTCATCAATCTCATTGGAAGCACAGAAGATTTTTTTTATTGGTAGTCACTGTATTATTCACCACTGATAAGAAAAAGTTCTTAATAAATATTGGTTAAATGAATGCATTTTAGCAGAATTTGTTTCTTGGTGGAATACATATGATACAAGGAATTGTAAGGGGAAATTGTGAAGTAGTTAATACTTTGCAAGTATCCAAGAAAATGACCTGAAAGTTCCACATTTTTTGCACCATGTTTGATTTCAAGGCCTTGTCAGTAGGGAAGTAGATTGGTTGTTTCATTAATGTGAGGTGGGGGTGGGGGGACTGTCACATGGAAGTAAGGGTGTGTCTTTGTATGCATGCATGTGTGTGTGTGTGCTGCATGTAATTTGATTACTTTCACAATCCTTTCTGACTCATGGGGAATCTAGAATTAAAAAGGAAAATTTAACTTATGAAATTAGTAGGAAATGGTAGCTAAACCTTAGATAATAAATTAGATTGCAAGTTCTTTCTATTTAAAGATTGAGGTAAAAGCAGAAATTTAAACTCAGAATAAATTATAAAAAGTCAGTAAATTCTAATATGTTGTAACTTATTCTCAGAATGATTGAAATGCAATGCATTTTACTTTATGTGCTTTATGTTTTGTCGTGTTGGGGACCAAACCCAGTGCCTCATGCTAGACTTTTCCAAACACTTTATTTCAGAGTACTTTGGCTTTATTTTTCCCTCAAAGTTTATAACACTTACCTGAGGGGCTTGAAGGGCTATCATTGAAGTTAGTAAAGAAGGATTCTTAGCTAAGGCTTAGTTACCATTCTCCAGGTTCTCCAAAGGCAGGGAGGTGACTCAGCAATAAAAGTACTTGATGCAGAGCTGGAGAGATGGCTTAGCAGTTAAGGTGGTTTGCCTGCAAAGCCTAAGGACCCATGTTCAATTCTTCAGATCCCTTGTAAGCCAAACATGCAAAGATGAGGCACGTGCAAGGTCTCACATGCCCACTAGGTGGAGCATTTGATTTCAGTGACTGAGGCCCTGGCGTGCCAATTCACTCTCTCTCTCCCTCTCTCTCTCTCTCTCTCTCTCTCTCTCTCTCTCTCTCTCTCTGTGTGTGTGTGTGTGTCTAAAATAAAAAATAAAATAGGTCCTGTAGAGATGGCTTAGTGGTTAAGCTCTTGCCTGTGAAACCTAAGAACCCTGGTTTGAGGCTCGACTCCCCAGGACCCATGTAAGCTGGATGCACAAGGTGGTGCATGCATCTGGAGTTCATTTGCAGTGGCTGGAGGCCCTGGCATGCCCAGTCTCTCTCTATCTATCTGCCTCTTTTCTCTCTGTCACTCTCAAATAAATAAGTAAATAAATAAATAAAATTTTAAAAAATAAAATAAAAAGAATGCTTGATGCAAAAGCATGAGAACCTGAGTTCGGTCCCCAGCACCCAGGTAAAAAGTAGGCATGACTACACATGCCTGTAACCCCAGTGCTGAGGGGACAGAGATGGGAGGATTACTAAGGCTCAAATGATCTGCCTTCTGACTGGAAAACGGTGGCTCCAGGCTTAGTGAGAGACTCCATGTCAAGGAAATATCATGGAAGAGCAATAGAGAAGGGCATCTGCGAAACAAGTTTCTCCAGTGAGGTTTATGGGAGTATATACTAATTATCTAGCGAAGTAGTTAAGTATGTTAGAAACATTTTCAATAGCACGCACATGAAGTAAGTTTCTGGTGACCATTTTATTCACTGGATCACCTTGTTAGCCTGTATATATAATTCTTTGTTTTCATCTCTAAGAGTTCAAATGTCCAAAAGGCATTCACAGAAGACTTTGATGAACCAGCCTCTTAAACTATTAGGCCACTGGGCTGGAGAGATGGCTTAGTGGCTTAGCCTGCAAAGCCAGAGGACCCAGGCTCAAGTCCCCAGGACCCATGTAAGCCAGACCCAAAAGGTGGCACATGTATCTGGAGTTTGTTTACAGCAGCTAGAACCCTGGTGCACCCATTCTCTCCCTCCCAAATAAATAAAAATAAATTTTAAAAAATCAAGCCATAATTGGGACACATGTGGCATACCGCACACACACACTTAATCAAAGAAAGCATTGCACCAGAGTCTCAGAGGTCTTTCACATTGACATGGTTTCTCTTTGTCAAAGCAGGACCATTTGAAACAAGTTGTCTTCAGCCCTATGGTTACCAGAACACGTGACATGTGCTATAATCTATCAGTTGTATTCATTCTATCTCCATAGGTTTTCTCAGACCTCGTTTTACATAGAGTTAGAACGTCTCAGTAGAAGGGGATGCGTATGTACTGACTTGAAGTAGTTTAATGATGCTTAGTTGACTTTTTGAACTTCAGGGTGTTTGAAGAAGCTGACGCAGACTTGCAGGAGCTTCAGGCCTCAATGGAGCAGTTACTTAGGGAGCAACCTGGAGAAGAGTACAGTGAGGAGGAGGAGTCGGTCCTAAAGAGCAGTGATGTGGCGCACACTGCAAATGGGACAGATCCAGCAGATGAGGACGACAACCCCAGCAGTGAAAGCGCCCTCAACGAAGAATGGCACTCAGGTGCGTGACCATGCCTGTGGGCCTTGTTCTTTCTCTGTGACCAGCATTGCAAGGAAAGGGGACTCTTGATACCTGGTATGAACTCTTTCCATCTTTAAACGAGGAGTAGCTCTGTCTGCCATGCTTTCACTGTTTTTCTTCTCAGACAAATGCACACTTGTTCATTTCCTCCCATTGAACTAGAGCAGTAATTTTTGAAATCTATTTCTGCTATTTGTTCCCCATTTCTTTTCCTGTTGTTTTCCTGTATGTATGTATACATGTGGCATGAGTATGTGTGTTCATGTGAATATTTGTATGTGTGTGTGTGTGTGTGTGTGTGTGCATGTGCACATGGAGGCCAGAGGTTGAATTTAAAGGTTTCCCTCCAATTGCTCTCTGCCATATTCGTTTTTTTTTCCTAATGTATAATTTTTTGTTGACAACTATACTTACAGGCAATAAATCATGATAATTCCCTCCCCTTCACAATTCCACTCTCCATCATATCCCCTCTCTCTCTCTCTCTCTCTGTTAGTCTTTCTTTTATTTTGATGTCATCATCTTTTTCTCCTATTATGAGGGTCTTGTGAAGGTATTGCTAGGCACCATGAGGTCATGGATATCGAGACCAATTTCTGTCTGGACAGTTGCATTGTAAGGAGTTGTACCCTTCCTTTGGCTCTTACATTCTTTCTGCCCCCTTTTCCACAATGGACTCTGAGCCTTGGAGAATGTGATAGAGATTTTTCACTGCTGGACACTCCTCCGTCTCTTCTTCTCAGCACTATATTGCCTTTTGGGTCATCCCAGTGGTCATTTCATCTGAAAAGAGAAGCTTCTCTAACCAGAACTGAGAGTAGCATTAATATGTGAATATGAACATTAAGTGTAGTGCTTTCAGAGCAGTTTGGTGAGAATAATATATACATTTAGCCAGACAAGAGCAGGTTTTATATCCCTAAGGCTCATGATCTCCCCTGCCATATGCTTTTGATTAGGTTTTCAGTACCAGGCATGTATTCCTTCCTGTAGAGCAGACCTCCAGTCCAATTAGAGAACAATTGGTTTCCCCCGAGCAGACATGCCACTGTTGCACTTGTTTGGTCATTTGGGCTATCTGGCAAAACATGAGGCTTCCAGTGTCCACTGTTTTCACCACTGATGACTTCTGTCTCCCATAGAGCTGCATGCAGTGCAGCTTTTTCCAGCTTTCAATGGCTGGTCTACAGGGAGAAGGTTTTCTGTTCAGCACCAGCTTGATTTCTCAGTGACCTTACTGTCCAGGCATGTGAAGTCTTCAGCAATAGGGTCTTACCATCTGTTTCTCAAGGGAAACCAAGGGCCTTGGTAATAGCCTGTCATATTTTGGAGTCTGCCATATTCTTTAAGGCATGGTCTCTTAGTGACCCAGACCCAATTCAAGTTCAGCCAGTCCAGCCAGTAAACCCCACGGATTCTCTGTTCCCTCCTCCTCAACACTGGAATGGCAGGCTCCACTACAGTCAGCATCACCACGTGGGTTCTGGGTCTCCAAACTCAAGCCCCCACACTCACCAACTGAGCCATCACCCTAGCCCCTGCCCCCCCATTTTTTATTTTCCTAGAAGTCATGACAGTAATTTAGTTCTCTAGTGATTTTCTAAGTGTTATGGTGTGTGTGTTGTATAATGTGCTACCTGTGTTCTTTATCATGTTATGTCCCATGGTTATCAACTTTCATCATAGGTAGGTGTGGTTGCTTTAATACAGAATATACAAATATTTTTTTTACAAAATTCACATTTAATAGTGATATTTCTAGGAATCTTTCTAACCTCATCTACTAGCTATGTCTACAAGAGAAAAAATTCCTAAAGTATCATTCTTTTGTACAATGCTTTGATCAGTGGGCACACACTATAAATATGACTGTTGGTACTAAAAGTAGAAGTGGTGTATTTCAGTGACATAATGTGCTTATTGTAGAATTTGAGTCTGTTAGTGTAAGAATTATTTTTACTCATACAATATCTTTTATTTCAGATAATAGTGATGGTGAGACTACTAGTGAATGTGAATATGATAGTGTCTTTAACCATCTAGAGGAACTCAGACTTCACTTGGAGCAAGAAATGGGCTTCGAAAAATTTTTTGAGGTTTATGAGAAAATAAAAGTAAGTAAAATATCAGTTAAGTATAAGTTACTTTTTAATGTGCTTTGAATAGAGAAATGTTGATTATCTTTACTGGTCACTAGAGTGTTATAGATATGAACACATAGAGGAGTGTCCACATAGAGAAAGGTCATATTCAAATATTAATTCATATTTGGAAATTTGGCATAGGCTATTCATGAAGATGAAGATGAAAATATTGAGATCTGTTCAACAATAGTTCAAAATATTCTGGGCAACGAATATCAGCACCTTTATGCCAAGATTCTTCATTTAGTCATGGCAGATGGAGCCTATCAAGAAGGTAAGATTTTCTCATGTCTTTGTATTTTCAGAAAATGTGGGAAAAACAAGGTGACAAGTGTGAAGTGATGAGCTGACATCATATGCATACTGGAATCATATCTATTACTTTTAAGCAATTGCACAATTAACTCTGGTCTGCCACATACTCTTATCTATCTATCTATCTATCTATCTATCTATTTGCGACTAGAGAGAGACAGAGAGAGAATGGGCACACCAGGGCCTCTAGCCACTGCAAACAAACTCTAGGTACATGTGCCACTTTGTACACTGGCTTTACAAGGGTATTGGGGAATCGAATCTGGCTCGTCAAACTTTGCAGGCAAATGCCTAAACTACTGAGCCATTTCTCCAGCCCTGTCATATACTTTTATTGACTTAGGCTCTCTAAGTCAATATCCTTTTATTCACTTAAAAATTTTTTTTGGTTTATATGTGTGGAGTGCAAGTGTGTGTAATATGCATGTTCATATGTGTGGTCATGTGTGTTAGTGGGGTTGTGCACATGTGTATGTATATGTAGAGGCCAGTGGTAGAGTTTGATCACTTTGCACTTTTATTCTTTGAGATAAGGTTTCTCTCTAAATCTATAGCTAACCATCTAACTCCAAGAATTCCTTGTGTCTGCCCCTCCAGTACTGAAATTACAGGGTAAAGCTAGCTTTTTATGTAGGTGCTGGAGATCTGAACTCGGGTCCCCATGTTAGTGCAGCAAATACTTTACTCACTGAGCTGTCTCCCCAGTCCCCCCCCTTTTTTTTTTAGGTAGGGTTTCACTCTAGTCCAGGCTGACCTGGAATTCAGTCTATCTTCTTAGGGTGGCCTTGAACTCATGGCGATCCTCCTACCTCTGCCTCCCGAGTGCTGGGATTAAAGGCGTGCACCACCACGCCCGGCCCCAGTCCCCTTTTATTTAAACTCTAAGTAGCATTTGAAGCCAATTTTGTTAAGCCTCATAATTGAATAGCTCTAGAAATTAGAATAATTTTCATTGAAGATGTAACATTAAACTTTGATGCACATAGAAATAATTCTGAGCAAGAATATTTCCCAAAAATATAGTCACTTTATATGTTTAATTAATAGACTAAAATGATTTTAAATGTTGATGCTTAATTATAGCAATGTAAACTTTTATAAAAGTTATTTATCTTCCATATTGTTACAAAAATACTTTCCAAGATCACATTTAAAAATACATCCAGAGGCTGGGAAAGTGGTTCAGCAGTTAAATAAAGGTACTTGCTTGCAAAGCCTACAGCCTTGGTTTGATTCCTCAGTACCCACATAAAACCAGATGCACAAAATAACTCATGCATCTGGAGTTTGTTTGCAGTGGCAAGAAGTCCTAGTGTGTCCATACTCACTTTCTCTGTCTCCCTCTTTCTCAAATAAACAAAAATTAACAGAAATATAAAAAAATAAAAACACATCCAGATTCAAAATAAAAATAAGTTTTAAAACTACTTGAAGGGGCTGGAGAGTTGGCTTAGCAGTTAAGGTGTTTGCCTGCAAAGCCAAAGGATCCCGGTTCAATTCTCCAGGACCCACGTAAGCCAGATGCACAAGGGGGCGCATGCATCTGGAGTTCATTTGCCCTGGTGTCCCCATTCCCCCCCCCGCCTCTTTCTCTCAAATAAATAAAATAAAATAATTTAGAAACTACTTGAGAAAGTCCCTGTAGCAGATGAGTATAGACAGTCTAAGAGGAAGCTAGGAAAGAAATAGAACATTCCTTGTTCAGTGGGTCTCTGCCTTTTCTGAAAGCAGGATACAAGGTGATCTTTCCAGTAGAGCAGGAAATTTTATTAATTTACTGACAAAGCATGGTTAGCTACTCAGAGGACAGTTATTTTTGGTTTTGAAACATGTTTTTTTATTTCTTTTGTTGAGACAGAGTCTTGCTGTGGATCCCAGGCTGGCCTCAAACTCATGAACCTCCTCCCTCTTGAATGTTCAGGTTACAGGCATGCACTACCACACCTAGCCACTTCATGATTCTTTTAATTGTACAGTGTTACTGAAAATTCGTAACATGTGGGTTCTTTTAAGGAGGAAAAGATCACCCCTAACCCAGCAAAAGGTCTATAGATCCCAGTACAAATTGATATGTTAGCTTTTGATAATTCTGTTTATTTGTGAATTACTTCTGTAAAACAGATGTTTTATTTTTATGAATAATAAATTATTTTAGGGGGCTGAAGTGATGGCCTAGTGGTTAAGGCATTTGCCTGCAAAGTCTAAGGACCCAGGTTTGATTCCCCAGTACACACATAAGCCAGATGTACAAGGTGGTGCATGCATCTAGAGTTCGTTTGCAGGGGTTAAAGGCCATGACACACCCATTTCTCTCTCTCTCTCTGTCTCTATCTACCTCTTTTTCTCTCTTTAATAAATACACAACTAAAGTGTTTAAAAAATTATTTTGCCGGGCGTGGTGGCACATGCCTTTAATCCCAGCACTTGGGAGGCAGAAGTAGGAGGATCACCGTGAGTTCGAGGCCTTCCTGAGACTACATAGTGAATTCCAGGTCAGCCTGGGCTAGAGTGAGACCTTACCTTGAAACACCAAAAAAAAAAATTATTTTATCATTAAGATGAATATCTCCAAAACATTGTCTAGAATGTAAGGATTCCGGGTTTATTTACAGAAAACTGCATCTTATAAAAAATAAAAAAACCGTGCCAAAATGAAATGAGAAATGTCCTGACTTGCATGGAGCTATTAGATATAATAATGTCATCACCTAAGTTAATGATTGAGTGGAAGTGACTCTGTGGAGAGTGTCAGAGAGTACTATTCATGCTCAGACATCCATACTTCAGGCAGTTCTCTCGCTTCTGTGGTTCCAGTGGAGCTGCTCAGTCAGCAGCAGCAGTATGCTTAGGCTTCAGTTTTGCTTGACAAGAATATGGAGAGCTTTTACGTTGTGTGCTCCTCCACTGAAGAAGTATAATTGGCTGAGCCACAAGATGAATTGGTACCTTTTTTACCCAGCTGAGTGGCTTCAAAATGGTACCTGCATACATAGAAGGCCATTACCCCTGAAAAAAAGCCAAAAATTAGAAGAGGCTAATACAACCCTCAAGAAGCAACATCAGCTTTTCTCTAGCATGCTACTGACAAGGATCTGAAACCCTCCAGTTCTGTATTATAAAGCCTGACAATAATTTTTTTAGCCTAGAAGGGGAAAATGTAAAACAATTAAAGTCAAGTGGCTACTTTAAAAAGAAGAAAGAAAAACAACTTTAAAAAATGCAAGCGGGGCATGGTGGCGCACACCTTTAATCCCAGCACTCGGGAGGCAAAGGTAGGAGGATTGCCACGAGTTCAAGGCCACCCTGAGACTACATAGTGAATTCCAGGTCAGCCTGAGCTAGAGTGAGACCCTACCTCGGAAAAAAAAAAAAAAAAGTCTTTTGGGCTGGAGAGATGGTTTAGCAGTTAAGGCACATGACTGCAAAGCCTAAGGACCCCAGTTCGATTCTCCAAGTCCCACGTAAGCCACATGCACAAGGGGACGCACATGTCTGGAGTTCATTTGCAGTGGCTAGAGGCCCTGGCGTGCCCATTCTCTCTCTCCCTCTCTCTCTTTCCCTCTCTCTGTCTCTAATAAGTAAATAAATAAAAATTAAAATTAAATGCAGCCCACAGGGTCCATTGTGGAAGAGGGGGTGGAAAGAATGTAAAAGCCAAAGGAAGGGTACGACTCCTTACAATGCAACTGTCCAGACAGAAATTGGCCTCAATATCCATGATCTCACAATGCCTAGCAGTACCTTCACAAGACCCTCATAATAGGAGAAAAAAGATGATGACATCAAATTAAAAAGAGAGACCAATGGAAGAGGGAGGGGATATGTTGGAGAGTGGAGTTCTGAAGGGAAATGGGGGGAGGAGGGAAATATCAGGGTTTATTGTCTGTAAGTATAGAAGTTGTTAATAAAAAAAGAATTTTAAATTAAAAAAAAAATAAAAATGCAGCCCATAAGATATTTTAACTTGTCAATATGCCACTAAATAAACTTATTGTGAAATACATTATGTGAATAAGCTAACATACTAATTTGTACACTTAAACATCAGAGAGTTACATGCTTCACGCACTTTGGAAACCAAGTCATATCCCCATCCTCCAAGCATGTACTTTCCCTCTACATCCATTTTAGATGAAATACCTGTTTATGTAATGACATTCCAAATAGCACTTAGGACGAGTGAACCAAATTTCTAGCTATCAGAATGGATATGCCCACAAATACGTGAATAGGTAAGTGAATAGTATATACCATTTACTTGATGTCTAAAACAATTTTATTTAGCTGTACATGTCTTAACAATAATAAAGAAAATTAATTTGAGCAGAAAGTGCTTTTGGAGAAAAAAAGAAGGCAGTAAGATTGGAAAAGGGTACTGTCATACATTTAATAAAAAAATATTTTCATTTATTCACTTGCAAGCAGAGAGAGAGGGAGGGAGAATGGGCACCCCTGGGCCTCTAGCCACTGCAAACAAACCCTAGATACATGCACCATTTTGTGCATTTGGCTTTACATGGGTACTGGGGAATCAAACTTGGGTCCTTAGGCTTTGCAGACAAGCACCTTAACTGCTGAGCCATCTTTCCAGCGTCTGTAATATGTATTTTTCTTAGATAACCTAAACCAATAGGGCCAAATGTTAACTTATATTAATTCTAGATAGCTATGTGTATGTTCATTGCTTTATTGCTTATCTGAAACATTTTCTAAATTTTTAAAGATTTTATTGATTTATTAGAGAAAGAGTATGAGAATGGGCATGCCAGGGCCTCTAGCCACTGCACATGAACTCCAGACACATGTACCACCATGTACATCTGGTTTATGTGGGACCTGGAAAATCAAACCTGGGTCCCTGGGTCCTTAAGTTTTGCAGGCAAGCACCTTAACTGCTAAGCCATCTCTCCAGCCCTGAAACATTTTATAACTGCAAAGATGAGTAAATTATAGCTCAGAATGATGTGTGATATTAGAAGCAGTAAAAGTTATGGAAGTTATGAAGTGATGCTCCAGCTGTGTCTAAGATCTTCCTAATGGAGAAAACATCAGAGTTGGAATTTCAGGGATACATGGGAATCTGCCATGAATCAGTATATGTACTCATACATAGAAGGATGAGGAGAACAGTAAGTAACTTAGTGTTACTGAGAGATCATGGGAGTATATGGGAAGATGGAGACTGAAGGATACCACTGGAAATACTTCAAAGGCCAGGTCATGAAACACTTGGCAATCCATATTAAGATACGTGAACTGTCTCCCAGAGCTGCTGTAGAAAGTAGAGCATCTGAAACAATGATGCACTTTTGTGAGGATATGGAAGATAGTGCTTGTTTTGCATTGCCAAGTAATCTGTTTAATTCATGTGACAATGGTTTTTAGAATAACCCTAACAGTGGTTTATGTAAATAAGAATGGTTACTTTCACTATGCCATATTCATAAAACAGAGTATGATGCAAACATTCAATTGCCATGGAAACTATTCCATGTAGTATTTTATTGTGGCATTTTCATCACATGGAAAAGTTGGAAGAACTTTATAATCATCACTTCCCACCACATCGATTCTATCACAAACATCGCACCTGATTTGTCTTCTTGTTTTTACACCCACTTAATCATCTTTTTTTTTTTTTTTTTTTTTTTTTAGTAATAGGCTCCATTTAAATCATACAATGCATCAGATATACATTTGATTTGTATTTGTATTACAAAGGATGTCCAAATATTCATGTGTTTATACATATTTCTTTAGTAATTGGAAATGTGATAGTAAGTGGTTTTTATATGGATTAAGGTTGTAAAATTCCATTAATTTCATATCATTCTATCAGATTCTGTCCCTTCATTACTGTTACCAATTATTCATCGGACTACTCTGAAGCAAGATTTCCTCTAATTTTTATTCTTTACATTTTATGGCATAATCTCATAGATTTTAATAATTCATTCTGCAGTACTTATACCTGCCCTAAATGTCTTTTTATTCTCAGGGGAAAGATGCAATATTGAAAACTTTTTTTTTCTTTGGAATATAAATAACCCATCCTAATCTTATCTCCATGATAAAGATTACTAATAATTTTATAATTCTTAATTTTAAACATCCAGTTTGGGTAAAATTATTGGGAACATTTAACTACTTGGTACATAATTTTATTTTCAGCTCCTATTCATGTAATTTCAGTTTCAAAGATTTTTTTCTCTAATCCACAAGTCACTTCACTTCCTGCTTCATTATCTACTTTTCAGTCTTTCTTTATCTTATCAATGCTTTAGCCCTAATCAAATTTTTTTCTGGACATATCATTTGCAGTTAGGTTTTCTCTGGAGAAAAAAATAATAATATTTGGGGAATTGTATTTTTCCCTAGAAAAATAAACACATTTTATTTATATGACATGTTATTCTGGATTAAAATAGTCAGAAGTTCATGACATTTGAACATACAGTACTTATGCCTGTACTCTGATGCCAAAATAAATGCTAGCCCAGGAATGAAGTGTTTGCATCAAGATGCTGACATTTGCTTTAATTGATATCTGAACTTTGCAAGATTATGCTTTTACAAAACCATGCTGAGAAATATTGGGATCAATTTATGAAGATCATTTCAGCATTGGTAAAAGTCTGGTTTTGCTCACATACAATACCATTTAATGTATTTACTTCTGAATCACTGAAACATTAAAGTATAATCAACTAAATATGGGAGATATAAATTTTTAAAATATTTATTAGTTTAAAAAATATGGATTGCTTCACAAATTTGTGTGTCATCCTTTCGTAGGGGCCATGCTAATCTTCTCTGTATTGTTCCAATTTTAGTATATGTGCTGTTGAAACGAGCATTTAATCATCTTTCTCTTGTGTGTCTTAAGCAGAAAAACTTATGCCTCAATATAGCATTTTAGTATATTTCTGCTGATATTTATATTATATATTTGGTATATATAGCATTTTGGTTTATTTCTGCTTAAAAACAATCTGGGAGGATTATATGTAATTAATTTTAACATTGGTTGTTTTTCTCTGATAATTTTAACTTCCTGGGTTTTTATTTTCTTATACTGTCTGAATAGCTAACAATGAATATGTGCTATTACAATAAAAACTATAAAACTAAATTAATAATCTTTTTCTTCAGAGTGGAAAAGAATTAATTTTTTTCTGTATTAAAGGCTAGAGAGATAGATCAGTGGTTAAGACACTTTCTTGCAAAGCATGACAACCCACCTTTGATTCCCCAGTATCCACGTAAAACCAGATCACAAAGTGGCACATGCATCTGGAGTTCGTTTGCAGTGACTGGATGCCCTGGTGTGCCCATTCTGTCTTTTATCTCTGCCTCTCTTTCCCCCCCCTCTCCTCTCTCTCTCTGCATTCAAATAAATAAATAAATAAAATATTATTGTATTGTTATATTATTAGATTTGGCTTGATTTGAAATACTTAGTTTTTTTGTTTGTTTGTTTGTTTGTTTTACTTTTTCTACAGATAATGATGAATAATCCTCAGGACATCCTTTGTTACACAACTACATAAAAGCATTTGAACTTGGCTCACAAGAACAATAAACTTCAAGGGAAATACAAAGACTATTTATAGGAAATACTAGATTTAAGATGGGCATGCTTGTTACATGCAAATAAAAAGATTGAGAAGCGTGAAGTTTCTTGTGAAATTCTGGCATATTATCTGTTTTTACTAAATTCTATAGTTAAATCCTATAGAACATCTACTTCTTTACATTACCCAGGTAATGTGTAAGAGGCACTCAATCAGAACTGAAGTTAATGGTGAAGATTTACCATGCAGTTAAGGGACTACTTTGAGCCTTCAGGTTGAAGAAATACCTACATCACAGAAGATGTGCCCTTGATTTGCACTTAACTATTTAAACATGACCTTTTTTTTTTTTCCCCTGTAGAGGACTTGTTTTTATCTTGGCCAACCATTCTTCACTAAGTAATCTTTGTCAAGGGTTCTGTTTAAATCTTTACATTTAAAAGTGGAATTTTTAGTCTTAAAGTTTATATCTTCCTGTAATTTTTCAACTAGTGTGTCTCCAGAACTAGCTCAGTGGTAACAATCTTAAAATCAACAAATTTCTTAGAAAGGAATAGCAAAATTATATAAGAAGTTGCTTGATTTCTTCGATTTCTCTTTAAGGTCTGGAACCAGGAATATTATATCTAAAAATTAGGCTATGAACTTAAGACATTGTCCTAGCATATGGTGTAAAGTTGCCCGTTGATTTTTAATTCCACTCCTGCATGTGCTTCCACAGCAGCTTGAGTTAAGAAGGAGAAAGGAATCGTATGCTCTTGTTGACACTTGGGTAGTTTTGGTAACTACTTTGGGGACATGTTTGCCTCTTGATGTATTTCCATTATGAGAGGATTGTTAGCTTATTAAGATGATGGTCACCTAGCTTCAGTTAGAATGTGCCAAGTATTATGTGGTTGCGTTCAAGGTGTCTACAACCCCAGTGCTTTAGGGACAGTGGAAGCTGACCTCTGAGTACAAAGCAGCCTGGTAGGAATCCTCCGGCATTTCAAAAGTGAAGTCTTACCTTGCAGCACCATTAGTGCTGTTGAATTTATTATTGTGTATATCATTTCTAACATCCAAAACTAAACAATTGATTTTTGTATGTTTATTTTATATTTCTATTAAAGTTTTGTTATGTACCTGAACTATACTGCTGACTGTCTTTTATTTCTTAGCATATTCTCTGTAGCTTTGTCACTTCCTGGCAGAATGTTAGTGTCAGGAGTATATGTAAAGGAGGACATGATATCTAGGAACAGGAAGCTAGAGAGAGTGGATGGGGCCAGGCTCAGGCTTTGAGTCTCCTGCTCTTGAAAATTCCCTTAATCTACAGTACCCTCAGTGACCTGAAGACCTCCTACTCCTAAACAGACCCCACCTCCCAAACATCAGACCTCTACAGCACCAGCTCAGAAACCAGCTTTCCAACATGGAACCTTTGAGATATACCATACCAAAATGTGTGCCAAAAGATGAATTCTGGCAATACTCTGTCCACAATGAAATGAAAGAAAGACTTATATCTACCTGTTAACAATAAAAATACTGAATAATACAAGTGATCCAGTGGTTTTCTAATTGCCACAAAGTGAAAATGGACAAGATGCGCTCTGCAGTTCCTCAGCTTCACAGAAATAGCACAGGATGGGATGGGGATGGAGCGGACTGCCAAACAAAACCAGGAGTTCCCTCGTTTGAGGAGATGGAAATCTGAATTTGGAGGAGTGAAAGCAGCCAGAATTTTCAAGGTATCATGCAACATATTTCCCAAAATAGTCTATATTTTGGATCTAAAAAAAGTATCATATTTTAAATGACTCAGATCATACCAATATGTTTTCTGACCACAATGAAATTAAATCCATTTAAGTCACATAAACACAATCGAAGAAACTTCAGGAATCTAAAAGGAGATCAGGAAAACTGATCAGTCTCTACTAGACTAAAAGAAATAAATTAGAAATATCTGTAATGAGAGTACCATTCACTAGATCTGACATTCATCAGGTAAGGAAATCATTTATGTCAATATATTTGAAAAAGTGGCAGAAAAGTATTCTTGAACAAAAACTACCTGTGTTAGGCTGCCATAACAAAATATGATTGAGTGACAAATCACAGAAATAATTTTCTCATTCTAGTGGCTAGAAGTCCAAGATGCTGGCTGAGTTGGGGGCATCCATGCCAGCTTCTAGATGGATACTTGCCACTGTGTTTCCACAAGACTTCCCCTCAGTTGTACCTGGAGAAGCAGACGTGTGCTTTCTGCAGTCTCTTTTTACTAATACTCTGGACACTTACCCTATGGGATCAGGACCCCACTCATGACCTCACTTAACCTTATTGCTTCCTTAGCAGCCCTATCTCCAAACAACCACACTGGGGATTAAGACTGCAATGTGAACATAATTAGGGAGAGTGTCACAAACATTTAAGCTATAACATCATTCAAGCTCACCCCAAAAGACAGTCTTATATCTAATTAAGCATAGTCCTTTAATTATGAAACTGAATTGTAGTTCAAAGCCTTCCCATAGAGGAATCTTTGGGTCCAGATGGATTTCATGATGAATTCTATCTAACATTTCTGAAAGAAATAGTCCCAATTTCTACACAAGCTGTTCTAACACAGGATTTGGGGAACATTTTCTCTCTTTTAAGAGAAGCACTACCTGTTCCCAAAGTGGAGGGAAAAAGTTGGGGAAGAGGCAGTACAGGAGGACAACAGACTCCTATACCTCGTGGTCAGTGATGAAAACATCCTTTACAAACTTTCAGTGAGACCCAGCAATACACAGGACAATAGACTGTAACCAAGTGGAATATATTCCGGCCATGCAAGATTGGCTTACTGTTTGAATATCAATCACTGCAAGTCATGTCAACAGACGAAAGAGAAAAATTCTGTCAGGGAAAAATACTGTTTTCAAGCAAACAAGAAATCAGCGATCAAGTTGGGCAAAAGTTCTTTAATCAGGGCTTAAAAGTACAAACTACAAAAGAAGGAAAAAATTGACTACTTTAAAATTACAAATAGGCTGGAGTGAAGGCTAGCAGTTAAAGAGCTTACTGGCGAAGGCTAAGGACCCAGGTTCACTTCCCCAGTACCCACCACATAAGCCAGATGCACAAGGTGGTGCATGCATCTGGAGTTTGTATTTTATCCTTTGACTCACAGAATATATATATCTATTTAGACCTTCAGTTTCTCCCAGCAATAGTTTGTAATCTCCAGTGTACAGATCTTACACATATTTTTCAAATTGACCCTTGAGAATTTCATATTTTTGAATAATAGGTACTTTCAAAGTTTCAATAGTTAATATACAGAGATCAACTTTGAACACTAACCTTGTACCCCACAAGGATCCTGAATTTCCTTCAGTTCTTGTATCCTTGTTCCTTAGGACCTACTTTGCCATGACCACCACACCATTTATGAAGTTTTGATTTTTTTTCAATTTGTAGCTATGGATATATAATTGCTGGGACCTACAGTATGCTGCAGAATGTAAGTGGAGCAAGCCGAAATCCTTACTCTTTCTCCATTGAGGGCAAAAAATTTGATGTCATTAAACATGTCAGCTCCAGGTTGTTTTGTTTATTAAGTGGCCTTGATCAGAGGGAAACAGTTCTGTTCTATTCCCAGTCTGCAGAAAGTTTGTGGGAAATGGATAGTGAATTTCCTTAATTTTTTTCCCTGACCAGAAGCCATTGAGGGAAGGAGAGGTTATGTCAGCTTCCAGTTGAGAGGGGAAGCTCATCATGGCAGGAAAGCGTGGCTGGTGCAGGAAGCTGACACCACATCATTGCGCTCACTTCAGCATGGAGGAGGTGGGGCAAGGATAGCCAGCAGGGCTGCTCTGTAACACTTTTCAAGCCCTGCCCAGCCCAGCCCCATCTTCACACATTTCCTCCAGCAAGGCTTTACCTCCTAAAGGCTCCACAATCTTCTCAAATAGTGCCATGTGGAAATATGTGATTCCGTTCTTGGAGGAGAGCATTACAACAATTAACAAAGTAATAGATTCAATGCAATCCACATTAAAAATCCAATGACATTATTCACAGAACTAGAAAAAAACATTCTGTAGTTCATAGGGCAGTGCAAAAGGCCCTCTATATCCATAGCAGTCAAGCAAAAAAGAGCAGTGCTGGAGGTATTACAATACTTCAAACTACACTACACAGCCATAGTAACACAAACAGTATGGTACTACTAGCACAAAAACAAACATAGACCAAAGTAATAGAATGAAATATCCAGAAATAAGCCTTCCCAGCTATAGCCTTATTCTTGGCAAAAGTACCAGAGACAATTGGAGACGAGAGTGGAATAAACTTTTCCACGAATGTTCGGAAAACTGGATATCCACAGGTACAATTCCAGAACTAGGCCCCTATCACTCACCCTGCATAAAACTCAACTCAACATATATAAATAATAGCAAGAATTGATACATGGGATTACATTAAATCAAAAAGCTTCTACACAGCTAAAGAAACAGAATGGTGTGAATAGACCACCTACAAAATGGAAAATAATACTTGCCAGGTATTCATCTGACAGGGGATTAATCTCCAGAATGTATGAAGATGTATAAAACAAATAACAAAAGAGCAAATAATGCAATCAGCAGATAAGAAGATAAGCTGAACACTAGAAATGAAAAATGTTCAGTAGCCTTAGCCACCATCAAGGAAATGCAAAGAAATCAAAACTATACTGAGATCTCATCTCACCCCATTTAGCATGCTCATCCCAAAGAAAAAAAAGGAAGGAAGGAAGGAAGGAAGGAAGGAAGGAAGGGAAGGAAGGAGGGAGGGAGGAGGGAGGGAGGAAGGAAGAAAAAAGAAAGATTGCTTGCAAGCATGTGGGGAATTGAAATCCTTATACACCATTGATATTAACTCATCCAGCGAATACAGAAATTATTATGGTGGTGTCTCAAATACTTAAAAACAGAACTTCCAGATAATTCGGCTATGTCACTTTTGGGTATATACTCAGAGGAATCAAAGCCAGCTTACTACGGGGACCCCTACACACCCATGTTTATGATGCAGTCTTCACATCTAGCCACATTAAGAAATCATGCCAGAGCCGTGCGTGGTGGTGCACGCCTTTAATCCCAGCACTTGGGAGGCAGAGGTAGGATCACCATAAGTTCGAGGCCACCCTGAGACTACATAGGGAATTCCAGATCAGGCTGAGCTAGAATGAGACCCTACCTTGAAAAACCGAGAAAGAGAAAGAGAGAGAGAAAGAAGAAAGAAAGAAAGAAAGAAAGAAAGAAAGAAAGAAAAAGAAAGAGAAAGAAAGAAAGAAAAGAAAGGGAAGAAAAGAAAGAAGAAAGAAAGAAATGCCAGGCATGGTGGTGCACACCTTTTAATCCCAGCACTTGGGAGGCAGAGGTAGGAAGATCACCATGAGTTCAAGGCTACCCTGAGAATACATAGTGAATTCGAGGTCAGCCTGAGCTAGAGTGAGACCCTACCTTGGAAAAAAAAAATTAAGTTCTAAAAAAAGAGAAATCAGCATATGTACGTGTTAGTAGATAAATGGATAAATAAAATGTAAATATACATAATGGAGTTTGATTCAGCCATGACGAAGAATGAAATTGAATGAGTAGTTTTATTTTTTATGGTGGTAGATGGATTGGCAGGGTGGGAGAGGGAGGTTCCTATTCAACCCGGTTCCTCAAAACCAGAGAGAGAGACAGGGACTTACAGGAAAGTGGTTTGTGAAGGAAGTGTCCCAGTCGGTTCTGAGGAAGCTGGGTTAGGACAGAAACTGATGTGACCTAAGGCAAAGTTTTATCAAAGGGTAGCCTTTCAACTTGATTTCCCTGGGCACCTCTAGCGAAATGGTCAAATGGGATTTTTACTCCTGTACCTGTTAGGCATTGGTTAGAAACCATTCACAGGACTCAAATCCCTATGTACTCTGCATTGTGTGGACAAAGTGGTTCCAGTCATTTAAGTCACAAGTGTTCATTGTTGAAATGCTGAACAGCATGTAAAAATGTTAATTTTTTTTTTTAAGTAGAACATTGCAGGCTCAGTTAGTAGAGTGCTAGCCTAGCATGCACGAAGCCCTGGGTTCGATCCTCAGCATTGTATAAACTAGGTGTGGTGGTGCACAATTGTTATCATAGCACTCAGGAAGTGAGGCAGAAGACCACATAGCAAATTCAAAGTCAGCCTGAGCTACATGAGACCTTGTCTAAAGAAAAAGGATGTTTGGGCTGGAGAGATGGCTTAGTGGTTAAAGCATTTTCCTGCAAAGCCAAAGGACCCAGATTCGATTCTCCAGGACCCACATACGCCAGATGCACAAGAGGGCACATGCATCTGGAGTTCGTTTGCAGTGGCTGGATGTCCTGGTGCCCCCATTCTCTCCCCTCTCTCTCTCTCTGCCTCTTTCTCTCTCTCTCAAATAAATGAATAAAATATATAAAAAAGAAAAAGATGTTCAAGTTTATTATATGGATTATATCTAAGTAGTCATTATTATAAAAATGGAGCATTTCCCACTGCAAATATTATTAGTAAAATTTAATTAGCACATCAGAGACTGAATTGAATATTTTACAGTGAGTCTTTTTAAAGAATAATTTTAAGTGAACTATGGTATAAATGATCTGTAGGTAAAGTATATGTCATTAAATTGCTATAAAGATAACTGGAACATTCTGGCTTCCATATTTTTTATTCAATCCTATCATTTCGAGATGACCAGTTTGGCCTTCACTGACATTCTCCATGCCCTCCTACAATCCCAGAATGGCACTCACTCTTTGTTCCTCTGTAAACCCCTCAGCACTCTAGGCATACTGACAAATTCTGCACTTCTTACATTGCATAAAAAGCTTCTGATTTGATATTTCTTCCTTTGTGGCTCAGTGAAGGTCTTAGGCCATGTCTTACTCATTGGTACACTTCTAGTGTCTGGCACAGTGCCTGGTTCATAGTTTATAATACGTAGTTATTGACTACATGAATAAAGAAATCCATTCTAGCCTGTGGAAAGTCTGGATAAGAAAATCGATCTTCAGTATAAGGTTTGTACCTTTTATTAATTAGACAAAAGCAATTAAAATGATAAACTCCCTCCAGCATGCCAGTAAAAGTTATGAGCCTCGTCAGGTAGGTTTTCCATTTGGCACAGAAAGGTTCTCACCTGAAAGTGGAAATTTAAAACTTGGGCTGAGAACAAGCTTTCTTGATTGAAAGCACTTGATTAAAAAGAGCTCATTAATGAAAACAATACTATTTTTATAAGGACTAAGCCCCTTTATCTTGCCCTGGTTTCATTTCACGCTTCGACAAACAGCACCTTTTGGCAGTCATGGCTCCTTGCACTGCCAAATGCAGTCTCCGTGACCCTGGTGATGCCTGTTCTTGACGTCACTGGGAAAAAGGTCGCCGGCTCATTAGCTGCATAAGCTGGTCACCATGGCTGCTCCAAACTCCAAGCTGTGCCATCGAATGGAATCAAAAAGACTCTTAAAAAATGAATCGTATCTTTTTCTCGAGGGCACAAAAAAATGCTTTGAAGAAAACTGAAACTTAGGAGAATTATCATGGGATGTGCCTGATTAAAGGTGACCTGCACATATTCAGGAAAGCGGGGAGGGAGGGAGGCTTGCTTGGATAAGATGAATACTTTTGGCTTTTTCCTCCAAATTAGACAGGAAATGTTCCTGTATCTCAGATTTGTAGCTTCACCCTCTCCATCTCCAATTTCCCAGCAATGGAGCTGCTGTTCTTCCTCGTATTACTTTTCTCCTCAAAAGCGGAATCTGTCTTCTTGACTCCTCTATTCACGTCTCCAACTTTTTTTTTTTTTTTTTTTTTGCCTCTGAACAGTCAAAGCCTTCACCATAGGCCTGGCCTGCTCAGAGTCCTGCTCACATCCTCAAGAGGTCTTGCTTATCCTGTTTTCTTTCTTTTTGAAAAGTTTTTGTTTGTTTGTTTGTTTTTGCAAGGTAGGGTCTCACTCCGGTCCAGGCTGACCTGGAATTCACTGTGTAGTCTCAGGGTGGCCTCGAACTCTCGGCAATCCTCCTACCTCTGCCTCCCGAGTGCTGGGATTAAAGGCGTGCGCCACCACACCCGGCTGGCAAGTTTTATTAAGTAGTGTGTGTGTGTTGTGGTTTGCAAGAGACCAAACCCACACATACGAGAAAAGCACTCTACCACTCTGCTATATCCCAGCCCCTCATGCCCTCTTTCCTCCTGTTCCTCTAAGTGATGTCCAGTTAGTTTGGGATCCGTCACTTATATCAATGTATAACTGGTCATGCTCAAGCTTACATTGTCTTAAAATTTCCCCAGAAATTGTCATGGCATATTACGGACAGGCAGGGGAGGGCTCCTGGAAGGAGGGTTACTTTGGACGGGCCTGTGAATCATAGCATAAGTCTTTTTAAGATATACACCCTTTTCCATCTCTCTGCCTGGGAAGGAATTTCCAATGCAGACTAATTTTTAGCTTTGGAAATTTAACTTTTAAAAAACAAATTAACTGATTCACTATTTTGGCCCCTCTGAATGACAAACTTTATTAATCATTTTCATTTTATTTCTATTAAATGGCATTGTTTAAGACCACGAAAATAGTATGCTTATAGAAAATTTCTCCAACCAGGTATGTTGGCGCAAGCCTTGAATCCCAGCACTTGAGAGGCAGAGGTAGGAGGATTGCTGTGAATTCAAGGCCAGCCTGAGATTACAGTGAATTTCAGGTCAGGCTGGGCTGGAATGAGACCCTACCTCAAAAGAGAGTGAGGGAGAGAGAGAGAGAGGGAAATTTCTCAAGATCAACATTAAGAAAATTAGAGTCTTAGAGCCAGGCGTGGTGGCGCACGCCTTTAATCCCAGCACTCGGGAGGCAGAGGTAGGAGGATCACCATGAGTTCGAGGCCAGCCTGAGACTACATAGTGAATTCCAGGTCAGCCTGATCAGCCTGAGCTAGAGACCCTACCTCAAAAAAAAAAAAAAAAAATTAGAATCTTAGAAAACTATCAGAATTCTGTGATCTTATTTATTTATTTATTTGTTTGTTTGTTTTTCGAGGTAGGGTCTCACTGTAGCCCAGGCTGACCTGGAATTCACTATGTAGTCTCAGAGTGGCCTCGAACTCATGGTGATCCTCCTACATCTGCCGCCCCAGAGCTGGGGTTAAAGGCATGCGCCACCACGCCCGGCTTTGTGATCTTATTTATTAATCCAGTACTTCTGCAGTAGAGCAGAGTGATGAAATGGCTAGTCACTTTACATGTATGTTAGTAAGTAACTTTGGTTTCAAATGATAAAATATGAGTTACAATTCTGTATTAACCAAAGGATAGTGACCAAATTAATGTAAATACAAGTTTTTAAAGACTGCCCTAAACCTGTAGTTGCTAATGTACAGAATTTTCAAGCTTTAAAGTAAAACAATAATATACCCTATGGAAATTCCATAGATTAATGAGATCTGCTTCAGAGAGAATTGACTTTAAGCTGATGTTCTTACTCAAATTACCTCTGTACATCTGTAAAATGGGGCCACCTTGATGAGTTGCTGAAGTTACATATGCAGAATCTAAATTTTTAAATATATATTACTTATGTATATATTTAAATTAAAAGTACATATGACATGAAAATAGAAGGGAGACTTTTATTTTTTAATATTTCCATTTTTAATTATTTATTTGAGAGAGAAAAAGGCAGAGAAAGAGAGAGATAATAGGTGTATCAGGGCATCCAGCCACTGCAAATAAACTCCAGATGCATGCACCACCTTGTGCATCAGGCTTATGTGGGTCCTGGTGAATCAAACCTAGGCCTTTTGGCTTTGCAGGCAAAGTGCCTTAACCGCTAAGCCATCCCTCCAGACCAAAGGGGGACTATTTTGGGAGAGGCAAGACACCAGTAGGAAAGGGGCGGAGAACAGAGAGGATAATGGGAGTAAACATGAGCAAAGTACATGATATACATGTGTAAAGTATCATAATGAAATCCATCACTTTGTATAATGATTATATGCTAATTAAGAAAAAAGATAACTGTGGGCTGGAGAGATGGCTTAGTAGTTAAGGCACTTGTCCACAAAGCCAAAGAATGCAGGTTTGATTCCCCAGGACCCAGATAAAGCCAGATGCATAAGGTAGTGCATGAGTCTGGAGTTTGTTTGCAGTGGCTATAGGCCCTGGCACACTCATTCTGTCTCTCTGTGTCTCTGTCTCTCTCTATCTGCCTCTTTCTTATAAATAAATGAATAATAAATAAATTCTTTCTATTGCCTCTTTCTCTCTCTCATAAATAAATAAATAATAAAAATTTTAAAAAGATACCTAGAGGACCGGTTATCATGGTGGTTCATGCCTTTAACCCAGCATCCAGGTGCCAGAGATAGGAGGATCGCTGTACGTTCAAGCCCAGTCTGGCACTACAGAGTGAGTGCCAGGTCAGCCTGGGCTAGAGTGAGACTCTACTTCAAAAAAAAAAAAAAAAAAAAAAAAAGAGAACTGGAAACCAAAAACCTTGCACAGTGTCTGACCCACAGTGAGCACCCAATTTATGCATATTTTCTTTCCTCATTTTTCTGTTTTCAAATTTTATCTTGAATGTTGCCAGGCCACATGCAACATGGCTTCAAGATTCATGAGCCAAATAAAGCTAAGTGAAAGATGGCCTCCTCTTTGCTGAGGCTTGCACTCATGGCACTGCAGTTACCACTGGTTAGCAGACACCGGGAGAAGTGAGCTCCTTAGGCACAGGGGATGAACCACCTCAAACTGGGTGTTACAGAGCCGTATGTAGACTATTTCTTCCTACACATCAGGCCCAGTGAGAGGTTAACAATGAAGAATACAGCAACAAAAATGACGATGCTGTAGTAAAAGTTGTGAGTGTGCTATTTCTCTCAACATGCCTGACTGCTGGTCCTCACCCTTCTCATCATGATTCGGGGTGACACAGTGGTTAATGAGGTAAAGAAGGCAAATGACACAGGCAACATGAACATGAAGAAACATCAGGCTACTCTCCAAGGCTTGGCTGGACACAAGCACTGTCCCCCTCCACAGTCCATCTGGTAACCATGATGGCTACTGTGGGGTCAGCAAGTGAGTGGCCCACAAACCATGGACACTTTGGACAGAGAGGTGACTGGTGTCCCAGGCAGAGAGGAGTGGGGTACCATGAGATGTCATCTCATTACCCAGAATGACTCTCAACTAAAACACCAGGGAATTGTTCACTCCTAGAATGTCTCATTGAACACTTGATCAGCTGCAGTTGATTATATGTAACTAATTGTTAAAGGCACTTGTTTGCAAAGCCTGCTGGTCCAGGTTCAACTCCCCAGTTCCCATGTAAAGCCAGATGCACAAGGTAATTATAGGGACTAGTGTGTTAAACACATTTCTCACAAGCAACTACTTTGTGTTTTTGATATAATTTGTTTATTTTTGTGTGTGATGCATGTGTGTTCATGTGTGAGAGCAGGCACACATATGCCACTGCACACATGTGGAGGTCAGAGGACAACTTTCTCCAGCGACTTTCCTTGCCTTTCCACTTCTGTGAGGCAGGGCTCCTCTCTCTCATTCTCACTTTTGTTCTTTGCTGTGCTCACCATGAGTTTCCCAGATTCTGCAAAACTCTCCAGCCTCTGCCTCCCGCCTTGCCATCAGAATGCTGGGATTACAGAAGCCTGCTATGGCTTCTGGGGATCCAACCAGGTGCTAGGGATTGAGCTGCAAGTGCCATACCTGCCAAGCCATTCCCAGCCCCTGGTTTGATATTGTGTGACCGTGATTGTCCACACTTCTCTGTTTGGCTGGTGGAAAACTTGGAATCAAACTTGTTGCTTAGTGTTAAGCAAGTATCCACTTCACTGGATATGTTCTGACATTAACTTCACTCCTGGTTCTGTTTTACATTTCTATCAATTTCTCCCTTTGCAACATATTTTTACCTACATTCTATGTGACCTTGATATATATACTTCTCTGTGAGATGCCCTTAAATCCTATGGATGAGAATAGAATGCTGAAAAAGTTAAAACATAAGCAAAACCTAATGACGGGGGCTGAGGAACTGGCTCAGTGGACAAAGTGCTTGCAGCACATGTAAGTACTTGAGTTTGGACCCTGAGAATCCAAAGCTGGAGGCTGTAGCAGGCATCAGTAATTCCGCACACCTATGGTGAGAAGGGAGGCAGAGACAGGAGAATCAGCCAGAAACATGTAGGCCAGCGAACCTGAATGGGCTAGTGAGCAATGAGAGATTCTGCTTCCAACAAGGTGGAAGGTGAGGACCAGCACATGAAAGTTGTCCCCTGACGTTCACAAGTGCACCTGGCGTGTATAAACACCCACATCCACACCCGCACCCACACAGCACAAAAAAAGAGCTGGTAAGAATGCTCAGTGGTTAAAAGCACCTGCTGTGCAAACTTTACAACCAGAGTTCAGATCCCCAAGCCCGTGTAACACTGGACACAAATAGCAAAGGTGATGGACCATAATCCAAATTGCCTATGGCAATGGGAGGTAGTGTCAGATGAATCCTGAAGCTCACTGGCCACATAGTCTGGCAGCTATTCTGGCATTCATACCAGCAAAACCAAGAGAGACTCTGTCTTGGGCTGAGGTGATGGCTGAGAGGTTAAAGATGCTTGCTTGCAAAGCCTGCCAGTCTGGGTTTGATTCCCCAGCACCCACATAAAGTCAGATGCACAAAGTGGCACATGCGTCTGGAGTTTGCAGTGGCACGAAGTCCTGGTGCTTATTCTGCCTTTCTCTTCTCCTCCCTCCTCTCTGTATGGTGGTGCATGTCTTTAGTCCCAGCACTTGGGAGGCAGAGGTAGGAGGATCGCCAAGAGTTCGAGGCCACCCTGAGACTACATGGTGAATTCCAGGTCAGCCTGAGCTAGAGTGAGACCCTACCTCAAAAAACCAACCAACAAACAAACAAACAACAAAAAAAAAAAAACAGAGAGACTGCCTCAAACAAGGTGGAAGGTGAGGATCAACACTCTGAGGTTGTCCCCTGACCTCCACACACATGCCCTGGCACATGCATGCCCATAAACACACACACACACACACACACACACTAATGATAGAGGATTTCCTGCTTTGGTGTTTTCCACCCAAAATCATGCTCATCAAAGTTGTTTATGTATCATTTATATTCTGGGATTTTTTTTTTTGTTGTTGTTTTTTGTTTTGTTTTTCAAGGTAGGGTTTCACTCTGGCTCAGGCTGAGCTGGAATTCACTATGTGGTCTCAGGGTGGCCTTGAACTCATGATAATCCTCCTACCTCTCCCTCCTGAGTGCTGGAATTAAAGGCATGCACCACCATGCTTGGCTATTCTGCAATTTTTAAAAAAATATTTTATTTATTTGAGAGAGAGAGAGAGAAAGAGGCAGATAGAAAGAGAGAGAAAATAGGCACACCAGGGCCTCTAGTGACTGTAAACAAACTCCAGACACATGTGCTACCTTGTTCATCTGGCTTTACCTGGGTACTGGGGAATTGAACCTGGGTCCTTGGGCTTCACAGGCAAGTGCCATAACTGTTAAACCATCTTTCCTGCCCCTATTCTGGGATTTTGATTATAAGTTGAGAATGTATTTTCTTTTTTATTTCTTTCTCTCTTCCTTCCTTCCTTCTCGATTTCTTTCTCTCTTTCTCTCTTTCTCTCTTTCTCTCTTTCTCTCTTTCTCTCTTTCTCTCTTTCTCTCTTTCTCTCTTTCTCTCTTTCTTTCTTTCTTTCTTTCTTTCTTTCTTTCTTTCTTTCTTTCTTTCTTTCTTCTTTTCAAGACAGGGTTTCACTCTAGCTCAGGCTGACCTGGAACTCACTCCATAGCTCAGACTGGTCTTGAACTCACAGAAGTCCTTCCACCTCAATTTCCCAAGTGCTAGGAATATAGGATTGGTTGAGAATGAAATTTATTAAAGGATAGAGGGCAGGTTGCAAAATCATCAGGAATGCTGGAGGCCCGTGGTTGAGACATTGTCAGGAAACCTGTAACTACAGCTGAATACAGCCCCAAGTAGGAGGCTCTGAATTGCTCACACCTCTGCCCACCTCATTCTTCCAGCAGTTGGGCAGGACTTCTCCCTCAGCTGCCCTTACAAGTGGGGTGTTTTTGTGACTCCTGCCAACGGTAGATTCCAGTGCCCTTTTCTTTGTCTCACTGTGCACCTTTCAAAGTTAGTGAAATCCAGCCTGTCATGGGCTGTTCTTGGATCATGTGATCACTCATTATAGGGAGATGGTAAAATGGGTATTGTATTAGCATGATCTAATCTTTTTTCTGATCTAAACCTTTTTAAGCTTTTATAGTGAAATAAAATGTCCAGCTCTTTTCCATACATAGCCAATGGAGGATTCTAACTAACGAAGGTCCAGTCAAATGCTGGGCAGGCAAAATATACAAACTCCATTTCCTTTCTCATGTCTATATTCTTTAAAAAAGTTACTTTTGGGCTGGAGAGATGGCTTAGCAGTTAAACGCTTGCCTTTGAAGCCTAAAGACCCTGGTTCAAGGCTCGATTCTCCAGGACCCACGTAAGCCAGATGCACAAGGGGGCACACACATCTGGAGTTCATTTGCAGTGGTTGGAGGCCCTGGCGTGCCCATTCTCTCTTTCTACCTGCTATTTCTATCTCTCTCTCTCTCAAATAAATAAATAAATAAATAAATAAATAAATAAATAAATAAATAAAAATTATTTTTAAAAAGTTACTTTTTTCATTTTGAGTACTTCATATATGTATGTAATGGATTTTATTTCTCCCAATTACCCTCTCTTATTCCTTCCTACTAACACCTCCTTCTTCCCCATTAATCCCCATCTTACTTTCATGCCTCCCTTTTTTTTAACCCATTGAGTTAAATTAGGATTGTTTACCCGATCATGAATGAAAGATTATTTATTGTGGAATGGGCAACTTACCAGTGGCTATATTCCTGATTAACATGACTCCCCTTTTTCCAGTAACCAATAGCTGCCATTAGCTACTTTTTTAAAAAAAAAAAAATGTTAATTTAATTCATTTATTAGAGACAGAGAGAGGGAGAGTGAGTGAGAATGGACACGCCAGGGCCTCTCTAGCCACGGCAAACAAACTCCAAGGCGCATGTGCCACCTTGTGTAGCTGTCTTACATGGGACCTGGAGAATCGAACCTGGGTCTTTAGGCTTCACAGGCATGAGCCTTAACCACTAAGCCATCTCTCCAGCCTTGTCATTAGCTACTCTTGGAGGTCTGGGGTCTTGTGAGCCTGTTCCCTATCGATGAGCAAATGCTGATGTGCTCAGTCTTCTGCCGGGAACCACAGCTGCTATGAATTCATGATGCAACAGCCATGCCCCACTTAGAAGACAGCACTCTGCAGCCCTCCTCCCCATCCTCCTGCTCTTATGTTCTTTCTGCCCAGTCTTCTGCGAAGTTCCCTGAGCCTTAGAGGAGGTGGGTTAGATGTCATGTTTAAGGATGAGCAGACAGTAGTCACTTACTCTTGGAAATTTTTCCAGCTACACATCTCTGCATTAACCTCTGCCCATTGTAGTAAGAAACTCTCTTTCAAAAATATTATTTATTTGTGAAGGAGGGAGGGGGGAGAGAGTGTGTGTGAGAGGCTCCCATGTCAGGGTCTCTTGCTGTTGCAAAGGAACTCAGACACATTTGCCATTTTGTGAATCTGGCTTTACGTGGGTACTAGGGAATCAAACCCAGGCCAGCAAGCTTTGTCAGCAAGCACCTTTAACCATGAGCCATCTCCCCAACCCTAGTAGTAAGAAACTTCTGTGATGGAGGCTTCAAGCAATACTAATGCAGGAGAACAAATATAGATATGTAGAAGGCAGTTTGACATGCTTGTGTTTGGCATAATCACAGTAGTAGGTTCCCCCTAAGGCTTATGTCCCTAGCCATAGGCTTTTGGCCAGATTTGTAATATCAAACACGAGTTTCCTTCCGTGGAGTGGGCCTCAAATCCAACCAGAAAGTGGTTGGTTACTCCCATAACATTCATGCCACCGCTGTACCAATAGGCCTGTCTTGAGGGGCAGGTTGGTTGTGGACACACAAGGTCCGCAGCTGGGTAGGACTGTTGGCTTTTCTTCCCCAGCAGCTTGCATAGCACCTTCTGGTATGAAGAAAGCCTGCTGCCAGGAAGGAAACTTCCAAATCAATTCTAGCTTAGTTTCTGTAAATCCTGCAAATAAAACATGTGGTGTCTTCTGCAACAGAGACTTACCATCTAGTTTTTGTGGCAACCAAGAGCACTGGCAGTAACCTATATTGTTTGGGGCCTCTATAGCCTCCTGGACCAACAACCCATTGGGAGGTATCTCATCCCTATCATGCCTATATTTTTGTAGTCAATCTACTTTATATACCATATTTCCCTTCTTTTTGTCCTCAGCAAAACAACAAATTTGAAAAGTAATACTTACCAAAGTCACACACCAAGAAGAACAGCACATCCGGCCTCTCTTTGTTGGGATATAGCCCAAAGCCCGGTTGGTCACCACAGAGAGCTTCGTTCTCCCTGGAGTTTATGTAAAACCTTGACTAGAATCTGCAGCTTATTCGTGATACTCGCTAACATCCCTTAGATTGAATAATGAAGAAGTACAGGAACTATGCTTTCCCTTAATGAGATACATAAACATATATTAGTGCAGTTAAAAGAAAAAGAAGGACTATTCATCCTACACATTCAACAGCAAAACTGTCAATCACCAGGAGAAATGTTGATCCATATAGAACCTTTGTGTTCTATTCAAATGTGCAACATAAAAATAAACCCCAAACTGCTAATTTCCTGGCTACCATTCAAGTAATCATTCAAATATGACAGTAATTTTCCAATTCCGGGTTGCAGACTTCTCTTGATAGAATGTTATGTTTTATTGGGATTCTTGAACTCATTGTTTTCATAGATGACTTAATTATATAGTCTTCTCTATGCTTTGCACATAAAATTACAATAAGAATATCTAGCATTGTAAATGTTCAAATTCAGCATAAATCCATGCTTATAATATGGATAACGAGTTTACGAAGAATAACAACCATATTTACAATGCCTATATCTAAGGTATCTGGCTACTTTGAGTTAAATAGTGAACATTCCTCTCTTAAGGTGCAAAATAAAATTTCTTGAAAATTCTCCCTAGAATTGAGTACCCCAAGGCTTGTGACTACCTATAAAACACTGGAGTAACCAGCTATTGTATGGCACAATACAGGCCTGGTCCTAGCCAGACCGCATGGCAAAAGAAAACAGGAAGTGGCTTCTGTAAAAATGGCGTTTTGTGCCGGGCGTGGTGGTGCAGGCTTTAATGTCGGGACAACAGAGTTCGAGGCCACCCTGAGACCCCATCAGCCTGGACCAGAGTGAGACCCTACCTCGCAAAACCAAAAAAAAAAAAAAAAAAAAAAAAAAAAAAAAAAATGGCGTTTTGCGCAGGCTTGATGTGACAACAGTTACAGCCCCATGCTCGTGAGAAGCCTACTACGAGATGTCCTGTCCAGAGACAGGCTGTCATTGGTCACCAAAAGGGGACCACCCCATACAAGGATTAACAGCCCCTTAAACCCTATGTGCATTGTGCTAAATAAACGAGTTTGTGGATTCTCGCTCCGCTTTCACCCAACTCCCGGAGTCTGTGTCGTGACTCCACGCTGCTCACCCAATTCGGCAGAGACCCTATCGTCCCTCCTGAGCTGGCCTTGGGGGGGACCCCAACAAGCTATGTGTCCATATCTCCCCATGGAAAAATAATATCATAGATACTTAATTCCCCACTATGAGCAAAAACACTACATCAGAATCACTAATGGTTAAATCGGAAATGAACAACTGAGACATGTGTTATAGGACAAGAAACACTTCTGACCTATCCAGGGTCAATCAGATAAGACTGACTGCCCCAAGGGCATCATTACTCACAGATCTTATGACATATGTCTCTAGAAATTGCAGGCAGATATGATAATAGTTGAAATAGGTTGGAGGACTACATGAAGCACACACCCCCAATGTGAAAAACTTTATAATGATATTCTCTTCTATGTCCATCTCTCACACCCTCAACCTCTAGGAAATACTGTGGTCCTTGGATTGGAGTGCTCTGGATTTTTTCCAGTTGAGTGATGCCTGTTGGTGCTTAATCTTGGCAGCATAGTGTAATCACCTGGGGAGATTTAAAAGCCATTGATGTGATTTAACCACATAGATTCTAATTGAATTGGTCTCAGGTGTGGTCTAGTCATTGGGCCTTTTAAACTATTCCCAGATCATTCTCATGTGTTAAGGTTAAGGACTTCTGATCCAGGCTAGCTATGGCCAGCTCTCCTCCACATCACAGAGAATGAGACTTGGAGGGCTAAAGCCTTACTCTCATCACCAACTGGTAATGGCATCAACCCATCCCAATTCCTCTTAAAGACTAGAGCCATTCAAGTGAACTTGAGCCTTTCACCATCAGGACTCCTCTAGACTAAACCAGAATATTGGGAAGCTTTGGTCCTGGGGGGTTCGGCAACTACCACAGGAGACAGCCTCATTAGTGCATCAAAGCAGCTCTGTCTTGTTGCCATGAATCACCTCCCTTTTATAGATGTTCAAATTGGTGTCTAGATAAAATTTCATAAGGTCACATATTTATATTTGGGATCTTTTGAATAAAATCCTATTACAATGGCCTCTAAAGTGCATCCAATTTTTTTGTTTGTTTTTAGAAGTCATATCTCTAGTTTCCACACTTAAAACCTAATTGATTCCCAGACTCACTCATGAATCAAATGAAAGAAAACATTCTTAAAATGAAAACAGAAATGTAGTTTTGCACAACAGGATAAACACTTTTGCCCTTGTGGCAATCTGGAATTAACAAGCTTCTTTTTTTTATGCCAATAAATTATTGATAATGGTATTCATATAAGAGGATTTTTTTTTTTTTTTTGGTTTTTCAAGGTAGGGTCTCACTCTAGCCCAGACTGACCTGGAACTCACTATGTACTCTCAGGGTGGCCTCGAACTCATGGCAATCCTCCTACCTCTGCCTCCCGAGTGCTGGGATTAAAGGCGTGCGCCACCACACCCGGCTTTTTTAAGAGGATTTTTTTTATAGTAAAGTCTCCTAAGAAATATAAAATCTCATGGGAAATATTCATTAGCAAGAGTAAAATGCATGAGGTCATGTGTGAAGTGATCATACATACATAACTGCATTTGAAAATCCTATTCTGGGAGTGGGAAGTAATTATGGTTTCACTGGAAGGCTTGTTGGAGTGAGCCTTGGTCAGCCAGCCCACTGGCATTCAGAATTCTGTTGGCATAAGTCCCTGTAGCACCACCAGATCTGTGGTTAGGGCCTCTCACTGGAGGGGGAGGGCTAACAGAGGAACAATGCCTTTAGTTGATGACTGGTGAGTGCACTAAAAAGGGCATCCCATGGACTGGGAAAACTGGCAAGTGCTTGCAAGCATAAGGTCCTGAATTTGGGTCCTAGCACCCATGTAAAATGTTGGACATAACGGTGCAAACCTGTAATCCAAGCGCTAGGGAGGTGGAGACCCAGATTCCCTGGGGCTTACTGGGAAGCCAATCTAGCCAAATCGATGAGCTTCAGGGTCAGTGAAAGACTAGATTTGAAAGATTAAGGTGGCGAATGATTGAAGAAGACCTCCAGTGTCACTCACAGGGGCACATATGTGTGCATGCACCTACACACATACACATGCAAAAAAACAATTTTAAGGGACTATTCCTGGTCTACTTGATTCACAATGACACATTCTGCACTCTAAGGACAGAGTTAGTTATTTCAAAATGTCACACCTGACAGCTTTTTATCATAAACCTAATGAAGACTGAAAACATGCCTCTCTGGATGACAATCACTCTCTCACCTCTCTAGTTTCCTGTGGTTGCTGGCTCAACCCAGAACCAGTAGCCTTGCTCCTTGCTCAGTCCCAGCAGAAGCCCCTGGCCATCTGCATGCTGATAGGTAAGTCCTCTAGTTCTGCCCTGGATGAGTGTCATTTGTTACAGTCAGGAGGACCAGACAAACTGCCTGCAAAGCCTGCTGCCCCATCCATTATCTGTCTGCAGTCAAGATGAGAAAAAAGAAAAAAAAAAAGGATGTAAGAACTTTCTGTGCCTTTAATGATGCTATTGTTTTCAAGACGGAAGTAAGTTATAAAGAATGAAGATTTATTTGGCTCATGGTTTTGAAGGCTGAGAAGTTTGAGCTCTGGCAGCTATATCTGCTTAGGTCATTCTTGCTAGTGTCAAGAGTGGTAGGTTGAATATAAAATGTCCTCCATAGAAGATTCGTATGTTTGAATACTTGATCCCCAGTTGGTGGTGCTGTTTGGGAAGTTTATGGAACCTTTAGGAGTTGTAGCCTTGCTATAGGAAGTGTCAGAGGGCAGCTGTGAGGTTTTATAGTACAGCCACATAGGTGACCTCCCTCTGTCTACTTTCTTTTCTGCTGATTTGAAGATGGGATGCCCTCTCTCTAGGCTGCCATGCCTTCGCTACCATCGTGGACATTTCCCCCTCAAAACTGGGAGCCAAAAACTTTCCTTCCTTTTGGTCGAGTATTTTGTCCCAGCAACAGGAAAGTAACTGGTAAATAATGCATCTCAGAGCAATGCATGACAAGACACAACACCCTCGCTTGGGTCTCTCTTCCTCTTATTAGAAAGCCACAGTTCTGGACTAGGTGTGTAACTCGGTGGAATACTTGAGGTGTATGCTGAAGGCTCTGAGTTCAATCTCTGGCACTGCAAAAAAAGTCAAAGAAAAAGAAAGAAAAGCTGCTGTGCCAACAGATTAGCCCTTTTACCTTATCTCCCAAAAGTCCCCACCTCCAAGTACCATAGTCAGATTTTCTAACGTAATACTTCTCAATAGGGAACAAGTTTCAACATGAATTTTGGTGGGAACATTCAAGTCATAACAGTAACAAAATATATACAGGTATTTTAATGTCTAGATATATAAATTATAGTTTTTTTTGCCTTTGTCAGTTCTGTTGTATGCTGTATTGTTTATTTTAAAACATGTTTTCATTTTTCAACTCATTCATTTTTTTGAAGCAGGATCTTCAAAAAAGGGATGCAATGTTCTCCCAGGCTCCTAAGTAGCTGAGGCTACTGGTATATACCTCCATGCTGGGGTGTTTCTCAACTTTATCACTCAAGCAGGCACATCAGGATGGCAAATGGTAAGAAAATAATTAGATCTGCTGCAGTAGAAATAACTAATAAGCATTCTTTTACTACCTGGGATGGCCAGTGCCAACTATACAATCAATTCCTGTTGTGACTGAGTACTATTTCCAAAGACAAGAACTCAAGAGACAGGTTTGACGTAGAATAAAGAATCGGAACAACTGGCAGGTTAATGGCTTTCTGTTTACCATCTCCTCATAACTCCTACCATGTAAGCCTCAAGGAGGCAGACTGTAGGACTAAGGGAAGAGCTCTTGCACTGTACACAATGACTAAAACAAGGGAGTGCCATCAGGAGGAAGCAGACATGGGCATTTCCACATATGTCTTGACATCATACATGTTAATTTATTGTCCTCAAAAATGTTCTTGAATTATTTTCCTGAATAAAAACATGATCTAGTAAGTAAAATTGATGTGTTTTCTTAGTTATAATCATATCAAAAAAATCTACAGCTGTAACTTGTGATCTTTTGTGCTCATTCCCAAACATTCAAGCAGTTGAATATTGATTAGTATAAACTGAGCATTTAGTAGAGTCTAAAATCTGTCCTTATTCTTAAGGTATTGCACACAACAAAATAGTCTCTAACATCAGAGTTTGCATCCTTAATGAAGAAATAACTAATAAAAGTTCAAATAAAACAAAGATTTTTAAGTGTTAATACAGGTCAAGTTCTAATAGGTTGTAACAAGACAGCATGCAAAATACATCTAATCCCATTGCTAAGTGAGGGTCGCATGCCTGTACGAGAAACATGATAACACAGCTGCTCATTGAGGCTTGATTATGAATCAGTCAGGAAAAAGTCTGAGTTTGTACTGGAGAGATGTCTTAGTGGCTAAAGTGCTTGCCTACAAAGCCTAAGGATCCTTGTTTGATTCCCCAGTACCCATGTAAGCCAGATGCACAAGGTGGTTTTTCGAGGTAAGGTCTCATTCTGGCCCAGGCTGACCTGGAATTAACTATGTAGTCTCAGGGTGGCTTTGAACTCTCGGTGATCCTCTTACCTCTGCCTCCCGAGTGTTGGGATTAAAGGCATGCTCCACCATGCCCAGCTATAGTTTTATTTTGTAGCCAAAAAAAGATTATAAAGAAATACATTGGGGCTGGAGAGATGGTTTAGCGGTTAAGGCACCTGTCTGTTAAGCCTAAGAACCCGGTTCCAATCTCCAGGTCCCACGTTTAGCCAGATGCAAAGTGACACAAGGCACAATGCCGCTCTTGACCACAAGGGGGCACACACATCTAGATTTCATTCACAGCAGCTGAGAGACTGCTGGCGCGCCCATCTCTATCTGTCTCCCTCTCCCTCTCTGTCTGTCTCTCTCCAAAAATAAATAAAATAATTTTAAAAAAAGAAATACATTGAATTGATAATGAGTGGTGCTAGCTAATTTTCCCAACTTTCTTTTTTCCTGTTCATTCTAAATGTGCAATAATGAGCCATTTTATTTGTAATTATAAAAATGATGTGTTGCAGACAGCTTCAGGTTCGCTGAGATGGACTTCCAGACCAGGCACAGTTATGGAGGAAGGGATATTATTTATTGAAACTTACAGATCCAGGGGAAGTTCCATAAAGGCAGGAAAAGCAGCCTGTTCTTCACAGGACCAGGCAAGAGAGAGCAAAAGCCAACCAGCCACCACAGCACACAGAGCAAAAACAGCCAAAAGGTCACACAGCACACTTCAGGAACTCCTGCTAGACACATTTGCATATCTTTACAATGGACTCTCAAACCATCACCACACCTTAAGACCGGCCCCCAGTGACATTGCCTCTAGCAAGGTGATTGCAAATGCAAACTATAAAATAATAAAACACTGAATATATTGGGGGACATATATTCAAACTGCCACATGATGTATAAGATCTTTTCCTGTCCTAGGTATAGATCATCCTGTCCTTTTGGTCTATAGAAGTCTAATTACCCAAAGTGCTGATATACCTTAAAACTAGACAGATGGATTTCTTAAGACTGCAGTTCTTCACAGACTAAGTGAAGGTTTGGATTAGCCAAGAATGTATATTTAGAGAAAACTGGGAAGTTTGAAAAGAGAGCACTAGCTATAAAAAGCAGCATGCAGGATACTGGTGGTGATGAAAACATTCTGAGTCGTGACTTCATCAGTGTTGATCACCTGACTCTGATTTTGTGCCTGGTTTGATACAGTTACCACTGGGAAGAGTGAGTAAAGCATCCTATAGGCATGTCTATCATTAACGTTGGTTACATAGGAATCTTTAGTTATCTCAAAAAAAAAAAAACATGTTAACTTTTGTCAGAGACTTGCTTTGTTTTGTTATTTTTTTTGTTTGTTTGTTTGTTTTTTTGCGACAGGCTCTCACTCTGTAGCCCACTCTATCCTGAACTCACTGTATAGACTATGCTGGCCTTGAACTCATGGAAATTCACCTGTGTCAGCATCCCAAGTGGTGGGGTTGTAGGTGTGGGCCACCATGCCCAGAAACTTTAATTTTTTTTTTTTTTTTGGTTTTCTTTTTTTTTTTTTTTTTTTTTTGGGGGGTTGGTTTTTGGTCTCACTCTAGCCCAGGCTGACCTGGAATTCACTATGTGGTCTCAGGATGGCCTTGAACTCACGGCGATCCTCCTACCTCTGCCTCCCAAGTGCTGGGATTAAAGGCGTGCTCCACCATGCCCGGTTTTCATTTTTTAATATTATTTGGAGATTATTAGGGATTCAACCCAGAATCTCACCTGGAATGCTAGGAGGAGAGTTCAAAGACAACTGTTAAAAGCAGTGTCTGCTAGCCATCCTCTGGATAGAGAACTTCCTTGACAATTTGGCAGTACCAAACTTTGTACTACCAAGCTTTGTCCTGGCATGGACAGAAGGTTCTTCTTCCTTTTGTAATAGAGCTGTTGTAGAACACTGTCCTTGGATTATGACATGGCCTCTGCCCTCTTGAGCTCTCATGCAAGACCCATGCAAGACTGGGCCTATTAACGTCTGCCATAGGGGAGGGGCTCCAAATGCCCCACTCTTCCCAGATGATATGTAAGCAGTTGATGGTTGCTGGGGGGGGGTGGACATTTTCTTCAGCAATGTAGCTACTCATAAGTTTCCCATATTCCTGTACATAACCCCTCACCATGCTGCTGAAAGGGACCCCACTAAACTAATTGTTCTCTAAGCTAAACTCGAATGGAATCATTTCTTTTGTCTGTTGTTGCCTCCCCATCTGGGATAAAGAGAAGATTCTTCATGTCCCCAAGAAACATTCACACCAAAAGAGGAATAAGAGATACCATTGCCAGGCAATTGTTATAAAGCTAAAACTCGAATGGAATCATTGCCTCCCCATCTGGGATAAAGGGATTCTTCATGTCCCAAGAAACATTTGGAATAAGAGATACCATTGCCAGGCAATATAAAGTATTGTGGGGGCCAAACATTGGAAGCTCATGGCTTGAGCAGTGAGCAATGCCTTTTTAAACTGAGAGTAAATGCAAAACCTTCTCTAAGATCCACTGTCTCTCTTCACTGCCCCAATTTCTCTAGACACTACTCTGACCCCAACCTCATGTAGGAGAAAAACAGGTGAAGCTGAGTTCTCCCTGTCTATAAGGGGAACCAAAGCCCTGCAAATCTACTCACGTCTGGCTTGGTTAGACATGGATACCAAAGTCACTATCCTATCTCATTTGGTGGGAGAAAGGGACACCCAATTCAACTGTAGGAACTGGGGAAGGTTTGTAGTGGGGAAAGGAGGAAAAAGTGATCATGTACCAAGGTACTTACATCAATGAATGTACTGTTGGAGATTCTACTGCCAATGTCTCATCCACTTTCATTATAAGCGGTCAAAGTCCAGATGGAGAGACAAGGCCGACCAGTGACTCCTCCATAAGTTGAAAGACTTGTTTTGTGGTGATGGAGGCCTCACAGCATGGGGAGTTGAGGTCCTCTAACCTCTGCTAGGAGCGACTGGTGATGTCATCATTGTGCACACGTTTTAAGTTACAGCTGCTCCTGTAGTCTGAACCAATAATCCATGCATGTTGTGGCCTTTCAAACTTATCTGTGACAAGATTTTGATTTCTAGCAGATTTATAGTCTTACAATGGTGTGGTTGTTTGGATGTGATAGTGTAAATGCATGGCCCCATAGACTCAGATGCTTTATTAAAATTAAGCTTGCAGCTTCTGCCTCTAGCAGGCAGATCCCTGTTATAGGGGGCATGTCACTGTGGGCAGATCCTGGAGTCCAGCCCTAAGATGTGTTGATGGAGGGCAGATCTATAGTCCAGCCCAAAGGTGGGAAAGAGCATTTGAGTTCAGGTGGTTCGTGCTTGCTGTTTTGGTGTTTGCTGAATGTTTGGTGCTTTCTCTCTGTTTGTAACCAGCTTCTACTGCTGTTGATAGAACTTCCCCTGGATCTACAGGCTTAAAATAAACCCCTTCTTCCCATAAAACTGTGTCTGGCTGGATGTTCATCCCAGTAACATGGAGCTGACTATAACAAATGGCATGCTTCATAATCACAAAAGCTGTCAATAGGTGATAATAATCAAGATATGACATGGACCTGCTACCCCCTCTACAGCCCACCAAACAATGTGTGTGACTTGGGTCCCCTACCTTGTCCAGCTTCACACCCTTGGCTCACTTTCTCACTGAATATGGCGATCTACAGAAAGTAATCTCCACTTGGTTCTTGGTTTATACCTAGGTAATATCATAACAAAAGGGAAAAACTTTTTTTTAATTCAAGATACTTTGGGGATAGGAAGGGCAAAGACAGAATCTACCAAAAAAAAGTTATATTTGAAAATGCCCAAATGGATGATGCCTAGATTTTGGTACGCCAACTAAAGAAATAAAAATACATATTTTTTAAAAAAATACTTCTATTGTATTCTCTGTGTATTTTGTTTTTTGATTCTCTAAGAGCAACTCTAAGTGACCTGTCATGTGCATTGTCTGGTTGGCAACTTGTCTAAAATTTGGCCTTGGGAACTCTGGTCTTCAGCTTTATGGACCCCAAATCATCAAGGCAATGACCCTTTGGCTGAGTAATTGCTCACTGACTGTCCCTATGCAGACTCACATGGGTAAAATGGAGAATGTGATTTTCACACAAATGTCCTTGTCCCTCTTGCACCTAACCCATCTATCTACACATAAGGTCTGGGTGAAAATAGGAGATGATCAGAAGCCAGGGAATCTACTGTAACAGACTGACTTTGTTGTGGTGGGAACTGGAGTAACTCAGAACCCAGAAAGTAAGAGCAAGAGAAGGCCATTAATGATGGTTATTTGGTATTTGTCTGAAATCACTCTGAAGTTTCCTCATGAAAGAAGATGCCCTGTTACATTAAATACATTGCCTCTGATGGTTGGGACTGTCTTCTCATCAAACACCTGACCAGGATGTCATCTCGGGTCTTAAAGCTAAATCCTTGTGTGGTAGTTTGAATAGATATCCCCCAATATATTCAATGTTTTATTAGTTTGTAGTTTGCATCTGCAGCCACCTGGCTGGAGGCAGTGTCACTGGGCGGATCTTAAGGTGTGGTAGTGGGTTTAGGATTTCAATCTAAAGATATGCAAAGTGTGTCTAGCGGGGAGTTCCGGAGGTATGCTGTGTGGCTTTTGGCTGTGGCTTTGCTTTCTGTCTGGTCCTGTAAGAGCAGGCCAGCTTCTTCTGCCATTATGGAACTTCCCCTGGATCTGTAAGCTTCAATAAATAAATCCCTTCCTCCATAATTGTGCCTGGTCTGGAAGTTCATCTCAGTGAACCTGAAGCTGTCTGCTATACCTTGTGATGGTTTAGTTTTGTTGTCAACTTGACCAGATTAGGTATGGAATGAGAGACATGCCTCTGGGGCAGGAATATGAGGGCATTTTGGAGCAAGATTAACTGAGTGAGGAAGTCCTTCCTCCAGAATGGGCGTCCCTTCGCCTGGGGACTGTATACAAAGAGGCTGCAGAACACCAGGCTCTTTCTTCTGTTGTCCAGCTGTCCATCCTACTGCTAGTATATGCTATTTTGCTGGGGTCATTTTGCTGCCTGCTTTTGCGTGCTTCTGCCATTCATTTGACCTGCTGGGCCGAGTGGCTGCAGGGTCCTCTTCCACCTTGTGGACTGAGCAGCTGCCGGATTCTTTAACTTTCCAGTGTGTTGACAGCTGTTGTTGGACTGTACAGCCCATAACTTGTGAACTAATACAATACATGCTGCTTTTCCTGTATTCATTCTATCAGCTCTGTTCTTCTAGAGAACCCTGACTCCCAAGAAGTCTAACAGGAAACCCCAGAGGATAGATACCCATAGGCTATTCCAACCCACACAGCATACCTCCCAACACCTTGGATGTCTTTCCTATTTCCATTCTTGTGGGCATCCCTCATTTATCCCATAGTGCCCAGCTACCACATGAACAAAGGGGGCAGCAATCCTTTGGTTAACTGGCAAAAGCAAGCATTAGATAGAGGCAGACTTCTGGTCAAGATGAGAACTCATAACCACACTAGAACTTCATGAGGAGGGAAACAGGGCCTTAGGGCTCCAGTACAGGCAGTCTTTCCTGACTCCCCCCACTCCACTGGGCAGGCAAGGGAGTGCACATTCAGGAATCTGCCAGATTCCTACATAATCTGCAACAAGGCTAGGTGCCCCCAGCTGAGTGCTGGCAGGCAGGATGATCAGCCTTCCCCTTAGAAGAGGAAGAGGGACCAGCCTACAGGAGAAGGCTAGAGAACAGAGGTTGGGGTGTGCCCTCATGTGGGCAAGTGGCCCCAGCTCCATATGGGCACAGGTGGTTTGTGTCCCTGACCTCCACGGCAAGGCATGACTGGAGGTGCATCTGCCCTTAAAGTCTCCCAGACCTATGTACAGGCAGCTGGCATGGAGTGGGATAGTGGGCCACAGTGTGGTGGTAGTTGTGAAGTGTGGCAGTGAGTCTCAGTGTAGCAGTATGCATGGAGTGTGGTGGTGGGCAGAGAGTGTGGCAGTGGGTAGAGTGTGACAGGAGGAGTGATCTGGGACCATACTCGTGCACTTAGGAACAAGCAACTAGCCCAGGGCCACAGGAATGTGCTCAGGACAGCTCCACTACCTGCGTGGCTTGGGCACAGGCAGGAGCTGGGGCACCTGTGGATGTTGGTGTGTAGCCCAAACTCCAAGCAAACAGGTGGTCCGCCCTGAGCTCCAGGGACAAGGCACCACTGAAAACACACAGGCTCAAGGTCTTCCTGACCATCTCCCCACTCTGTCATGATCTCTGACAAGACAGCCTCCACAAACTGTGCACTTGGGCCACAGGGGCTGAAGCTGTCAGACCACTACACACTCCGTTGGATGGCACAAACAGGTAATCTCCCTGAATCCCACACACTGACAGATAAACCACAAGACCTTGCATAAGCCAGGGCTCTGTCAGACCCACCAGGCAAAGGGCTCCTCACCAAAGCTCCAGTACTTTCTGCAGGCTCTGCAAGCTCAGAGAGGTCAGGGGGGAAATTACAGAGGCCCAGAATACCCAAGCACCCACGTGAGTCAGACAACCCCCATTCCCCTTGATTAAGATCCAGCCCCAAGAGTGGGCTCTCCCCCATCCCAAGCCTGCCACCAAGGACCAGCAAGAAGGCAGCATAGGGAGAACAAGACCCTGCTCAGCCATGACTTGACCAGGCCTCCCAGGGTCTCTCCCAGAACCACTTAGAGACAGCATAACAAGGAAGACCTTGCAGACCAATGGCATCCAACCAAAACCACTCACTTCTCTATGGCTCTAACCAGAACAGCTCATTCATTGAAGATCCCACATTAACCACCATCCATAACAAAAGAAGACACAACCTGAATGCACAAAGCAAAACAAAACAACAATAAAAATGCTGCTGGGTGTGGTCGTGCACACCTTTAATCCCAGCACTTGGGAGGCAGCAGTAGGAGGATTGCCTTGAGTTCAAGGCCACCCTGAGACTACATAATTCCAGGTCAGCCTGGGCTAGAGTTAAACCCTACCTTGTAAAACCAAACAAAACAAAACAAAAATCAAAATACAAGCCAAGAGATCTCCACCAAGGATGCCTAATCCCACAATGGAAGCCTCCAGTGAAAACATAGAGGACACACCAGACATAGAGTCCCAAAATGAAAGCACAATAAGCTTATTAAACAAACTTAATGAGACCATGACCAAACAGATAGCACTGAAAGCAAATCACAAAAAAAAATTACAATTTCATAAATGAAATGTAACAGAATCATCAATTACAACAAACAGCTCTCATCACTCATCTTGACATAATTGAAGAAAATCAGAGAGATCTTAAAAGACAGATAACCAAATTAAAGGTGAGTCAACAAATAGAGGATCTCAACAATCACCTGATTAATCTTGATGAGGACATGACCAAATGCAAGAATGACTTCCAAAAAAAAATCAAAAAAAATCAAACCTAGACCTGAAATTGGAACTCAATAAAGGGGTGGATAGATATGATGCAGAAAAAAAATGCAACAGAAAAAAAAAAATATATCTTTTAAAAGCCTCCCTAGAAACTGTCACTAACAGAGGAGATCATTTGGAGGACAGAACTTCAGACCACAAAGACAAAACACAGGAAACTGACTGGGTATCCAAAAATTATGATCAGGTCAAAAAATCATGCAAACATAATTTGAGGGAACTATGGGATACCCTAAAATGACTACATATCCAGATCATGGGTATGCCAGAAGAGGAAGAAAATACAGGCCAAAGGCATAGAGAACATTTTAAACAATATTATTGAAGAAAATGTTCCTATTTGTGCAAAGGAGAGACCCAACCAGATATGAGAAGCTCACAAAACACCAAATAGACAGGACCAGGAAAAAAAAACAAAAAAACTGCACAACACATCCTAGGTAAAATGCTACACAATGAAAACAAAGTGAGTGCTACAAGCAGCAAGAGAGAAACAGCTCACTACATAAAAAGGCAATCCCATCAGAATTACCTCTGATTTTTCAATGGAAGCTCTAAAAGGCAGAAGGGCATGGAATGGAATACATCAAACCTTGAAAGACTATGGCTGCCATCTCAAACTACTATTCCCAGCAAAAGTATCCCTCAAAATAGAAAGTGAAAGGAAAACTTTCTATTATAAAAGCCAGCTCTCAGCCAGGCATGGTGGTGCATGCCTTTAATCCCACATTTGGGAGGCAGAGGTAGAAGGATTGCTGGGAGTTCAAGGCCACCCTGAGACTAAATAGTGAATTCCAAGTCAGCCTGCACTAGAGTGAGACCCTACTTCAAAAAAAAAAAATTAAAAGCCAGCTCTGTGAGTTTATGAACACAAAGACAACCCTACAGAGAATTCTTCAGGGAATATTCCACAGAAGAAACCAACAACCAGCCTCAAGATCCCACAAGAGGGGAAAAACAATAACCAAAACTGGAACAGGTGTGAAAATGTATTAAAAATACAGCACCAAAACCCAGAAAGCCTTCAGAAGGACAAGAATTAAATTTAACCTCACAGTTATAACTCTAAGCATCAATAGTCTCAATTCCCCAATCAAGAGACATAGGTTACCTGGGTGGATAAGAAAAATGGACCTGTCTGCTGTCTGTAAGAAACCCATCTTACAGTCAAAGGCCATATTGGTTCACTAAGGGAATGATCCAACAAGAAGATATCCCAATCATAAATTTATATGCACAAAACAACAGGTGCACCACATTTGATAAAGCAAAACTTACTTGACAACAAATCAGAAATAAATCCCAATAACATCATAGTAGGGGACTTCAAAACCCCATTGTCATCAATTGATCATCCAAACAAAAACTCAACAGGGAAGTAAGGTAACTTAACAACTCCACAGACCAATAACACCTAATAGACATCTACAGAACATTCCACTCTAATCCCACAGAATATGATGAATTCTTCTCAGCAGCTTATGGAACCTTCTCTAAAATTGACCATATATTAGGGCATAAAGCAAGCATCCATAAATTCCAGACAATTGACATGACTGTCTGACCACAATGCATTAAAGCTAGAAATCAACAATAAGAGAAACAACAGAAAACACATCAGCCCATGGAGCCTGAACAACACAATATTAAATATTAAATTGATTAAATAATGGGTCATGGAAGAAAGCAAAAAGGAAACTCTAAAATTTCTAGAACTAAATGAAAAGGAAAATGCAACATAGCAGCACTTATGGGATACAATGAAGGCAGTCCTAAGAGGAAAATTTATAGCACTAAATGCCTTCATAACAAAGAAAGATCTCAAATTAATAACCAACCACCTAAAAGCACTGGAAAACAAGAACAATCCAATTCTATAAATTCCAAACAGAAAGAAATTATTAAATCAGAGGAGGAAATCAACAAATTTGAAATTAAGAAAACAATTTCTAAGATTGATGAAACAAAGTCTGGTTCTTTGAAATAATTAACAAGATTGATAAACCCTTTGCCAACTTGACCAAAGAAAAACAGATAAATTTCAAATGAACAAGATTGAAAACCAAAAAGGAGAGAAAATTGGAAGAATCATCAAGACATATTTCCAAAACTTCTTTTCCACAATAGGTATAAAAATGGCATTTATTTCAATGGAACAGAATAGAAGATTCAGGCCTTAGTTCAAGCAACTATACCTACTTGATCTTTGGCAAAGGAGCCAATAATGTACAGTGGAGCAAAGATCATTTTCAACAAATGGTGCTGGAGAAATTGGATAATCATATGTCAAAAATGAATCTAGATCCACTTCATTTAACCTGCACAAAAATCAACTCCAAATAGATTAAGGACCTTAATATAAGACCTGAAACTCTAAAATAACTGGAAGAAACAAACAGGGAGAACACTCTAAGATTTAGAAATTAGAAAAGACTTCTTAAATGAGAATATTGGGGGTAGGTGGGTGGAGAGCCTGGGAGAAGGGAGGGTGGAAAGTTGAACTACACAAAACTAAAGACTGCTGCCGGGTCTGGTGGCTCACGCCTTTAATCCCAGCACTCGGGAGGCAGAGGTAGGAGGATTGCTGTGAGTTTGAGGCCACCCTGAGACTACAGAGAGAATTCCAGGTCAGCCTGAGCTAGAGTGAGACCCTACCTTGAAAAACAAAAAAAAAAAAAAAAAAAAAACCACTAAAGACTAAAGTAGTTAATGCCTTAGGAACTGCCCTCTGGGATACCAGCATACAAAATACAACACCCAATTAAGGGAGGTGGACCAACTGGACTGATATGCCCAGTAGAAGTCAAGAAAGCATAATCTAAAACCATAGGCTCTGCCTTGTGAATGCCAGGACCAGAATTGGGTTACCCTCCACACTGAGCAGCTGGCCAGAGAGATCCATGAGATCAATGTAGGCCATTGTCAAGTACTTGGTTACCCAGTGGAGCTAAAAGGTAAGTCCCTATTGCTGAAGATGTTTCAGGCTGCCACCCCAGGACACCAAGAGACCATGTGGGAACCAAGGGGAAGGCAGTCCTCTTTTGATAAACCCTCGTGGCACTGGAAAGTGCCATGGGAGCTGCTATATGACAATGACCTCCAATAGCATGAACACACAGGAGACCCTGCAAACTTCACAACCCACCAGATGCACAAGAAGCACACACTTGTGCAATACTTGTACACAGCCTGAGGGAGCAACCAACTGCCCTCTGATTGGACATGAGGCCCAGTCAGTGGGAGAGAACTCATAACTGGTGCCGAGAACCAAGTCAGTGCCCACAGACAGGAAACTCACAACCCCAGAGAGAAGCCGCCATGGTTCTCTGGACAAGTTGAGTGGCTATCCCCACCAAAAGGTCTCTCAAAATTATATGCATACCCCCCTTAATCAGAGCTGCTTTCACCATTGGTTGGAGAATCTGTGTTATCTTACAGATGGTAGAGAATACTAGGGAGATCCAAGATCCATCAGTTCAACAAGAAAAGACCCAAATGCTCACCATGAGATGTGCCACCTCTACTACATTTACCCGGATCCAGGAGAAACCGCAGAGGAAGAGCTCCCCACGCCAGCCTGACTGCCACCTTCAGGGAAATCGCAACAAACACATCATAACAGAAATACAGAGGCTACAACACTAAAACAAACTACTAACACACCCAAGGCTTGGGGAGTGTTGCCCAAGAGGGGGCGGGAAGATTGTAAGAGCCACCGGGTGGGTAGAAATATTCTGAGGTACAGCCTCCTCCCCAGAGACTGAAGAAGGCCCATATTACCCCCACAGTGAACACCAAGGACCGTCCTGAGGAGGGGTCTCAGGGAAATGGGGACCAGGGGTGAGGGGATACAACATTATAACCCATGTTAAAATATATATATTCAGTTCTTCTGTTACAGTGGAAACTCCAATGCTGACATGCCAATGGGGGAAAGATGCTTGAGGTAGTGTTGACCTGTGGCCTCCCAGTGATGTTGGTTTCATTTGAGGGGCAGCCATTGTAAGCAACACATCTTTCCCTCAGGGTACCTTGTGCATGTCAGAGACTGAACCTCTTATGTGGAAGCCAGCCATTGATTTTACTTCTTTGTGGTGATATGCACATTAAATATAGCCGCAAAAGGGTTTCTGGTGTTTAAGAAAACAAAGCCTCGGGCCTGGAAGGCATCCAGATGATTTCAGTTCGCTGGCCAGGTTTGTTCTGGATGACAGGTTTCTGCAAAACTTCCTCCTTGGGCAATTGCTAATGTTCTTCTGTCCTTGCAGTAATGCCTCCAGTCAAAGGTCAGGACAGAAAAGTAAGCTACTTGGAATTCCAAAGTGTACCCTGGGAGGTTATGGGATTGGTTTCCACTTGATTCCAGGATGGCAGAAGGGTGTAATGGTTTAGGCCAACATCGTAAATTGGTTTCTCCTTAGAGTCCTGTGAATAGTAGCTTTTATTAAAGTCTGCTTGCAAAAAGTGGAGTAGATTTTGTCTTAGTCGCAGATTATAATCTTGGCTGACAGAGTTAAGTGTTCATGGGAAATTGACCAGAAGCCCACAAAGAGATAGGTCTATGTCTTAATATTCATGCCCTGTAAGTGTGGCCTTAATTAGAAAAGAGTTCTTTGGGGTTGGGAAGATTTTGGTCAGTGGTTAAAGGCACTTGCATACAAGCCTCCCAGCCCATATTCAGTTCCCCAGCACCTATGTAAAGCTGGATGCAAAGATATACATGCATCCGTGATCCCAATGCACCTATGACAGACGAATCCTGAGTTCATGGACAAGAGGCCCTGTCTCAAAGTAGATGGAACACAGACACCTTGAAGTTGTCCTCTGACCTCCACATGTGTGCCATGGTGAGCAGGCATGCCTGTGCACACATATAAATAAGTACACAAATAAAAGGAAAAGAAAAGAAGTCTTTTCAGATTAAGAACCTCAAGTGAGGGATGGAGAGATAGCTTAGCAGTTAAGGTGTTTGGCTGCGAAGCCTAAGGACCCATGTTGGCTCTCCAGATCCTATGTAAGCCAGACACACAAGCACAAGATCACACATGCCCACTAGATGGCGCAAGTGTCTGGAGTTCAACTGCAGTGGCTGAGGCCCTGGCGTGCCAATTCTCTCTCTCTTTCAAAAAAATAAAAAATAAGCCAGGCGTGGTGGCACATGCCTTTAATCTCAGCACTTGGGAGGCAGAAGTAGGAGGATCACCATGAATTTGAGGCCACCCTGAGAACTACAGAGTGAATTTCAGGTCAGCCTGGGCTAGAGTGAGACCCTACCTCGAAGAACAAAACAAAACAAAATAAAATAAAATAAAATAAAATAAATAAAGAATCTCAAGTGAGAGTATCAGGATTATTTTAGTAGGCCCTAAATTGAATGGAAAGCATCCTTAGGAGAGACATGCAGGGGACAGACACAGGAGAGAAGACCATGTGAGGATGGCCGAATGACAGCATAAGCCAAACAATACCTTGACTCACAGAATCTAGAAGCAAGGAAGGATCAGCCCCTGAAGCCTTTGCAGGGAACATAGCCAATCAAAGAGATCCCTCCCCTGCAGTGCCACAGGAGAATAAAGCTCATTACCCCACTCAGTCTGTGGGGGTGTTTTGGTTTTTCAAGGTAGGGTCTCACTCTAGCCCAGGTTGACCTGGAATTCACTCTGTAGTCTCAGGGTGGCCTTGAACTCATGGCAATCCTCCTACCTCTGCCTGCTGGGTGCTGGGATTAAAGGCGTGTGCCACCATGCCCCCCCACCCCCGCGTGGTTTTTTAATGGCAGTCTCAGAAAGCCAATGGAAGGAGGGTTGGTTATTGATGAGAGAAACTTCCCCGCCCCTCCCACAGGCATCAACATCTTGCAAGCACAGTGATGACTACCCTTTGTTCTGAAGTAGCTTTTTTTGTTTTTGTTTTGTTTTGTTTTGTTTTGTTAACAGCCTTGGAAGAAAGAGTGTTTCCCTTCAGAGCAAAAGGAGGGTAAGGCTATTGTCCTTTTAAAAAAATGTGGGTTCCCTAAGCTCATTGATCTTTCCCTTTAAGTCCACCAACTGTGTGTGCCAGTGACATCTGGCCCTATCACACCACCTTAATGAATGAAACTGGTACTTGAGGAACTAGTACAAAATTGCTGGACATGGGAGTTTGAGAAATAGCTCAGTTGTAGAGTCCTGCATAGCATGCCCGAGGCCCTGGATTCAATCCCCAGGCTGTTACTCTTGGTAATGAAGTGGCTTCTCTCTCTAAACCTGAGAGTTTCATGTCTGCTACCAGTAGTCATTAAACAGAGGCAACTGACCTCTGAGGTTGGCTGTATGTTAAATCCTAGACTCTTATTATTATTAACAGATATTATTCCCAAATCTTCTGTAATTAGGCCCTGTTGCAATTAACTTCACATTGCTGGCAGAAAGCACCAAACCAAGAGCAGCTTATGGGAGGAAGGGGTTTATTTTGGCCTACAGATTGGAGGGGAAGCTCCATGAAGGCAGGGGGAAACGACGACATGAGCAGGGGGTGGACATCACCTCCTGACTGACATCAGGTGGACAGCAGCAGGAAAGTGTGCCAAACATGGGCAAGAGGAAGCTGGCTATAACACCCATAAGCCCGCCCCCAACAATAGGTCACATCTAGGAAGCTCCAATTTCCAAATTGCCACCAAGTGGGGACCTATCATTCAGAACACATAAGTTTAGGGGGACACCTGAATCAGGCCACCATAGACCCTAAGTATCACTTTAGTTCCCTCTTTCCCTCTTAGAAAAGCCTAATTTCATTCTATCACTTTCCTGTAATCCTCTAAATTTTATCAATGTTATCAGCCAAAGAAGGAGATGAATTGTGAAGAGATTGATTTGTTATGCTACTTTACATTTTCATCAGTTTGGGAAGAGAATAAAGAAGAGGGAAATTTCTGCAGCTGAGAAGGAGCCAAATCCAGAAATGGAGACGTTGATGAGCATACGAACACGGACAGATTTTATTATCTTTACAAAGCTATATGCAGTCAAGACTGCTTTTGTTAGAATAAATCATCCCCACTTGTCACCTTGAGTTAGATGAAGAGCTAACTTGTTGACAACTTCTCTTCAGGCTAGAGACACATATTCCACTCCAATCCTCCCCTCCGAGCCCCAGATAGCAAAGATAAGAGATGGTACTAGCACACACTGCACTTTATAGGATAACTAATTGGTGCCATTTGTGGTTAAATGTTGTAAATACATCATATCAACAATGCTGTCGTCATTCAAAGCTAGGCAGGAGAAAGGAATAGAAAAGAATGTCTTAGTTAACAAGCCGAAGCCAGCCAGAGCAGGCTCTAGGCAGTCATGAAGCTGTTTAAGTTTGTCTTCAGCACCACCCACTCACTCCTTTGCTTGTTTTCGCACCTTTTACCAGGATCTTCAGGCTATCTCCCAGCTACCTTGGGAAGTCATCTCTGTGCCAACTCTGGTCTGCCTTGAACCCTTATAGTATGCTCAAACACACCTTGTCTGGGCATCTCCTGACCACCATTGCTGCAAGCCAATATAGGTCCTTTCTTACTCTCTGACCAAATCACACATGGAGAGTACCAGAATTGACCAACTGGCAGGCAGCATTATAGACTGAAAGCTGTATGTTAAACACTGGGAAATTATATCTTTAATGGGTTGAAGTGAGGTTTTCCTTACTGTGAACAAACGCCTGAGAGAAACAAAGGGATAGTATTATTTGAGCTCACCATTTGAAGCATTTCAGTGCACAGCTGTGGCTGTGTTGACTCTGGGCCTATGGGGAGATAGAACACTGTGGTGGCAGGAGCACATGGTGACGTGGGTTCCACACCTCATGGTGACCAGGAAACAAAATAGAAAAAAGAACAGGCCCCAAATAGAGCGTCCAAAGAACATGACTAGAAACCTACTTCTGCCAGCCAGGTTGCACGTTATAAACTTTCCACCATCTCCCCAAATAGCACCACTATCTGAGGACCAAGTATGTAACACTTGAGTTTGTGGTGGATGGTTCACATTCGAACCCTAACACTTATGTCATGTACATGGTTGACTTTGTCACTGAAGAACTAGGGAGGGCAATGAAGAAGCAGGAGGAGGTTAATGTCTTTTTGTAGTGCTTAAGGCCTCAAGCATGCTAGGCAAGCACTCTACTACTGAGCAACACTCCCAGCCAGAGCAATATCTTGCTACAATTATTCCTTAGCCTGGGGGGTAGAGAGACTGTAACAACCAAGTGGCCAGATGGCCACTTGATACTGTTGAATTCTCTTCTCACCCATGAAAATAGTGCCACCTACCTGGAGGACTCTTCTCCCAACACATTCATCCCATGCCTTCCATTCCCCATAGACCTTGTGGTAGAGAGGGGGTGCTTCTGTCATCTGGAAAGCCTTAAGGACAGTGGTGACAGTACATGTTAAACCCTTCTAAAACACACAAACTAACCAACATAGCTAATGAAAGAAGTATTGTCCTTATAAGACTCAGTAATAAGGGGCATAAACCCAAATCAAAATAGTTCAGTTAAACTCAAGATATTATGAATAAGACATATGTAAAATTACTTTTTTGAATAAGGGCACATCTAGAAGATGTAGACTGTTACTAGAAAATTTTCAGTATCTGGGATGGGATACCTTCCAGTGAGTTGTTGGCCAAGGAGTTCCCAGTAGCCTCCAAAACATTAAAGGCTTTTGCCAAAGCCCTTGGTTTCCCTAGAGAAACAGATAGTAAGACCCTATTGCTGAAGCCATCTCATGCCTGAGAGGCAAGGTCACTGAGAAAGCAAGCTGATGCTGAGCAGAAAACCTTCTCCCTGTAGACCAGCCAACTGAAAGCTTGAAAAAGCTGCACTGCATGCAGCGTATGGGAGACAGAAGTCATCAACAGTGAAAACAGTGGATGCTGAATATTCAAGCTTGGCCAGACAGGCCCAAGGACTGAATGGGTGCAATAGTGGCATGTCTACTCTTGGGGTAACCAACTGCTCCATAATTGGACTGAAGGCCCTCTCTACGGGAGGGAATACATACTGAAAAACCTAAGCAAAAGTCTATGGTAGGTGAGGTCATGAGCCTTGGGGGTATAAGCCTGCTCATGTCTGACTAAATGTATATATTATTCCCACCAAGCTGCCCTGGGGACACTACACTAAATGTTCATGTTCACATATTAACGCTACTCTCACTTCTGGCTAGAGAAGCTTCTCTTTTCAGATGGTGATGACCACTGGGATGACCCAAAAGGCAACATAGTGCTGAGAAGAAGGGATGGAGGAGTGCCCAGCACTGAAACACCTCTGTCACACCCTCCAATGGCTCAGGGACCATTGCGGAAGAGGGGGCGGGTAGAATGGAAGAGCCAAAGGAAGGATATGACCTCTTACAATGCAACTGCCCAGACAGAAATTGGCCTCGATATCCATGATCTTGCAGTGCCTAGCAATACCTTTGCAAGACCCTCAAAACAGAAGAAAAAGATGATGTCATCAAATTAAAAGAGAGACTAGTGGAGAGAGGGAGGGGATATGATGGAGACTGGAGTTCTAAAGTGGAATGGGGGAGGGGAGGGAAATGTCAGGTGGGGTTTTTTTGGTATGTAAGATTAAAAGTCAATAAAAAATAATAATTTTTAAAAAATCGATTTACAGCCGGGCGTGGTGGCACACACCTTTAATCCCAGCACTCGGGAGGCAGAGGTAGGAGGATCGCCATGAGTTCGAGGCCACTCTGAGACTACATAGTTAATTCCAGGTCAGCCTGGACCAGAATGAAACCCTACCTCGAAAAACCAAAAAAAATAAATAAATAAAAATAAAAAATAATAATAGATTTACAGGCTGAGCATAGTGGCACACAACTTTAATCCCAGCACTTGGGAAGCAGAGGTAGGAGGATCACCGTGAGTTCAAGGCCACCCTGAGAATACATAATGAGTTCCAGGTCAGCCTGGACTAGAGTGAAACCCTACCTCAAAACCCACCCTCCCAAAAAATAGATTTACAGGAGCTAGGGAGATGACTCAGTGCTAACATGTGCTTTCTATGCAAGCATGAGGGCTTGAGGGGGCCTGAGATTGCCCCAGTTTGAGTCTCCAGAAGCCATAAATGGCTGGGCATGGACACACACACACCTGTAACCCACACCCTGTGTGGAACAGAGAACAGAAAAGATCTGGAGCTCACAAATGGCAAGCTCCAGAATGAGTGACAGACTGTTGCAAGGAAACAGGAGGGTGAATGATGGAAGCATCACCTGACATTCTCCCCCAGCCCCACAACTAGCAAGCACATGCGGCACTGCGTCGGCCCATACTTGGGTGTACACCACACACACATCACATACCACATATATGTGCACACCCAACAAAAAGTACATTTTCAGACTTAATCGAAGTCCAGAGGTTCGTGGAGTACACATCAAAGCCTCAGGAAAACACCGGTGATGTCAGCAGGCATCCCCTCTCCCTTTCTGTGCCTGTGACTATCTCACCTCTGCTTTCCTCTGCCACCTTCCTTCTTTCTCACTGCATTTTGGCATCTTTCCTGTGGTGGGCATCAGAGCACCCCAGACTTCTATCATCCCAGCTTGTAACTGACAGAAGGTGGTTCCTCTCAAGTGCTCGCACACAGACCCCTCAAGAATGACTCTCGGTTCTAGCTTAGGTCTCATACCCATTTTGGGACGACCTTCTCAACTAGAAGTGGGAAGGCCTGGGCCATGTGGCCAGTTCCGTACAGTGATTGCCTCACCATGTCTACATGGAATGAGGAAGGCTAAGCGAGCCCAAAGAATAGCGTGTAGGGAGAGGGCAGGACTGTCCCTGCACTTGCACGAACACAGCTCTCTGATAGGGCTGCGACACCAGGTGCATTCACACCTTGCCAGAACGGTGCTAGGCCAATTGACCACTTAATCACTTTACTGGTCTTTAGAGGTCTGAATTTTGGGCAAGTTCAGACATCAGTATTTTGGTTTGAATATGAAGCACCCCTCTCCTACAAAGGCTCCTGTGTTGAAGTCTTGGTCCTTGGTGGCACGGTTAAGTTGGAAATAAGCCTCTTGTACATATGAACAAGGCCAGGGTTCTTTAAACATTGCTACTAATCTTCACGTCATATCTGTTGATAGTCATGAGGACAGGGGCAACAAATGTGTTCATTGTGCCACTCCCCATTCACACTCTGCTACTAGATATGATTAATGAGTAAAAGCCCCTTTCCCACTGAGGAGAAAGGACATCACAAGCATTCTCAATAAACTTGTCCAGGCAGCCACTCCCAACCAACTGGAGCTGCTATGTGAAATGAGGCCTACTTATCTCACAGCTATGGTGTCACCAATCAATAAAGGACGTTCTTTTCTTCTCCTCCCTCCTTCCCCTACCTTGACTCACCAGCAGACACAGGACCCATATAAAATTGTCACTGGTAAAATTGCATAAATACTTCACAAGATTAAGAAAGAGGTGTGGGCCTATGGTCTTTCAGGCTGTGGCAAGTGCTGAGGATTATGTGAAAGGCCTTGCTTATGAAGACACCATGTGAAATACGCACACTAGGAGGACACTGCTATATTCTGTATCTGGAACATTCCCCTAAAGATTCATGTTTTAAAGACTTGGTCCTCTGCTTGGCACTACTAGACTTTAAAAGGGTGAGGCCTAGTGGGAGGGCATGTCTCTGAAGGGAGACAAATCTCAATCTCTCGATCTCCCTCTTTCTCTCTCTCTCTCCTCTGCTGTCAGTGATGCTTTTATCTGTCAGTGATGCTTTGACTTACCACATGCCCTAAAGCACTGGACTGAAACCATGAGCCAAAATAAACTTGTGCTCTTCTTGAACTTGATTCTTTAAAGTATTTTATTGTAGTAACAGAAACTGGCTAACAGATAAGGTAAGCTTTTAGTTATTATTTGATTACCTGAAAGGTAATAGATACCCTGTGCATGTCAGATATTTGCTAATGAATAGTACATATAGGAGCTTTCCAATTTTCAATGCTTAAGAACAAACAAGAGTATAGGGACCATAAAAGACTTTTTTTTTTTTTTAAATGAAAAAGCAGGCTGGGCATGGTGGCACATGCCTTTAATCTCAGCACTCAGGAGGCGGAGGTGAGTTCAAGGACACCCTGAGAAATTCCAGATCAGCCTGGGCTAAAGTGAATTTCTACCTCGAAAAAACAAACCAAACAAAACAAAACAAAACAAAAAAAGCATAGTTCTGAAGATACAGAGCAAATGCATACTTTGAACATTTTTCTTCTTTGTTTTTCAAGGTAAGATCTCCCTCTAGCCCAGGCTGACTTGGAATTCACTATGTAATCTCAGAGTGGCCTCAAACTCACAGTGACCAACCTACCTCCACCTCCCGAGTGCTGGAATTAAAGATGTGCACCACCATGCCCAGCCACTATGAAAATTTTATAAGATAAAAATTGCGCATCAACTTTGTCAATGGGTGCTATCACACTTTCAGTGACAAGTGTGTAGCAATGCATGTGAAATCACTTGTCAAGCACCACACTGATGACAGCCGTCATGTTGCATTGTCAGCAGGGTAGGTCTTTTCCTAACAAATGTGACCTATACAATCTTTCCCAAAATTAACTCTCCATATCTGCCATCCCACGGTTTACTGTTCTATTAAATACTCCTGGGATGGTTAATTGCAAATATCAACTTGATTGGATTTATAAAGGCCTAAGACATTAGTGAGTCACAACTTTAGGTTTGTCTCTGGGGGTCTTTCCTGAAAGCTTTAACTGAGAGGATGAGACCCTCCCTGATGTGGGCAGCCACAGGCTGAGACTCCTAGGCTGAATGAAATGGAAGGAGAAAGACAGCTGAGCATTGTCATTCCCACTTCTCTGCTTCCTGATCCATCCCAGTGTGAACAAGCAGTCTCATACTCCTGCTGCCACACCTTCCCCACCATGATGGGCTGTCAGAATAAGGCCTTCTTCTTTGAAGTAGCTTCTGTTGGATAATTCTGTTGGATATTTCACTTGCTCACTAACTCATACCTTTGATTATTTGCAGAGCAGGGGAGGGAGTCCATAGTTTCAGCATGATGCCTTAGTTAAATGATCATCCTGCCTCATGTGCCAACATCTCTTGTATTTTTTCCTTTTTTTGGCTTTTCAAGGTAGGGTCTTGCTCTAGCCCAGACTGACCTGGAATTCACTCTGTAGTCTCAGGGTGGCCTTGAACTCATGGCGATCCTCCTACCTCTGCCTTCTGAGTGCTGGGATTAAAGGCATGGGCCACCATGCCCGGCTTTGTATTTTATATTCATCCTGAATAGCATCCCTTTAGTGTGTTCATGTCTAGTGGCATCATGTTGACTTGATTTGATAAAGTACAGTAAACTTTGGTTTTTAATGAATGCATGTTTTTTTTTTTTTTTTGGAGAGAGACACAGAGAGAGACAGAGAGAGAGGGAGAGGAAGACAGAGATGGGCACACCAGCAGCCTCTCAACTGCTGTGAAGGAAATCCAGATGTGTGCGCCCCTTGTGTCACTTTGCATCTGGCTAAACATGGGACCTGGAGATTGGAACCACTGGAGATTGGAACCAGCATTCTTAGGCTTAGGAGGCAGGTGCTTTAACCGCTAAGCCATCTCTCCAGCCCGACTGCATTTATTTTTAAAATACTTTTTAATCTTTACACATGTGTGTGTGCGCGCACGCACACTTTTTTCTGCTACTAATGATTGCCACTTTTTTGTGTCTGAATTTTTATATGAATAGTGGAGAAAATTAAACCTGATCCAGTAGGCTTTTCAAGCAAGCACCTTTAACCACTGAACCATCTTCCCAGTTCCTGGATTTTATGTTTTTTTGCTCTGGGTTTTTGGTTTGTTTCTTTCTTTTTGAAGTAGATCTCACTCTATCCCAGGCTGACCTAGAACTCACTCTGCAGCCCACATTGGCCTCAAACTCGTGGAGATCCTCCTACCTCAGGCCCCAAGTGCTAGGAATAAAAGTGTGCAACACCACACCCAGCAATTGAATTATTTATTTATTCATTCATGAGCAGAGAGAGAGAGTGTAAGAGAGTATGAGTGCACCAGGGTCACTTGTCACTGTAAATGAGTTTTAGACTCAAGGGTCACTTTTGTACATCTGGTACTCAGGAATTAAACCCTAAGCCAGCAGGCTTTACAAATAAGATCCTTTAAAAGCAGAGACATCTTCCCAGACCCCTGATTTTATGTTTTTGTTTCTTGGGTCTTTTCTGTTTTTTGTTTTGTTTGTTTGTTTTTTGAAGCAGGGTCTCACTCTAGGTTAGCCTGGAATTCATGGATCCTCCTATCTCCGCCTGTGGAGTGCTGGGATTAAAGGTGTGCGCTACCATGCCCAGAAATTTTATGTATTTTTAAATGCACTTTTTAATGTCTAGTCTGTGTAGTTCCTACAAGTATTTGTTTATGTAACTTCACTAAATTCCAGCCATTCACTTAACACAAGAAATCCTCCAGATCTTCAGCACCCAGTGAATAAATTATTCAAGAAATGACGAGTCCTTCCTTCCACTCCTTCTCTTAACCCCTTTTGAAGCTCAAAGCAGGTTTCAGCTGTGACAGACAAAACTTGGCAGAGGAAATCTACTCATCAGCCTTCATCCCTTCCTGCTGCAGGATGACAAACAATTTCAATTAATTCATCCCCTGGGAAGTAGAGCCTAAGAAAAGCGAAGCATCACACAAATTGAAAAGTCATAATACAATTATCTTTCGCTCATGCAAGCATCCAGGCCGCGAATAGGGGCCTCACTGCCTGGAGAAGCGGCTTCCTCTGTCGGGGTAAGGAAGTGCCCGCGGAGGTGGCAGAGCTCAGGTAAGGCCCGGGCTCTGCAAGCTGCAGCGGTCTGTCAAGGCGAGGGCAGGACCTGCAGCCGCTCCCGACTCTCAGCACCAAGAAGGTTGAACGCTGGCCCTTTGGAGCAACCAGCCCTTGGGGGAAACAGAAATTCCTTTGCTCTTATCCAAGACCGGGGAAGGCAAATTTCATTGTCCATTTCCCCCTAAGAATTCTTCGAGTTTTCTGAGATGTGTGGAGGCCTGCTTCAGATCCACAAGTCACATGGAACCACCCAGGCCTGAGTGAGAGGACAGGGACTCCAGAGAGTGCTCCGTGCGGGCACCAGCTTTCCTGCAAAAGCAAAACCGCTCCGGTGAATTTCCTTTCGCAGGAATGATTAGCTGGATCCCGTGACAAAATACTTCCTTCCTTTATCTGTGTTTGGACAGCCCTGTGAAAGTGAGTCAAACTGTTAACGTAGCCGTATTCATCCTCCTCGCACGGCTGTGTTTCTTAGCATTAGAGATGGTCTTTCTCACAAACCTTTTGAGTAATTTCAAGGATTATTCCATTTTTTAATTAAATTTTATTCTTTTAGTTAGCACAGACATTTAGGTATCGTTCATTTCGGCATTTTCAAAGACAATTTGTTACAGTTGATTCTCGTCCCCCATTCCTCTCCCCACGAGTACCCTCCCCCCACTGTCCTACCCACTTCTGTTTACCTGTCACCGAATCCTTTTGTCCCTCCCTCACCTCCCTCTTTGATACCACTCTACCTTTATAGGTTTGACTCACATTTGCCCCCCTTTGTATAAATGCTTACTAGATTTTAAATCTATGCCTTTCAAATCAGAGAGAAGATAGGGTTTTGGTCTTTCTGAGTTTGGGTCATTTCAAGTAATATAATTGTTTTCAGGTCCATCCATTTTCCTGCTGAATAGATTTCCGTTGTGCGTATGGACCACACCTTCCCTATCCATTCATCTGCTTATGGACATCTGGGCTGATTCTATTTCTTAGCTATTGTGAATAGATCAGTGTGGAAGTATCTCTGTAGTAGTGTGGAGTCCTAGGGCATATTCCCAGGAGTGATATAGCTGGATTGGATGAGAATTCTATTTCTAATTTTTTGAGATGTCTCCACACTGGTTTCCATAACGGCTATACTACTTTGCACTCCCACCAGCAGTGAATAAGAGTTTCTCTTTCCTGCATCTTTGGCAGTTTTCTTGATGTTAGCCATTCTGACTCCAGTAAGATGGTATCACAAAGTGGTTTTAATTTGCATTTCCCTGAAGGCTAGGGATGTTGAACACTTTAATTTTTATTTTTTTAATTTCTATATTTTAGAGAGAGCAAGAGAGAGAGAGAGAATTAGCACACCAGGGCCTTAGCCAATGAAATGAAACTCCAGATACTTGTGCCACCTAGTTGGCATGTGTGACCTTGCTCTTGCCTCATCTTTTGTGTGCCTGGCTTATGTGGGATCTGGAGAAAGATGGAACATGGGTCCTTAGGCTTCACAGGCAAGCGCCTTAACCGCTAAGCCATCTCTCCAGCCCTTGAACACTTTTTTTAAAAGTACTTATTGACCATTTGTGTTTGTTCTTTTGTGAACTGTCTGTTAGCCCATTTGGTGACTGGCAGTTTTATTTATTTATTTATTTGCAGTTCTTTGTAAATTATAGTTATTAGCTCTCTGTCTGAGGTATAGTTGGCAAAGATTTTAAAACTATGTTATTTATTTATTGAGAGAGAGGGAGAGAATATGAATGAATGAATGAATGAATGGGCACACCAGGGAAACATACAAACACAATGCACCACACTGTGTATCTGGCTTTACATGGGAACTGAGGATTTGAACCAGACCCTGGTTTTGCAGGCTTTGCAAACAAATTACTTTAACCACTGAGAAATATCCCTGGCCCTGGAAAAACCTTTTTAAACATATTTTATTTATTTATTTACAGGCAGAGAGAGAAGAGAAAGAAACAATGGCCTGTCAGGGCCTCTAGCTGCTGCAGACAAACTCCAGATGCATGTGCCACTTTGTGCATCTGGGTTACATGGGTACTGAGGAATAGACCCTGGGTCCTTAGGCTTTACCGGCAAGTGCCTTAACTGCTAAGCCATCTCTCCAGCCTGGTCTCACTTTGGTTTTGAGACAGGGTTTCACCACACATAGTTTGATACTATCCTCAATCCTAAATAGCCCACACTGGTCTTGAATCATGACCCTCCTACCTTAGCCTCCTCAGTGTGGGATTATAGACATGTGCCACCATGCTGACATACTTTCTGATGTATTTTAAAAATAATTTATTTATAACATGAATGGTTTGCAAGTAAGTTTTCCTAGAGGAAAAATTTCCAATATATGCTGTATATTAAAATAATTTGATAAACCTGGATATGGTGGCACATGCCTGTAATCTCAACACTTGGGAGCTGGAAACAGGTGAATCAGAAGTTCAAGGTCATTGTCAGTTCATAGTGAGTTTAAGGCCAGTCTGGGTTAATGAGAGTGCCTCAAAAATAAGTTGGGGTTGAGGAGATGGCTCCGGTTGAAGGTACTTGCTTGCAAATCTTAATGGCCTAAGTTCAACTCTCTAGTACCCACATATAGTCAGATGCACAAAGGGGCACAAGTCTGGAGTTTGCAGCAGCAAGAGACTCTGGGCCACCCGTATACCATATACTCCCTATCATCTATCTATCTATTATCATCTATCTCCCTATCTACTATCTATCTATCTATCTATCTATCTATCTATCTATCTATCTATCTATCATCTATCATCTATTTCTATCTCAAATAAATTTTCAAAAGCGCAAAGACAAGCTTTCAAAAAAATTGGATATGCTGTTTCTCAGAGATGAATCAGAGGATTTTAAGCCCCTCCAAAATATGCCTTCCTGACACCTCTATTTGGAGTGAGAATGGTTAAGAAACTTGTCTATACTGGAGTTCTAAAGTGGAATGGGGGGAGGGGAGGGAAATATCAGGTGGGTTTTTTTGTATGTAAGTATAAAAGTCAATAAAAAACAATAATTAAAAAAAAAGAAACTTGTCTATAAAACACACAATGGGATTCTTGAGAACTGGATGTCAGTTGGTCTTCAGGAGAGCATATGATGCAGTGGAAACACCTGCCCGTCAGTCACACGCCCATGCAATGAGTCCAGGGTGCTTGGCTGCAATTCAAGGGCGCCTGTCACTGGCCTGGAACCAGAACCAGAGATGTACTTTGGACAGCCTGGAAAGTACCAGGAGTTTCTGAAGCAAGCCGATGTTCCTGTAGATTTCACACACTCCCTACCTGACCTTGAGAGTCACATGTTCATTCTTCCTCTCACCAGTCAACCACAGCATATTCCCAGTTCTGTAACTCATTTTTTTTTTTAAATCTATTTATTTATTTGTGTGTGAGAGAGAAAGAAAGAGATAGACATGGAGGGAAATGGGCACACCAGGACCACTAGCCACTCCAGATGAACTCCAGATGCATGCCACCTTGTGGCAAGTGCCTTAACCACTAAGCCATCTCCAGCCCTCACTTCTGTACCTCAGTTTTTATTTTATTTTTATTTATTTGAGAGAGAGAGAGAGAGATACAGAAATAGGCAGGTAGAGAGAGAGAACGGGCGCGCCAGGGCCTCCAGCCACTGCAAATGAACTCCAGATGCGTACGCCCCCTTGTGCATCTGGCTTACGTGGGTCCTGGAGAATCAAGCCTCGAACCAGGGCCCTTAGGCTTCACAGGCAAGCATTTAACCGCTAAGCCATCTCTCCAGCCCTGTAATTCAGTTTTTAATGGGAATTTGGAACAATATCTATTCAATACTTCTTATACTTCACTTTTGGGAAACATTTGAACAGATTTTATGAATGTATGAGCTGACAAGCCTTACATACTTTGTGGTAGCTCCTTGGAAGGGCAGAGATGACACTGTACATGCATCACATGTCTGACAAGCAAGTCCCCTGGTTTGATATCAGTTTGTTTACCACATCATGAAGGGACAAAGGGACAGAATGCTTAAGAAGTGCAGAATTTAGGGCTGGAGAGATGGCTTAGCCGCTAAGGCTGCCTGCCTGCTAAGCCTAAGAAAGCTGGTTCTAATGTCCAGTAGTTCCAATCTCCAGGTCCCACGTTTAGCCAGATGCAGTGACACAAGGGCGCAATGCCACACTTGCCCACAAGGGGGCGCACACATCTGGATTTCGTTCTCAGCAACTGAGAGACTGCTGCGCGTCCATCTCTGTCTCCCTCTCCCTCTCTGTCTATCTCTCTCTGTCTCTCTCCAAAAATAAATAAAAAATAAATAAAAAGAAGTGCAGAATTTAGAAAAAGAAGCATCCACTATTGCTTATTAACTGTGTGATGCCTGGTAAGGTACTGGGGCTAAAGACTCAGTGCCTCTTTCCTTGTAGGGAGGGTTATATAGTACCAATACCTGCTGAGTAGTCAATACATGTTAGGTTCCCTTCTTGATCCTGAAAATTTGACCCAGTAACTGGACTATTTAACTCCAGCCCACTAGTTAAGCATGAAGTAAATTCAAATGATTTTCCAGGATATCAGCAATGTCCAGAAGCATCTGTCCTGCATTAAGTATTGTTAGCCACACTGAGAATACTTAAAGACTATAAAATATCAAAGCACCATAAAAAGAAACAATCTGAATCTGGAGAGGTGGCTTAGCAGTTAAGGTGCTTGCATGCAAAGCCAAAGGACCTAGGTTCGGTTCCCCAGTACTCACGTAAGCCAGATGCACATCTGTCTGAAGTTTGTTTGCAGTGGCTAGAGGCCCTGGTGCACAAGTTCTCTATCTGCCTCTCTCTCTCTCTCTCTTAAATAAATACATAAATAAATAAAATATATTTTAAAAATAAGCAATCTAGGTGGCTGGGAAGATGGCTCAGTGGATAAAGCACTTGCCATGCAAATGTGAGGATTGGAGTTCTATCCCCAGGCCCGGGAAAATGCCAGGTGGGTGGATGTGGCCATCTGCTTGTAATGCCAGCACTCTAGGGGCAGAGACAGGGTGGGGGGCAGGGGAGGCAGACTAGCTAGACTAGATCTGAATCAATGAATCAATGAGCCCTGGGTTCACTTGAGAGACCCTGCCTCAGTAAATAAGGTGGAGAGTGATCAAAGAAGGCACCAGACATCAACCTCTGGTCTCCACACAGACAAACACACATGTGTTCTTACACACATGGGAACACATGTACACACGTGCAGCTATACCACAAACACACACACACACATGCCAAAAATCTGATTATTCAAAAAATATAAAGAACCCCTACAACTCACCACCAAAAGGACCCACAGCCCAAGTGAAAGACAGGGAAAAGATCAAAACATTTAAATGTATGCTCCATAGCCAGGCCTCTTAGTGCTGGTCCTCATTACTCAGAAAGCTTAGGCAGGAAAATTCCAAGTTCAAGGCCCCTTGGGAACTTAAAGAGACCCTGTCTGAAAATAAAATATGACAAAAAGTGCTGAGGAGATAGTTCAGTGATAGAAAGTTTGCCTCTTTTATACAAGGGTCAATTTTCAGGAAAAACAAACAAACAGAAGATGTGCTCAATGACATCACTTGCCATCAGGGAAATGCAGATCAAAATTACAATGAAATGACTTTTTAAATATTTTATTTTATTTTTTTAATTTTTTTATTGACAACTTCTATACTTACAGAAAATAAACCATGATATTTCCCTCCCCCCCCATTCCTCTTCAGAATTCCACTCTCCATCACATCCCCTCCCTCTCTCCATTAGTCTCTCTTTTAATTTGATGTCATCATCTGTTTCTCCTATTATGAGGGTCTTGTGAGGGTATTAGACTTTTTTTTTGAGAGAGAGAAAGAGGCAGAGAGAGAGAGAAAGAAAGAGAGGCAGACAGAGACAGAATGGGCATGCCAGGGCCTTTTAGCTATTGTGAATGAACTCCAGATGTGTGCGCCCCTTTGCATGCATGTATGACATTGCACACTTGCGTAACCATGCATCTGGCTACATGGAACCTAGAGATTCGAATATGTATTCTTAGGCTTTGTAGGCAAGCGCCTTAATGGCTAAGCTATCTCTCCAGCCCTGAGATGACATTTTATATACCACTTGTTGGCCATAGTTTTTAAAATAGGGGCTAGAGGTATAACAGAGATTGAATGCTTTCCTACCATGCACAGAATATTGCTAGTGAGCATATAAAATGATACAACCACTTTGGAAAAGAGTGTGAACTCACAAAATATTACACACAAGTCTTCATTCTACCATTTTTTTCACATTATCCAAAAAGGAAAAATGACCAAATATTCATTAACTGAAGTATAAAGGAGCATAATGTAAAATACATACAATAGAATTATTTAGCAATAAAAATCAAAATGAAATACTGTTACATGCTACAACATAGGTAAACCTAGAAGACATTATAGTAAGTGAAGGGAACAAGTAGCAAAAGACCATATTATGTGCATGATGTGTGTATGTGTGTGCACATGTGCATGTGTATGAATATGAGTGTGTGCGTGCCATGCTGTATGTGTGGGGGTCAAAGGAGAGCACTCTGATCGGTCTTTGCCTTCCACCTTGTTTGAAGCAGGGTCTCTTGTTTATTACTTTGCTGGCCTAGCTGGTCCTCAAACTTTCTAGGAAATTCTCCCGTCTGCCTACCATCTCACCACAGGCATGCTGAGGCCACTGAAGCTTCCGGCTTTTACCCAGGTCCTCATGCTTGCACAGCAAGTGCTTTCTCCACTGTGCCATTATCCCAGCCCTATAATTTCATTTATATAAAATGTGCAGGGGCTGGAGAGATGGCTCAGTGGTTAAAGTGTTTGCCTGCAAAGCCCAAGGACCCAGGTTTGAGTCTCCAGTACAAATGTAAAGCCAAATGCACACAATGGCACATGCATCTGGAGTTCATTTGCAGTGGCTATAGGCCCTGGCATGCCCATTCTCTCTCTCTCTCTCTCTCTTTCTGCCAAATAAATAAATGAATATTTTTGAATGTCCAGAAAAGATTAATCTATGAGACAGAAAACAAATTAATGTTGTACTAGGGTCAAGGAGAGGGGTGTCATTGGTGTGTCCATTGGGATTTTAGGACTGCCAAAACAAAGAACCACAAACTGGACCCCTTAGAAATCTGAGAATTTATTCTCCATTGTGGAGGCTAGAAGTGTGAAACCAAGGCACTGGCAAGAACTTGCTCTATCTGAAAGGCCTAGAAAGAGCCTTGCTTGGCTGGCTTCCCTGCTGGTAATTACCCACAATTCTCAGTTGGCAGAGCTCTATTATCTGTCTCCATTTTCCCTCTAGGTAGTGTGGCTTCATCCAGATGGCCTTCTGATAAGGAGACTAGTCCTATTGGATTTAAAACTCATCTCAATCCAATATGAGCACATTTTAACTTGATCAAATTTGCAAAGACCCTCTTCAAAACTGGGTCACAGTCATAGGTTCTGGGAGGTAGGACTTGAACTTATTTTTAAGGGAGGGGCACTATTTCAGTTCAGAATAGAAACAAACAGGGAATGGTTGTTAATGGATACAAATGTCAACAGGGAATGATTAAAAAGTGCTAACATGGGCTGGAGAGATGGCTTAGCAGTTAAGGCGCCTGCCTGCTAAGCCTAAGAACCCGGTTCCAATCTCCAGGTCCCACGTTTAGCCAGAAGCAAAGTGACGCAAGGGTGCAATGCCGCACTTGACCACAGGGGGCGCACACATCTGGGTTTCGTTCACAGCAGCTGAGAGACTGCTGGCGCGCCCATCTCGATCTGTCTCCCTCTCCCTCTTTTTCTCTCTCTGTGTCTTTCTCCAAAAAAAATAATAATAAATAAAATTTTTAAAAGTGCAAACATTGTGAGAAGCATTGCCCAATTCTACAAATATGCTAAAAACCATTGTGTTTACACTTTCAACAGGTGAAATGTGTGGCATCTGAAATACATCTCATCAATGCTATTCCTACAACACCCTCCTGTGGTTAATAGTCAAGCTGACGGGACCTAGACTCTGGACCTAGTAGGTAGTTGTACAACATTGTGAGTATAAGTCTTGATGGAAAACTGTTTTCACAAACAATGCATAAAGGTCAATTAAAAATTAAGATAATGTGTTAATAATTATCTCAACTTGTGCTACTAACATTATCTAAGGCTGTTGTGGTTTGAATCAGATGTCCTGCATAAACTTATGTGTTGGGAACGCTTGCTGCGCAGCTGGAGGCAATTTGGGAGATGGGAGCTTGCTGGAGGAGCTGAGTCTCTGGGTGTGGATCTTGAAGTATGTTAGCCCTGGCTTGTCAGTGTTAGTTTGGCTCACTCTCCTGCTGCTGTTTTCCCCTGCTATGGCAGAGGTGACGGCCAGCCTCTGCTCATGCCACTTTCCCCCATCACCACGAAGCTTCCCTTCCAAACTGTTTAAGCCAAAACAAATTCCTTCCTTCCGTCAACTGCTTTTTAAAAAATATTTTATTTTCATTAGAGAGAGGGAGAATGGGCATACCAGGGCCTCTAGTCACCGCAAACGAACTCCAGATACATGTGCCACCGGCTTATGTGGGATCATGGAGAATCAAACTTGGGTCCTTAGGCTTCGCCGACAAGCACATAACCACTAAGCCAGCTCTTCAGTCCTCAGCTGCTTTTGGTTGGGTGCTTTCTCTGAGCAAGAAGGTAAGCTGTCATCGTTATATTATGTAGAATATGATTTTACAATATACCATTTGTTTAAATTCCATTTCCTTCCAAGAAGAATTGTAGGTGTTTTTTTTTTAATAGCATATAAAAATGACTTAGGGGCCAAGTGTAGTGGTGCATGCCTTTAATCCCAGCACTTGGGAGGCATAGGTAAGAGGATCGTTGTGAGTTCAAGGCCACCCTGAGATGACATAGTGAATTCCGGGTCAGCCTGAGCTAGTGTGAGACCCTACCTCAAAAATAAAAAAAATAAAAAATAAAAAAAGACTTAGGGATTCTCAAAATCAATGAAACATGAGAATCCCTGGGAGGTTTGTGTAAAATAAAGTACTGAGTCTCTTCTCTAGAGATTCTACTGATGGGTTGGTTAAGAGTCCAGGGACAGACATCGAAGTTTTTGTTATTGTTTTGCTTGTTTAATTCTTTGAGACAGGCATTTAACTATGGGAACACAGGATATCCTCAAACTTCCAGTCTTCCTGCCTCAGCCTCCCAAGTGTGGAGGTTACAAGTGTGTGACATCACACCGCTTCAATGCTTAAGAAAAAGCTCTTTAAACACTTAAAATGTTGATTCTGCTGTGGGTTGTTCTCAGGACACACGTACAGAAAAACGGTAATCCATTCCTAAACTGAAAAGCAGGATGGCAGAGAAGCTATACAAAAGTGGGTCGATACAGTAGTGCCAGTGGCTTTTACTCAGAGGGACTTGGCAAAGAGGGACTCCTGGGCTTGCTGTCAAGGCTAGTGCACACAAAACAGGGGGCGTTTGCTAAATGGACGGTTGGTGTCAGTGGTTTCATCCTCAGGGATGCAGAGGAGCGAGGACAGCCCACATACAGTACTGTATGCCAGACACGCCCCTAAGTGTGAACCAGGGAGGTTCTGAGCAGGCGGCAGGTGAGTGACACCGCGGCTGGCCCCAAGAGGCCAAGGTGGACTGCTGAGCAGGCAGCTCACTGTGGGCAGAGTTCAGGCTAGGAAGTGGATGTGGAGGTGTCTCCTGACACGTGAGCAGGAAGTGCCAAGACATTTGGACTGAGGCAGGAAGCCACACCTTTCAACAGGATGCGCTTCTCCTGTGAATCTTAGCTCACAGAGGGAGAGGCCACACCCAGCCCAGGCCACACCACAGGAGGACACTTTCAGTGACAATGCCCATCAGGTCTAGAGGATGACTGATTTTCCACATGTTAGGGGCCAGCTTAAGGCATAGTGAAAAATCACATTAAACCCCTCCCCTTCCTTTCCTTCCCCTCCCCTTCCCTCCCCTCCCCTCCTCTCCCCCTTTCTCTTTCCTCCCCTTCCCCCTTCTCCTTTCCTCCCCTCCCCTCCTCTTCCCTTCCCCAGAGGCTCCTTCCGGGAGACTTCCCTGGAAGAAGATTTTCTTGGTCTTTTCTCACAGGGAATGGGGAGGAGAACTTCTTTTTGCTTGGGTGCTTTCTCTCTCATCAACTCTCCCTCAAATAAATCTCATAATTCACCCTTTAAAATTACATTAAACCAAAATTACTCTTGTAAAACTTCTTATACTATCCATAAATGAACTACACATAGACCTAACACATGTAACTATGCAGGAATAAATCGAATATATGCAGAATACAAGGTTAATACTACATTTACACATCATTGAAATGATTTTCTGCTCCCCACTGTCCAAGGACAGATGGTTGCTTCACTCAAGTTCAGCATGTCTAATGAGATGGGACTGAAACATGATATTCTCCATAGGAATTTGCTGTTTTTGCAGCAAAGACCAAAACAGATTTCATAGAAGTATTTAGCGCCCTCTTTAATAAAATCAGAATGCTACATACTGATTTGTAAACCAGTTAAAAACTATTCCAGTACTGAGCATGGGGTGTTCTGACTTGAATGAAGGCACAATTTCAAGAGACTAGAATTGCGGAATTCTAGATGCTTCATCTTTATGACATTCGCTCTGCAGAGCTCTTTCTTAGAGTTGGCTGGCAAAATGATTTTTTGATCTATGCTAAGCTTACACTGTGATGCTGGTATTCTGTGGTTCTAATTCAGATCATTTTATTTAGTTAGTTATTTGTGTGTGGGCATGTGCCAGGGCCTCTTACCACTGCATGTGCCAGTTTGCATCCTGATTTACATGGAGTGACTGGGGAATCAAACTGGGGCCAAGAGGCTTTGCAAGCAAGTGCTTGTTAACCACTGTGCCATCTCCCCAACCCCAAATCATTTTTTTTTAAGAAATGAAAGGAGGGCTGGAGAGATGGCTTAGCAGTTAAATGCTTGCCTGTGAAGCCTAAGGACCCCGGTTCGAGGCTCAATTCCCCAGTACCCATGTAAGCCAGATGCACAAGATAGCACGTGCATCTGGAGTTAGTTTGCAGTGGCTGGAGGCACTGGTGTGCCTTTATCTCTCTCTCAGCCTCTTTCTCTCTCTGTCTGTTGCTCTCAAATAAATAAACAAAAATTAAGCAACAACAACAACAAAGAAATGAAGGGAGGGCTGGAGAGATGGCTCAGCCATTAAGGTGATTGCCAGCAAAGCCAAAGGATCCAGGTTCGATTTTTCAGAACCCACATAAGCCAGATGCACAAGGTGGTGCATGTGTCTGGAAATCATTTGCAATGGCTAAAGCCCTGACTCAAATAAATAAATAAAAATATTTTTTAAAAAAGAAATATAAGGGGCTGGAGAGATGGCTTAGCGGTTAAGGCACCTGCCTCCTAAGCCTAAAAACACCGGTTCCAATCTCCAGTGGTTCCAATCTCCAGCGGTTCCAATCTCCAGGTCCCACGTTTAGCCAGATGCAAAGTGACACAAGGGCGCAATGCCGCACTTGACCACAAGGGGGCACACGCATCTGGATTTCGTTTGCAGCAGCTGAGAGACTGTTGGCGTGCCCATCTCTATATGTCTTCTTCTCCCTTTCTCTCTGTCTCTCTCTGTCTATCTCTCTAAAAAAAAAGAAAAAGAAAAAAGAAAAAGAAATATAAGGAGTCAATTGTAAAAGTGATGCTCAAATATAATGTGGAGCCAAGCATGAGTTCTTTTTTAAATTTAATTTTATATACACTATAACAGGTTACACCCTTATCCCCTCACCACTGCTCCCCTTATCCTAGGGGCCCTCCTCAGTGAGGTTACAGTATTCACTGTGGGGTCATGAAGGCCTCAGTCACTCCCTGTGGGATGGGGGAGACTGTGCCTCAGGGTATTCCTAACCACTCTGTACCTCTTAAAATTTTCCTACCCCCTCTTCCACAATGTTCTGTGAGCCTTGGCAGGCCTGTTGACAGTCTGATTTAATGTTGAGTTCTCTGTAGCCTCTAGCTTTGTGCTTTGATAGGTTGTGATTGATCACTGTGTCTGTCACCATCACCCTGGGGCTGGTTGTCAGGCTAGCAGTAAGAGCAGTGTTCATGTTGCTGCTTCCTCTGCAGTTTCTCCTGGGCCCTGGCAGACCAAGCAGAGTTTTTTTGATTGAAAGGAAGGCTATCTTTTGTTCACAAAGAATGACCACACAAACATAAACCACACAGACAATAACAATGACCACATGGACTTTTCTTAGAAACATTGTTGAGTTACCTTAGTACTTATGTAAATGTTACTGTGAAACCCTGAGTTTCTCCCTATATAGTGAAGAAGAAATAGCCAACTTAGGATCAAATTTAAAAAAAAAAAAAAACACCTGTCACCCACCATGGACATGAAAACCTTTAGGAGTGATGCATCTGGCGATGAGCAGCCTAGCATGTCTGATTTGATCAGTAGGATAAGGTAGTCATAGCCATATTTGGTTTCTGACCCTGGTCTGTCTCCCACTTGTTTTCCTGGCTCCATTTAGTATCATGTCCCTTCCCTCCTGACACTGGAACTCAGCAGCCTTTGTGTGAAGACCTTCTCTTCTCTTTGCTGACAGCTATGGTGACCTCGCTCTGCTCAACACGGGAGACAGGCTACCTTAAAAGAACCACCTATGAGGCTGGGGAGATGCCTCCGTGGTTGAGGGTGCTTGCTTGCAAAGCTTGCCAGCTCAGGCTGGATTACCCAGTACAGACCTAAAGTCAGATGTACACAGTGATGTGTCTGGAGTTCGGTTGCAGTTATAAGAGGCCCTGTCATGCCCATGCACTCACTCTCTCTCTCTGACTCTCAAATAAATAATTGGAAGTATTTTTTAAAGTACAGATGAATACAGAATAAACCATAAAATTCCCTTGTTCCTTCTCCCTCTGTCCTTAAAAAAGAATCACCTGTGAATGAAATTCCAACAGCATTGTCCCACATAGCCTAGAATTACTGAACATAAGACATTTACCATCACAGAGCAATTCTGTTAGTTTCATTCAAAAAATTAGTATATGTTAATTGTACAAAACAATGATCCTTTGATATTTTTATACATACATGTAATATACTTTGACCATATTCCCCCACACCATTATCTTCATTTACCCCCTTTCTTCCCTATCCATGGTACTCTCTTGCATAAATTCTTTTTATTTTTTATATATTTTATTTTAGTTTATTTATTTGAGAGAAAGAGGGGGAGAGAGAGAGAAAAAAAGAGAAGAGAGAGGGAGGGAGAGAGAATGGGTGCACCTGGGCATCCAGCCACTGCAAACGAACTCTGGATGCATGCACCCCTTGTGCATCTAGCTTACATGGGTTCTGGAGAATTGAACTGGGGTCCTTTGGCTTTGCAGGCAAATGGCTTAACTGCTATGCCATCAGCCCTGTTTTTATTTATTTTTATTTATTTTTTTGTAAAAACTGGTATTTAATAGTAAAATACAATATGCTATGGAAAACTTTTAAAAGGTAGAATATAAAATACAGAAAATATAATTGAGAACCATTAGAAACATTTGGAATATCTAATGACAAGACTCCCTTGCCTTTGACCCTCGAGTCTTACGAGCATGTAGGTAGGTAGGCAGGCATGTATACATGCATAGAATGTTCAGGCTTCATAAGTGGGCTCAGCCCCATAGTTCCCCCTAGAGCTTAACCCCACCCATATGCACCCACCTGTTTCTGATGACCTGGAAAATAACCATGTACTGAGGGTCTTCTGAGGTTTTGCAGGACTGGGGACACAGCTCAGCATCAGAGTGCTTGCCTAACACGCTCAAGACCCTGGGTTCAATCCCCAGCACTGAAGGACAGTAAGGTTTTACAACAGAATTATGAGGTAGCTATGATCGCTATTTCTACATGTGTGAATTCGGCTTCCCAAAAGCTGGGTGACAGAACTGAGGCCACAGTATTGGTAAGCAATCCCAGGTCTATAGGCCCCACGACCCTGGCTTTCTTCCCTTGTGGCCTTTAGTGCCCTCAAGCCTGATTAGCTTGCATTCTTCCATTTGGAGGGCAAAGTCTTTGACAGCTGGGATGGGTCCCAGGTCAGGTGGTCACATCCACCAATCCATGGACTCCTTGGGGCAAGCTCTGACAGTAACCACACAGTGGGGCAGCCCTTTGCGTAGGATCTCTTCTGCCTCCTGGCCCTCCCAGCCTAGTCCCTGAACTTCAAGCCCCCTGAGCTTGGGCATGGAAAGGCATGAGGAGATGATCTGTGCAGGAGTAGGCATTTCCGGAGTAATGAGGGGACCCTGTAGGCACAGACTCTCCAGGGCAGGCATTCCTTCCAGGTAGGCCAGGCCTGAGGCAGAGAGGCCTCCTACCGTCAGCCGGATCTTGCGTATATCTCGGAGGTGGCGGCTAATGGCCAGCAGGGTGCTGTCAGCAGAGAGGGTACAGCCCAGCACCTCGAGCCTCTGCAGGTAGCTGAGCTCCTGCAGGCTGGCATCCAGGCCCGTCTCAGTGACACGGTAGGTGCCGCCCAGCACCAGTGAGCGCAGAGCCTGGAAGCGTGTCAGGCCTTGCAAGTGTTCGTCACGAAAGGCAGGCACCCGGTCCAGCACAATGCACTCGAGCAGAGGCAGCACCATAGGGTCCTGCTCCTTGAAGAGCCAGGACATGGAGATCTCGCAGCTATGCAATTCCAGGGTCCTCAGGGTGCTGGGCAGGCTCGTGATGGGGACTGTAGTCAGATCAGCCACGTGCAGGCACAGGCGCTTCAGGTTGGGGCACTTCTGGCCCAGGGCCCGCATCAAGGCAGGGGACAGCTGTGGTGCCTTGGATCCCGATAAGAGGTAGCCGCCCATCCGTAGGGAATAGAGCCGGGATGCCATGTACCGGCGGAGGAGGTGCCACATGACTTTGGGCCGCATCGTGTAGAGCGTCAGGTCGACGTGTCGCCACAGCCACCGGTCGTCCACCAGCCTCTTCCAGCGGTGACAGACCCTGGAGATGCGGATGCGGTCCCGGACCGGGAGGTAAGAGAAGATCTCCAGGAGCACCGAGTCCGGCAGGTCGTCTACACTCGCCATCAGCCTGCCCACCGCGCTTGCGCTTCCGCTTCCGCTGGCGGCCGGGCCGCGCTGCCCCTGGGCGGGCGGACCTGCGGCGGGGCGGCCTCCCGGCTCTGCACACCGCCCCCTGGTTTTATTTTTTGAGACTGGTTCTCGTTCTGTAGCCCAGGCTGTCCTGAACTCGGTATGTAGATCAGGCTTGCCTTGAACTCATGATAGTCAGCCTGCCTGAGCCTCCCAAGTGCTGGGATCACAGGTGTGAGCACCATGCTCGGCTATGAATTTCTTGACACAAAATTTTCACACATAACATATTATCTTACCTTGACCATAAAGGAGTGGCATTATATGTTGGCTAATATAAGAAATTAACTTTATTATTAAATTTGAGGAGATTCTGGCTCTATTTGCTTTCTTGCTGGCATGCTTTTATCTATGTTGGAATACACATAGGGCTTGGGTGCCTGTGAAGTCAACCTGCTGGGCCAGCCTAAGGTTTTGGTTTCTGTGGTCCCTGCATTGAAACAGTTCTGGAGTCTTCATGGACAAGGTCCCTAGCCAGTCTAAGGTAAGGTCTTTTTCCTGTGAGAGCAGTCCATCCCAACAGAAGTAGGTCTTGTTAGAGGTGGTATATGGTGGTCCTAAAGCCATAAATAGTTTTCAATAGATCACCATTTATCTCAAAGACCTTGTCAGTGAGGTGTGGCCTCAGTTTTTTCTAAAAAATAGTAAGCTCTGGATGTCATTGTAATCTATCTTTAGCCTAGAGATAGATACCAGATTGGATTGGCTTCACCACAGGACAGACAGAACTCCTGGATAAGGTGCAGACCCTTCCAGTCCGGGTCACTGAGGGCCCACCTGCTCTGAGCCTGAACAGCCAAGCATGGGCAGGAAGGAAGCCCTTGAGTGTCTTGTGTTGTCCACATCTACCACACAGTCCTTCACAAGCTACTTCATTGAAATTGATTTCTCTGTGCTGGAGAGATGGCTTAGTGGTTAAGGCGTTTGCCTGCAAAGCCAAGGGACCCAGGTTTGATTCCCCAGGACACACATAAGCCAGATGCACAAGGGGGTGCATTCGTCTGGAGTACATTTGCAGAGTGGCTGGATGCCCTGGTGCGCTCATTCTCTATCTCTGTCTCTGTTTCTCTTAATGAATAACTTTCTCTCTCCACATGGATAAATAAAATAAAAAAAAAAAAAGATTTTTTTAAAAAAATTGATGTCTTCTTACTTTTGATCAGGAAACTGAGGCTGAAGAAGATGGGTAGCTTGCCTGATGCCATATGCCTAATAGGTGGGCAAAGAGAGAATTAGTATCTGGGTCTGTCTGTGTCCATACTAACACACTGCTTTGTCATCTGAGGAATACTGTGACAGCAGTTTTAATCATCTTGATCATTGCAACAAGAAACTGGCAGAAAAAAAGCACATTCCTCTGTCTGCATGGGTAGATATGAAGTTGCTTACTGCTTGTTCTCAATGTTGCTATTGTTTGGGGTTGAGTTTTGGGAGTTGTTATGGTGATAAAATTCACCACGACACACTTAAAAACATACAGTTTAGTAACATCAAGTTCATGTACATTGTTGGCAGCCATTGTCACCAGTCATTTTCCAGGACTTTTTCATTTTCCCAAATTGAATGTCCATGCTTATTATATATTAATTCTTTATCTCTCCTTCCTCCCTTCCAAATGTTTAGTGTAAAGCTTGATGTCCGTGAGGTCGTAGGCATGTGACAGCATTTAGGCTTGGACTTCTACTGTTGTGTTAGTTTCTCTGTCCTTCCAGAGCTTTCATCTATAGAAAGGTTAGCTCTTAGACACCCTGCTCAAAGGTTAATGGTTAAGCGGGAATTCTAGGAAAACTGTGTTTGAGGATGAGGTTTTGTGGGGGTATTCTGTTCCCTCCTGGTTCTCCCTGAATTTAGACCTCTGGGTCCAGTCAGTCCACTTAAACAGCAGCCTTGGGAAAGTCCAAGCTCGTCTCATCCTTGCAATGTCAGAGGGAGAAGGAGGAGAGGGCTACTTTACACAGAGGTCACTCACGTGAAAGCCACAGGCTTGGCCAGCTGGGACCTGAAACACATCATCTGATCTTTTAGTAAGGCATGGCACAGGGAATGCCTCTCTGGCACTGAAAGACAGCAGGTGTCCCCACTCAGTATTCCCTTCTCAAGAAAAGGAACAGCAAATCCTGCCCTCTTTGGAAACATGAACAAGGATGATAAATATTCTTGAGCATTTGAGTTATGCCGAGGGCATGTCTGAAAACCAGAAATAAACAAGAGTCTTTGAGCCAAGATGGGGTCACAGGGACATTCTCACTCTCCAAGCAAATCTGGTGCTTATAGGGTTTCAGGACCACGTGTCTTCTGAGAAGCAAGCAGCATTGTGCTGTACTAACACAGAGAATTCTTAGTTTGTGTTTTGTTTCAGTCGATATTCTACTTGCTTGTAATATGTTTTGTCTTTTTCAATGAAATACAGTGTGTTGTTGGAAAGTATCACCCTATTTTCAAGAAAATTGTCCCAAGTCAATTGTTTTCCTCTCTGATTTGCACAATCTTCAGGTAGATGCCAACATAGCAAGCCTGGTGTTGCAGCTACTACAAAGTTACCATAGCTAAGGAATTTATTATTATTATTATTCTTTAATGTTATTTGTATAGTCTTATAATTTTATGTTCATGATGAATTCACAGTATTCTTTTTTGTTGTTTGTTTGTTTGTTTGTTTGTTTTGATGCAGGTTCTCACTCTAGTACAGGGTGATGTGAAACTCACTCTGTAACCTAGGGTGGCTTTGAACTCATACTGATCCTCCTATCTCAACTTCCTGAATGCTGGGATTAAAGGCATGCACTACCACAACCAGCTTCAAGTTCACACTATTTTTATTACCAGTTTGGTACTTGAGCTTAATTTTTCCAGTATCCAAAAACTCATGTCTTCTCACACTTACATGGTGCTAAGGACAGATTGTTGACTCGTTTAATTCTGCCCACAATCTTTTAAGGCATTTCCCAGTATTAGCCTCATTCAACAAATGAAGAACTGAGATGGGCAAAATTTGAAAGTTATTTTGCTGTTATGAAAAGAGATGGCTATTTTCCATAACAATGGGTGGTTTTTTTTCCTCCTCACTAGCCCAAAGTAGGTTTTAAAATATTTTTTAAAATTTTTTGCCAGACATGGTGGCTCATGCCTTTAATCCCAGCACTCGGGAGGCAGAGGTAGGAGGATCGCCACAAGTTCAAGTCCACCCTGAGACTACATAGTGAATTCCAGGTCAGCCTGAGCTAAAGTTAAACCCTACCTTGAAAAAAAAAAAAAAAAAAAAAAAAAAAAAATTAACCATTTTATGTTTTACAAAAGGGTCTTGCTGTAGCCCAGGCTTACTGGAATTCACTACGTAGTCTCAGGCTGGCCTCAAATTCACAGATATCCTCCTGATGGCTTGAGTGTTTGTGGGCTGTCTGTTTCTGTTTCGTTGGTGGGTCTGTCCATTCTCTCACCAGTGCCATCCTGTTTTTTTTTGTTTGTTTGTTTGTTTGTTTGTTTGTTTTTTGGAGAGAGGCACAGAAAGAGAGAGATAGAGAGGGAGAGGGAGACAGAGAATGGGCGCGCCAGCAGTCTCTCAGCTGCTGTGAACGAAATCCAGATGCGTGTGTCCCCTTGTGGGCAAGTGCAGCATTGTGCCCTTGCGTCACTTTGCATCTGGCTAATCATGAGACCTGGAGATTGGAACCAGCATTCTTAGGCTTAGCAGGCAGATGCCTTAACCGCTAAGCCATCTCTCCAGCCCACATCCTGTTTTGATTACTGATATGGTAAGTCTTACACCTGAGTGGATTCAGTCCTTTAATTATTTTATTTTATTTTATTTATTATTATTATTATTATTATTGGTTTTTCAAGGTAGGATCTCACTCTAGCCCAGGCGGACCTGGAATTCACTCTGTAGACTCAGGATGGCCTCAAAATCATGGCAATCCTCTTACTCTGCCTCCTGAGTGCTGGGATTAAAAACATACACCACTATGCCTGGTTTGATTTTATTTTTCTCTGTTACTACTGTGTTGGTTATCCTGAGGCTTTTATTTCTCCAAATAAACTATAGCACCCATTTGTGAATAACCACAGACAATCTACTTCTGATTTGATTGTGCTGGACCTGTAGATCAAGCTAGGAAGAACTGCCATCTTGAACATATTGAAACATTTATCTATGACCAACGAATGTCACTTCATATACTTTACTGAGTTTTTTTACCCACATTTTGTAGTGTTCCTTAAACAGTTTTTAAATATATTTTGTTAGATTTCTTGCCACTGCAAATGAGCTCCAGATACATGCACCCCCTTATTCATCTGGCTTTACTGCAGTACTGGGGATTTGAACCTGGGCTGTCAGGCTCTGCAAGCAGGTGCAATAAATATATTTTCATTTATTTTAATGTATTTTGAATCTTTATTATGCTAATTCATTTTTAGATTTCTTCTTTGACTATGTGTAATTTTAGAGTATGTTGTCTAGACGTATGTTGTGTAATCTCTAAATATTGTTGTTTTTTTTTTCGAGATAGAGTCTTACTGTAGTCCAGGCTGACCTGGAATTCACTATGTAGTCTCAGGGTGGCTTTGGACTCACAGTGATCCTCCTGCCTCTGCCTCCTGAGTGCTGGAATTAAAAGTGTGTGCCACCATGCCCGGCTTCAAATATTGTAATTTTTATCTTTTTGCTACTTTTTAATTTTTTGTTACTTACTATAATTTTATTGTGGCCTCGGAGTAGACCTTGTAGGATTTCTAGCTTTAGTGTATGAAGGTGTACTTTAGGGACTGGTTAGGGTCTCATGTGAAAGTGGGAAGAATGCATATTCTCTCGGTGGTTGAGGCCGAAATCTACAGGTGTTATCTGCCATTGATTGACATGGTTGCTAAGTTCATTGATGTACCACCATGCCTGACTTTCTGCCTAGGATTTGTCCATTTCAGATACAGAGGTGTTGGACTGTACAATAATAATAGTGGATTCACCTATTCCTTTGTGCAGCTCTATCAGTTTTTGCTTTACACATTTTGACATGGTTTTTAGATTGTGTATGCATTAAGGAATACTATGTTTTCTTGGAGAACCGATTCTTTCATTATTCTGAAATTCCCTTCTTGATTCTGGATAACTGTGGTGGTTTGAATGTTCAATAACCCTAAAGGCTCAAGTGTTGCTTGGTGGTGCTTTTGAGAGGTGAGGAGGTGAGGGCACATAGCTAAATGGACATTTTTTTTTTTTTTTTGGGGGTTTTGTAGGTAGGGTCTCACTCTAGCCCAGGCTGACATGGAATTCACTATGTAGTCTCAAGGTGGCCTTGAACTCATGGCAATCATCCTACCTCAGCCTGCCAAGTGCTGAGATTAAAGGCGGGTGCCACCATACTGGCCTAAATGGGCAATTATTTGGACAGAGGGTCTGGTTGGAAGAAGTGAACCATATTGAAAGATTTATCTTATCCCTGGTCCTCTCCTATCTCTCTTTGCTCCCTGGATATCATAGGTAAACAGCTTTTCTCTACCATGGGCTGAAAAGCAATGGGGCCAGCCAACCATGGCCTGAAAACATGAGCTCAAAGAAACCTTTTCCTCCAGCTTGTCTTAGTTTGTCACATGATGAAAAACTAATGCCAGAGCTGTTCTTATCTGATGTCTGTATTACCCAAAATTAATAAAGTTCTTCCTATTTTATTTGATCAGTATTCGTAGCATATCTTTTCCCATCTTCCTTTCTTCCATCCCTCTTTACTCCCTCCCTCTCTTTCCTTTTGTTCTCTTGGAATAGGGTCTCAGTATATAGCCCAGGCTGGCCTTGAATTTATGATCCTCCTGAGTCCAAGAATTACAGACATGTACCACCATGACTAGTTATATTCATTTATTTTTACTCTATATATGTTTTGTATTTAAAGTTAGTTTCTTATAGATAAATATATTTAGAATTGGGTTTTTTTTTTTCTTTCTTTTTTTTTTTTTTTTTGAGGCAGGGTCTCAAACTATTTTAGGCTGATCTGGAACTTACTTTGTAGCCCTAGTCTGGCCTTGAACTCATGTCGATCCTCCTACTTCAGTTTCAGAGTGCTGGGATTATCAGCATGAGTTACCATGTCTGGCTTAGTAATGTAAGTCCCATTTGATGTGAAGAACTTCTTAGAGCATTTCTTACAAGTGAGTTCCCTCTCCCCATTCCCTTTGGTCAGAGAAAAATCTTTATTCCTCTTTCAATTTTTTTTAATAGACGTGGCCTCATGGCCTCTTTTACTTTGGAAGGATAATTTCACAGGGTATGAAACTGAAACACAGAATTTTTTTTTTTTTTTTTTTTTTGCTGCCAACATTATACATATTTCACCCTGCTCTCCTTGCTAGCATGATTTTCAAGAAGATGTCAGGTATAATTCTTATCTTTGCTGCTCTATAAATAGACTGCTTTTCCTCGCTGGCTTCTTGCAGGATTAAAAAAAATTGTTTCTGATTTTTTGAATTCTGAACATGTTATGCCTAGAGTTAGAGTCTCAGAGTTCTCTACCCATCACCTCTCTCCCTTACCACCCAGCCAAAACACAACAGAAGAGCTAGCCAACTTGGCTCCTTCCCTGGGCACCAGCTCACACCTCCATAAAGTTCCTCCCTCCACAAAACAGCCTTTCTTTGTGTGTACCTGTTTTGTGTTCTCTCAGCTTCCTGGATATGTGACTCTGTGTCAGATATTAATGTGGGGAATTTTTCAGTCACAACTGTTCAAATATTTCTTCTGATCCTTCATTATGCTCCTGGTGTTTCATTGCATGTGTGTTCAACTTTTTGATGGTCTCCAACTGCTCTTGGTTATTCTGCTCACTCTTGTGCTCTCTCTATTTCCCTTCTCCCATTTGCTTTTCAGTTTTGGAGGTTTTTATTGAGACATCTTCAGGCACTGGAGATTCTCCTTCAGCTGTGTGCAGTTTACTAGTAAGCATTAAAGGCTGTCTTCACTCCTCTTACAATGCTTTTGAGTCTAGTGTTTATTTTGGTACTTTCTTACTACCATGCCTGCTTAAATTGCTCATCTACTGCATACTCAGCTTTGTTTGTTACATGCCTTGGCATATTAATAATTGTTATTATATAATTTTTATTTTTTCAAGACAAGACTCTCTGTAGCCAAGGCTAGCCTTGTACTCAGTGTGATCCTTATGCCTCAGCCTCCCCATTGCTGAGGGTGTGAGCCCAGTTAATGATAGCTGTTTTTTTTATTTATTTATTTTGTTTGTTTATTTGAGAGTGACAGACAGAGAGAGAAAGAGGCAGATAGATAGAGAATGGGCGTGCCAGAGCCTCCAGTCACTGCAAACAAACTCCAGATGCATGTGCCACTTTGTGCATCTGGCTTACATGGGTCCTGGGGAATCGAGTCTTGAACCGGGGTCCTTAGGCTTTACAGGCAAGTGATTAACCGCTAAGCCATCTCTCCAGCCCTGATAGATGTTTTAAATTCCCAGGCTGGTAACATAGTTAGAACTGGTTCCCATGCAAGCTTTGTCTTTTCCCTCCCCATATGTTAAAGACAGACCCAGTGCCTCTTCTCATTTGTCCCTTTGTTTCCTTTCTTCTAGCCCAGTTTTTGTTTTGCTTAGGGTCTGCCTGACATAGGGCGGCTTGACCTGCACCCTATCATTTCTTCAGGTACAAGGGGGAAGGGAAGGTCCCTTTAAGGCGAATTGGGCAGCAAGATACCCCTTCCTCCATCTCCCCAACTTCCAGATGCCCCACGTCAGAGTAGGAGGGTGGATGTGAGCTCCACGGCCTCTCTGGTGGCACCTGGCCATTCAGCCTAGGTATGGCAGCTGGGAGCCATATACTGAGCGCCTGCCTTGCTCCTTGGGCTGAGCTATGCAGGCTGGAGGCGATCGCTGGTCAGTACTTCAGGCCCTCTCACAGGGGTTTTTATTTTAGTGATTTATTTATATATTTCCCTGTATGTACCGGATAAAAGGAACTGTAGTTGACTGACCATTAGTAATGTTGGAGTATGGTAAAAGGATGGAGAAATATACCATGATTAGGTCTCAGTAGTGTTGGGAGCCTTTGGACTGTGAACTTCACACATGCTTCTGAGTTCTCCTCCTCCTAACATGGAACCAGATGGCTAGAGTGGACTGGAGGTGAGTAGTTCCCTTCCCGGGGCTAGAAAGGCTCTAATAACCCTCTAGCTGGCTAACCAGCTGGTTCCGGTTAAGATCGTTTCTCCTGAGGGCAGGTCTTGTTAAGAAAACAATGCTTGAGATATTTCAGAATGGTCCCTCTCTCCTGCCAGAAGCAGAGGAGATTTGTCTCTGAGACTCTATGCGATGGGGAGCTGGGGCGGGGCTCGGTCCCCCTAGAGTTTTTCCACTCACTGGTTTGTTGAACCTCCAGCAGCTCGTCAGTTACCGTTCAGTTTCCCCATCCTATCTCTGGTTCCTGAAGAGCTTCTGGTTTCTGCTCAGTCTCTCCAGCCTGTGGTGGGTGGGGTGGGGGCATTTGTCCTGTAACGTGACATCTCTTACGGAGAACAGGGTGGCAATTTCAAATTTTCTAGACACCAGACAATTCTTTGGCTTGATTTTTCTCTGGCCGAAAGGAGCAAGGCAGAACAAATATAAAAACTCAAGTTCTGAAGGAGTTCTTTTGAAACCTGAGAAGTCTGAATTTGAGCAAAATGTACCGCACTGATTGGCCCTATTACTATACGTGAGTCTCAGAGACTGGGTGGATTTTCAAGTTGACCCCGAGGGTACGGGTCTGAATGAGGTCCATTCTGAGTGAGGTTCCTGATGTGAGCCCGCCTGATTGATCTGATTACAGCCAAATAAAAGTTAGCTGGAAGGGCGTGGGTTGCTAGTCTTGTATCGTATCCATCCATTCATCCATTTTTCCTTACATGCTGTTGAATCTGCCGACGTCCCCCCAGACCCCTTTCTTTAGTTCCGTCGGTACTCCAGGTTGGCCTGGTTCCCTCCCCAAGGCAGCTAGCTGGTCAGCCAGAATGCTGAAGCCGACCTTCACTATGCCCCTGGGTTTCATCTAATCTTTATCTGGCCCCACACTTTCTTCTTTCTTCATTTACTCTCCTTTGCTTGAGTCACATCACCTTCTTAGCAACAAGACCTGAGAAGCTGGGCACAATGGTGCATGTCTGTACTCCCAGCGCCCGGGCTGATGCAGCAGGAGGATTGTATGGTTGAGATCAGCTGGGTTACGTAGGAGATAGGGAAACCCTGCCTGAATGAATGAATAAAATACTTGAGAGAATGTTTGCAGTTCTAATTTTTTTTTTTTTTTGAGGCAGGGTCTCACTCTAGCTCAGGCTGAGCTGGAATTCACTATGTAGTCTCAGGATGGCCTTGAACTACCTCTGCCTCCCAAGTGCTGGGATTAAAAGCGTGCGCCACTACGCCCAGCCCTCATTTTTTTTTTTGGCCTGACTTCCTACTTCATTGACTAGTTGGTTACAGAGAGGAAAAGTTTCCTATTATTCTACCACAATGGCTTAATATACACTTCCACGACTCCCCTCTCCCAATTCCATGTAATTGGGAGCGCTGTCTCCCATGGATCCTTGGGAAGTGGGAAAAGAGAGGATCAGAGCTTGGGTGACTGTCCAATATAGAGAGGGCCAGGACCTGGTATCTTCTAGGCCACAGAGAGCCTGGGATCTGAGAGAGATCTGGAGGCAAACATCAGAGCTCAGATTAATGGAGAGAATTTGGCCCATGCAATCCATAGACAGGAAAGAGTATAGTCTGGCTGACTAGGACAGCCAGATTTAGCTAACAGGAATAGCCAGTTAAATTTGAACTTCAGATCAATGGTGAATAATTCGTTTCATATGTTTTCATTATATAATATATTTAAAAAAATTATTTGGGGCTGGAGAAGATGGCTTAGGAGTTAAGGCACTTGCCTGCAAAGCCAAAGGACCTAGGTTTGATTCCCCAGGACCCATGTTAATAAGATGCACAAAGTGGCACATGCATCTGGAGTTCATTTAAAGTGGCTGAAGGCAAATAGTGTGAATGAGACAGAGGGAAAGAATGGGCACTCCAGGGCCTCTAGCTTTGCAGGCAAATGCCTTAACTGCTAAGCTGCCTATGTAATATATTTTATGTGGTAATCCTACCACTGACTCAACTGCTTCCAGAAGGACCTGCTGGTCTCTAGTGGTCAGGGAATCAGTTCATAGGTGAGCTGAAGTTTCTATATCTTTGGGGCTAGGAGAAAATTAACCTTTGTAGATAAGGAAATCAGGGACAAGGGAAGCTTGGATAAGAATGTTTTTAGCTAACACATGGTTTGTGTACAGGGCTGGAGACCACTGAGGCTTATCATGAGATGACTGTTGCTTAAGACCTGCCTCCAGCATGAATAATATTGCAGGAATGCAAAGTAACAATGATGCCAGAAACAGGAGTGATGAACCTAGTACCCACAATAGGTAAAATAAACTGCCAGAGGAGCGCATGAAAATTTGGAGGAAAAGAGTAATTACCGCAATCAAGGGGCTCCAAAGAGAGTATTAACTTGCCGAAACTGGAACTACACAACATGACCTTTAAATTTTAAAATGCAGCAAATATGCTAAAAAAAAAAAAAAAAAAAAAAAGACTATGCCAAAAGTTGAGATGTGAACAGAGGTCAAGAAGATCATATGAAAAAATCTTCCCAAACAGCAAAAGTGTAAAGAAAAAATAGTAATAAATGTTAGAGAACCAGAAGATAGATTCAGAAGTTTGGAGAGTATTAATAAAGAGGAATTTCATGGAAAAAGTAATATAAGGAGGGGGAGCAATATTTAAAGAGATGAAAAAAAATCTATCAAGACAAAGGCACACTTTATCTTCAAGTTGAAAGGACTCTTTGAGTATCAAGGAAGTAGGAACCAAAATAAGCACACTAGAGATTCCAGTACAATGTTCTAATTCCAAAGATAATGACACAGTTCTATAGTGTTCCAGACAGGAAGAACCAGTTATTTACACAGAAAAAGAATCAGACTGGCTTTAGATTGCCATCTGCCACTCTGAAATCAGAAAACAGTAGGATAATGTCTACTGACAACTGTCACTATGGTTTAAAAATCAAAACCCAAACACATGTTACTTAAGAAGTCCACTTTAAAAAAAAAAAAAGAAACCCACTTGAAACAAAGTGAAAAGGAAGGCTGAAATTCAGAGGATGTGTAAAGAGATACTGCTACCAAGAAATTTAAACCAATCGAAATAGTTTGAGTATATATATCTATATCTTTATCTATCTATCTATCTATATGTATATTAGACCAAACAGAGTGGCAATTAATGTTATATAATGATAAAAGCTAAGTTTATGACTATAATAACCATTAATCATGTTCACCATTTTAAAAGTACCTAGGTAAGTAGGGCTGGAGAGATGGCTTAGCAGTTAAGGCACATGCCTGTGAAGCCTAAGGACCCCAGTTCGATTCTCCAGGTCCTACATTAGCCAGATGCACATGGTGGCTCATGCGTCTGGAGTTCATTTGCAGTGGCTAGAGGCCCTGGCATGCCCATTCTTACTCTTTCTCTCCCCCCGTCTGTCTCTAATAAATAAATAAAAATAAAATCTTTAAAAAAATTTTTAAAAAGTACCTAGGTAAGTAAAGAAAAATCTAGTAGGACAATGCAGTAAAATAAAAAATTATGGGCTGAAGAGATGGCTTAGCAGTTAAGGTACTTGCCTGCAAAGGCTGAGGGCCCAGGTTCAACTCCATAGAAACCACTTAAATGAGATGCACATGGTGGCGCATGCTTCTAGAGTTCCTTTGCAGTGGCTAGAGGCCCTGGTGTGCCCATTCTCTCTCTCTCTCTCTCTCTAATAAGTAAATAAAAACTAAAATAAAAAAAATTATGAGCGTGGCATGGTGGTGCATGCCTTTAACCTCAGCACTAGGAAGGCTGCATGAAGTAGGAAGATCACTGTTTCAGGACAGTCTGGGCTCCAGAGTGAGTTCAAGGTCATCCTAGGCTAGCGTAAAATGCTGACTCAAAAAAAAATTAGAATTATGTGCTGGGAGATTGTTCAGTGATTAAAGGCTCTTGTTTGCAAAGCATGTGACCCAGCTTTAATTCCCCAGTAGCCATGTAAAGCCAGATGCACAAAGTGGCACATATGTCTGGAATTTGTTTGCAAGAGGCCCTTGTATGCCTGTGGTGGTTTGAATTAGGTGTCCCCTCTAAGCTCAAGTATCTTGAATGCTTGATTCCCAGATGATGGCAATTTGGGAGGTGGAGCCTTGCTGAAGGAGATATGTTGTTGGGGGCTGGTTTAAGAGTGTTACAGCCAGCTACCTCTTGCTAGAGTTCCATTCATTCTCTGGTAGTGGTCGTCAGCTTGATGTTGGCAAGGAGGTGATGTCCAGCTTCTGCTCTACCAGTTTTCCCCTGTTACCATGAAGCTTTCCCGTGAGACTGTCAGCCCAATAAAACACTTTCCTTCCATGAGCTGCTTTTGGTTGGGTACTTGGTGCCAACAATGAAAAATTAACTACATCAGTGCCCATTCTCTCTCTCTCAAATAAATAAACAGTTAAAAAATTAATATAGATTTAATAAACCTTTTTTCAGACTTGGACAAATCTAGAAATCAAAATAAGTAAGTAGAAATACAGAAAAATAACCAACAAATTTGGTTTAAAGGATACATGGAATAGTACATCTCATAACTATATTTATTTTCATTTTTCCCTTTTTTGTTTTGTTTATTTTGTTTGTATGTTTATATAGAAGCTGTCTATATAGCCAAGGCTGGTCTTGAGCTCACAGAGCTCCTCCTGCCTCAGCCTCCTGAGTGCTGAGGTTACAAACACGTGCTACCACACTTGGTTCTATATCTCTTGCATTTTAATAGAGCATTTACAAAAGTTAACCTGGTCTTTGTTCTAAAGGATATTCTACATCAATTTAGAAAATTAGATTTTTTTTTGTTTTGTTTTTTCAAGGTAGAGTCTCACTTTAGCCCTGGAATTCACTATGTAGTCTCAGGGTGTCCTTAAACTCAAGGTGATCATCCTACCACGTGCTGGGATTAAAGGTGTGTGCCACCACTCCCTAAAAGTAGAAATTTTATAGGCCACTTTATAGACCTCTAACAGAGGAGGAGAGAGACAAACCACGAGAGAGAAATCCCCTCAACCCTTTTAATTACTTGAAATAGTCCAAGGAGGCCATTAAAATGTAAATAAACATGAAATTACCAACCTCATATAAAGCAATGCTGGAGAAGACTTCATACCTAAACATACATGACAGACTTCAAATTATTCCTAATGGGAATTCACCACCTTCGATGCTTGATAATGTTGGTTTTTTGAGGCAGAGTCTCACTGTAGCCCTTGCTGACCTGGAACTTACTTTATAGTCCAGGCTGGCCTCGAACTCACAGTGATCCTTCTACCTCATCTCCTGAGTGTATTAAAGGCATGAGCCACCATGCCCAGCAAATATTTGATTAATCAAGAAAATAGAGAAAAATAAAATTCAATTTAAGCAATTAGAACAAGAACATTAAAATTAGGGACTGGGGATATACCTCAGTTAGTAGAATGCTTGCCTAGCATTTATAAAGCCCTGGGTTCAAGATACTTAGTACCACATAAAACCAGATATGGTGGCACATGCCTATATTCCAAGCACTCAGGAAATGGAGGCAAGAGGATCAGACTTTTAAGGTTATTCTCACTACATAGAAAGTTCAAGTCTAGCCTTGGCTACAAGAGACCCTGTCTCAACCACAAACCCACCTCTGATACTTATGAACGAAGACACCACGGTCCATCCCCCCAACAAAGACACAGCAAGATTTCCAAAGACTCAACAACTGCACAAAGAAAGAACCAGAAATGTAAAATGTGACAAGAGAAGGTGTATGATCGAGAAGAGAAAAGTGTGGGTTGGAAAGGTCCTTTGTCCATAACTTCCTGGTCCCAAGCCTGGAGCAGTCCTGGAGGGAACAGGCAATCACATACCTTCCCACCACTCTCTGAGGCCATGAAAAGAGCCTGAACTGGAAAAAGTAGAAAAACTTTGAACTTGCTGAGAAGTTCAGGGTTTAGCTTACATTGTATGGAACTACATAATATCTAAAAATAGGCCCTTTTGGGCTGGGAAAATAGCTTAGCAGTTAAGGTGCTTGCCTGTGAGACCTAAGGACCCAGGTTCAATTCCCCAGGACCCACATAAGCCAGATGCACAAGGTAGCACATGCTTCTGGAGTTTGCAGTGCCTGGAGGCCCTGGTGTGCCCATTCTCTCTCTCAAATAAATTTTTGAAAAAAAAAAAAAAAAGGTCCCTTCTTAGAATCAAAAGTGACTGAAAAGTCACGAGTCTACAGGAAAGCCACTATAGACAAGGAAATGTTTCTGACACAAGATCTGAGGAAAGAGTGGGAGAAAACATAGTTGTTATTATTAATAATAGGAAAATGAATATATTGCAACCATTAGAGTAATAGATTGTAAGTGAGCTCTAGGTCAGCCAACTTAGAGCAATGTGCATGAGATAGAAAAATAAATGAGATAGATGCTCATTGTTTAAATGCTCTTTTTTGTTTTGTTTTGTTTGTTTATTTTTATGAGAGAGAGAGAGAGAGAGGATGAGAGGGAGAGAGAAAACTGGCATGCCAGGGCCTCTAGCCACTGTAATTAAACTCCAGATGTATGCACCATCTTGTGTAGAAGAATCACCTTGTGCTTGCATCACCTTGTGCATCTGGTGTATTTGGGTTCTGGGAAGTTGAACCTGGGTCCTTAGGCTTTGCAGGCAAGTGCCTTAACTGCTAAGGCATCTCTCCAGCCCATGATTCTTGTTGTTTTGATACTTGATCTTAGCCAAAAGGCTGGGAAGTGATCCCTGTTGTTTTTAAATGAGGTCTTTAATATATGTACATGCATTTTATCTTTGTTTCCATACGTGTATAGAAGATATAGAAGGAAGCTGGGTGTGGTGGTGCACATCTTTAATCCCAGCACTTGAGAGGCTGAAGTAAGAGGATCACTGTGAGTTTGAGGCCAGACTGGGACTACAGTGAATTCCAGGTCAGCCTTGGCTAGAGTTAGACCCTACCTCGAAAAACCAAAATAAGGTACAAAAATAGCCCACATAGCTGTTAAGTTTGTTAGGTGGGAAGGGTTGATACAAAGAGAAGATAAAGAAGCTTGTAGGTACTGCACCATTTTGGCTAGTTTCTCTCACACTATGCATAATTTTTAACCATGTCTGAGATGCTACCAGCTTGGGTAAAGACCACTGCTGTGAAAACAGTGAGAAGTATTGTGTTAAATCTGTTGCCAAGCTCCAACCGAGAAGACTGGGATCTGAGGAACCCAGCAGTTGGAAGCAGGACAATTCACTAACATCCTTAGTTTTTTAAAAAAAAATCCTTAAAAAAAAATGTGACAATGGAAGTTCAAGAAAACATAGATAAAAGTCAGGAGTGCAGATATATTTACCAAAAGTGATTGAGGAGATAGTGAGTAGGAAAGGAATATTCTAACTTAAGAGTTAAACATCAATGGATATTGCTGACCAAGGACATACAAAGATCGAGAACCTGTGTCTGTTTGCTGAGACAAGGTCTTGCTATTTAGCTCAGGTTGGTCGGGAACCTACTACGTACTCCAGGCTAGCCTTGAAATTGTGATCATCCTGCCTCATTTTTCTGAGCACCGGGACTTCAGAGTGGGTGTCATCATGCCTGGCTCAGGAGAGAATGATGCACATGGAGGATGAGTGTGGAGTTTAGGGACAGTCATTGTAGAGAGTGCTGACACTGAGGCATGGCTGGGAAGGGCCATCCGCGAACTCTTCCTCCTGGATGATGCTTCCCACACTGGGAGAAGGGCTGGGCAGCTTCTGGAACCTATGCATAGAGAAAAAAGACAACATGGAAGAGGATTGTAGCAGTTACCTTCTCATTGTTGGGAGTAAACACCTGCCCAGAAGCAGCTTATGGCTTTATTTCTTGCTTACGATATTGAAGGAACGTTTCCACATGGCAGGGAAAGCATGACAGGCAGTTTGGTATCACATCGTATCACATCAGCAGGGAGAAAGCAGCAAGAGTGGGCTGGACACTCCTGCAGGGGATCTGGATTACAAAGTCTCTTGTAGCAAAGCTCCATCTCCTCAAGGCTCAGCTGAGGATTAACTAGTAGGCTTGAGCACAAATGCATGAGGCTATAGGGGACCGTTTACATTCAAACCACCTCAATAATAAAGACAAGATTTAAGAAAAATAGAAAAATGATACTAGATGTGTCCATGTAAAATAATCATCTAAATGCTGACACTGACATGGTGACTAGTTAAGCTTTCTAGGTTCTCATTGCCAAGTTAATACACTAAGCATTTCACATATATTTCTTTTAAGCTTCACAGCAACCTATGATGTAATCACTACCTCTGTCTTATAGACAATGAAATTAAAGTTTACGGAAGTTAAAATAACTTTGTTAAAGACACATAAGTAAAAAATGCTGACCCAAAGACCCAAACCCAAGTGTATTTGACTGCAGTCTTAAGTACTCTGTATGTTAACTGATATTTATAATCATGGCCTGGAGTAACCTATAAATGTTAATTTTTTTCAATGTCTTCTGTTTCAGAGTTCAGGGGTATGTACTATACCTCATTTTAAAAAACCAAATAAAAGTTGAATTTTCAGACTGACTCATTCTTTAAGGATTCTGGATAAATGAAGCCTTGACTACACTTTGTAACTTCTTACTGTATTGGAGCTCTACAAATTGAGTTGCAAGTAAAATTTTTATGAAATGCTATAAAATATATTGGTTGTAAATTCTGATTACTATAAATCCTATCTACTTCATTTCCTTATGAACTTCAATTTTTTAAAGCCTCTTTCGTGTTTTTGGCAGGATTTTTTTTCCTAAATAATTCTTCAAAATGGACTTTTTCTTGGCTATCTGTGAGATTTTCTGGAAGTTCCTGCTGAGTACATACTTACTATGTAAACATAAAACTTGATTTCCCTAGAAAAAGCAGTAACTGTTTGCAAAGGGCAGTAAGCTTCATAAGAAATTTACAGTCTGCCAATAAAGCCCTCCCCCCCCCCATATTTTCTCTAATGCTTTGTAGAGTGGCCCACAAAATCCTTAGTGAAGCTATTTGTAAATTCTTCTTTGTTATAAGGACCTCCATTTCCCCAACCTTTTGACCAAACATGCCTTCATATTACCACAGTAAAGAATCTGTTAAATATCTAGCCATCTTACCTGATCACATTTCCTCTAATGTGTCAACTTAGCCACCACAACTGCTTTGAACACCTAACCTTCCCTTAACCCCCATCACATTCATACAATTACACATAACAATATATACAGTTTCTCTTCATTTATCAAAAGAAAGAATCCTCAGGGAATAAAGATTTGACAGCTCCTGTTACAAGATAATTGTAATACTTAAAAGAGAGAGAGAGAGAGAGGGACGAGACAGATGGTGTACACTGGAGACATGTGGAGGTTTGCTTGAAAAATAGCTTTAGAAATTCAACTGAGATTGAAAAGAAATTATGCAAATCAGCATTTTTGCATAATAGCATTGTGGAAAACAAGGAAATTATCTTGATCTTTAGTCTTCCACAATGTTGTCAAAGAAAGAATGTCAACTGGATTGATACCATCATGAGTTTCTATTTGAAAAAACAAAACAGAATTCTGTAGCCATTCATTTGAGTCACAGAGGAAAGATCATTTTGAATGAGATTATCAAACATTCTTTTTTTCTTCTCTCTCTCTTTTTTTTTTTTTTTTTTTTTGAGGCAAGAGCAACAGACTGGCCCTTTTTTTTTTTTTTTTTTTTTTTTAATGAAAGAGAGAGCACACATGTGCACGACGGAATTGGTGCGCCAGAGCCTCTAGCCACTGAAGTCGAACTCCAGATGCGTGCACCATCTTGTGTGCAGGTGTGACCTTGTTCACTTGTGTTACCTTGTGCATCTGGCTTATATGGGATCTGGCGAGTTGAATATGGGTCCTTAGGCTTTGCAGACAAGCACCTTAACTGCTAAACCATCTCTCCAGCTTGCCAATATTATTTTCTATATTACTATACTTACATTTAATTCAGTACCATAACCATTACTATATTTTTGATGAGTAAGTATTTTAGTACATGTAATTCACATAGGGAATGTGTTGTAATAAATTTAATAGATATTCCATTAGATATTTATATAGCATAAAAGATGATAAAAATTTATTTTTGAAATTATACTTATTTCTTTAACAAGTAATTTTTAAATTGTTCTTTTAAACTTTATATGCTTGCTTGATTCACACATTATATGAAATCTTAGGAAATGAAAAGGAAAACATGTATAATACCCTATAAGGAGAGAGATTCTAAGGAATAATGTGGATGTTGGGTGAAAATATTTTTAATATAGGATTTTGTGGGGAATGAGGGACAGAAAATAATAAGAAAGCTGACTTCTGTGAGTAGAGGAAAATAGAAATAAATTCAGGCAAGTTTTCAGCAAAACAAGATTTAAGGTTGGGGTAATAGCTCAGTGGGTAAAGTGTCTGCCTCGTGTACCTGAGGACCTGAGTTTAATTCCCAGCACATAGAAAGACACTGGATGTGACAGCTGAGAGTGGTGCTTCTGAAGATCACAGTTGGTTTGTACACACACACACACACACACACAAAATAAGTAAGCAAAGCATCTAAAATATATTTTAAAAAAGAAAGACAAGGTTTAAATATAGTATAATCAGACTGGTTGTAATGTCTACAAGCATTTAGGAACAAGAATAAACACATACTTTATTCAAGAGCAAGAAAAAGATAAGGTGAAGAGTTAACTGTACACAAAAGAACTTGTTATGACAAGATCCTTATTACTCGTGGCATTACAGTTTATCAGTTTTTATTTGATTGTACATATAAGCTAGGGTGGGCAAATTGAAAAAAACCATATCTTTTCCTTAATGCAATCATAACAAAAGACAAAGAAACCTGAATCATAGTTTTTGAGTCTCTAGTGAATGCCTACATTTTGGCCTTATGTGTGGATTTTTAAGTTAGCCTATGTAACTGGTTTGGAAGAATCCTCCTGTATCTTTCATCAGAAAGAAAGAAAGCCAGCCAGGCATGGTGGCGCGTACCTTTAATCCCAGCACTCTGGAGGCAGAGGTAGGAGGATCACCATGAATTTGAGGCAACCCTGAAAATACAGAATGAATTCCAGGTCAGCCTGAGCTAGAGTGAGACCCTGCCTCGAAAAACCGAAGGAAAAAAAAAGCTAAAAGTGGATAATTTTTAAAGATGAATTACCAAGAAAGATTATGAAATTTAATTTCTCAAAGATGAGAAAATGATGGATCTTTATCTACTTTCTTTTTTTTAAAAAGATTTTATTTTTATTTAATTATTAGAGACAGAGAGAGGTGGAGAGAGAGAGAGAGAGAGAGAGAGAGAGAGAGAATGGGTGGGCCAGGGTCTCTAGCCACTGCAAACAAACTCCAGACTCATGCGCTCCCATGTGCATCTGGCTTACGTGGGACCTGGAGAATCGAACTGGGGTCCTTAGACCTCACAGGCAAATGCCTTAGCTGCTAAGCCATCTCTCCAGCCCTCTACTTTCTTTTTAAAAATTCATTTTATTTATAAGAAGAGAGAGAGAGAGAGAGAATGAACATACCAAGGCCTGTAGCCACTGCAAATGAATTCCAGATACATGTACCACTTTGTGGGTATTGGGAAGTCAGACCAGGCTTGTTAGGCTTTGGAGGCAAGCACCTTAACCACTGAGCCATCTCTCCAGCCCTCTTTGTCTACTTTCTCTCTTGTATCTTGGATTAGGTAAAGTTTGCTGGGAAGTAACAAGACCACTTCAAGGCTTAAAATTTTAAATGATAATGGGTTCTGACAAGATAAAGCAATGAAAGAATCCCATTTTTTTTCTCATATAGGTTAGTTTTTTTGAGGTAGGGTTTCACTCTAGCCCAGGCTGACCTGGAAGTCACTATGTAGTCTCAGGGTGGCCTTGGACTCATGGTGATCCTCCTGCCTCTGTTAAAGGCGTGCACTACCATGCCCAACTAGTTATATTTTTGAGTGAAGTTGAGACAACAATCACCTGATTGTTGAGCCCAGGCTGGATCTATTCAGGATCTCCAGGGATGAAACCACAGCCATCTGAATCAAGTAAATTTCACAAGTGATTTGGGCAGGAGCACTCTCCAAAGACTAGCTTGGTTAAAATTCTTCAGTTTAGAGAACTCCAGCTCCCTCCAGGTATCCTGCCATCAAATACAACTCCCCAAATGTTCAGACTGATTTTCCAGAAGGTGTTTAGTTGCCTCCTACTCATTAGTCTAACTTTCTCTCTAGCATCTACTTCCCCCTTCCTCTAGAATCCTTTCCGACTGAACTTAAATCCTTGGGAAGTGTTCATAAATACTCCATCTGCTTGGATTTTTTTTTTTTTTTTTGCCAGATAGTGGAGTTGGCATCACCTTTCCAACTACTGCAGATCAAAATAGCTTTTCTGGGTTTGCCTGCCTCTAAGCCCTGCTTCCTGACAATCAGGGCACCCATGAGCACTTGGCTTCATACAAGGGGAATTCCACTGCCCTTAGATGTCCTTTATGTAATAAAACTGCAAATATATACAGAATGCTTCAAAGGACATTATCAATCATCCAGACGGCTCTGTAATTCAGGCAAACTGATACAGACAGGTGTATATATAGAAGACAAGAGTCACACATTTTATTGAGTCCCTACTATGTGCAGAAAGGTGTTGTGCTGGCTTTTCAACTTTCAGAGTAGATAATATTCTATCCATGTGTACAAATATAGAAGTTGAAACTTAGAATTTTTTTTTTTTTTTGAGGGAGAGTCTCGCTGTAGCCCAGGCTGACCTGGAATTCACTATGTAGTCTCAGGGTGACCTTGAACTCAGGCCGATCCTCCTAACTCTGCCTCCTGCGTGCTGAGATTAAAGGTGTGCACCATCACGCTTGGCTGAAACCCAGCAATCTAAAGAAACCCGGAAAGTAACTTTTCTCACAGTTTCTGAACCCACAATTGACTCTAGGTTCTACTAAAAATAATACAATTGTGAGGTGTTGCAGCGTACAGCTGTAATCCCACCAATTGTAGGGAGGCAGAAGGATCTCAAGTTCAAGACCACCTAGGTAATATCCCAAAAAAACAAGGCAAAAAAAGCAAAACACCCTCCCTCCCAAGCCTATCATTTATTAAGTACACCCTTGTGTTGGATATAATTATAAGCATTTTGATTATTTTTTATTATTAATTTGTTTTTGAGACAGTTTCATGTAGTGCAGCATGGCCTCAAAGTCATTAGAATGGAAAAATTAGCAAAGCATGTTACAAGAAAGATAAATGAAGTGCTGTCGTAGAATTTGATGGTGCAAGGCCCAATGACAGAGGGGTTCAGAAGGCATGGAAGATGTTCCACTTTCCTTCCAGGTGTGATGGTGTGAGAGTTGATCTCAACTGTTAACTTTGCAGTATTTAAAAACACCATGGAATAATTGGACTGAAGGCCCTCTCTACGGGAGGGAATACATGCCTGGTACTGAAAAACCTAAGCAAAAGTCTATGGCAGGTGAGGTCATGAGCCTTAGGGGTATAAAGCCTGCTCTTGTCTGACTAAATGTATATATTATTCCCACCAAGCCCTGCATATTCACAAAATACTATTCTGGTCATGTTCAGATATTCAGGCAACATAGTGCTAGGGATGCACTGAAACACCTCTCACACCCTCCAAGGCTCAGGGACCATTGGTTGGAAGAGCTAAAGGAAGGGTATGACCTCTTACAATGCAACTTTCAGAAATTGGCGATATCCATGACCCACTGGGATGATCCTCAAAATAGAAGAAAAAGATGATGACATCAATGATAGTGCTGATGGGGAGGAAGGGATCAGGTGGGATGGTATAAAAGTTGAGAAATAAATGTCTGGGCATATCAGGGCTAGATTAGGTTATCTGGGAAGACACCTCTGCATGAAGGACACCCTCCAAGCACTAGGGTTGGCTCAGCTGGGACCATTGCATGATGGAATCCCCTTGAACTGGGAGGGGTCCAGTATCACAGGAATGGAAAAGCTACTAGATGGGAAGGTGTTAACCCATTCATTTGAACAACATGAGGACAAAACAGGCTATTACAAGTCCCATTGCCAATACTACAGATGCCATAGGGTGTTGGAGTTTTATGTTGCTCTAAGAGCATATTGGAGACTGGGTGATTAATACAGGAGGTGTTAGCTTCGGCTCGTGTTTCTGGAGGGTGGGATGTTGGAGATCACAGCACCAGTATTTTCTTAGCTTCTGGCAAGGGTCTCATGTGGCATCATAACATAGTAGCAAAGTGAAAGGTTGTGGAATCCAGGAAGACCACATCCAAACCACAGCAGTGTGAACCCATTCATGACCCAAACATCTATTACAAGTCCCATCAGGCAGAAATTAAAGATATATTGTGGGGGACCACATCCAAACCACAGCAGGAGGCAAAGGGAAGTAGGCAGAAATTAAGATATATTGGGGGAGAATTGAGTAGGCTTCTTGGTGGAGTGGGATGGATGGGAACGTGGAGAAATCAGAAAAGACCCTTAGGTTTCAAGTTTGAACAACTAGATGAAGAGTGTTGTCATGTAGCAGTGTCATAGCAACTGGAGGAAGAACAAGTTTTGAAGGGACATGAGGCTCAGACACACGTATGTATGATGCATATCTAAGCATGTAAGTACTACACCAAAGTTTACCAGAGTGCTCAGGACTGGGATTTTGAAAGGTTGATTTATGTTACCACTAAGAGCAATAACTTCTCTTTTCCTTGTCCCCCCACCCCCATCTGCAACTTGGGGATAATTATATGTCTTTACTGCTCTGGAGGGATGCTGAGAAGATAAATAATATATATGCAAGGTCTTTGAAGTCTGTGGAGGACAAGAAGCTATCATTATTATGTCACAGTGTGTTTATGTTTTTCATGTGTCTGTGCAAAGTCACAAGGGTCACGAGCATTACAGACATTCTTTCCCTCGTGTTCGGTTCCCAGAACTGAGGAGATGGCATGCTTCTCTTTCCCCACTGCCTTTCTCCTCTGGTACTCTCTTCACTAGATTTAAGACCTGGGAAGAAAGAATTATGAGTACAACTCTGGGTAATGTGTAGCTGATAATGATAACTTACTTTAATAGAGATAACTTTGCTTCCTATGACCACTGTCCAAACTCACTGTAAGAATTTTGTTTTTCAGCCAGGCGTGGTGGCGCATGCCTTTAATCCCAGCACTTGGGAGGCAGAGGTAGGAGGATCGCCGAGAGTTCGAGGCCACCCTGAGACTACATAGTTAATTCCAGGTCAGCTTGGACCTTGGACCAGAGTGAGACCCTACCTTGCAAAAAAAAAAAAAAAAAAAAAAAGAATTTTGTTTTTCACCGTTTGACAAAAAATAACCCAAAAGGTTAAAGTAACTTACTGAAAGTCTTCCCTTTTACAGTTACAGAAACTATACCTAGTAAGAGTTGTTTTCTAAAAAATACTGTGAACATGCACCAGAGGCATTCAAAGAACTCCACCGTGCCTCAAATAATATCTGTGGAGGTATGTGCTGTGTGCTGGGGTTTCTTTGATCATTCCAGTCTTGGGAAACATTGCAGTTCTTTGAAACTGGGTGTGACTACTGATTTCCTGGCTTAGTTTTAGATGTATTATCCTACCTATAACTCTATCTGTTGCATTCACTAAAAATAAACAAGTGGAAATAAGAATGAAACAAAATTCATCCTTTGCTCTTGACATGTTATGACTTGAATATAGAGGGTCCCCTGTAGGTTTACATTTTGGGGTTTTGGTTGCCAGTTCATGTACTTTTGGAAAGTGAGTGATTCTTGAGGGCCAAGTCTCTTGATTGATTTATAATTCAATGTCATTATTGGATGGAGGTGCACAGTAAGAGGTGAGTCAAGTAGGAAGTAGGTGTGGGGGATGTACCCTTAGTGGCTTCTTCCTGTGTTCCCTCTTTGTGTCTGCTATGGGTAAAGTCTCCTCCACAAACTCCTGCCACTGTGATGTTCTACCCAAGTAAACATGGAACCCTCTGCAATTATGAATCGAGATACATCTTTTTTTTCCTAAGTTGTTAGTATTTGGTTATTGCTATGCAAAAGTATATATTAGACCAGGTTACTTATATGATTGACAGTTGATTAACAGTTTCTTTTGGAAGCCACACCCTCAGGCTCTAGTTTTGTCTGGGATGGGTAAGGGAAACACTAAGGGCCTTTGGAGCTGGGGAGATGGCTCAGTGGGTAAAAGCACTTGCTTTGTAAGCATGACTTTCAGAGTTCGAGTCCCCAGGCCTCTGTGAAAATTGGAGGCAGTAGCGAGCATCTGTGATCCCAGCCCTCCCTCCTACAGCAGGTTGGGAGGGCATGGACCAGACAATCCCAGATGTCCATGGGCTAGCTAGCCTGGGTCCAATGCTGAACAACAAAGAGACCCTGCCCTAAATAAGGTGGAAGGCAAGGATTTACACTGAAAGCTTTCCTCTGACCTCTACATACACACACATCATGACATACACATGCCTATCCTTGCACACATGAACACACATGTGCACACACTTAAAAGATTTTAAAAAGTGAGGGCCTTAGAATGTTGAAAATGAGACTGGATTAGGAATCAGGAGAGCTGGGATTGGGTCTTGGTTCCACATGACTTATTGTGACCTGGGGAAGGGTTGACCGGCTTTATTTTTTTTTTTTCAAGGCAGGGTCTTACCCTCATCCAGGCTGACCTGGAACATACTGTAGCTCCATGCTGGCCTTGAACTCACAGCGATACTCCTACCTCAGTCTCGAGTTCTGGGATTAAAGTCATGTGCTACCATGTCTGCTACATGCCAGCTGTTTTATTTTCTTATTGACAATTTTCATAATGTATATAATGTATTTTGGTCATAATCTTCTCATATTATTTTCTTTTGTGCCACTTTCTCCAGCTAGTTCTTTCAGTTTAGGGTTTTTTTTTTTTTTTTTTTTCATCCATGGCATGTTGATGGACTCAGTATTGTGTGAGGTCATGAGTGCAATGGCCACACAGTATCCAGAAGACAGTGCTCCAAAGCACTCCTCCCTATCCCTCGGCTCTTACATTCTTTTTGCTACCTCTTCTGCAATATTCCTTGAGCCTTGGTGGATGGATGTGATACACAGGTCTCATTTGTTGATGAGCCCTTAACTGTCACTTCTTCTCAGCAGCCCATGAATCTTCCTAGTAGTTACTGCCATCTACAAAAAGAAGCTTTTCTGACAGAAAGCACCGCTCTATGGACATACACATAGATATTTAGAGAGCACTCTGATGAGTACAACATTGGATAAATTTTCTCATTATAATTCTCCAGTCAGCCTCATCTTCCCTTCACAGAGCAACATTCAGAGCTACATGAGTTAGCTGCTTTGAGAATGCCTTGCTTGTAGATAATTATAAAATTTCAATTCCATCCATCCATTCTTTCCCTTGTTTTCTTCAGCTCAAATGCCATGTCACTCCCTCTTAATAGAGAAGGAAGTGGGCAATTACTTTTGGAGTTCATGCAGTATGATTCTCAGTATATTAATCGTCTAGAACAAAAATGAGGAATGATGCCATCAAGAGCTGCTGTGGGAACTGAATTAATACACTGAAAGGGTTCAGCACAGTGCCTGGTTTACAGTGAGTGATAATTGTTTTTTTTTTTTCCTTCCTAACTCAAGTGATCTTGATTTATCTTAATGGTTCAACTCTGGCTCTGGCTGGGGACTAAAGGATAATCTGAGATTCCTCTTCCAATTGTCACCTTGGCTGGTGGCCTGGCAGGAATTTCTTGTATAGTTTCTGCAGCCCTTCCTTCCTTTTTTTTTTTTTTCCTGCCTAATTTCTGCCCACTTTTTGAGGAAGGGTATTTGGGAGAAACTTTCGTAAACTGTTGGTGACTGCGAATCAAATAATGGACACTTTGAAATTAATGCCTAATTTTTATTTTATTTTTCTCCCATGAGTGGAGGCCGCAAAGCAAATCTCCAGACCTATCTATGGACACTAGATTTTTCAAGCGTTCACTTCAGTTTACAGGTGTGAGCCCCGGGCAAGGAAAACAAAGATTACAGCCATGATGATGGCGCCCTCCCAGGCTCACATCAAAAGAGGTCCCTCCAGCTAGTTTCATGGCGCCAGCCCACCTCAGGTCAGACTTTGGATTCATCCCATTTAGGGCAGGTAGGAAAAGCCTCCTAAAGCTGGGCTTTAAGGTCACATCCCTCTGTTTTCCTAGTTTTCCCCAGGTTTTGAAATTCAGGATCATTAATTTTCCAAAATTACTCCGGTCAGTGCCCCGAGCTGATGCCAGGGGACAGGCAAATAGGGGACCATGCGGGGTGGGGTGGAATGGACAAATGACCAGGGCTGTTCCCTACCGATCCAACACGTCTGTCCAGATCTAATGGAGATTCACACCTCCCTGTGTCTACCTAGTGAGTGCCCGGCTGAAAGCACGTCTAGCAAAGCAGGTTCGATTCCCGCCAGGGCCGCTTCCTCCCAAAGGAGTCGGTCTCGGGCCACGCGACCCCCGGGTTGGAGGCGTCCACAACGGGTCAGTGCCCGTGCCCTGGTCCCCGGGGACTCCTTCCTTCTTCCCTCGGGCGCCACTCCCACCGGTGTCCTCTCGGGTAGCTCCATTTTTCAGGCTTTTCCTCCCCGCGGAGACATTCTCCCCCGACTCCCCGGCTCGGGCAGCGCCTACGTCCCCACCCCGACCCCTTGGGCTCCCGCGCAGGTAGCTCGGCGGCGCCGGGCGCCACCAGGAGGAGCCGCGCCCTGGGGGAGGGAGGCGCTGGGTCGGGGCCGCCCCTCGCGCCCCGGGGCGCCGCCGGCTGCAGCCCGGCCTCTCCTCCTCCTCCTTCTCCTCCTCCGGGTCGGCGTCGTCCTCTTCCTCCGCCCTCCTCGCCTGGGAAAGTGGGAGGAGGCGGTGGCGTGCCGTGTGCGCGCGCGAGGGGTGCGGCGGAGAGGAGTCTCCCGGTGCCACCGCGGCGTCACAGCCACAGCCACAGCCACAGCGCGCGGCCGGCGCGGCGGGGACGCATCTGCCTCGGCCTCCGCCGCCGCCGCCGCGGGGCCGCGAACAAAGAGGAGGAGCCGGGCGCGAGGTAGGGCGCGCGGCGGGCGCGGGGCTCGGCGGGCGCGGGGCAGGCGGAGGTCGGCGCCCCTTCTCCCCACCTTCACCAACCCAACCCACCCACCCTGGGAACCTCTGGCCAGCGCCAGTCTGGTCTCCTCACCCTCGGGTTCTCAGCTCGCGAGGCTGCGGGACCCCAGCCCATGGCCTTGGTGCTCTTGTCCCGGCAGGAGCTGTCCCCTGGGCTCGGGGTCGCCGGCGGGCTGTCCTCCGGGCCGCATCCCCCTCCCCGGATGCCTGGGTCTCCCGGGACCCGCGCCTCTTCCCCGCGCGGTGATAACATCTGCTTCCCGCCGTACTCGCTGGGGGCTGACTTTTGCAACTTAAGGCTGCACGTTTATGCTTTTAAGTCCTTGAAAACTTCCAGCAGTCATAGGGGAGATTTTTTTTTTTTTTGGGTCCTCGGCCTGTCCTAAAGGGAGCTGGCCCAGAGGGAGGCACTTGCGTGAGATCTCTACTCCCAGAGCCGCCCAGCCGCAGCCCCCTGGCTCAGCTCAGCTCAGCACGGTCCCCTGCCCGCGGCTGCCCACGACACCTGGCTCCGGAGCGTGTCTGCGGCGAGCCACCGCGCCACCCTGCAGGGTCCCGGGTACCTGTGCTCCACCGGGCGCAGAGGGGCGCACCCTGGCGCTCCCCCACTCCGACTTGCGGAGAACAGCTGTTAATGCTGCCTCCAAAATCTCCTCGCCCCTGTCTCCTGGCCATCCACATGCACATTGCTTTTTGCTTGAGGTGGGGACCGTGGTGCAGCAACTGGCTTAAATGCCTATCCTCACCCCCCCCTCCACTCGCCATGAATGGCCCCATTTTCATATTCTACTCAAGAGTTTTCATTCCAGCATTTCGTCGTCCAATGCTTTGGGGGATAATTTTGCTACATTTTCTGAATGGGAATTTGGAAAGGCAGTTCAGAAATCTGTCTCAGTTTGTCCACCACTGCTGTGAAGGGTGATGCTATGTTACAGCTGTCTCCCAGCAAATCTTAGTTACAGCCTTTATAGAATTTGTCAGTCTTCAGCACCCCCGTTTTTGGCCGATAATATTAAATTGGCTTATTTTTGAAACAGGGAAGAAACACATGTAGTTAGCATTGGAATGTTTATCCCAAGGGTCACCCGTTACCCAAGCCATGGTATAAAGTGGTTTAAAAATTGGGAAGGGAACTTGGTTGGATTTAAAAGTAGTTTTACGTAGAGGAAACCTTCAATTGCTTCTGGTTAGCTTCTCCTATGACTTGAGGATCTTATTAAAGCAGCTAATAGCCACTCTTCAGAGCTGAAAATATGTCCTTTATCGCTTTTAGTAATTTCTGTTTATTGCTAGAATTATATGTATACATGTATATAACTTGACAGTATTTCTACACAGTATTGTTCAACATATCTTTAGGCATTAATTCTGAATTGTCTAAGAAGCCTATTTTGTTTTTTTACTGTTGACTTTGGAGTTTAGAAGCCACATTCCAAAGCAAAGCTACACTATGGGGAGGAAACACTTTTGTGTACTTTTTGGTTCTTGGCTTCTCTGTGAACTTTTCTCCCAGATAACAACATTCATTTTTCTCTCCCTCCCCCTCTCCCCATGGCTCCAGAGCAAAGTCTGAAATGGATGTTACATGAATCACTTTAAGGGCTACATTCAACTATGAACATTTCGAAGCGTTTTACTCGGTAAAATAGATCAAGATGGATGAATCTGCCCTGTTGGATCTCTTGGAGTGTCCTGTGTGTCTAGAACGCCTGGATGCTTCTGCCAAGGTCTTACCTTGCCAGCATACGTTCTGCAAGCGGTGTTTGCTGGGGATCGTGGGTTCCCGGAATGAGCTCCGATGTCCCGAGTGCAGGACTCTCGTTGGCTCTGGGGTGGAAGAGCTTCCCAGTAACATCCTACTGGTCAGACTTCTGGATGGCATCAAACAGAGGCCTTGGAAACCTGGCCCTGGTGGCAGCAGTGGGGCCAACTGCACAAATGCGTTAAGGGCTCAGGGCAGCACTGTGGCTAATTGTAGCGCAAAAGATCTGCAGAGCTCCCAGAGTGGACAGCAGCCTCGGGTGCAAGCCTGGAGCCCCCCAGTGAGGGTGAGTAGCCTGTACTGGCAGTTGGCAGTGGGGATCACCACATTTTCTCTGTATTTTTTTTTTCCCCCTAAATCAGCTCATTGCTTTAGAAGCCACACCTAGTGGAGCAGATAGGAGATTGTACCTCAAGCTCTGTTTTTTTTTTCTTTCTTCTCTTGGAATGAGATTGTATTTAAATACGATTTTTTTTTATTTTAAAATTTCCCTTCAGGCAGTCTCTATTGTCTTATAAGATACACCTTGAGAATCAGATAGCATTTATTTAGTGAAGTAGCATGTTTTTTTGCACCCGTGTTAAAATGAAAATTGAATATGGTCTTGCCTTTTTGATGGAGTTGGTGGTATCATAATTGTGTAAGAGTGTAGACATATGCATAATATGTTGTGAATATGTGTGTGAGTAAATCATAAGAAATCAATCCTTATTTTTTTGTTACTTAGAATCATTGTTGGTTTTATGAATGCACAGTGCAAATTTATTGGTTGGAGGAATATTTCACAAATCATGGCCACAGGTAGCAGTTTCATTGCCATAGCAACAGAATGTAACAGGACCACACTCAAACATCTAGCTTTATGTTAGGCTTTATAGGGAGTGAAATGAAAGCTTCCCATCGAAATTATTTTTCTTCATTTGACCTGAAACATAATGTTGGGTAGAAGTTGAATATTTGTACTGTTACTATACCTTAATTTTCTAGGAGGCAGGGAATTACAAAAATATTGATTATTCACCATAGGATGTCTTCCTGATAGGATGTACTTTGTTGTTTTTCATAAAAATGAGAAGTAGCCATAGCTATCATTACCATTTTTGTTGGAAAAAGCAGTTTTGATAATTGGCCAAACATTTGGTCTTTGGTAACTGGCCAAATAGATTTTACAGTCTGTTTTTAAAGAACAGTTAAGCTGGTTGAGAATTTTTGTTTTCAAATATTCATAGTCAAAATTTAAAACTGACTTCTTTTGCTTAATAAAGAGCTCCTTGGGATGGTATTAGTGTGGATTTACAGATGTGCATCAGACAGCTGTGAAACAGTAGTACTTCTCTTACATCCTTCTCCAGCTCATCTCTTACAAATGACAGAATATAGATAGACACAGAGACCTCACTAGATGCAGGATGTGTAAGGCATTTTAATCAGAAAATTGTTTGGATTACTAGAAAACAATTTCATCACAAAGCCGTTAGCTTTCTTTTGAGATATACATACATCCATCCATCCATCCATACATACATACATACATACATACATACATATGATAAGGAAGGGGCTAGAGAGGTGGTTCAGTGGTTAAAGGCACTTTCTTGCAAAGACTGCGGGCTAGAGGTCAATTTCCCCATACCCCATAAAGCCAGACACACAAAGGGGTGCATGCGTCTGGAGTTCATTTGCAGTGGCAGTTGGCCCTATCACACGCATACTTTCTCTCTCAAATAAATAAATGAAAAAAAAATTAAAAGAGATAGGGAAATTAGGCCAGGAAGGCTTTCTCTTTTATTTTTTTCTTTTTATTTATTTGTGTGTGTGCGTGTGTGTGTGTGTGTGTGTGTGAGAGAGAGAGATAGTGCGAGAGAGAGAGAGAGAGAGAGAGAGAGAGACAGAGAGAGAGAGAGAGAGAGAGAGAGAGAGAGAGAGAGAGAGAGAGAGAGAGAGAGAGAGACAGAGAGAGAGAGAGAGACAGAGAAAGAGAATGAGATTGAGAATGGGTACACCAAAACCTCTTGCCACTGCTAACAAACTCCAGATGCATGTGCCACTTTGTGCATCTGGCTTTAGGGGGGTACTGGGGAACTGAACCCTGGGCCAGATGGCTTTGCCAGCAAGCGTCTTTAAGTGCTGTGCTATCTCCCCAGATCTTCTTTTCTTCCTACCTCCCGCCCTCCCTCCCTCCCTTCCTTTCTTTTTTTTTGAGACAAGATTGTACTTTAGCCTAGGCTGGCGATTCTCCTGCTTCAGCCCCCAAAGTATTGGGATTATAATTGTGAATTACCGTGCCTGTTTGGATGACTTTCTTATTTGGAGCATCCATGTGAAATTGACCTGCTGGTTTCCCTTTATTTTATGGAGTTTGCTTGTATCTTGGTTAATACATATGGACTCATGAATATTTTATTCTCAGAACCAGTGGTCAGGTTAATAATTTCTGAGGCATGGACCCAGGTCTGTTTACCTTAATGAAGGGGTAGATTTGCATCTTTGGAGAGGTTTTGTTTCCTGTTAATTATACCAGGGAAAGCACATGTAGCTTGTGGCTATGAATAGGAGTGTCTTAGTTGTTGACACAGGGCCTTACCTGTTGAGAGGAATGCAGTGAATGTTTGATCACTGATAAAAAGGAATTTAAGGAGAGGCTCTAGCATTCAACTTGGTACTCATTGGATTTTAAGTATTCTTTAAACATAGAAATCGATTGTTTAATACTGCTTAAATGACTGCTCTTTTATCCACACTGCTAAGCTCCCAAAACAATGCAATTTAAGACTTTGCTTAGGTGTTTGGTGATTTTGATCACGTTAATATTCTTTTTCTGGCCTGTATTTTTCTTTGGCATGTAAAAAAAATACTTGCAAAAAAAGCTCAACTGAATGAGACCTTGGATAGCTTGGATAAAATATGAATGAGTTCAGATCCCCAAAACCCATGTAAAAACTGGGCCTGCCATCCCAGCACAGTGGGGGTAGGGGCCGCGGGGTGGGGTGGGGTGGGGTGGGTGATGGTGGTGGATTACTGATCAGATAGGAGCAAGTAGGAGAGATGTCTGTTACTTTGTAGAGGGTGGGGATGAAGCAACAGAGTAAAAGTACTCAGTAGTGTGAGTTGAAGCCAGTAAGGTTTCCTTATGAAAAATCAGTTCTCTTTAAAATCTGGTTTACCACTAACATTTACTAATATCTTTTGCTCCCAAGTGTTTGCAGCTCACATAACAGGGCATGCTCCTGAAAGATAAATGTGTCTCTGGAACACAGTCCTTTTATGTTCTAATTCTTTTGTGTAAGAAATTGGCAACATACAGCCACATGGAGCTTGTAATGCTCTCATTAGGACACTTACCTGAAGTGACTATAATAAATTCCAAACCCGCATCCTTTTTGCTTAGATGTTCTGACACCACCAAGTGGGGCAGTGCGCCTGTTTCCACATGTGCAAAGCTCAAAGTGATAACACGTGGAATGCTGCTTCAGTTTACTAGTTATGCTCAACTGTAGATTGGGACCATGTGGCTTCCTCATGCATCGAGCTGATGTAGATTGACTGTTATCGTAGAGTCAAACATTTCCAGTGTGTGACACGAAGCTTATTCCCAAGATTTTAGTGTTTCCTGCCTAATGTGAGGGAAAAAAAGGGTTGGAGTCATCATGAGCTCTGCCAGGTCCTTATTTGAAGTAAAGAATTCCTGTTGGTTTTTAGCCAAAGTCAAGTAGTACATTTCGCCACAGTGAAAGAGCAGACTGTCGATACGTTTCAATGGCCAAACATGTTCCTATAGAAGTTATAGCTGTCGAGTCTTCTATACATTATGTAATGTGTGCATATATGCATAAATATATATATGAATGATGTGAAAAGTATGTTTAAGTAGAATTGTAGAATTGTAACCTAATAGAATAAATTTCTACTTTCTGTTATAGCTTTTGCATATATATGTGTGGGTGGGGGTGCATGTATATATGTATGCACATTTGTATGTGTGCACACAGGTGCCCATGCACATTCATGTGTGTGCACATGTATGTAGAGGCCAGAGGTCAATGTCAGGTGTCTTCCTCCATCACTTTCCACCTTATTATTATTTTGGTGTTTCGAGGTAGGGGTTCACTCTGGTTCAGGCTGACCTGGAATTCACTATGTAGTCTCAGGGTGGCCTTGAACTCACAGTGATCCTACCTCTGCCTCCCGAGTGCTGGGATTAAAGGTGTGCACCACCACACCTGGCTACATCCACCTTATTTTTTGAGACAGAGTCTCACACTGAACCTAGAGCTCACTGATTTGGGTAGACAGGCCAGGCAGCTAGTCTCAGGGATCATCCTATCTGTCTGTCTTCTCCGTGCTGGGATTACAGCTATGTGCTGCCCTGTCCAGCTTTTACACGGATGCTGGGGATCTGAACTCAGGTCCTCATGCTTGCTTGGCAAACACTACCCACTGAACCCTCTCCCCTCCTCCCCAATTTCTGTAATTTTGGCTTTCCATAGAGAACTGGATTTACATATTTAAAGATTTTTTTAAAATGTATTTTATTTATTTATTTGAGAGAAAGAAAGAGGTAGATAGAGAAAGAGAGAGAATGGGCACGCCAGGGCCTCCAGCCACTGCAAACGAACTCCAGACGATGTGCCCCCTTGTGCATCTGGCTTACATGGATCCTGGGGAATTGAACTGGACCTGGAGTCCTTAGGCTTTACAGGTAAATGACTTAACCACAAAGCCAGTTCCCCAGCCCCATATTTTAAAGATTTTAAAAACATTTTATTTATTTATTTATTTATTTTGAGAGAGAGAGTCAGAGAGAATAGGCACATCAGGATCTCCACCCACTGCAAACAAACTCCAGATGCATGCACCACCTTTTGCATTTGGCTCACATGGGTACTGGGGAATCGAACCTGGGTTCTTAGGCTTTGCAGGCAAACACTTTAACCACTAAGCCATCTCTCCAGCTCTTACATATTTATTTATTTATTTATTTTTTTTTGAGATGGTCTTGCTATATAGTCTAGGCTGGCCATGAACTCGAGGTCGTCATACCTTAGCCTGCTGAGTGCTGGGATTTCTTTTTTTTAAAAATTTTTTGGAGAGAGACACAGAGAGAGACAGACAGAGATAGGGGGAGAGGGAGACAGAGAATGGGCGTGCCAGCAGTCTCTCAGCTGCTGTGAACAAAATCCAGATGTGTGCGCCCCCTTGTGGGCAAGTACGGCATTGCACCCTTGTGTCACTGCATCTGGCTAAACGTGGGACCTGGAGCTTGGAACCGGGTTCTTAGGCTTAGCAGGCAGGCGCCTTAACCGCTAAGCCATCTTTCCAACCCAGTGCTGGGATTTCAGATGTGTGCTGTCACAGGACTCCTCCACTGGTTTATCATCTGGGCATGTGCCTGTCTGTCTAGATACCATCACTTCATGATTTTACTCTGCCTTCTCCTTCAAGTGAACTTATTTTGTAAAAATAGATCATGTGACCACTGTTTTACTAATTTGTCCTTCATTTACTCTTTTTAGTAAGCATTTATAAGCGCTTATTTAGTGTCAGCTGCTGGATGGATATTGATGGGTAAGCCAGGTAGAGATTCTGCTGAGTTTCTGTGTGTGTGCTCAGCCTCACAGGAGAGATGATTAACAGCATAGTAGCCATGCAGGTACATACTTCAATGTGATAAGTTCTGTCATAGAGTAATAGGAGAGAGGATAGGAGAAGGACCTTATGGTTAGTGTGAAAGTTAGTGTGCTTGTGTGTGTGTGGTACTGAGGAAGAGGTGTCCGAGCTGAGATCTTAATGGCAAAATGATAATTAGGTGAATGGAGGCTGTGCAGGGGAGGGGCAAAAGGGAAGAATATTCCCTAAACCTTGGTCTATAGAGGGGGAGTGGGTCCAAAGAAGAACTGCCAGAAGGCGAGTGTAAACTGCACAAGCCCTGGGGATAGTGACCTGAGACTGGGCTTTAAGTGTGATACCATACAAGGAAGGCATCTAGGGGCACCACAAGGGCCACGTGGGGTTAAGGCCAGATGCTTGGAATTTGGAATTGGAAAGATGAGTTATTGGGATTGAACAGTGAGTAAGGGTTTAGAACAGATAGATAAGGGATTGAGGTGACCAATAAAGGTTTAGAACAGATAGATTGGGGATTGAGGTGACCAATAAGGGTTTAGAACAGATAGATAGGGGATTGAGGTGACCAATAAGGGTTTAGAACAGACAGAGGATTGGAGGGTGAGATCAAAGATTGAGATAGAGAAGAAAGGGAAGTGTAGACAGGGGCACATAGGTCAAATTTCCTTTCATGCAGACTCCAAGTGTGCTCTCATTTCCTCATAGCCACAGTGACAGCTCCTTCCTCCTCCCTTCCCCATTGCTGCCTGCTACAGGATGGACTTGTGCCGTTCTGAATTCTTCTTGTTGAAGCATTAACCCCAAGTACATCAGAATGAGGCTTGTTTGGAGATAGGCCCCTTAAAGGGGTGGTTGAAATGATTAAAATAGGGTCATGTATACAGATCTTAATCTAGTATGACTCTGTATAGTCCAGTGTGTTCTCAAGGAAGTGGAAAGCCAGTCTGAGAGAGAGAGAAAGGAGGAAGACCAAGTGAAGACACGCAGAGACTATGGCCACGTGCAACCTCAGGAGAGAGGCATGAGAAAAAATCCAACCCTCCTCACACTCAACCTTGGACTTGCAGCCTTCAGAACTGTGAGGAAACAAGCTGCTGTTGTTGAAGCAGTTCTGTCTTTTGTATTTTGTTCCAGCACTGACCAGGCACCTACTTTGAAAGGTCAACCCTTTGAGTGATGCCTTGGTCTAATGACAATCCATTCATGTCTGTTTCTCCCAGAGACTTTTCATGGTCCAACCCCGCCTTTTTTTCTTTTTTTTTTTCTTTTGGTTTTTTGAAGTAGGGTCTCACTCTAGCCGGGCTTTTTTCTCCTACCTGTTTTGGTTTTTGATTTTACATTCATAGTAAGGGTCTCACTCCCTAGCAAAGGGGCTGTTCTGGAATTCACTAGGTTGTTAGTCTGGGGGGTGTCCTTGAACTCAACATGACTCTAACAATCTTTCTATCCTCCTGACCTGTGCCTCCAGTGAAGTGCTGGGGATTAGTTGGATGATCTCTGTGTTTATCTCCTTCAGCCTTTTCTGGTGTCATGATCGCCATGAACGCTGCTTGCCCTTCCCTGTGTTGTTCTATGGTTTCAGCTGGGGCCCTGGTAGTTGTGTTCTTTTATTTCTGAAAAAGATAAGCAAATTCTCCATCGGAGAGAAAAGTGGAGTACAGTCCCTATGTTTTGGAGGAAGTTTATATCGTTGGCTCTCTTCTAGCCCACATTTGGTGGTACCCATTTTTTCACTGTTTCTAAACTGCCTGGTATAATTTCAGAAAACTGGAGAATCTTGTAAGAGCAACCTGGTCCTTAGTTGTTTGGACAGATGTCGGTCATTTTCCCCCAGTTGCTTGTGTATAGCACCCTCTGGTACTAGGCATGGGTGCCTTAACTGCTAAACCATCTCTCCAGCTGACAGAAGTCTGTTTGGGGCTTGTAGGTGTTTTAAGGCAGTAGAAATAAGTCTGATATAGAGGAAAAAGTTATCAAGAAGAGAAAGGCACTGGCCTTCTGAGAGTGGGAGTAGGCTAAGTGAAAGGGTTTTATAGTAAAAGACATGTGCTGGCCCAGAAAAGATTATCTTTTTGTGCTTGGGTGAGCTCACTGAGGATGATCTGTTCCATGTTTGACCATTTTTTTTCAAATTTCCTTATTTCATCTTTCCAGTTTTGGATATATATGGAACTTGCAGCTATAAACATCTTTTGCCCTGCATACTTGCTGAGTTTAAAATATTGTGAAATCCTTTCATGTTGGTACACATAGATCTTTAAGAAAACACAACTATTCATATATATATATATATACACATACATAAAAATATACACATTATAAGTGTACCTACCACTCTTGAATTACCACACTTCATTCTTTTAAAATGACTAGAGTATTTTTCTGTTAAAAAAATTAAAAGTAATCTGTGCTCACAGTAAGACATTTAGTAGCAAGAAAGGAAGTAAAGAAGAAAATCAAGGCTTTCAGTCTTTGTATACCTAATCTGAGGGCTAACTGCTGTGAAGACTCCTTATTTCTTCCAGAATAAAAACGTAGTAGAAATGGGATCATTTGATACATGCTATTTTGCAATTTGAGGTTGTCTAGTTAATGATATAACTTCCATTTCTTCTTACAGTGATTTTATTTATTTTTTTTTACTTTTTTTTTTGAGGTATGGTCTCACTCTGGCTCAGGCTGACCTGGAATTCATTATGTAGTCACAAGCTGGCCTTGAACTCACAGTGATCCTCCTCATCTGCCTCCCAAGTGCTGGGATTAAAGGTGTGCACCACCATGCCTGGCTTACAGTGGTTTTTAATAAGGCATTTTGTAATTTTGTGTCTTATTCTCATTTGTAGATGTTAGACTTATTTATTTAATTTTTTCTCGAGGTAGGGTTTCACGCTAGCGCAGGCTGACTTGAAACTCATTCTGTATCCTCAAATTCACAGCTGTTCTCCTACCTCATCCTCCTTGGTGCCGAGGTTAACGGTGTAAGCAGCCACACCTGGCAAGGTGCAAGGCTAGTCAGTGGTGAGGCTGGGGCTGTACCCTACATCTGTCTGCTCTCACGTCCTTCTTGCCATACCTAACACTCCACTTGACTGGCACCTACTTTCCATTGGGACTTCATGCTGTTTTCAGCATGCTACCTGTGAATGTCTTCGTTTTTGTGGACAAAAAGGGTAGGTTGGGGGTGGGGTCAAATCTAGCTCCCTTACAGTGAGAGCGGACCAGGAAAAGAGACTTTTGCTTGGCTTGCTGTATGGTGGTGGTGGGGGGTGTATTGTAAAGGTCAGAATTTGTGGTCTATGGTCCCAACATTATCATCAGTTGGGCTTCATTTTTTTCAGCATAAAGCTGCCGAAACCTAAGGAATATAAGTGAACTCTGTGCAGGTGCTGTAGGCATGAAGGTAAGGGAAGGTATATAGGCTACTTGGTTGTTACTGTGAACCAATATCTGACCAGAAGCAATTTACTGAAGGAAAAGGCTTATTCTGGCTTACAGTTTTTGGTTTTTCGAGGTAGGGTCTCACTCTGGCCCAGGCTGACCTGGAATTAACTATGTAGTCTCAGGGTGGCCTTGAACTCACAGCAATCCTCCTACCTCTGCCTCCCGAGTGCTGGGATTAAAGGCGTGGGCCACCACGCCCGGCTGGCTTACAGTTTTGAGGAGATATGTTCCGTCATGCTGGGGAAGGTCTAGGGGCAGGAGCAGGAGGCTGGCTCTTCAATTGAGTTCATAGTCAGGAAGCAGAGAGCAAACAGGAAGTGGGGCTGGGCTATAAAACCTCAAGGCCCCTCCCAGTGACCCACTTCCTTCAGCAAGGCTCCACCTCCTAAAGGGTCCACCACCACCAACTGGTATCTTAAGTGTTCAAACGCACCAGCCTGTGGGGAATATTCTACATTCAAACTACCAACAGAAGGGTAGGCTGAGCTGGGCTCACTGTCTGCAGAGCTGAGTCTGGCACTGTGTACCCAAGAGGCTTCCCAGTGCATGAGGAAGAACTGAGTGAGGGGTGTGCTAGCCACTGTCTAGGGGTCCTTAGCTGGACATTTTCTCCACATTTTATGTATGCTTAACCCATTGTGTGTGTGTGTGTGTGTGTGTGTGTGTGTGTGTTGTTTCCCCACAATCTGTAAAATAGTGACGGCACTTGTTCTGCTTGTTAATAGGTTATATCATAGATAAATGCAAGAGTCAAAGTACAGATGCCTTGAAGATTGTAAAGCCTATGTATTATGGATATATTATTGTTAGTGTCATTATTATAAAAATAATTATTGGGGCTGGAGAGATGGCTTAGCAGTTAAGATGTTTGCCTGCAAGGCCAAAGGACCCAGGTTTGATTCTCCAGGACTCATGTAAGCCAGATGCACAAGGGGGTGCATGTGTTTGGAGTTCGTTTCCAGTGGCTGGATGCCCTAGCACACCCATTCTCTCTCTCCTTCTCTCTGCCTCTTTCTCTCTCTCAAGTAAATAAAAAATATTTTTAAAAATAATTACTGGCCTGGGGAGATGGCTTAGTGGTTAAGGCACTTGCCTGTGAAGCCTAAGGACCCAGGTTCAATTTTCCAGGTCTTACATAAACCAGATTCACAAGGTGGCACATGCATCTGGAATTTGCTGTGGCTAGAGGCCCTGGCATGCTCATTGTCTCTCTCTCTCTCTCTCTGCCTCTTTCTCTCTATCTCTTGCAAACAAATAAATATAAAAAATTATTAGTTTTCTTCACCTGGACATATAATAATATAATATTTCTGTTTTGGGTGATACAAACCCAAGTCATTGAAAGGAAATTATCATAAAAGGGCTGTAGGCCTTGGGAGTAGGGCAACCCAGACTGGAGGATATGATGGACTCAGGCATGTGATGTCACACTGGTGGGAAACAGCTTGTTGAGTGTTCATTCTCTGGTAGCTCCTGGTGTTACTTCATTTCTCTGACAGTCCTGAGCTTAATGATGGGGACACATTCTGAGGAATGTATTGTTGGGTGATTTTATCATTGTGAGGGCCTCATAGAAGTAGGTATTGATGCAATCCAGAAAACATGTGAACGACAGTAAACATTTTTCTATAGGTAGAAAACTATATTGAGCACACAAACCATTATAAGTCATTTGTTATCATTATGTATTGTACATAATAGAATAATAGCACTGGAAAGTGCTTTGCCGGGGGAGTGGGGAGAAAAGGTATTAACATTCCTAACTAGCAAATGGACCCTGCAAGGTACACAACTGGCCAGCCAGGCAAGAGGTACCTACTGATGCAATAGTGGCATGTCTGTCATTGGGGTAACTCGCTGCTCTCTGCTTGGATTTGAGACCTGTCCCATGGGAGGGAATTCATACCTGGTACTGAGAACCTAGTCCAGAGTCTATAAATGGGAAGGTCCTATGCCCTAGGAGGAAGCTGCTATTGCTATTTGGCCAAATGGATATATTGTGTCCATCAAATTGCCCTCTAAATACTTATGTTTATACCCATATATTAATGCTGCTCTTACTTTCTTTTAAATGGTGGTGACCGCTAGGGAAGACTCAAAGCTCCTCACAGCACTGAATAGAAGTAATAGATGAATGCTTGGGACTGAGATATCTCTATCTATTACAGTCTTATGGGCCCACCATTGTATTTGTATCCTGACCTTGACTGAAGCATCATTGCATGCTACTGTTTGTTCCAGGCTGCTTTAAAAAAATTTTTTTTTCTGGGCTGGAGAGATGGCTTATTGGTTAAGGTGCTTGCTTGCAAAGCCTAAGGACCCAGGTTTGATTCCCCAGTATCCATGTAAGCCAGATGCACAAGGTGGTGCATGTGTCTGGAATTTGTTTGCAGTGGCTGGAGGCCCTGGCACACCCGTTCTTCTCTCTCTCTCTCTCTCTAATAGGTAAATAAAAATAATTAATTTTTTAAAAGAATGTTTTTTTTCCCCTTTGGGTGACTGAAGGAGGAAAAGGAGAGAAAAATTGATTGGTTGTTGCTGGGTGTGTAGGGGAAGGGGAGTAAGGAAAGAGAGGACCTTGGAGCTGCAGCCAGAGGGCCCTGCTCTTCTTGGAAAGCCCACTTCTGCCCCAGTTCCTAGTCTGCAGGACTCATCTCCCATTCCTCGCCCCCCTTCCACCATCCCTGGAGAGCGGTTACCTTTTATTTGTTTACCTTCCTCCCATCCACCTGTATGCTGCCCTCTCTGGTAACTGCGATGTGCCTTGTGCTGGTGGCATAGGGGAAGTGGGACCAGGATGAGTGGGAAGGCCCATAGGACTGGTGCTTTTTCTCAGCACTTTCCCACATTACTCTTTTTGCCCCCATCATTAGTTAATGGTCACAGAGGTGGGAACAAAATCAAATGAGAGATTAAAAAAAAAAAGCACAGGAGTGGGTGCAGTCTGTCAGCTTCTACATTTATTTATTTATTTATTGGTTTTTCGAGGTAGGGTCTCACTCTGGCCCAGGCTGACCTGGAATTCACTAAGTAGTCTCAGGGTGGCCTTGAACTCACGGCGATCCTCCTCCCTCTGCCTCCCGAGTGCTGGGATTAAAGGCGTGCGCTATCATGCCTGGCTCTACATTTATTTTTTCATGATCCATAGTCTCTTTCTTGGAGTCTCAAGATTTTCCCCCTCCCCTTTCACATGCTTCCATTCCCTAACTTTCATTTCTACCAGGAAACATGCCTGTTTGCCCACACCTTAGTAAGACCCTCCATTTAATAATTCATCCCTTCTCCACTCTGTTGCTTAGTATTATGGCTTAAGTAAACACATGGCAATATGTGAAAAATTTTTATATTTAAGGTCAGAAGGAAGATGATTTTATAATGTGGTCGCTCATGCTTATAATCTCAGGAGGCTGAGGTAGGAGGATTGCTGTTGTGTTTGAGGCCATCCTGGGCTACAGAACAAGTTTGAGACTGTCCTGGGTTACAGAATGATTTTTTTTTTCGGTCTTTTGTTTTTTTTTCGAGGTTTTTTCTACCCTGGGCTGACCTAGAATTCACTATATAGTCTCAGGCAGGCCTCGAACTCATGGCGATCCACCTACCTCTGCCTCCCAAGTGCTGGGATTAAAGGCATGTGCTGCCATGCCCGGCTTCAAAGTGATTTTTAAAAAAATATTTTATTTATTTATCTGAGAGAGAGACAAAGAGGCAGATAGAGACAGATATAGGGAGAATGGGCACTCCAGGGTGTCCAGCCACTGCAACGAAATTCCAGCCAGGTGTGATGGCTCACACCTTTAATCCCAGCACTCAGGAGGCAGAGGTAGGAGGATCACCATGAGTTTGAGGCCACCACCCTAAGACTACATAGTGCATTCTAGGTCAGCCCGAGCTGGAGTGAGACCCTACCTTGAAAAGCACCCCCCCCAAAAAAAAAGAAAGAAATTCTAAACACATGTGTTACTTTGTGCATCTGGCTTACGTGGGTCCTGAGCAATTGGACCTGACTGAATCCTTTGGCTTTGCAGACAAGTGCCTTAATCACTAAGCCATCTCTCCAGCCCCTAGTGGGATTCTTTATAAGGATGCTCCCTATAAAGTGCACCTAATATTGTGAGGCATACTTATGATAGAAATAGTGCATATAGCAGCACGGCAGTGGGAGGAAATCCCATCGTAGTAGGCAAGCCTCGTCCATGTGGCAGCATAGTATAAAGAGTTATGTTCATGGTAGCAGGAGTGTGAGAAGGTCAGCAGGACAGCCTCATGTACATAACAGCATCATTTAGTGAGGTGTACTTATGGTGGAAATACTACATGTGGTGTGCACCTTTGTCAGTAAGGCTCCCTCTGAGCCCCAGCTACCCTGCTTCTTGCATCCCTAATCCTTTCCAGGGTATGTGCCTGCCAATGCCTAGTCAAGAGGGTGGTGACAGTTGCTTCATGAGTGGTGACATATGGGTAGCTGTAAACACAGCCATTTTAAAGATAGATGTGTGAGTGGGCTCCTTAGGGGTAGCTGGGAAGGGAATGTAGGTGCCACTTCAGCTGGATGACAGTGGCAGCTCAGATGTGGATTATTTGCCTTGTGAAATGTGGGGAAAGGGAGCAGTGGGGGGAGATGCAAATGGATTATAAGTTACATTAAACATGCAGCAAGGCAGGGGCTGTTATGTTTGAACAATAGTCTGTCAGCCTAAGGAAATAAATTCCTTAAATTTACTTTTTTTAAATAAAGAAATCCTTGAAATACTACATTTTCACTGTCCATAATTCAGAAATGAATAAAAGTGGTTTCATTCTTCAAAATAAAATTAAGGTTTGCTGTAGGAAGCTCTAAATCTAGTTGTTTTGAGATTAGGTCTTACTATAGAGCCCAAACTGGCCTTGAACTTGTGGCAATACTCTTATACTATTGCCTCAAGTCTCCCATATGGTGGGCTGGGTTTATAGGAGTGAGCCCCCACCCCACAGTCCCATTTCTAGTTTTACTTTAGATGGTGTATGCCTATAGCAATAGAGTAGTAATAGAATAAAAAGGTATGTGTGGAATACATAGCTAGCATTTATGTACACTTCCTGGAAATATGTTTGACCATTCATTAATGATTGGAAGTTGAACATTAGATATGTGAGGAGGACATTTAATTCCTGAAGGAATAAAACTATTCTTTGATTTTTAAGTGGATAAGCCTGTATTTTATTATTATTATTATTATTTTGGTTTTTCAAGGTAGGGTCTCACTCTAGCTCAGGCTGACCTGGAATTCACCATGGAGTCTCAGGGTGGCCTCGAACTCATGGCGATCCTCCTACCTCTGCCTCTCAAGTGCTGGGATTAAAGGCGTGCGCCACCACGCCCGGCCTAAGCCTATATTTGAAATATTTTTACGTTTTAGACTTTGCAGCTTGAGCTGCACTAGAACTCCCCAGCAGGCATTGAACTGACTACCCTCCTGCTTCAGCCTCCCAGGTAGGATTGCATACACCACCAAGACTGGCTAAAATTTTTTTAAACTATAAAACACAGTTTAAATATTAATATATACTTGATAAAATTAGATATTAAACCTTAAATTTCTATTTTCTCAGCCTATTTTAGATGGCATTTAGTTAATAAATCTGGGTCCTTTGACTGTGCCAGCAAGTACCTTAACCACTAAGCCATCTCGCCAGCCTTTGTATTTTTAAGCCAGTGTTTTCTCTTTTGTGTGCTATAGTTTTCTTTTTCATCAAATAAGGCTTATTTGATGGGCTAGAGAGATAAGTCAGTGGTTAAGGACCTTTATTGTAAATCCTAATAACCTGGGCTCGATTCCCTAGTACCCATGTAAAGTCAGATGAACAAGTGGCACATACATCTGGAGTTTGCGGTAGCTAGAGGCCCTGGTATGCCCATTCTGTTTGTCTCTCTTCTATCACTTTCTGCTTGCAAATAAATAGATAAAAATAGTTTTTTAAAATGAGGCTTGGCCAGGTGTTGTGGTGCATGCCTTTAATCCTAGCACTTGGGAAGCAGGGGTACGAGGACCTCTGTGAGTTTGAGGCCACCCTGAGACTACTTAGTGACTTCCAGGTCATCTTGGGCTAGAGCGAGAACCTACCTTGAAAAACCAAGAAAAGAAAAGAAAAAAAGAAAAGAAAAGAAAAGAAAAAAAAATGAGGCTTGGACAGCACATACCCCCCAATCCCCACAGGGATAACCTGTGACCCCAATGAGGAGGGCCTCCTTTGGAAAGGGGACAGGGAAAGGATGGGATGGTACCAATATGTGATTTTCCATACCAAGTATGTCCATAATTAATAAAAATAAAATTTAAAAGATGAGGCTTGGGCTGGAGAGATGACTTAGTGTTTAAGGTACTTGCCTGTGAAGCCTCAGGACTCATGTTTGACTCTTCAAGTCCCTCGTAAGCCAGACACACAAGGTGATGCAAGTGCACAAGGTTGCACATGCCCACAAGGTGGTGCCCACATCTGGAGTTCAATTACAGTGGCTGGAGGCCCTGGTGCACCAATTCTTTCTCTCTCTCTCTCTCTCTCTCTCTCTCTCTCTCTCACACACACACACACACACACACACATTTAAAAAAATGATGGGGCTGGAGAGATGGCTTAGAGGTTAAGGCACATGAGTGCGAAGTCTAAGGACCCCAGTTCAGTTCTCCAGGTCCCACATAAGCCAGATGCCCAAGGGGGCACACACATCTGGGTTCGTTTGCAGTGGCTAGTGGCCCTGGTGTGCCCATTCTCCCTCTCCCTCTCTTTTTCTCTCTCTCTGTCTCTAATAAATGAATAAAAATAAAAATCTTAAAAAACAATGAAGTTTACTTGATATCAGAGTTCTTTTGTAGCCATGAATAATGAACATAATTATCTTAGAAAAGGCCAACTTTGAAGTTGAGCATTTATTTTTAAATGTATTCCTTGTTTTTTAAATTAGCCTATAAAGTAATGGATTTCAATATGACATCTCATGCATATCATGTACTTGGGCATGTCCTCAACTTCTATTGTTCCCCCTCAGCCTTCACATTGGTTCCCACCCTCCCCCTAAATAGTCTCCCTACAATTTTCACACCATATATATATCATGTGTTTGTGTGATTATATGTATAATTTTTTTTTTGAAAATTTAGAACAAAATGCTATCTCAGTATTTTAGAGACCATGTGTTCCTTATGGTCATCCACGGACAATAGTAGCCAGCCTGTCCAGTCTCCTGAGACACGGTGTGTCTGCCATGGTAACCTTCAAATGAGTAGATAAATGAGGGCATCTTAGGGAACCCAACACAGGATCAAGCTCCATGAGGGGCCCTGTTTGTTTGATAGGCTTCACCTACTTACAGCGACCTACCTCTGTTCTCATGAATTGTCCTCATGTAAAATTGTCACACTGAAATTCAACAGAGATCCTGTTATAATAGGCTGTTTCCTTGGGGATTAAGTTTCTAACCCCTGAACTGAACTTAAAGGGTTCATTCCAACCATAGCACCAAGTAACTGAGTCTCTTTGGGGTCAGATGGCCTGATATGGATAGTTCTCGTGTTGCTGGGAGCTGGGTGACCATGTAATTCATCCTCTATAGTCAGACACCTATGAGAGTGAGAAGAGATGCCATTGATAGTTTTGTAGAGTCAGCAGGAATAAGCCAAGGTCTGTTTGGGACAAATGGCCCTATGGTCACCCTAGTTGAGAGCAGTGTGTGCAAACCTAAGACACAGACAGAGGTTTCATCAAGTGTAGGGAAAGTGTGGAAGAATATAAAAATCTTTAACAAAAATTTCAGGGAAAGGGCAAAGGAATTGATTTCTCTGAATGCACTTTTTGTGTCCTCTGATTCTCACTGAATAAAAATGTGATCTGGGAAAGGACAGGGTATCTAGCACCAGGCAGAACTTCTGTATGCCTTGTTATCTACATTGCTCCCAGGCAGGTTACTTCTGTAGCTTAATTTCTTCACTTGTCAAAGGACAGTGCTCTATTTTCCAACTCCAGAAGGAATTTAAAGAACCCGAACTACTCAGGACTCAGTAGTACAAGGTCTTGTACTGCCAGGATACTAGTAGTCCTATATTACTACCATGAACATATACATTACATATGTTAGTTATATCTTTCCAGAAATTAGAATTCTTATTACCATATTATCAGTTGTAATACACGCTGCATGTATGTGTATGTGTGTGGGGTGGGTCTTGGTAATTTAATTGACCTACATTTATAATATTATAGGGCACTTTGTACTGTTTTAAACATCCAACTTAAATGCCATGTACCCCAGCAGTTTATAGACTTAAGCACAAATCAGAGATGACACTGATTCAGTCTGCTCTGTGAGCTCATCTGCAAAGGATGATGGTACATGAACATCTCCAGAACCCGTTCCTCTTTTATCCTAGACCAGCAGAATTCTCTTGTTATCTTCCTGGCCCCTTCCACTCCCTTTACTTCCTCTCTCCATCTCTCATTCTTCCTTGTGATGTAGGAAAAACAATTGCTCAAAGAGTTTAAAAATACATATCTTTTGCCTTACTTCTTTCTTTAGTGTGGCATTGAGAAAACTTAGATCTCTATGTTGCCAGCTCATCTTTACTATAGCAAAATGCCTTAGATGATCAACCTGAAAGAGAAAAGGTTTATTATAGCTCATTGTTTCAGAAGCTTAGTCTATGAGCTCTTGGCCCTGTTGCTCTGGGCCTATGGCAGCATTACAGATCATGGCGGGAGTGAGTGGTGGAGGAGGCTTGTTCACCTGGTGGCTGGGGAAGCAGAGTGGAGAGCACTGGGTCTCAATAGCCCCTTCAAGAGTGTACCACCAATGGCATGACTTCTTCCCACTCAGCCCCACCACCCATCAATGAGCACCACAGGCTACAGGACAAGCCTTTCATATTTGGACCATTGGGGGATATATTGGGATATTCAGCAGTCCCTAAGACATTCTGGAGGAGAATGCAAGTGTGCTTTGCAGTGCAGTTCTACCTTTAAACCTTGATATTAGCAAAAATTATGATGCCCTCACATTGGTGTTTTCATGCTATGGTGGGGGGTATGTATGTACATACATGTCTATGTGTATAGACGTAGATGAGAGAGAGTGAATATATACATTTGTATGTTGTATTTCAATCTTTTGTAGCTGGTTTTTGTTTAGCGTCTCCTCTCTTTCTCATCCCTCATCTCATTTCCTGTTATTCTGTTGCTTAAATAAATATTCTCAATCTGTTCATGTTTTGATTATTTGTGTGTCTCTCATCTGTAGCCACTGATTGCCTTTTTTATATGACTAGTACTATTCTTGGTTTTAATTACAGGTATAAGCAAATATATTTATGTAATAGTTTTCTGATGGATTCTGAGAATGTAGCAAGAGTAAGTAGCCTTGCTATATTTCAACTTTTAGTAGGTTTGTGTGTGTGTATGTGTGTGTGTGTGTGTTGTGTTTATTTAATGAGGCAGGGTCTCATTCTAGCCCCAATGGACCTAGAACTCACTCTGTAGCCCAGGCTGGCCTTGAACTTTAAGCCACCATGCCCAGCTGAGGTGTGTGTGTGTGTGAATATATATATTGAAATTTTTATTTATTTATTTATTAGAGACAGAGGGAGAGAGTGAGCGAGAATGGGTATGCCAGGGCCTCTAGCCACTGCATATGAACTCCAGATGCATGTGCCATCATGTGCATCTGGCTTATGTGGGACCTGGAGAATTGAACCGGGGTCCTTAGGCTTCACAGGCATGCACCTTAACCCGTAAACCATCTCTCCAGCCCTGTGTATATGTATATGTGTGTGTGTGTGTGTGTGTGTGTGTGTGTGTGTATTTAATGAGTTTCTGCTTTTAATTAAAATATTCACTTAATGATTTTGTAGGAGAAGAAAGGACGTTCAGTGAACATTTAATGACAATATTTTTAAAAAGTCTTTTAAAGACAAAGTGGAGAGGGACTAGTTGAAAAGAAGAAGGGATTCAGTGGGAGGGAGGAGAAGAGGGGATAAGAGAGGGCAAAGGGGGGTAAGAAATCTTTTAAAATATTTTAAAAATATTTTTATTCATTTGCAAGGGGAGAGAGGGAGAAAGAAGAGAGAATGGGCATGTCAGAGCCTCTAGCCACTGCAAACAAACTCCAGACACATATGCCAACTTGTGCATCTGGCTTTCTGTGGGTCCTGGGGAATCGAATCTGGGTCGTTAGGCTTTGCAGGCAAGTGCCTTAACTGCTTAAAGCCCAAGAAGTCTTTACTAGGGATATTTTCAGAAGTTTGCTGGGAACTTATTCCAATGTCTTGTAGCCTTCTTGACCAGGATGTTCTCTTTTTCTATTAAATTTAAGTCCCTGTCCTTGCAATTTAATCCCTTTCCTCTCGTCTTGTATTAAGGGAGAAAAAGCACTCCCTTGTCCATTCTTCTTCCTGACCTCGCAGGCTCTTGTCCAGCTCTGACCTCCTCCCTGGCCATCTTTTATGTAGGCTAAATAACCGTGTTTCCTTTGTGTGTTCTCTAAGGACTCGTTTCCAAATATTTTAGTCATTTCAGTCTTTGTCCTTTGGACTCTCTCCAGTTCTTCCTCATCTGCCTGGAGTTCAGGTCCCCAAGTGCTCTTGTGTGCTAATCAACTTCTGAACAGGACTTGGTGTTGGGGAAGGGTTTGCATGTGACCCTCCTGAGCCGGCTGCAGTTTTACCTGATTGTGTGCACCTTTAAATAAACAACTCACTCTGCTGGCTGCAGCTGATTCATCCGTGCCCACACCTCACATTTCCCCTTGTACTTCAATTTCATTTTCTTCCATCTCCTGAGTGGTTAGTTTTTCTCCACCTTTCCAATTAAACTGCTTCCTGCTGTTCCCCTAATCTTTATGGTCCTGTCAGCAATTTGCAACTATTAACAGGAACGGAAAAAAAAAAATCAGTCTAAACTGTGTTTCTTAATAAATGTTTGTAATTATATGGGTGCTTGCTTGATTTTAAGCACATATATGACTTGTTTAGTACATTTGTTGAGTGGCTCTGCCTGCATTGAGCATTAAGTTGTTCTCTAATTAATGTGTTTTAGTTCCCTCTCCTGTGCCAAGTGATAAGGAACTTGAGAGCAGGAGTAAGTCTTTAGCATTTATATCACTTTTTTTTTCTGTTCATTTTATTTATTATTTCTCCTTCTTCTTCTTCTCCTTCTCCTTCTCCTTCTCCTTCTCCTTCTCCTTCTTCTTCTTCTTCTTCTTCTTCTTCTTCTTCTTTTTTTTTTTTTTCAAGGTAGGGTTTCACTGTAGTCCAGGCTGACCTGAAATTCACTGTGTCCCCTCAGAGTGGCCTCATACTCATGGTGATCCTCCTACCTGTGCCTTCCGAGTGCTGGGATTAAAGCGTGCACCACCACACCTGGCTTATTTATTTATTTTTGAGTCAGGGTCTCATTCTAACCTAGGCTGGCCTTGATCCTTTTACCTCAACCTCCCGTGTGCTGGAATTACAGGTGTGAGCCACCGTCCCTGACTTTTGTGTGTGTGTGTGTGTGTGTGTGTGTGTGTGTTGGGAATTTATTGAATCTAGGGCTTTACACATACCAAGCATGAGCTTTAGCACAAACCCGTAGCCTCAGTCCCCTCTTTTCTTTACTGTGGAAAAAGTTTTTAGGTAATCCACTCAGTAAATAACTCTTGATGGAACTGGTAGATGACTCCCACGTTCCGGAATCCCAGCATCCATTTGGTTGTCCTCAGATCTTCACCGTGAGAGTACCTTACCACACATGTGTTTCTGGGGATCCTAATCTCATTCACTTTTCCATTATTTAAGTCAGCAATGAAAGTATTACCTGAAGGCTGCATAAACCCTCATGAAACTTGACTGTAATTGAATCCTGAGTAGGAACTCTCTGGAGGGTGGCCCTTGAAACATTTGTGTTGCACCCACCACGGTGGTCTAGAAATCATGTTTTCCTAGTTTATTAGGGAAAAAAAGTTTCACTGAGTTGAGTCAAAAGCCTTGTAAAAGTTAAAATACTAGATCTCTTATCTCCTGTTCCCTAGGCATACCATTTTGACCCAGAGGAAAAGAAATCAGACCTAATAGGAACTAGCTATCTGACAGCTGTCAGTGTTGAATTTTACTAAACACCTTATGATTCCTTTGCTTGTGGGTCTACTTTTGGAGTAAGAATGTTATATTTAATATAGACCTCTGTTTTGACGTAAATCATCTATATAGTCAGTAGTTCCTGGGTTAGTAATCCTGTGGATGGTTGAAGTCCAGGTAATGATAGGGTTAGCAATAGCATTGCCTCCTTTTAAGTCCCATGAGAGGCAATATGTACATTCAAAATTAAATTAAAATTCTTGAGAGTGAGGTGGAAAGAGGTAGTTTGAAGAATAAATTAGCCCCCAGGGATCTGTTCCAATTCTCACATCATAAGCCAACCAGCTATGATATGAGAAATGACAAGGGTCCATGGGCTCTCTCTAGTGGGGATACTTGCGAGGCTGGTTATCTGCGACTGTCATTGTACCAACTGTTTAAGTATATGCAGGAAATACTTTTAGTTATTATTACTTCTCAGGGAAATAGCTATCTGATACCAACAAGTGACATGAGATCCACCTGACATTTTCATTATAGATTAAAGAGAATGCAGATCTAGTTGGCAGCATGTGAGGAGGGCTTGGTAACTTTAGAAATGTGTCAGGCTGTGGTTTTCTAGGTATGCTATGAATGAGGAGCTTTGTTTGGAGGGAAAGGAAATTCTGTGTGAATATATATTATGTAAATTCACAAGTGTTACTAGGTTTATTTCAGCATTCTGTTCTTTGTAATAAAAAAATTTTTTTTCCTTCTTGGATTAAGAGGCAAATTAACCTTTTCACATTAACTTTATATGTAAAGTTCCTGGCCTCCACCTCCAGCTTTTTTCATTTGTGCAGTTTAGAGGTCTGAGTCGGTATTTGGGCAGATGGGACTTGTCACTAACAATTACTGTCTTGTCTTTGAGTGCCCCCATACTACAGTGTACCCATCCTGCCTATTAACTGTGGGTTGTTGCCAGTTTAGGATTTATTTCATGTGCCCATGCTCAGTGATACATGTTAACAGTTAGAATGTATGAAAATTATTTGTGCTTTGCTTATGAATACTTTAGTACATTTTCTGTGTGTGGACTGCAAGTCTACCATTTCTTGACAATATTACCGTGCATACACAGTAGGATATTAAGCCAAATGTTGCAGACAGCTTCAGGTTCGCTGAGATGAACTTCCAGACCAGGCACAGTTATGGAGGAAGGGATATTATTTATTGAAGCTTACAGATCCAGGGGAAGTTCCATAATGGCAGAAGAAATGGCCTGCCTCACAAGGCCAGGCAGAGAGAGCAAAAGCCAACCAGCCACCACAGCACACAGAGCAAAACAAACTACAGCCAAAAGGTCACACAGCAGACTTCAGGAACTCCTGCTAGACACATTTGCATATCTTTACAATGGAATCTCAAACCCATCACCACACCTTAAGACCGGGCCCCCAGTGACCTTGCCTCTAGCAAGGTGATTGCAGATGCAAACTATAAACTAATAAAATACTGAATATATTGGGGGACATATATTCAAACTACCACATTCCGCCCCTGGCCCCCAATATATTTAGCTCCTGGTCCCCAATAGATTTATAACTATCACACATTGTAAATTGTACTCAGTCCAATTTCAAAGGTTCTCACAGTCTTGATCAACTTAAGATAGTGAGTCCTGTACAATCAAACAAGTTAAATACTTTCAACATGTAAAGGCACAGAGTAAACATTTTAACTGTATAAGGAATAGCAAGGAGAGACTAAAACAATGCAAACTCAACCACCATCAGCCGTCATCAAACTTCTGCAGTTCAAGTTCAATATAACCAGAGACTAACAGTCTCCAGTTTTCCAATTCCGCCCCTCCAGCTGGGCAGAGTCGCCAGGGAAAACTTTCATCCCATGCCAACACTGCACTCCATGGTAGCCCTTTTGCACAGTCCTGGTATATCCAAAACATCTTCAGGTCTCCATGCAAACCACGGTCCATCTTCCAAAGGCTCTTTCAGCCTATTCCTGAGGGTCTTCATGCCCTGCCTCATGCCGCATCTCAGCAGCGGCTCCTGGAACCGTGTGCAACTCATGACCACTCCATGTATTTTTCATGCTTCCAAAACTAATACCAGGTGTGCAGGACACAGCCATATTCTTAATCCAGGGATGAAATAAACCACAGCCTTGAAAAGCAGGTTCCTTCTCCAGTCAGCTCTTTCCAAGAATTTGCATTTTTAACAGTCTTTCCTCAGGCATCCTCTCCATTGTTTTAATGTAAATCAAGTCAGGCCACCTTCCTTCCACCTTCCTTAAGATTGCTAATGTGTTTGACAATAGCAGCTAAACCAGTCTCAATGCCTCTACTTTTAACTTGCTTCAGGTTTTTCAACTTAAAATCTTAAAATCTCAGTCCAATATCTTTAGCCAAGCACATCAGTCCATTACAAATTTAAGCTTGATCAAACACTCTGGGCCTGGATAGCAGAATGTAGCCATCCCTTATGCCAGTAGCCCAGTTCCAACAAAGTCCTCTGCAGTCTTTCCTTCCCCTTAGAAAGCTCATAAGCCAAGCCTTGAGGTTCAATACTATCTGCACTTAGCATTCTCAAACTCTCATCAGAATAGTCCATAAAACTTGGCTTACCACTCCAGAAGGCATCTTCAGTTGCAAGCACCAAGTCCATGCCCATTCCTCCAAAACAAAGGTTCCAAAAGATGAACACCCACACGATCTGGTTCATCTCACCCCACTCTCGGTACCACTTTACTGTTGCAGACAGCTTCAGGTTCGCTGAGATGAACTTCCAGACCAGGCACAGTTATGGAGGAAGGGATATTATTTATTGAAGCTTACAGATCCAGGGGAAGTTCCATAATGGCAGAAGAAATGGCCTGCCTCACAAGGCCAGGCAGAGAGAGCAAAAGCCAACCAGCCACCACAGCACACAGAGCAAAACAAACTACAGCCAAAAGGTCACACAGCAGACTTCAGGAACTCCTGCTAGACACATTTGCATATCTTTACAATGGAATCTCAAACCCATCACCACACCTTAAGACCGGGCCCCCAGTGACCTTGCCTCTAGCAAGGTGATTGCAGATGCAAACTATAAACTAATAAAATACTGAATATATTGGGGGACATATATTCAAACTACCACACCAAAGAATAGAGAAGGTGGGCTAAAGATATGTCGGGGCAAAAATTGATGTAAAATTTGATAGTTAAATCAATTTTCCAAGCCAGGTGAATGCTGTCTGACAATTATAGAGTTTCTAGTTGTCGTTGGCCATATGTTAGATAATACAATCTACCCCATTGGAAGTAGATTGCAGCTACCTATCAATTTAGGATAAAAACAATTTTGTTTAAAAATGAAAACGTTTGTATATTTTGATAGCAGAATTATTTTTTGATGATCATGGAAACATTTTTAGAACTGATTTTATGGAATAATTTACCCTTGATTCTAGAAAGTAAATTCTCAACGTATTACCGTGGAGGAAAATATGTAATAAAATGTTTCATAATCTTGAAACAGTGAAGGAATTTTTTTAGTAACTCCGTGTTCTGTTGGTTACAGAATCATCAGGTTTGTTATGAATGAATTCATTCTGTTTTCAGATATTTATTTTACATTTGCCATCACTGTTTAAAAAAAGGAAATTCATAAATTTCATAAACCGAAAACTCCACACAGGCTCTAAATTGTGCCAGTGCAACATGGATTTATTTGCTTTGCCTATCCCACCTCACATGGTTTGTGGATCTCTAGATAGTACCCAGAGTCCTCACTCCTTCTTGCAGGCATACAATCTAACCTTTACAGTCTCTGATAAGTATATGTGTATTTGGCACAGACAGCTATGATCAAAGATGGTTGGAACAATACACAACATTGATGGTTATTCAAGGTTGTTCTTTTAATACCTAAACAAAGAACAATATCACAGACAGTTTCGTTAATAAAATAAATAGAGGTTAAAGAAAAGAGCTGTGTCTGGTAGTATACAGCCCTAAATCATTCACTAGTAATGAAGCAGATTTTTTTTTCCCTGAGACAGATTGTGTTTCTTTAAGAAGGAAGCCACCTTTGTTCCATGTTCCAAGTGCATTCCTCACAGGTGAGGTCATTCTACTGATGTCCCCCTTCTTTCGGTGGGAGTGGGGGGATGTGGACACTCATAGTACATTCCATTTCTCAAAGTCCCTAAAATGAGGCTTAAATGTACCTGTCCATTAAAAGCTTTTGAAGGACAAAGGCAACCTCAGAGGCTTTGTGAACCATGAATTGACAATAAAAGACAGTATGCGACTGTTTTTCAAATAGCCTCTTCAAGAACAAAAGAACTATTCACTACTACATGACTTTCATGTAGTTATATGAAAGGGAGGCAGATGGTCATCTTGTTTTGTGCATGAGTTTGAAGGCTGCTTGACCGAGATTATTTGAAACAATGGTTTTCAATTATTCTGACTAATGAAGTCACTGAGAGGAATGTGTGTTATGGAGTGTATAAATGTTGATAGGCTTATTTCTTTAGACAGAATGAAAATTTAAAAGTAGCTTCCGCTTCCCACCGCCTCATAAAAGCTAAAGGATAAGAACATTTAGAGAATACCTGATTAAGCTGAGAAAGTCTCCTAATCTTATTCCACTTGTGCTTTTTATTTTATTTTTTGAGATAGGTTCTTGCTGTATTGCTCAAGCTGGCCGCAAAATCCTCAACCTAGCTGGGGATGGTGGTATATACCTTTAATCCCAACACTCAGGAAGCAGAGGTAGGAGGATCGCCATGAGTTCGAGGCTACCCTGAGACAGCATAGTGAATTCCAGGTCAGCCTAGGGCCAGAGACCCTACCTCATAAAACAAAAGCAACAACACAACAACAATAACAAAAATTTTCAACCTCCTGAGTAGCTGGAAAGACAGGCATGTGTCCCTGCCTGTGTCTTTTAGAGTAGCTTCCTTGTACATCAATGGGTGTCACATGTCAGTCTCTTCATATAATGGCTTACTGGACTAAGCCTGTCCCCCTCAGCTTCTGTATTCTTTTCTGCCATACAAGCTTTCTTGCTGTCTGTGACACCATGAGGGCCTGGGACCTTTGCACCTGTTCTCTGCCATGTTGGAAGGATGGTGTGCTTTTGCTCACATCTCAGCATGGCTGGCTCTGTTACCACTTCTCCATTTTTTTAAAGGAAGTAAAGGGGGCTAGAAAGATGGCTTAACAGTTAAGGTACTTGTCTGCCAAGCCAAAGGACCTAGGTTCGATTCCCCAGTACCCATGTAAAGCTAGATGCACAAGGTGACACATGTGTCTGGTGTTTGCAGTGGCTGGAAGCTGTGGTGCACCCATTCTCTCTATGCGTCTGTTTGTATAATAAATAAAATAATTTAAAAAATTGAAAAATGAAGTAAAGGGATTCTTTTTGCTTAAGGCTTTGAAGAGAGGTTTATCATGGCAGAGAAGGCATGGCAGGAGTGGGAAACCATCACATCAACAGGGAGGAACTGGAGCAGAGTGGTGCATGCTGGTGCTCAGCTCAGTTTCTCCTTGTTACTCATTCCAGAATCCCAGCCCATGGGATGGTGCTGACCATAGTTAGGGTGGGTCTGAAGCTAGAAAATCCCTAGCAGACATTTCAAGAGATTTGTTTCCATGGTGATTCTAAGTCTTGGCAAATTGACAACCAGCGATTAACTATCTCAAGCCTGCCTCTTGTCAGTTTGACACTCAAACTTGATGCTTTTACAACATAATATTCTACGCCCCTTGCTTCCATAGACTCATGACCATCTCATAATGCAAAATGTATTCCATCGAACTTCAATATCCCCTAAGTTTTTAACAGTTCCAACACTGTTTTAACGTGTAAGTGTGGCATCTTTACTGAGGCTCAGGCCAATCTCTGAATTGTGACCTCCCTTAACATCAAACCATGAGTCACAGACTTCTAACACTCATCAGCACAGAGTAAGCATTCCCAGTACAAAAGGGAAGAATGGGGGCATAGCAAAGGATGATTAGGACAGACATGAGCTCTGCAGCTCTATGTTGGGTATCTGAGTACTCCTTCACTTCTGTTTGTCTCTTCCTAAATGCTGCTTCCTTGGAAAGGTCATTTGCAACCACAATTTTTCCAGCAAAAGCCCAAATTTCTATCAGTGGTCTTTCTCCATCCTGCTGTATTTTGCTTTGTGGCCCTTATGTCCATTGAAAATTATATTCTAAATTTATTCAGCATTACCTACCCATAGACAGTATGAGGGCCAGGACTGTGACCAAATTTATTCCTCTATTAGCAGTTGGAACATAGCTGAGTTAGTTAGTTTGTTATCCCCTGACAAATAAACCCTTCTTTCTTCTCCACCCCTCCCTCCCTGTGTGATGTGCTTGTGGAGGCCAGAGGACAAGGTTGGTATTTTTTGCCCTTTTGCTCTTCTGTTTATTTCCTTGGCACGGAGTCTCTCTCTGAATCTGGGGTTGCTGGTTTTCAGTTAGACTGGCAGCTCTGTAAGCCCCAGTGATTCTCCCGTGTCTGCCTCCCTCAGCACTGGGGTTAGAGTCATGGATGACATGCAAGGCTTTTCATGTGGGTGCTGGGGATTGAACTCAGGTCCTTACATTGCATAGCAAGTGCTCTTATCGGCTGAGTCATCTCCCCAGCCCCTGAAGTGCTAGTTTTCTTTTGCTATGATTAATTCCTAGCTTCTAAGAAAGCAACGTAAGAGAGGAAGGGGTCCTTTGGGCTCACAGTTTGAGGAGATACAGTCCAACATGGAGGGATAGGCACGGCCTCAGGCACAAGAGTGTGTAATCGAGACTTCTACATCTTTACATCTTGGTGAAAAAGGAAGTAGGGTCAGACTATCAATCCTCAAGGCCTGTCCCCAGGGGCCCGCTTCCTCCACTGAAGCTCCATTTTCTAAAGGTTCTACAACCTCCCCCCCCAAAAAAAAAACAAAAAACACCACCAACTGTTGATCTAGTTCAAACACAGGCGCCTTGGGGATACATTTTACATTCAAATACAAAAACTGTCCGTATGTGGTTGACTCTGAGAATTCATTAAGCTGACAAACCAGAGAGTGAATTTTACTTGCTATGTGTGGGTATTAACTATTCTGCAAACATCATGGTGAAATAATTGTGACGAGGAAGAAAGCGATGACTAGTCATTCAGTTAAGTTGGATTGTGAGCTTCTGTAGACAAGTGAATTAAAGTGTCGCATATGCTTAGTTGACATTTCACTTTGTATTATTTTATGAAGATAACTGTGGAATGATTTAAACAAATAGTTTCCATGAGCCTTCTCTCTTTGTTTTAAACTCACTAGCTGAGTAACACAAGCTCTAACTATAACAGCATTTCTCTTTTTACTTCTCAGAAATGAATGCAGATTCTTTGTCATTAATGGTGTTGGTGTACTTCAGCTCTCATACTTTAAAAACTACCCAGAACACAAGATAATGAGAACATGGATAGGAACATTATTTCATGCATTTCTACAAACTTCTATGCTTAACATATTCTTGGGAAGAGAAGTGACATTGTTTTCTGTACCTAAAATTGTTTAAGGAGTGGGTGGAAACATCTATTAATCTTGGCTGTGTCGTGACTTGAGCATATTTCCTCATATGATGTAGTGTAGCTTCCAATTAGCCTCCAGATAGCCTTCTTTTCTCCCCTTGTAAAATAGTACAGCCATATTGTAGGTTCTTCTTTTGAGTGTCTGGAGCCTATTGATAGTCAGAAATGAATTTCCTTTTTCCAATGTGATCATTGCCATATATGTCTATCAAATAACCTTCATTTAAATATCCCTGTGGAGGCCTTCATAAACCTGACTGCAGTCACATGTTCCACCAATTACCATACTTAAGCCTGCACATGTTTCCTCTGGCTTCCTTACCCTGGGAATCACAGCTTGCTGAAAATGTATTCTTCTCTTGGTTGCCTTGTCTCTGTCCAGCAGTGGAATGGAGATTTGTGCTTTTTTTACCAATAGAAAATTGTATGCCTGAATATACACTGTACTTGGTCTGATATTCACATAGAACTAGAGGGTGACCTCCATATGTCCCCCAACATAGTGTCTTAGTCCAGTTCTGCTATGGGATCAGTAATAAAGAACAAAAATTTATATCCCACAGTTCTAAAAGCTGTGAAACCCCAAGGTCAAGGTACTGGAAACTTCAGTTACTCAGCGGTTTTTCCTTGAGGAAACGATCTCTCTCTTTGAAGGTAGAAGGGGAAGCTAGCATAATGCTGCCTGAAGCCTCTCTTAGGTGGGCCTGCCTTCGTCCCATTTACAAGAGAATGGTCCTCAGGACCTAATCAGTTCTCACAGGCCCCATTTCTTAATACCATTGTCACATTGATCACATTGGAATTTTGGAAGGGACCTATTCAAACCATTGCATGGGCAATCACTGTAAATAATGCTGAGTACTTCTGTGATATCACCTGAAGTGAACATTGCCACTCAAGCTGGAAGGAGCTTTTGTGTCTGCAGGTGCTGGTCACAAACACCTACCATGTGAGCACAGGGTGGTCTGTCTATATGTGTAGTTCTCCCTTCCCATCTGTAGTGGTTTGAATGCAGGCTGTTCCTCATACATACATTCATGTGTTTGAATCTTTAATTCTCAGTTGATGGTTGGAGAGCCTTTGGGAGGTAGAGCCTTGCTGGAGGAGCAGGCTTTGGAGTTTCGTAGCCCAGCCCTGCTTGTGGCACTTAGCTAGGTTGTACTTTCTACGTTGTCCCTGCTGATGTGAAGGTGTGATACCTGGCTGCCTCTTCCTGGTATGGATTCTCTGCCATAATGAAACGGGAAAGTGGAAGCCAGAAATAAACCCTTTCCTTCCATAAGTTGCTTCTGGTTGGGCGTTTTGTCCCAGCAACATGAAAGTAAGCATTGTACCATCTGTATTCACTCAGCAGCTCAAAGTTCTTAAGATTTTTAAGAATGCCATGATAAGGCCTCAGACTTGCATCCCTAGGCCCAGACCCCTATATTGTCATTAGATCTGTAATACTGTCCTCTCTTGTGCCTCCATCCCTCAGAGGTGTCACTGTCATTTGTCAAGTGCCCTCGCCTAGTTCACTTCTCCAGATTGTGGCCTTTTTCTTAAACTGAGGCCCAGATCCTGAGTCTGCTTATCCATCTTCACCTTCTCTACACTCTAGCTGATACCTGCAGACTTGCTTCACATCCCCAGGCCAGCTAGAAGCTCTGAAGCCTTTCACTTGTCACAGTGGGTACCCCGCCTTACCTTTCATGTTGTGGTAGACTGCAGCAATTCACATTCATTCACCTGGCACTACTTTATGTGGGAAGTGATCCCTCATCTGGTGAGTCTGCCTCTTCTATTGCCCACTGAAGTTTCTTGTTGAAACCTGCCAGCTTCCTTTCTCACCCATTCTTCCCCACTCTTCACTTTTGGTTTGCCTTCCTACCCTTCTCCAGTTTCACTGTCTGGACTTTTCTGTCTTCATTCATCACCCCTTTTCCAATCAGCACATCTTTCTACTCTTATAAATAGCAACCAGAAATTCTTTTAAAAAAATTCTCAACTACTTTTGATTTCTGATAGAAAAGCCAATGGATAATGAAGTACATGGTAAAAGGTGGCTTCTAAAAATATGCTTCTTAGCTAGGCATGGTGGTTCATGCCTTTAATCCCAGCACTTAGGCAGCAGAGGTAGGAGGATCCCTGAGTTCGAGGCCACTCTAAGACTACATAGTGAATTCCAGGTCAGCTTGGACTAGAGCAAGACCCTACTTAAAGAAAAAGAAAAGCATTTCTAGTTTCCTGTTAAGTAGAATGTTCTACCTTTTTGGATAGAGAACTATGAGATTATTCACATTTTTCTTGTGTAGTCTTGCAAGACTGTCATATTCACCAGCAAATTATTTTATAGATGAAAAAATTTGAATGGGCTTTTAGTTTCAGAGTAAAATAATTGCTAGTTAAATGACTTACAGCCATAGATCAGACCCAGTTATAATGTAAGTTTGTGTCTCTTAAAATAAAAGTTGAAAAATTAAATTTCTTGCTCGGTAATTTGATTTGTAGGAAGTTGGGAACAAAGGATTCCAAACAGGGCTTTAAAAAAATCAGTTCTAATTAATTGCATGTGCAGATGCATCAGCTAAGATTGGGAGGCAATTAGTCTAATTATATTTAAAATACAGTTGCATGCTTAAATAGATAATCACACCCTCCGGCCTGCCTATCTTTTTCTCCTTTAGGCACATAGTGAATTTTTTGGCCATTAAGTATGACCTCTTCAGAGTTTGTGGAGCAGAACGAAGTGACAGAATGCAGATGGGAACATGGCATATACTCCGTGCTGTCGTTTGATACTCCAGTGATAGTTTCTGTATACGACACTTGGTGAAAATATCAACATATGCTAGGGAAAGCTTATATACTCTAGCTAACCTTTTTTATTTGGAAGGGGGGAGGATTCTTATTTTTGGAAAGTGAGTTCTCTGAAATATCCAACTCATGCTCTAGTTTGTAGCAAACTATATTATAGATGGTGTCATATAGATGAATGTTATGAGATCAAAGCAAAACCTGAGTGACACCTTGCCTACCAACATCCCATTCTCTTGAAATACTTGTTTGGCTTCAGGTACATAGTTCTGAGGGGCCAGATAAGGTATCGCCCTGGCTTCTGTAGTAGTTTCATCCGCATTAAGGTTTCATTCAGTTGCTGTAATGGATGTGATGTCCTGACAGACTGTTTTTTTGAGACTTGAGCAGCTGGTATTTGCTCCAGTGAATGGACACAGGTGTTCATGATTGTTTTGCCTCCCTTTCCTTAAAACTGATGTGACCTCTTTTCTTTTCAGTAGATTGAGTTTTATTGGAGGAATCTATTGAAGGTGGTCTTGTGCACATACTCTCCTATTGCCCTTCTTTTGGTTTCCTGTAACATTAAAAATGATTTACAAATTACATTTTCATTTTATAGGATATCCTGCAGTTACAGTACTATAGTCTTTATGACTGACCTACCGCAGTGAGTGAGCTTTCTTTCAGCTGCTTACACTGTGTTTCTGGCCATATTTTAGCAGAATCTGAAGTTTACTATTACTGCTGAATTTATAGCCGGATGAGATGGTTTGCTCAGTAGTCAAGAATGGGGCCTTGAGGAGAGGTAGTTAGAAATGTCAGGCCAGTCGAGCCTTGTTTTCTGCACTATTTTGCTGATCCTGGTAGGACATAAGTTTACATCATCTGTGTGATGTCAAAATGTTGTACACAGATTTACATGGGGTTGTTGAAAGATTGACATTTGAAGGTGTAGATTATTGGTCAACATGGCTTGTGATGTGACTCCAGTGTACATAGTCATTGGAACTTTTTGTTCACATTTTACACATAGATACAGGCTGTTATAGTTACCTTCTCATTGCTGGGATAAAGTGCCCCACCAAAAGCAGCTGATGGGAAGGAAGTTTTTATTTTGGCTTACAGTCTCAAGGGGAAGCTTTATGATGGCAGGGGAAAGCATGACATGAGCAAAGTTTGGACATCTCAATATGTCATAACATATGGAAAACAGCAGCCGGAGAGTGAGCCACGCCTGGCAAGAGGGAGCTGGCTATAATAGCCCAAAGCCCAGCCCAAACCACACTTCTCCAGCAAGGCTCCACCTTCCAAATTGCCACCAGCTGGGGCCAAGCCTTCCGAACACATGAGTATATGAGGGACGTCTGATTCAAACCACCACACAGGCTTAGATCCAGGTGGCTGTGTTCAGAGAAACAGTCTAATTTACTTCTTTCTTTGAGGCTGTCAGAGTTGGTAGAGTTATAATTGAGTGTAAAAAGTGAATTATTTTTTCAGTCTCTGGGATAAGCTACTCTTCTTATAATGGTAGACATAAGCACATTCTATTAAATTCTAGGCCAGTCTAGGATTTGAGCTTATAAGATAGCAAGATAACAGTATGACTTTAGTAAATGTTTGACCTTAACCATGTTATCATGAAATGTCTGCTGACACAATATGGTGTATTTGGTGTAATATATTAACTTATGTACCTCAAATGATCTGTGTGTGTGTGTATCATTTTTCACAAAACCTCTTCTAAAAACCATTAACTCATATTTTTGGTTATACTTTTGTCTCTTTACACAGAGCCTTATATTACCCTTTTTGTTTTGATTATTAAAATATTAAGTAACAGCACAATTTAAAGATATTAAAGAAATTTTCAGGTTCTAACAAGTAAAAGAGCACTGACAAAGTTTAGAAAAGCTCAACATTGTGGATATTTCATTGTACATCATGATACACACATGCGCACAAATCACTCTTCTGTCTCATGTATTATTTTATTAGACATCTTTCACACATCAGTTTATTCTATTCCCACAAACATGTTGGCTCATCAGGGCACTGGATTTTGTGTCTGTCCCTTTCAAGTAAATGATAGTTGTGGTTTAATAAATTTGAATTATTAATCCAGGGTGTAGGAGATTGATTGACAGTCCCTCATTGGCCATGTAATGTGTTCTCAAGTTCACAGAAAAGTTGTATTGTAGAATTTTAGAATTGGGTCAAAAGAGATCATCTGTGTAGTGACTTAAAAAACTGGAAGACCTTTTATAAAAGCAGCAGGAAGTACTTACTGAATCAGCACTAGCACATTGTGTAGAGGGGTTTGCAGATTTTAATTAAGCTGCTGCATACTTATAGTCCTCCATTCACATGGAAAAACTTTTAAATGGTGGTGTGGCATGTGTATATTTGTGCAGGGAAAGCAAAAACAGAGACTTCATAGTGGAAATCAGAAATAATATGTGTGAGAACAGCAAGAAAATTTGAAAAAGAATGCCTTAAAAAAGATAATAGACCCCCCAAATCATTCTAGGCAATTTTGAGATCAACAAGTGGATGGCCAGAGGGTAGTGGGGACGTGTAGAAGCCTGTTGCTAAATCAGAAATCAACAGGAATGCAGTTCCAGACCTCATTCACTACTCTTCAGACTGTTGCCCTAGAGACAGACTTAACATATTGACTTTGGCAACTCCCAAGTAGCTTGCCGTGTCTGCAGTTATTTAAATAAAGAAATCCAAATTTGTGACATTAAAATATAAGTTTACTATAGTCAGTATGACAAATTATGCTTTTGGTTATGTGGAAACTTCCTGATTTTACATCATCTTCTGGAAAATAATGACATAAAGTAGAACAGGTAAAAAAATCTGCTTCTGGAAAAGTTGAAATGGCAACGCAGCAATAGACAGCAAGGCTTCATGACACCCAGTGCTGCGGCTGCGGGGAACTGATTGAAATTTCAGGCATCATCTCACTTCAGAGCATAAATGAGGCAACTGGAGAATGTAGATAACAAAATTAATAGTCAGGGGACTGCTTAAATATTATTTAAAGATTGTAACGAGAGAATTAGCCTAGAATGATCAAGATCTCATCCAATTCAAATTTTTAATGATTCCTTAGAGCTTTGCAGCATTTTGTTTTTTTTTTTCTCTCCTGGTTTGCCTTGTGTTTTGGTTGTCTTGTTTTTCTATAGTTCTACTGGGAAGAATGTTTCTGAAATCTTCTTTGAAACATGGTAATCCAGTGAGGGATTGTATAAAACCTGCCAAATGAAATAAATGAAACCTAGAATGGGAGAAGGGGCTTGGAGACTGGAAAGCTATCTCTGAAATGAGTTTTCTTCTCTGTTCTGTAATTATTTCTCAGGGGCTGACCTGAAGTCCACCTGAATCAGAGAACAAGATGCTGATCACATGTACATACCTGGCCCCCACCCAGACCTGCTGAATCTAATTTCTTGGGGCTGACTGAGCCCTAGGAATCTTCATTACCCACAAGTTCCTTAGGAGATTCTGGTGCATACTAATGTTTGAAGGAAAGCACTTCCAGGATGGGTGCTCAATTCCTAGCTGTTAGGGCAAATTAATTTAAGGTTTCAAATCTCTTTCCTCTGGCTGTAATTTTGGAAATATTTCATCCTAAAAGTATTGCTTGATAAGAAGAGTTGCAAAGTTGATAGAATGTGAGCCACTGCCCAGGAGAGGTGACTGTGGGGAAGAAAAGTTTTCATGTGGAAGTAATTTTATATTTGTGAATCAGTTATACATCAGATAAATGACAAGAATGAGTTAGTATTTAGGCAGAAAATTTCTCCTTTGGCGAAGACAGAAAGAGAATTCATTAGTATAAGTTTGATTCCTGTAAAAATATTTTTAAAATTGAATTAGAAAAGGGTTTGGTTCAGAATTTATAGATTCTGGGCTGGAGCGATGGCTTTGTGGTTAAGGCACTTGCCTGCAAAGCCTGAGGACCCAGGTTGTATTCTCCAGTACCCATGTAAGCCAGATAAACAAGGGGCACATGGGTCTGGAGTTTGTAGTGGCTGGAGGCTCTGGCATGCCTATTCTCTCTCTCTGCCGCTTTCTTTATTTTTCTCAAATAAATAAAATCAATAAACAAAATATTAAAACAATTTATAGATTCTTCCATTCCCACTCAAGTATCTCTTTGACATATCCTGGGTACTGCGATAGCATGCAGGAATTATTTTGAATGTTTAAACTTAACATATTGGTCTGGAGAGATGGCTCAGCAGTTAAGGCGTTTGCCTGCAAACCCTAATGACCCAGGTTTGAGTCTCCAGTACCCACGTAAGCCAGATTCACAAGGTGGCACATGCGTTTGGAGTTTGTTTGGAGTGGTTAGAAGCCCTGGCATGCCCATTCTCTCTCTTTGCCTCTTTCTCTCAAATAAATACATAAGTAAATATTTAAACAATTTAAACTTAACATATAACTGTTCAAATTGTTCCTGTATATAGAATCATCAGATTTTATTTAAAATATAAGCAAAACTCCCAAATATCTGAAACTTTCAGTTTTTTTTTTCTCCAACAGTTTCTGAGGCTGTGTGTTTTTGCTTTTAACTAACTGCTAACAGTCTTAGAGGCTCAGTAACAAGATAAGGGCCAGAGAAGTGGGAAATCCCAGGCTAACTTTGCCAAGTGTCATAGGGCTTCACTGGAGGAAACTATCTCCTGTTGCCCTGGAAGTGTCATCAGCATGTATCTCAATGGCTGTACCGTAAAGGGCAAGTTGTCCAAATAGGATTCTAGCAGGATCTCAGCCTGTATGTTTGATGCTTCATTTCAGAAAACACCATATTCATGTAGATGTATTTCTGGTGTGCTGCATTCTGAACTTGGGCCTTATAGTAGGACAAACTGGCTTTCTTTACCCCTCCTTGGGTGGAGTTCAGGAGCACAGATGTTGGCTGTGGGCCTGTGCCAAAGCACATCCTGTTTGTTCAGCCGCTTCCAACCCTCTCCCTCCCTTGGGCTTTAAGTCCAGTATATGATAATTTAAAATGCAAACAGAGCCCTCTCCCTAGCAGTATGAACCAATCCTGTGCAGGATTGGGAGTCAAGTTCACTGTTTTTTTTCTTTCTCTCTTTTTCCAAACATTTATTTTGTGTGTGTGTGTGTGTGTGTGTGTGTGTGTGTGAGAGAGAGAGAGAGAGAGAGAGACAGAGAGAGACAGAGATAAGAGAAAGAAAGAGAGGGATAGAGAAAAAGACAGAGACACACACACACACACACACAGAAAAAATGGGTGGATCAGGACCTCCTGCTGCTGCAAGAAAACTCCATGTGCCAGTTTGTTCATTTGGTTTTATGTGGGCATTGGGGAATTGAACACAGTTCATCAGGCTTTGTAAGCAAGTCCCTTTAACCACTAAGTCTCTTGAAGGGCAAATTTGTTGAAAATATATTAAGTTTCTGCTTTTTTGTTTTATTTTCTTTAGGTTTTTGACACATGGTTTCACTATATAGCTCAGTCTGGCCTCAAAACCTGAGCTCTTTCTGCCTCAGCCTCCTGGGTGTTGGGATGGAATGTGTGTGCCACAGAAAATGCAGACATGGATTATTTTGAATGTTTAAGTCTGTGTCAATTTTACATGGACTTGAGCAAGCAACAGGAAAGTTTTGCATTGTGTGTGTGTTCAGGTGCATGTGTGCCGTAGCTACAGAAGTCAGGACAGTTTTCAGGTATGGTCCTTTCCTCCATCTTGTTTTGAGGCAGAGACTCTTTGTTGTTCCTTTGTGTTTGCCAGGCTAACTGGCACACAAGCTTCAGAGTCTCCTGTCTCTGCCTCCCATCTTGCCCTAGGTATACTGGGATGACAGACACGTGCATGGGATCCAAACTCTGATACTCCTTCTTGTGCAGAAAGTACTGGACCTACTGAGCCATCTGCCCTGCCTCAGGTCTAAATTTTCTTAGCTCCAGATAAGTGGTTTTAAAAGGAAAGCTTTACATCATTAAAAAAAGTTCTCCCTGCAGTGAGGGGTTTTGGGTGGGTAAAATTCAGCTAGATCTGGCGATAGATCATTGTATTGAAAGGGGCTCATGTACAAACACATAAGCCAAATAACGAGTAAAATGAGTTAGAGCAGAATGGTGACATGACTATAGTTAATAGTAATGTATGGCTAACCCTGGGGATTCCTGGGAGCAAAATTTAAATGTTCTTATGACAAAGAAATAAGTACAGTCATGGGTCACTTAATTATGGGAAATGGTAGAGGTGTATCCTTGTGGTTTTGACATGCAAACACCATGACGTGTACTTACATAAACCAAGATGGATGCAGTGTCAGTAGGTGACATAAATTTACGGACCATTTTCTATGTGGCTTGTCATTAATATAAGTATTATGTGGCACACATTTATGAGGTGATAGATAAAATAAGTTGACATAATTCTATGTTGTAGACATAGATGAAAACACTGCACAGCACAAATACTTTTCATTTGTTAATAATGAAACAAGACAAAAATAACCCACATAAAGCACAGTATCTGAAATTGAACATAATTTCTCAAATCACCTCATTCAATAATTGAAACCAAGTTTATTATAAAGTGCCTTGAGAAGTTTTAATTAACTTTGAAAACGTCAATTGTCCTGAGCAGAAGCCTGATGATGCCACTCATGGGTGGCTAGACTACCTGGTTGGCAAGCCCCAGGGATCTGTCTGCTTCCTCTTCCCCACTGCCAAGATTGCAAGCAAATACTATCTGACTTTTTGTTTTTGGTTTTTCAAGGTAGGGTCTCGCTCTAGCTCAGGCTGATCTGGTATTCACTATGTACTCTCAGAGTGGCCTTGAACTCACAGTGATCCTCCTACGTCTGCCTCCTGAGTGTTGGGGTTAATGGTGTGTGCCACCAAGCCTGGCTTTGACTTTTTCTTGTTAGCATGGATTATGGGGATTGAACTCAGGTCCTCATTCTTATAATTCAAACAGTTTACCAACTGAGTTATCACACTAGCTTGGGGAACTATACTTTTAAAATTTTCCAGAAAAGTCTCAGGTAAAAATAGTTAACTTTGTGGCTGGAGGTGTAGCTCAGTGGTAGAGTGCTTGCCCAACATGTGCAAGGCCCTGGGTTTGATTACAAGTACAGGCAAAAGAAAAGAAAAGAAAGTATTAACTTTGAGGGGTTATTTACATAAGACCCATATATACACAGACTGAATAGCAGTGTCTACTTCAGACCTTTTTTTTTTTTTTTTTTGGCTGTGTTTTCTGAGCAGCCCTTGTGACTCAAAACTCACTTCATTAACCTCTCATTATCAGCTCTGTGTGTGTGTGTGTGTGTGTGTGTGTGTCTGTATGTTGCTTGGGTATTTGGCCTTCAGCCTAGCCTTCATATTTTAATAGAGATATGGGATTGTAACAAAAAAATTCTCCTTACACAATGTAGGTAGATTTATAGCCAGTCTTGTTGGCACAATCTTGGCAGAAACATCTGCCCACATATGGTTGTGAAAAGGCAAAAATTCCAAGTTGAAGAGGGAGGTGAATATGAAAACACGATTGATGAAGCATTACTTAAATGAGCCACATGTATCTAGCATGTTGCACTGTATTTCAGAATTGACCGAGGACGGTGCTGAGCAACTAACTTTCCAGTGTGTGGAGGCCTGACCCTGACCTGGAGACGGGTAGAGGAGGAAACAGAGTTAGCTTTGAAGTTACTTAACTATCAATTTTAATGGTTGAAATAGTTAAATAGGCATTCATCTCAAAATTAACTAGGAGGAAAACAGAATAGGGAAAGTCCACATGCTGCTTTTGAAGTGATGAGAGGCAGGGCTCTGGACTGGAGGAAGTGGAAGAAAGATGGTAATGATAAAAGACTTTTCTAGAACAATACATGAGATCAGCCAGCATGTTTTCACAGTGGAGGTGAATGTTCTTTGAGCTGGAAAGCCTATAATAATATTTTAAACATATTTATTTATTTATGAGACACACACACACACACAGAGAGAGAGAGAGAGAGAGAGAGAGGGAAAATGAATGAGTATGGGCATGCCAGGGCCTCCTGTCACTACCAACAAACTTCAGACGCATGCGCCACTTTGCATATCTGGCTTTACATGGAAACTGGGAAATCGAACCCACGCTGTCAAGCAAGTGCCCTTAACCACCAAGCCATTTCTTCTCTACCTGTATAATAATTTTTATTTAGCAGTTGGGTGCTTCAGAGCATAAGCCCCGGCTGTATGGTTGACCGAGTTGTGCCTAATTCAAGGAGGCAGTGAGTCACTCCTTATCCCAACAGCACAGAGCCAATTCTTGCTCTTTGTGCTGTCTCCTCTCATCTTGGAAAGCCACAGCACCCCGACAGACCACTGGTCATGATTACTCTGCTCCGCTCACTTCAAGGCATTTGCTAGGTCAGCCATGTAAGGATGTCCTAGCTGTCTAGCCCACAGCATCCTGCAAAGCTATGACACTGCTACATGGGATGGTAGCAAGGCATCTCTGGTAGCTCAAGATTCTTTTTCCTGAAGGTGGAGCTGGTTCTTGACATTAATCTTTACTTGGCAATGGGTTTCCTGTGGCACCCTCTGGCACCCTGTCTCCCTGAAGTGCCAAGCTTTACCAGTACAGGCTGGGCTCAGCTGCCAGCCCAATTCTGAGCAAACTCAGAGATGGTAAAGGAAAAGTTCTGTGACACTTATTAAAATGGTAAGGAAGATGGTACTGCCAACCCAGCATGATGGCTCAAGAGACAGATCTAGTCAGAGAACAGAGTGAGTTGTGAGTGGGTAGAAAATGCATGTGTGTATGTGTGTTCATGAGTGTGTGTGGGCACATGTGTGTGCATGGGTATGGAGGCCAGAGTTTGGTCATTCTTCAACTTATGTTTTTTTAATATTTTCATTTATTTGTAAACAGAGACTGAGAGAGGGAGAAAAGAATAGAGAGAGAGAGAGAGAGAGAGAGAAAGAGAGAGCGCACACACCAAAGCTTCTGTTACAAACTCCAGATGCATGTGCCTCTTTTGCATCCAGCTTTATGTGGATACTGGGGAATTGAACTCAGGTAGTCAGGCTTTGCAGGCAAGTGCCTTAACCTCTGAACCATCACTCCAGTCCCATCTTGTGCTTTTTTTTTTTTTTTTTTTTTTTTTTTTGGAGAGAGACACAGAGAGAGACAGAGAGAGAGGGAGAGGAAGACAGATAGAGATGGGTGCGCCACCAGCCTCTCAGCTGCTGTGAATGAAATCCATATGTGTGCGCCCCCTTGTGGTCAAGTACGGCATTGTGCCCTTGTGTCACTTTGCATCTGGCTAAACATGGGACCTGGAGATTGGAACCGGGTTCTTAGGCTTAGGAGGCAGGCACCTTAACCGCTAAGCCATCTCTCCAGCCCTCATCTTATGCTTTTTTAGACAGGGTCTCAAGTGGGACTCAGAATATTTTGACTAGATGTGCTAGCTAGCAATTCCTGGGGATCCAAACTCATGTTTTCTTGCTTTCACAGCAAGCACTTTACTGACTGAGCCATCTCCCAAGCCCTCGGTGGGTACAAACTGTTGAGAAGAGATATCAAGGGGAGGGGGAACTCTCCCTAAATGGTCTTAGCCTGATTCTTGTGAAACTGGGTCTAGAGAATTTGAATAATTTACTTTCTCTTCTTTCTTTTCTTTTTTCTTTCTTATTTATTTATTTATTTATTTGCATTTCTGGAGATTGAACATTGCTTCATACATGTTAGGCAAGTATTCTCCCGAGGCCACGTAAGCTCCTTTCTTGTTTCCATTTGACAACTACAGGATAGGGAACACCCTAGTTTCTTTTTAGGCTTGTTAATTTCTCATCTGTAATGTATAGCCACAGTTCCTGTCTTCTATCTATCCACTTACTGACCCTTCCAATCCCAGGGCACTCTTTTTTAATTTATTTAATTTAATTTTAATTTTATTTAATTTTTAAATTTTATTTATTTAATTTATTTTATTTTTTAATGTTTTTTTTTTTTTTTGACTTTTTTGATGTAGGGTCTCATTCTAGCCCAGGCTGACCTGGAATTCACTATGTAGTCTCAGGGTGGCCTTGAACTCAAGGTGATCCTCCTACCTCTGCCTCCCAAGTACTGGGCCCAGGGCACTCTTAAATAAGCTTTTGAAAATTCTCTTTAACTCACTACAGTTTTATTTTTTCTGTGAGACCCAGCTGGAGACTTTTTTTTTGTACAGTACACATTGATGGTATTATAATTCAAATCTCCTTTTAAAACCTCACAAAACCCCATGTATATATTTTAAATAAAGTAGGATGTTTGCTTAAGGTGTAAGTATAGTTTTTTTTTTTTTTAACTTTAAGAAAGTCTTTCTTTCCTTTTTATTTTTTTTTTTGTCCCAGCAAAATTTTGTCTTATAAAGGCTCCGGAAACTTTTTTTTAGCTGGTGATTCATATGGCCAACCATGTTGTGGACATGTACAACCATTTCCCCTCTTGAAATAATTTCAGTTCCCTTCCTTGTACATAAGAGAACATGTGGTGAAAAAGCACTTGGAATATTCTGCTATTTGACATGTTCTAGGATTCTACGATGGTCTTGCTAATCCAGTTGTCCTCACTGGTTGGCTAAGAATGTTTCAGGTTGATTTTCCTTATCACAGTGACTCCTGATTCCTGTTCTGCCTGTCGTGTTTCCAGTTACTAGATGCCAGGGGCTGCTTTTTGGGCAAACATTATGATGCGTGTCACACAGCCAGTTGGCAACCACATTTTTGGCTCCTTCTGTTGAATCTCTTTCTAGTTGGCTGGCAACTAAATCTGTTCATTGAGAAGGAAGAGTGTTGCGTGTGTGTGTTTGTGCTTGTTTATATGTATATGTGATATTGGCAGGGCATGAAGAAGGAGCCAGAGTGAGGTCAGTTAAATACAACCCATTCTTTTCATTCTAGGTTTTGAGTTTTATCTCCCACCCCATTGTCACTTAAGCTATTCAATTTGCTGTGCTAGTTTGTTCAGTATATGTTAGCATTTGAATCTGTGTATTTATCATTTTATTATTGGGATAATAAAAACAATATGGGCACAGTCTGTAGCAGTAAGTTTCTTGATGCTGAGACAAAGCACCTGGCCCCAAGCAGCTTCTGGGAGGAGAGAATTTATCTCAGACTTACAGTCTCAAGTGGACATTTCATGGTGACAGGAAGGCATGGTAGATACATCCCACCATCAGGGTGGAAGTAGTCTTAAGTACTGGGATTGGAGCTGGGCTTTTAAACCTCAAGGTCCATCCCCAGTGACACACCTCCCCAAGCAAGGCTCCACCCCCAGAGAGCCACAAGCTGGGGATTGAGTTAAGAGGCTTAATCGCAAACACATGATGCTATGGGGGACATTTTGAATTCAACTACCACATACTCTATGTAGTTATACATTGGTTCCTCAAATTGTAGAGACCTGTAACCATAAAAGTTCTACTAGTGAGTTAGCCTGCATGAGGATATCTAGGGAGAAGAAGGAGCTCGTACTGTGTGCCAAGAATGGGTGCTTGGTGCACACTGGCTCATTTTTATTCCCTCTACAACATGATGACAGTCACTACTGTAGTAGTGAAGTGCGTGTGGTTCAGGTCACACAGCTCACACGGAAAATATCACTTGCAGTAGTGTCAAATTATGGTGTAGAGCTGGATAACCCCGAAGTTTGAGAGGTTTAGTACAAACATTCCTGTTTCTCAGAGTCCACGACTGTGGGCTCCTGCTTGCTGTCATCGCTATATTCACAGTCCCTGGCTGACAGAGGCCACAGCTCAACGTTTGCCTGCATGAAAGGATCTGGCCACTGAGCCACAGTTTATCTCCTCCTGGAAGTATCGTGTTTTACCTCCCATATTGTCTTGTTTGAAGCAAATTATCAGGTCATAATACCATCTAAAGGGAAGTGTAGCCCCGCATGTGAGAATGAATCATAAGGTTTGGGGTAGAGCCTGGGCTAGGCAGCAGGTCAACAGAGGTGGTACCAGAGGCGGTGATGTGAAAATACATGACTGGTATCCTGAGGGAGGCCCGTACTATCCACCACACTGGATGCAGAGGAAATACCAGTGAAAGAAATCTATTTTTAAATATGCAACTAGGAATATGTCATTACATGAGAAGTGCTATAGTGTAACAGCTAAGGACATGGATTCTTTTCTTTTTTTTCTTTTTCTTGTTCTACCAGCCTCAAGAACATTGGTTCTGCAGTTGGGCTGTGTTATTTTACTCATTGCTGTGACCACATACCTGACAAGAAGCAGCTTAAGGAAGCAAGTGTTTATTAGGCTTATATGTCCGGGGGACGGGCGGCGGGGAGGGACAGTCCATCAAGGCAGGGAAGACAAGGCAGTGAGACCAGGGGTCTGTCATATTGCATTCACTGTCAGGAAGAGAGAGAGAACAGGAAACGTTGAGGCCGCCCACAGTGATGCACCTCCACTGACACTCGACTTCCTAAAGTTTTGATCACCTTCCCAAACAGCGTCACCATCTGGGACCCAAGTGTTCCAACACACGAGCCTGGGGGAAACATTTCATTCTAACAGGCTGTGTAGGTCAGAATGCCCTCTGTAATCTTAGATTACCTGTGTGATGTTGGGCAAGTTATTTAACCTATCTGTGCTGCAGTTGCCTCCTTTTAAAATGATGTATAGCCGGGCGTGGTGGCACACGCCTTTAATCCCAGCACTGGGGAGGCAGAAGTAGGAGGATCGCCGAGAGTTCGAGGCCACCCTGAGACTACATAGTGAATTCCAGGTCAGCCTGGACCAGAGTGAAACCCTACCTCGAAAAACTAAAAAAATAAATAAAAAAATAAAATATAAAATGGCATCTATTTTATGAAGTCATTATGTCATTGAAATGGATTTAAAAAATCTTGTTTATGTGTGTAACTTTACTAAAGTAGTGATATACAATAGATGTTGAATAAATGCTAACCAACCCCCTTTTTAACTAAAAATTTTGTTATAGCACAAAGTAAAGTATATTTAAAAGCTTAACTGAAAACAAAAAATTAATAACAAAGTCTATAAAGATGTTAGTACTTACATAAACCAGATTATCATAATACTTGAGTACTATTCAGTGTTTAAAATTTTAGTTCGTGGAACTGGCCAAGGTGTCATACTCCTGTAATCCCAGTACGTGGGAGGTGGAGGCAGGAGGGTCAGGGGTTCTAGGTCGTCCTTAGCTACATAGCAAGTTCAAGGCTAGCTTAGGCCACGTGAGACCCTGTTTCACCTCTGTCTCTCTCTCTTCTCAAAAAAAAAAAACCAGCATAAAAATATTTAGCTAGTGCTTATTCTTATTTTTCTCAGTAGGATTAAAAGTATAATTCAATGCTCTGGATATCAATAAAAAACAAAACTCTAAATCGTTAGATGCCAGTGTTTTATGAGAGTGATGTTGTCCCCCATGGCCATGTCTGGAGACATTTTGTCATGAGGGGAGCTTGCTGCTGGCATGTAATGGAAAGAGATCAGAGATGCTACGTGCCTGACAGTGCAAGGGCAGCCTCCCTCCCCAACCAAGAATGATCAACCTCGAATGTTAATATCACGGATGTTGCGCAACCCTGTCCTAATAATAGAAATCAATTTAATATTAATTAGCTTTCATAGATTTCTTAAAATGCAAATTGCACATAGATTCTTGTTGTAAATATCATAGTTCTGACCTATTGGCAATAGAAAGAGTCAGTTCACAAAAGACCAGGCGATTCTTCATGACAAAGCTGTGCTGGCAGGCCGAGCCAGGTCTATTAAATGGCAAGTCTAAGTGTTAGAGTGTGTAAATTAATTCTTGCTCATGAATATAGCTGTTAGGACAGCACTTTCTGGAGGTGGTCATACTCTTCACCAAAATGTTCTTCAGATGCCATGGAAGTGTATTTGAAGAGTTATATTTTAATTTGTATTTAGTGATAACTGGAAGATTTGGTCCTTGGCCTGAGATCATATTATACACCAGGGTTTCTCAACCTTGCATTGTTGACATTGAGGACCCAATGTTGTATGTATTTTGTGTGTGTGTGTGTATTATAAATACATATATTTTGATAGGAGGAGAGAATGTGCATTGCAGGATGTTTAGAAGCACTCCTGGGCTCCACCCGACTACATGTCAGTAGCAAGCTCTTCCTTAAATCCTTGATTAATAATCACAGTTGGGACAATCAAAATTAGAAGTTGCCAAATGTCCCTGGGGTGAGAGTGAGCAAAATGGCCCTTGATGGAAAGGCGTGTATGAGAATCATTTTGAGAGGAATGCTGCTTTCTGCCTGTGTTCACGTGGACTCCATGGAGAGGCTGAGTTCACACAGCAGTCAGGAAAGAAAAGCAGTAACAACCGAACCAGGAGTGCCTGTAGTTGAGGGAAACCTGGAAGAGTAGAATGGCAGTTGGAGCGTCTCTCAGAATACAGGACAGGGAGCAGATGGTAACTAGTAGGGGCAGAAAATGTTTTATGACTGCTCTGGGGCAGGGGTAAAAACCAGAGAAATTGTGGGGGAAAGAAGACTCTCGGATGGACCTGAAAGTGAGATTTTCAATTATTTCTCTTAATGAAATGTCAGCTTGTAAGGGCAGAGCTGACAAGTATGAAAGAATAATGGTTCTGGGAAATAATAGGCTGGAGGGAGGTGCTTGGCTGATTAAGTTACTCATTATCTGGAGGCTATGAAGAAAATCAGTCAATGAGTTATTGTGATGAAATATAACTTTCATTTTTCCAGAAGCCAAGCAGCCAAAGCAATCTAAAATAACTGGATTTGTTTTCCTTGACTTAGAAGAATTTGGTTTACCATTGAGTTAAATATAATGCAATGAGCTGATAGAAACAAAACACAGAAATGTACCTGTCCCATAGTAAGCCTTCACTGAATGGTAATAATAATTATTATTATTAACTTTCATATGGTGGCATATTTTTATTTATTTATTTATTTATTTATTTATTTATTTATTTATTTTTGTTGTTTGTTTTTTTGAGGTAGGGTCCCAGTCTGGCCCAGGTTGACCTGGAATTTACTATGTAGTCACAGGGTGTCTTCAAACTCATGGCAATCCTCCTACTTCTGCCTCCTGAGTGCTGAAATTAAAAGCATCTGCCACTACGCCTGGCTTGTCTTTATTTATTTATTTATTTATTTATTTATTTATTTATTTATGAGCGAGAGGAAGAAGCAGAGAGAAAGAGAGAATGGGTGCATCAGGGCCTCCAGCCACTGCTAACGAACTGGGGTCCTTAGGCTTCTCAGGCAACTGCCTTAATCACTAAACCATTTACCCAGCCCCTGGCTTGTCTTTTTAATTTTAAATTTAATTATTTTCATTTTTTATAGAGGTTATAGTCTTATATCCCTTTCCTCCCAGTAATTATTATTATGTACTGCAATGAAGACCATGAGTAAGCACTCAGTATACTTTTATTTTACTCTTTATTTTTATTATTTTGTTTTTGGAGGTAGGGTCTCATTCTAGCCCAGGCTAGTCTGGAATTCACTTTGTAGTCTTAGGCTGGCCTTGAGCTCACAGTGAATATCCTACCTCATCCTCCTGTGTGCTTTAGTATATTTTTTGTTTTAAATTCTTTGGAAATGGTAGTACACACACACACACACACACACACACACACACACACACACACACTACATATTAAATTTCAGATTACCAGAAAATTAAATTTACTAGAACATCCCATTTACCAAATGTTCTGAGTGAAAACCAGAGGTGTTTTTGTTTTGTCTGTTTGTTTGTTTTCTGAAGTAGGGTCTCTAGCCCTGGCTGACCTAGAACTCACTATGTACTCTCAGGGTGGCCTTGAACTCATGGCGATCCTCCTACCACTGCCTCCTGAGTGCTGGGATTAAAGGCGTGCGCCAGAGGTGTGTTTTGTGTGTGTGTTCGTGTCTTTCTATATAGTCCAGGCTGGTGTTGAACACACAAATACTCCCTCTTGCCTCAGACTCCCAAGTCTTGGCACCACAGGCTTGTACTACCGTGTCTGTCTAAATGAGAATTTGCTGTAATTTGCTGACTGTGTAGGTTGATACGGACAACCAGGAGGCTTATGCTATGATGGGCAGATTAGTAGATCTTATGTTCACCATTGATAAACTAAGCCATGTAATTGTCTGAAGGTGATGAACTTTATCTGGGGCTTTGAAGTTCATCACTGATGAGTCAATTTTCAGGTCTAAAGTGCAGTTTCACATCAAATTTTATTGAATCAACTCTATTTGTTTTAAGATACCATGTATGTACTATGCTGTTATAATCAGAAAAATCTGTGTAATCGACTTCATTTGCCCCAGTTGCTGCCTGGAGGTATGACACAACCCAAATTTGGCCCTTTTTAACTTCAAGGAGTCGGTGGAATGAATATACTAGGGTTCTGGGGTACCATTTCAGTCTTTCATTCATTAATATGTGGCTTTGGGTAAGTCTTTTGATTTAGTTGAAACTCCATTCCCTGATCTGTTATGTTAGAGCTGTAGGCCCCATTGCACACGGGTTATTGAAAGCTTGGAGGACTTTTGAAGGCACAAGAAAGACATGAAGCTTAGAGACTTGGTCCACCCATTTCTAGTTTTTCCTTCCTTCAGCTCTCCACATTGTTCCGGGTCTTTCCCAGGTGTGGATCTGGATCTTTGAATCTCCTTTGTGAAAAGTCCTCTCTTGAGCCCAGGATAAGAATGTTAGCACGGGGGGCCTGGAGAGATGGCTTCATGGTTAAGCACTTGCCTGGGAAGCCTAAGAACCCCGGTTTGAGGCTCGATTCCCCAGGACCTATGTAAGCCAGATGCATAAGGTGGCGCATGCATGTGGAATTTGTTTGCAGCAGCTGGAGGCCCTGACACGCCCATTCTCTCTCTCTCTCTGCCTCTTTCTCTGTCTGCCTGTCACTCTCAAATAAATACATAAAAATTTAAAAAGAATGTTAGCATGGCCTGCAAGAACTTGTTGGCTGATACCTCCATGGTCTTGCAGGTCCTTCTTGTGCCCACAGTAGCCAACCATCACAGGGAGTGCTCTGGAGCAGGTGCTTTGTGCCTGCTTTGTGTGTGCTGTCCACTGACCAGCAGCTCCTGTCCATCTGGCCATCATCTTGGCCATGCAGAGGCATGCCTTTTGCTATGCATATGTGTTGGCTATATCTCTATTCTAGAATTTGTTTTTAAACCTGGTGAATTTTTTCCCTCCTTTCATTTTGTACCAATATGTCTTTAAATACATGATTTTGAATGTGTGTCTGAATGTCTAATGGAACACAGTAACTGATTTGTAGAGGGTATTTGATAAGTACTAGGTGAATGTATTGTAGTTGAAGAGGTACAGTTCAGGTAGAGTACAGGAAGGAATTGATTACTCAGGTAATTTGGATTAGAAGGATATAATAGATAGCTCATGAATATGCTGGATGGAGAAATGAACTTTGTGTAGCAGCTTTGAGTACTTCTTTTTCTTTTTTTTTTTTTTAAGGTGAGGTCTCACTCTACTATCTTGAGATAGGAGAAACAGCTTTCCCTTTTTATTGATGGATTTGAGACAAACATATCAGCCTGTTGGGCATACTGTACCATTCATACTTAATGATTGTAAACTTAAAGTAAATATTACTTTTACCGAATTTTTAAAAAAGGAAACAGTAATATTTGAAATGTTGATAATAATTTTAAGTTAAAGATGAGATTAAAATTTTTTTTGAGGGGATGCTTCCATAATTTTATGGAAAAAGAGTAAAAAAAGATTTCCTAACCCTTCAAAATTAACCTTAATTTTTTTTAGTTGAACATTAGTTTGATTACTCAGTGTATAAAGAAAAAGCCCTTTGAAATGCTTCATAAAAGTCTTTCTGTAAATTTTTTTTAAAAAAAGTCTTTCTGGGCTGGAGAGATGGCTTAGCAGTTAAGGCACTTGCCTACAAAGCCAAAGGACCTTGGTTTGATTCCCCAGGACCCACAGAAGCCAGATGCACAAGGTGGCACATACGTCTTGAGTTTGTTTACAGTGGCTGGAGGTCCTGGCGCACCCATTCTCTCTCTCTCTCTCTCTCCCTCCCTCTGTCTTTCTCTTAAATAAATAAATAAATAAATAAATAAATAAATAAATAAATAAAATATATTTTTAAAAGTCTTTCTGTTGCTTATATATACAAGTATGGTGGACAGGACTTCTTTGGGTGTATTTAAGGGCTGAGATACATGTTTGATTATTTATTAAATATGGCATAGTTTCTATAGATTTGCATTGCTTAAAGTTATATTGAATTTGAATTGTTTTTAAAGGTATTCAGTCATATAAATATATACTCAGAGACAATAGAACCTTTTCATATTTGTGTTTTTTAAGTAAATTTTAATCATAGTTGCAATTTGGCATTGAGTCTACATTTGATATTTGCAAATCCTTTTCTTTTTTAAAAGATATTTTATTCATTTGAGGGGAGGAGAGAGAGAGAGAGACAGAGAGAGAGAGAGAATGAATGGGTGTACCAGGGCCTCCAGCCACTGCTAACTAACTCCAGATGCATGCACCACCTTGTGCATCTGGCTTACGTGGGTCCTGGGGAATCGAACCTGTGTCCTTTGGCTTTGCAGGCAAGTACCATAACCTCTAAGCCATCTCTCCAGCCCTGCAAATGCTTTTCTGTTTATTTATCCTCTATACTTTTAGAGGCTAAACTGAGGTTGGCTGTGTTTCCAATTGTGATGAGTAAGCTGTGAGTGTTTACTTACACAGCACTCCTTAGGGACTGGTGGGTCATGGGCTCCCTCTTCTTACTTGCTTGCCTCAGGCAGAATATGTGTAAGGGTATTATGGAAAGTTTCTGAAATCAGTAACGCTAAACAAAGAGTTCAGTTCTTTGGGACTTACATGTGTGCATTGTGACCTTCTGAAAGAGGGGAATAATTAAAATGCAGCCATCCATCCCCAAATATATGTCACTGAAGAATAGTTGTTTTTTAGTTTTGAAGTATATCATTTCATATGTTTAAGGATTTGAGGAACATAGTTTGCAAACACAAATATCATGTATCATAGAATAAATTACTGTATTTAAATATTGTCTTGAGGATTCAGAAAATTATCTTTGTGATCATTATTTAGTGGCTAACAAAAGTATTAGAGAATTGTGTTGTGTCTAACAATAAATTAATTTATATAATAATTTGGGGTTGGTGAGATGGTTCAGTGGTTAAGACACTTGCCTGCTAAGACTAAGGACCCAGGTTTGGTTCCCCAGTACCCATGTAAGGCAGATGCACAAGGTGACTCATTTGTCTGGAGTTGGTTTGCAGTGGCTGGAGGCCTGGGTGTGCCCATTCTCTATCTGCCTCTTCCTCCCTCATAAATAAACAAACAAGCAAACAAAAAATGCTTAATAATTTGATCATTAATTCTACATAAGTCTAAAATGAAAAAGAAGTACAAATAAGAGTATTTTCTCCATTTGAGGTTGGAATTAAGTAATAATTTATTTATCTATTTTTAAATTTATTTGTCTTTTACGTCAAAGTCTCATGAAGTCCAGGCTGGCCTTGAACTCCTAATCTTCCTGCCTTCACATTCCAGGTGCTGGTGATTACAGGCATGTACCACCACACCCAGTAAAATTTATTTTTATTGGAAAACCAGTGACATTTGAGACATAGTTCAGATATTTTTGATTAACTAAATGGAGACATTGAGAGTTTCTGGAAAAACTCACTCTTTTGAGATAAAGTAAAATTAGCAAAATATAACCATATGTCAGTCTGCCTATAGCTGAATGGATTATGACTATAGACCTCTTTTATCATTACCTTAGGATCTTTTAGAGAATAACCCCCAAATAGGATTGTCATAGATACAAACTACCTTAAATGTGAAAGAGCTTTCCTGATGGGGCCATTGTGATTATTACAAAAAAAAAAAAAAATCAGGTTGAGTTGTTTTCTGGTTTTCAGCAGGGTTTGAGAGCACTGGAGAGTCTTTTTCTCAGTTTTGGTGGGCTTAACTCAGGGAGCTAAGGTGCCAGAAAAATCATTAGTTGTCAAAGCCAAGTCCAGAAGAGCCAGTGGCTCACTGCACATGGAAGAGGACTAAGGAGTCAGACAGGGAGTGAGCAGACAAGCGTAGATTTATTAAGGAGAATGAAGGTCTCCCAAGTGGGAGGGGAATTTGAACGAGATAAATTGCCAGCAAGCTGCCTGGTATACTGGCCTCTTATAGGACTTAGGGCTGGAACTGGGACTTGTTGTTCTTCTTGTGCACTGTGGGCTGAGCCAGTGAGGGGCCCCGTGCCCTCTGCATGTCCACTCGGCTCAACTGAGAACCTTGTTCATTGAATCAGAGGGGTCATCACACATCATGGTCATCTTGTCCAGTCGCTCTCCCAACTGGTTGTACTTGTTCTGAAAGCTATTGACTGAGTCTTTATTCCTTTCCTTGTCTTGAGATGCCTGGGGCTTGCAGCAGGTTATGTAACAAGCTTATAATGCACCATGGACCCTGCCCTGACTGTGCAGAGGAGCTAACTTTTCATCTCTTTGGAAACATCTAGAATTTTTTTAAGACCAGTTTTTTGGAATCAAACTTTAACAATACAAAGTTGGAGACATTTGTGGAAGTATTCACCAGAATTACTCTAGAATTCAAGTGTGCATGCATGTGTGTGTCTGAAAAAAAATAACACGTGTGTACTGTTAGTTACTGACATGTTGTGGTAAGCAGTGAGTGTCCTAATGTCCAGAAGCTGTGAATAGGTAGTTACATGACCAAATGGGGTTTAGAATGCAGATGGACTTAAGGGTACAGATCATCTGAATAGGTAGTTACATGACCAAATGGGGTTTAGAATGCAGATGGACTTAAGGGTACAGATCATCTGATCTGGACTGAACGTGAGGAAATGAGTCTGGATTATCTAGGCAGCTCTGGTGTGATCTGGAGTTTGTTCAAGTAGAGGAAGGAGGTCATGTTCAGACATGTTCCAAGTGAAACTGAGACTAGGATACAGCCCACTGTGGAAGATGGAAGAAGGTCCCACAAGCCAAGCAAGGCAGCCTCTACAAACTGAAAAAGGCAAAACAAAACCCAGTAATGGATTCTCCCCTAGAACTTGCAGCAAGGCACACAGGCCTATCCATACCTTGATTTCAGCTCAGAAGGACCCATTTTGGATTTCTGACCTCTAAAATTCAATAATAATAAATTTGTGTTGCCTTATGACATGAAGTTTGTGCTAATTTGTTGTAGCTGCCACGGGAAAGAAATATACAAGTAGGGGCTGGGGAGGTGGCTCAGTGGTTAATAGCACTTGCTTGCAAAACTTTTTGGCTCAGATTTGATTTCCCTTTTTGACAGCTTATAATTGCAGACAATAAGCCAGAATTCCCCCATCCATGCTCTCCCTCTTGAATCTATCTTCCATCAAATCCCCTTCTCCTTTCAATTAGTCTTTATTTTATTTTATTTTATTTTATTAAGTTTTTCAAGGTAGGGTCTAGCCCAGGCCGATCTATATCTCACTATGTAGTCTCAGGCTGGCCTTGAACTCATGGTGATTCTCCTACCTGTGTCTCTTGAGTGTTGTTATTAAAAGCATAAGCCACCATACCTGGCCTCTCTCTCTCTGACTCTCTCTTTTTAATATTTATTTATTTATTTGAGAGAGAGAATGAGAGATCGAGAATGGGGCATACCTGCAAACAAACTCCACTTTGTGAATATGGCTTATGTGGGTACTGGGGGAATCAAACCTGGGTCCTTAGGCTTTATAGGCAAGTGCCTTAACTGCTAAGCCATCTCTTCAGCCCCCCTCTTTTATTTTGATGTCACCATCTTTTCCTCCTTTTATGACTCCTGCTCATGGAATGGTGCCACACACAGGGTGGGTTTACAGGGTGGATTTTTCCACCTCAGTTAACCTAATGTAGAAACTCCCTTACAAACATGATCAGAGGTTTGTTTCCATGGTGATTCAAAATTTTATCAAGTTGTCAAGATTACTGCCACAGTGAAATAAGTATTTAAATAGTGAAACATTTGCCAGGCGTGGTGGCGCACACCTTTAATGCTGATACTCCCACCAAAAAAGAAGCATTTATTATTATTTATTAATTTATTTTATTTATTTTTATTATTTTTTTTTTTTTAAAAAATATTTCATTTTATTTATTTATTTGAGAGAGACAGAAATAGTCAGGTAGAGAGAGAGAGAGAGAGAGAGAGAGAGAGAGAGAGAGAGAATGGGCACGCCAGGGGCTCCAGCCACTGCAAATGAACTCCAGATGCGTGTGGCCCCTCGTGCATCTGGCTTATGTGGGTCCTGGGGAGCTGAAACTGGGTCCTTTGGCTTTGCAGGCAAGTGCCTTAACAGCTAAGCCATCTCTCCAACCCTTATTTATTTATTTATTTATTTATTTATTTATTTATTTATTTGAGGTAGGATTTCATTTTAGCCCAGGTTGACCTGGAACTCACAGTGATCTTCCTCCTGGAACCTCCTGAGTACTGGGATTAAAGAAAGGTATGTGCCACCACACCCGGCCTGAAGTATTTAAAGAATCTTTGAAACTACATTTTTACTTTTCCAGGAAATAAAATTCTTAGTAAAAATTCTGATCAGGAATTGGGGATTCAGAATCACCTTAGAACTCCATCATGATTGGAAGATTCCCTTCATTTACTCTCATTTTATGACATTTCCCGAATTGAAGCATTGTGGGCTATAACAAATTCTGTTTACGTATCCAGGGATGGCGTTCTCTGGCTCGGAAGTTCTTCTGTTGCTATCCTCTGGCCTTCAGCATCTTTCTTAATAATACTAGGCTTGCCCTGGGCAGGGCATTCTGTATTCTCTGTTCTCCAAAATTGTTTCCAGTCCACTGGTGACGAAAGGCACAGAGCCAGTAATTTTAGCTCAGTATGGAAGTATAGTAAAACAAATAATGCATGGGTGTTATGGAATACCCAGGGATCCCAGCCACCCCTGCCAAATGTTGTTTCAGAATATAAAATGCTAATTCAGATTTTAAGAGAAACATGTTGCTGTGGGCTCCATTATAAGTTGCAAGCATTCATTCTACTCAAAACCTGACACCTGTTAGGAAAGCCATGGTTTTGTAGTCTGTGGATGGTCTCCATGAATCATTTTTCTCATACCTATCAGTAAAAGATAAATTATTTGTTGACATATAAGTTTGTTCAAGAAGAGCATTTTTCAAATATGTGAAATATGTTCCTTGTTTCTCATTTCTCATTTCAATTCTTTTTGTGGTGCCTAGAAATTGAGTTTTTTGGAAAGAGGTTATTGATGGATATTATAATCTTATTTTTATTTTTTCATATATTTTATCTCTTTCTCTCTCATAATGCTAGGGACTGAACCCAGGCAAGGACTAGACCACCGAGTAATATTCCTAATCCCATTATTATTTTGTAACTGGAATTAATGACTTGAAATTTTATTGTATTGTTTTTTGCGTGTGTGTGTGTGTGTGTGTGTGTGTGTATGTGTCATGTAGTGTGTGTGGTATGTGTGTGATATATGCATATGTATGTGACCTTGTGGTGCACCATATGCCTTCCTGTGGTGGGGATCATGTGCTTGAGGTGGCTGGGGTAGAACGTTGGATGCCCCCCTCCCTTGCTCTTCTGACTAGTCTTGTTTTGAGCCAGAGTCTCTCTTTGTACTGTTTCCAGAGCTTGTGGGGCTCCATGGATTCTTGGGTCTCTACTGTCCTTCAGGACTAGGATCATAGGCCACACCCAGCTATTTACTGCAGATCTGGAGACTTGAACTCAAGCAGTCTCAGGCCCTCCTAGGCTCTCATGTTTGCACTGAGCCATCTCTACAGCCTGGAGGGTGTTTTGTTTTTGTTTTTTTTTTTTTTTTTTTTTTTTTGGACTTCAGTCTCACTATATAGTCCAGGCTATTCTTGAAATTGCTACATAATTGAGACCACCTTCCTGCCTCAGCCACCTGAGTGCTGAGGTAGTTATTTTATTTTTTTAATTTATTGTTATTTTATATTTATTTATTTATTTGAGAGAGAGAGAGGGAGGAAGAGGGAGATAGATAGATAGATAGATAGATAGATAGATAGATAGATAGATAAATAGATGGAGAAAATGGGCATAACAGGGCCTCCAGCCACTGCACACAAACTCCAGACGCATGTGCCACCTTGTGTATCTGGCTTCTGTAGGTACTGGGGAATGGAACCTGGGTCCTTAGGCCTTCGCAGGCAAGTGCCCTAAGCACTAAGCCATCTCTCCAGCCCTAGAAATTTATTTACTTATTTGCATGTACATGTGTGTATATGTATGCATAGTGTATGTAAATGTGTGTATTACATGCTCATGTGTATGGAGGCCAGAGAATGTTGGCTGTTCTGTATTGCCCATTTCTTTGAGATGAAGTCTCACTGAACCTGGAGCTGCTATTTTTTTTTTGCCACACTGGCCAGCCTGTGAGCCCCAGCAATTATCTTAAGTTAAAAAGCTATATATAATTGTTTGTTATTTGAGAAAGAAAGAAAGAGAGAGAGAAAAGAGAGAGAGAGAGTCTGACTCTATGGGCATACCAGGGCCTCTAGCCACTGCAGACCAACATCAGAAGCATGTGCGCTGTGTGCATCTGGTTTCACATGGGTACCAGGAAATCAAACCAGGCTTGGCAGCCTTTGCAAGCAAGAATCTTAAACTGCTGAGCCATATCCCCAGTCCCAACTCTTCTGTCTTTGCCCTGTCCTCACTGGGGTTCAGGTGTGTATGGCCATGGACAAAGGCTGTTTTTTTTTTTTCCAAAATATTTTTATTCATTTTCAAGCCTATGGAGACACATACAAAGAGAGAATGAGCACACCAGGGCCTCTAGCCACTTCAAATAAACTCCAGATGTATATGCCACTTTGTGCATCTGGCTTTATGTGGGTATTGGGGAATTGAACTCAGGCCATCAGGCTTTGCGAGCAAATGCCTTTATTAAGTGCTGAGCCATCTCTCCAGCCCCAGAGGCTTTTTTTTTTTTAAAAAAATGTGGGTGCTAGGGATGGAACTCAGGCCCTGTGCTCAGCCCCTTGCATGTGTTTTTTCTTTTTTCTTTTTATTAGTATTATTAGTAACATATTTTGTATGGATACATCATGTGTTGGTACCCTCTTTTCCCTCGTCCCCACCCCCATTCCATTGGGGACCCTCCTCAGTGGGATTGCAGGTACTCCCCATGGGATTGTGAATTATGCATTGTGGGTGTAGTAGTCAGTTTTTTTTGTGTGTGTGGGGGTGGGGAGGGAATGCTTCTGGGCATAGTGTTTCAACCTGTGGTTCTTTCGGCTCCCTAAGAGCAGTTATATGCCAGGTATGGTGGTAGTGGCAGCTCATGTCTTTATTCCCATCATTCAGGAGGCTGAAGTAGGAGGATTACTGTGAATTCAAGGCCAACCTGGGCTACAGTTAATTCTGGGCTATCCTGGTGTAGAATGAGACTCTACCTCAAGTCAACGAAGAAGTAATAGAGCAGTTATTTAACTGGGATAGCACAACCTAGATTTAGAGGTACACGAGGACTGAGGCCAGGTTAGCTCATTCAACTCATTTACTAATCACAGTTGCAAAGCTAACTTCACTGACAATTTTGGCAGACTATTTAAAATAGATTTATAAAGTCAGGTTTTTCACTGTCCATAGTAGTCACTTAGAGAATTGATGGGTTATTGAGGCTAACTATTCAAAAAACTCCTTAGCTAAAGACATTTATTGCTGGTGTGTGCCTTTTCTATATCTTCCTTTTGGAGGGAGAGGTAGGGAATTGTTAAAAGAGGTTAGCATAATCTCTTTCATTATCCAGGAAGTATATTCTGTTCTCTCCTACCCCCCTTTTTAAATCAAGCTACATAAAACTTTTCTTCTCTATATCATTTTTTTAAATGATTATTTTATTTTATTTATTTGCAAGCAGAGAGAGATATAGAAGAGAGACAGGCAGAGAGAGAATGGGCACGCCAGGGCCTCTAGCCACTGCAAACAAACTACAGATGCATGTGCCCCTTGTGCATCTGGCTTACGTGGGTCCTGGGGAATCGAACCTGGGCCCTTTGGCTTCGTAGGCAAACGCCTTCACCGCTAAGCCATTTCTCCAGCCCATCTTCTCTATATCATTTTGACGTTGTACTTGTTACTGTTGTAGAATGGTCTTATTCTGTTGGCTAGGAACAATCCTTAGTATATCGATGCTATTGCCATGGAAAGCAGATGCGTTTTGATTGATGAATTTGAAACTGAACTGTAACTGTCAAGTGATTGCAAAAGACAAACTAAGTGGGAATTTGAATTTTTTTCAGAAACAAAATATACTCATATCTATATGTGTGTGTATATATATATATATGTATATATGGTATGATTTGTATTATCTGGAAAGTTCTTAATTCACTTCTCCATTACTTAACCACCCACCTTATTCATTCATGGTAAGTGCACTTAACAAAAAAGACCAGCTCTGAGTCACAACATTTGGTTATTCTGATGTCACGACATTCACGAGAAGAATAATGTAGTTATTCAGAATATTGTTTCTTCTAAGTGTGAGTGTCGGAAGTGTGTTGCTATTTGTAGCTTTATTCCTCATCTCCTGTTTCTTTCCGATGCGGCTGGCAGCCACGTGGCAACCACTGGGGGTCACAGGCTCGATTGTCTTTCAGTGTCTGCCTGATGAAACAGTGTCCCTGCTTTTGAAGGACAATGTGTCTCCTCTTTCCTTTGCTTGGCTGTTAGGGGGTTGTGTATCCTGCAATGTCAGTCTGGATTCTTGAAGCCCCAAATTAATAATGAATTCTTACACGCACACGTACAGCCTCCCCTCAACTTCAATACTTCTTCACCACCACTTTTATCTCTTTTCTTTTATTTATAACCAAGCCTTGAAAAATGTGTACTCTCATCCGCATTTCCTCAGACTGACTCACTTCCTTTAACACTTTGTAAACAACTTTCTGTCTTGACGAAACTGCAGCCTTGAGCTGCCAGACTCTCCTTAGTCATGAAGTCCATCCTTTTTCTCAGCTTTCACACTCCTTTATAAGTGTGCACTTGACCTTCTTGCTCTCTGTTTGATTTAGAAAATGCCTAGTTCCTTCCTCCTGTCTGTAGCATTCTACACAGTTTTCTCTTGACATCTTCTCAGGTGGAGATCCTAGTTTAGCCTCACAGCTTTGGTGTTCTTCCTCTGATCTCCAGTCCTAACCTGGTCCTGAACCCTGGTCCCAGTTCTTCAGCTGTCTTTCCTGCCTGGGAGTTTGGCTGGCACTCATGCCCAGTGCATATGAAGCTGGTCACACTGCCTTCTTCGCAGTCCTCTCCTGGTGTGATGCCTTCCTTTGCCCTATCCCTGTTATGTTGCTTGCTGTTGACGCTCATGGTCACCTGGTTGTTAGCCGTTACCAACCTTGTCTTTACGGTGCCTTTTTTTTTTTTTTGGAGACAGAGAGAGAGGGAGAGGAAGACTGACAGAAATGGGCGCGCGCGCCAGCAGCCTCTCAGCTGCTACAAACAAAATCCAGATGTGTGCGCCCTCTTGTGATTAAGTGTGGCATTGTGCCCTTGCTTCACTTTGCATCTGGCTAAACATGGGACCTGGAGATTGGAACTGCTGGAGATTGGAACCAGCGTTCTTAGGCTTAGGAGACAGGCGCTTTAACCGCTAAGCCATCTCTCCAGACCCCTTTTTTTTTGCATGTGTATGTGTGTGTGGTATTGTGTGGGTATATATGTGTATGCGTGTTTGTATGATTGTGGGTACATGTGTGTGGAGACCAGAAGTGGCCTCAAATGCCTTCCTTAGTTGCTCTCCACCTTGTTTATTGAGACAGGGTCTTTGGATGAACCTGGAGCTCGCTGATTAGCTAGCCATCATGCCCTGGGAAATCCTCCTGTTTCCATCTCTTGAGGGCAGGATTATAGGTGGGTATCAATATGCCCGACATTTACCCTGGTTCTGCAGACGTGAACTCAGTTTCTTGTTACTTGTTTGGCAAGCACTCCACTGCAGTTGAGTCATCTCACCAGTCCCTGTAATGCCTGTTGGATTCCTTATTGATGGGCCAGGCTCTCTGTACTTCCAGGAAGCCTGTAATGGGGCTGTCTTTGAACTGAGGTCCCTCTTTGCTTTCTCTCCTCCTTCCCAACTGCTGTTGGGTCATTCTGCATAAAGCACAAGGTCCTTCTTTGGCACCCTAGTACCTATAGAATAGCCTCTCGGGTTGACTTTCTAAGTCCTCAGTAATCTGCTTCCAATTTCCCATTCCAATCTCATCTTTGACTTCCCTTTTCCCAAACTCTATTTCAGTGTATTGAAGGAAGCTACATTAGACAACACTTCATGGCCCTTTGTTCCAAGTATTTAGTCCCTGATCTCTACTCAGCATGTCCACTGTCACCATGCCACTCCAGGCTATCATGATCGGAGTGACGGCAGCAGCCTGGGATTTGGTCATCCTGCAGCTGTTTTTGCGTACCATTGATTTTCCATGTAGTAGGCAGATATATATATATATATATTTTCATTCCCAAAGGAGGTATCTCAATATGTTGTGATCCTTCTGGCTCAGCCTCCTGAATACTGGGGGATTAATATGAACTACTGTCTGGCCAGAGAAATCTATTCTATTTTTTTCTCCCAAGGAAGGGTCCCTCTCTAGTTCAGACTGACCTGGAGCTCACTCTACAGCCCAGTCTAGCCTTGAACTCACAGTTATCCTCCTGCTTCAGCTGCCCAAGTGCTCAGACTAAAGGCATGTGCCACCACGCCCAGAAGAAGTATCTTTTAAAGATACAACTCAGGGCTGGAGAGATGGCACAGTGGTTAAGGCACTTGTCCGCAAAGCCTAAGGACTCTGGTTTAATTCCCCAGTACCCATAAAAACCAGATGCAGAAGGTCACACATGTGCTGGGCGTGGTGGCGCACGCCTTTAATCCCAAAATTTGGGAGACAGAGGTAGGAGGATTGCCATGAGTTCCAGGCCACCCTGAGACTATATAGTGAATTCCAAGTCAGCCTGGACTAGAGCAAGACCCTACCTCAAAAAATCCAAACAAACAAACAAAAAAGAAGGTGGCACATGCATCTGGAGTTCATTTGCAGAGGCCCTGGTGTGCCCATTCTGTCTCTCTTTCATGTCTCATGTGCCCCCCTTTCTCTCAAAATAAATAAATGAATGAATAAATAAATAAGAGGTACAAATTGGATCATGGTTCTATAGAAATAGAGCATATTCTACTTCTTCTGTTTATAGCTCTCTGGTGGCATCTCCTTGACACTCAGAACAAATCATATCAATTTTTCAAAAATAATTATTTATTTATTTGAGAGAGTAAGAGAGGGAAAGAGGCAGAGAGAGAGAGGGAGGGAGAGAGAGAGAGAATATGGGTGTTCCAGGGCCTCCAGCCACTGCAAACGAACTCCAGATGCATGCACCACCTTGTACATCTGGCTTATGTGGGTCTTGGGGAATGGAACCGTGGTCCTTTGGGTTTGTAGGCAAGCATCTTAACTGCTAAGCCATTTCTCCAGCCCCATCATATCAATTTTTAATGACAAGGCCTTTCTCAGTGGGAAACATTCCCTCTCTCCAAACATCTACAAGGAAGGTTTAGAAATTAGCAGTAGCTTTTTAGCCGGGCGTGGTGGCGCACGCCTTTAATCCCAGCATTCAGGAGGCAGAGGTAGGAGGATCGCCGTGAGTTTGAGGCCACTCTGAGAATAAAGAGTGAATTCCAGGTCAGCCTGGGCTAGAGTGAGACCTACCTTAAAAAACAAAACAAAACAAAACAAAACAAAAAAAAAAAAAGAGAAAAAAAGAAATTATTGGTAGCTTTTTGATTCTTACAAGAGTGGTATTTATTATTGGCTGCAATTCTAAAAGGGAGCAAGACCACATCATTAAGCTGGTCATGGAGGTAAACACCTGTAATCCCAGTACTTAGAATGTTGAGGCAGGATGATCATGAATTAACACCTTAAATTAATTGCCTTAGAGAGAGTCTACATGTTGGAAGACTGATGCATTTGGGAAGTTGGAGGTAAATTTGTGGGTTGTTGAATTTTGTAAGGCACTGCTGCTACTGCTGGGAAACCATGTGGGCTCCATATTCCCTCATGCACAGCCCATCAGGACAGCAAGGTGTCCACTCGGGTATGTACAGTGGCCCATTTGGCTTCCTTGCTCAATAGCTCAGAACTTTCCATTTTGGGACTGAATTTTCTCAGCTGAACTCATGTATTAGAAGAGTGGCTGTGGTATAGGAAGGAGTGAACATACTCCATGAAAGTTAAAGTGTCACATAACAGAGAGTTGTTAACGTAGAGTCTTTCTCACTTTTTATTGTAAAATACATTTTAGAAGGTGAAAAATTAACAAGGGAAGTAATAAACTGAAATTTGTCCTCAGATTATCAGTCCACATTTCTTGAAGCATTTTGTTATTATTTTATGGTATTTGCCTAACAGTGATTTTAATTTGGAGTTAAATTCTGTTGTCTTAAATTCCTGTTAGGATATTATCAAAATAGACATAACAACCAATGATTTATAATTTAAGAGCATATAATAATCTCCACATTGCTTATTTCTGTTGCTGCATGTACTACTTTGGGGCTGAGGGTGAAGCTAAACCAACCTTAAAACAACAACAAATGAATTGAATATCCCTTGTAATCACACAGTAGATATCCATGCTCAATAATGTCTAGCAGTAGGTAATTTTTGATGGCTGAGGGGAAGAGACTTATTCTTAGAAGGGAGAATTTTATGGTCTGTTGTTATTGTAGTCTGTTTATTCAAGCAGGAAGTTTATACTTTAGCCTAGCTGTTCACTGTGTGTACCATATAAAGACTTTGGGTCCCTCTAATAAAAAAAACTTTCAGAATTACAGAATGCTGATTTTTTTTTTTTCGAGGTAGGGTCTCACTCTAGCTCAGACTGACCTGGAATTCACTATGTAGTCTCAGAGTGGCCTTGAACTCTCTGTGATCCCCCTACCTCTGCCTCCCAAGTGCTGGGATTAAAGGTGTGCACCACCTCGCCCGGCTAGAATGCTGATATTTCATGAAGAATAAATTATAAAGTTCTTGGCAGATGTTAGGAGATAATAGATGAAGTATTGTGTCATCTAGGACTTAACAGTTAAGTTCTTTTATTGTAAAACAAAAGATGTTCTTTTAATTGTAGATTATAAGGTAAATCACAAAGAATACAGTGTATAAATATTGCAGTGAAATGTTATCATAAAGAATGTTTTAGCTTAATGCATACTCTTGACTAGGTCTTCTTTGCCAGTGTCTAATGCACGCATTTGTCTCAGCCTTCCTTTCCTAAAGTCAATGTCTTCTTACTTTTCTCAAAACAGTTGTCAGTATAACTGATTATCCTGTGTGTTAAGTTATAAAGTTGTTTTTTTCTTTGATGAGATCAGATCAAAACCCAGCAAGTTGGGCAATTCTGGGTTTTGTTTTTGTGGAAACTAGGTCCTAAAAGTATTTCCAGGTCCATGTCAAAGAGTGAGAGCTCTGCTGGCTGAATGTCCATCACAATCTGTAGCAAAGATTTTCTTGTGTGTGTTTAGTTGTCTCTCAGAGTCCTGTTTATAAATGTTGTCAGAAGCCAAGAGCATTAGGAATCTTCCACATGAAAGAAAAATGACAAAAAGAATAAAATCATTCTTGCCTCGCCCCTGATTTCGTGCTTGGCCTCTCCTCAGTGTTCTGAGGATTACCCTGGCTCACTGGCCAGCATGGAATGCTGAGTCAGTGCACGGACGATGGCATCAGGGCAACATGTGCCCGCCATTTCTGATCAACCCTGTAAGTCCTTTTCTTATTAAAGGCATGTCTCAACCATGTCCACATATCAAGCTCAAGGACAAGGGATTGACCTACACCAGAACTGTGTGCTAAACTTCTGCCTTTAAGGCACATTTAACCTGTGTCTGACCTTCGTCCTCATTAATTTTAACAGTAATCAAGATCTCCTCACAGACTTTATTCTTGAAGATTATAAATGCAATTTCATGTCGTTTCTAATTCCCCTGTGCACCACACAGTGTTAAATAACAAGTTCTACGTCCATACTTCGTGTTACAGAATGGTTAATTGGAAAGACTTGGGGTCAGTTGTGAGTAGTCGTCAGTGTGATTGAAGCTGAGGGCTCCAGTGGCCACACTGCTGGAGGGCCAGGCAGTGACTGCTCTCTTGGAACAAAGCGAGTCTCCCCACCCCCAGCCTACCAACCCCACTCCTCTACCACCCTTGCCAAAATATGCATTCTGAAAGTACTAGAAGTAAAAAGGAAATTTATTCTGTGGAGGAGATGATCAAACAGAAGTCCATTTGGTTCATTCACTTCTGAGGGAGGAAAGCCAGTGTCAATATTTAATCATAGAACTTGTGAAATGACATGTATTTAAAGATGAAATTTATACTTCATCAGTGTTCGTGGGAAGAGTCAGCCTGCGATCAGTGCACAGCCTGGCATTTGTCTTCAGTTGTAGGAAGTTCATAGTAAAGAAAGAAAAAATACATCAACTTCAGTTTTGTTATTAAAACAGCCCGAATCACGCACAGCCAATAACAAGACCATTTCCTGCATTAGTTACTTTTTGTCTTAGTTACAGATGATAGTAAAAAATGAGACATGTTGGATGTAGATGATTCACTTGGAGTTGAAGTCCTTTCTTTGAAGCAAAACCCCAAAGGTCTTCCTTTTTCTTTTCCTCCCCGCCCTGCTTTCTGTCTTTCCCCTACTTTAGATTATTACTATTTGCTAATTTGAATTCAGTGCACAGAAACTGATTGCTAATAACAAACTCTGTATCCAAGTATCATTTCAGTTATCTTAGAAAAATTTTTTAAAAGCCTGACATGTAATTGAATACAATTATTTTATAGAGGGTGACAAGTACATTTGGATTCTGATAATGAATTCATGAGAGGGCCATGAATGAAGAAATGTTCTCACCTTCCGAATTTATAAAGGCCTGCCTGGTTTCAACAGCAAGAACACACAGTTCTGGAGTTGGAGTTCTCAGTTCAGAGCATCTGTCTCCTGGCCCTCTGCCTACAAGCAGGCCTAAAGGAAGTGGAAAACAGCGGGCAAAGGAGAAGAAACACAAGCCGCCCCTTCTGCCTCTTCCTCAGGTGTTTGCTTAGAGAGTTGAGAGGAGAGGACATGAGTTTTCCTAATAGATATTTTCTCATAGCTTTGACATCATTCCTTCTAGGAGGAAAAACTTAAAAGTAAATTAATGACTCCTTTATTTGACATTGATCAGGAAGTAAGATGTTCTCATGGGTGAATATTTAGCGAGCTGCAGTTATTTATTATATCAAATATCTGAACCAGGTTTTTTTTTTTAAACATTTTATTATTTATTTATTTATTTGAGAGAGAGAGAGAGAAATACAGAAATAGGTAGGTAGAGAGAGAGAAAGAGAGAGAGAGAGAGAGAGAGAGAATGGGTGCGCCAGGGCCTCCAGCCACTGCAAACGAACTCCAGATGCATGCACCCCCTTGTGCATCTGGCTTACGTGGGTCCTGGAGAATCAAGTTATTTAGGCAAGCATTTAACCACTAAGCCATCTCTCCAGCCCTGAACCAGGTTTTTAATAAAAACTTTTGTAATCTTTATGATTTTTTTCCCTTATATGTATCAGGTTTATTTTTTCTGAATTGATTGAATAACAAACATGATATAGATGAACTGTTGGCTTGTGATAGCCATTAGTGTACAGTGGCTCAGCGTGGTCCCGTGTCTGTTTCTATCCTTTGCAGAGGTCACACTTCCTTGTCCCTTGCACATGGATTCACCAGCTAGTCCTTCTACTTTTTCTGAACTGAGAAATCCCATAACTAAGCTTACTGTGAATTCTCTGTTAGGCAAGGAAGGATTATTAAGGAGTTTACATATTGAGGCTTGTTGGTAAGTTGTAAAAGTAATTTTAGTTCAGGGCTGTGTTTTAGAGGGGGGAGTTTGTCAAAAGTGTGACTTCTAAATACTGTAAAGACACCTTGAAGGACTAGCTCATGCCTAATTACCTGAAATGAATGTTTACTTCCAAATTACTCTGACATATCAATTTGTATTCTCTGTTTCTTCCTTCCATTAATTAATTCATATATCATTAAGCACAGAACTATGTACTTTGCACATCTATAAATGAATTTCAGTGTTAGTTCAACCAGCTTATAACTAGAAGGCTAATGCTATTCTCATTCTTTTTAAAAACTCTTTTAAAAATATATATGTTTTCTTATTTATTTGAGAGAAAGAAAGAGGCAGACAGAGAGAGAGAGAGCATGCAAGCGAGCATGCTAGGGCATCCAGCCGCTGCAAACAAACTCTAGACAAATGTTCTACCTTGTGTATCTGGCTTGTGTGGGTCCTGGGGAATTGAACCTGGGTCCTTTGGCTTTGCAGGCAAATGGCGTGACCAATAAGCTATTTCTCCAGCCCTATTCTCATTCGTTTTATTTGAGAGAGAGAATGAGAATTGGCGCGCCAGGCCACTGAATCAAATTCCAAATGCTTGCACCACCTAGTGGGCATGTACAACCTTGTACTTGCCTCACCTTTTTGTGTCTGTCTTACGTGGGATCTGGAGAGTTGAACATAGGTCCTTAGGCTTTGCAGGCAAGCACCTTAACCACTAGGGCATTTCTCCAACCCCCTATTCTCATTCTTAATAACAATGGCTTGGACTTGATCTACCTTGTGGATCATGAGTAGTGGTTTTGTTCCCTTCTGGTTCTGTTTTCAAGTCTTGCCTGGGGTGGTGTGAGTGGATGAATCCCATCTCTAGTTTCTCCTGCTCCTAATGAATGGGTGAAAGCTTGCTCATGCCAGAGTGATACTGTATTTCTCTTTGGAGGCAAATACTATACATACATACATAAGCACATGCAAATTTCATATGTATACATGCATACAACTTTAAGATGAAGATGACTGTATTAAACGTGATTCTGGTCCAAATTCTGGCTAGTACTTAGTCCCCCAATGGAGAGCATTCACGTTTGAGTTAATTTCTTGCTGGAAGTTCAGTATGGAAGAAAATTCTTTGTGGTATGTTGATTTGGAAGATTCTAAGAAGATTCATTCTCAGGGAAATTGAAGAGACTCAGTGGCTTTGATCAGCAATATTTTTCTTTTCTTTTCTTTTTATTACTGGTTTTGGTAAATTATGCACCCCATTTTAACCATTTTAACTATTTTTAAAATTCCACATTTCTGTCTTGACCCCCTCATGCAGTAGCCTGTCTCATCCACCCTCCACGTTTGGGTTTTCTGTTTCCAGTACTTTTCCTTTCAGTTACCCCTGAGTTCCAGACCACTGCCCTGGGTTTTATTTATTTATTTTATTTTAATTAATTAATTAATTAATTTATTTTTGCCATTGGCTGTCCTTGATTTGACTTGTCAGCTATTACTTGACTGGGTTGCATTTATCTTCTTGTTGCTGGGACAAACAACCTGACCAACAGCAGGGAGGAAAGGTATTTTTATCTCAGGCTTCCAGTTTCTAGTGGAAGTTTTATTGTTGCAGGAAAGCATGGCACAGCAGAGGCTGGCATTGCATATCTGGGTGGAAGTAGTCTAAACACTGGGCTTAGAGCCTGGCTGGTAAACTTCAAGGTCCATCCCCAGTGACACACCTCCTCCAGCAAGGCTCCTCCACCCTAATTGTCACAAGCTGAGTATTGAGTACGAGGCTTAATCACAATCACATGAGAGGTTATGAGGAACACATTATATACCAACTACCAAACCCAGATTTCCTGTTTCTGTGACTAGATGATAGGCATTCTCTGTCTCTGCCTCTTTCCCTCTCTGTTCAATTTAAAATCTATTTCCAAGTCAGAGCCCCTATATCTCCTGCTGACTGGATCCTTGCCTACATCTTCCTTTAACTAAGGGTAAGACTTGGAGGGATGAGGTATGGGTAGCAAATCTATCCTTCACACACACACAAATGCACACACACACACACACACACACACACGCACACACACACACACACACACGATGCCTTTCTTGGGACTGTGTAATACCACATTGTAAGGAAATACTTTGCTTTGGAGTTTTGATTCCAATTTTATGAAGAAATGTTAATGTGTATTTTTGGACAGTGTGTCAAAGCACTAAAAGGAAAAAAAAAGTAAAACAAGCTCCAAAAGGTTCTTAATAGCAGTGATGCCTCACTGGAAATTGACATTCTTGACATCCTGACATCTGTGGGAAAATGGATGGTGTCGGAGGACAATATATTAAGTGAAGTAAGCAAGACCCAGAAAGACTAGTATGGTGTGTTCTCTCTCATGTGTGGGAACTAAAAAGTAGGAACATAAATGAAAACTAGATATTCTGACAGTGACACCTTTGTTGGGCCCATTCTCTGGTGCTGTGCCTCACTCCCAGTTTTCTCCCCAGGTTGGTGCGTTCCTGTCAGAGTTGCCTGACTCCAGGTTATATCTGGTACTGGTCCTGTCCATTCAACCTTGACCTGTCTGAGCAGAGTCAGAAGTCTCAGGCAGATTTTTAATCCTAAAGTACCTTCTTTTTTGAAGATCTTGCTTTAGTATCATATAATCTTAAAAATGAATATCAAATGACCAAAAATATAAACAGAAAGAAAAGTGCTGAGTATTATTAAGTAGCTTTCTACTTTCTCTAATATTCTTTTGGAAACTAGAAAAACAAGATCTCATAGAAAGTCATTTATTTCTTCTAATATTATCAATAAAAGGCTAAGTAGTATTGAAGGCCATAATGGGCTACATAAGCAAGACCTTGTCTCAAAAAATATAAAGGTGGGGCTGGAGGGATGGCTTAGCGGTTAAGGCATTTGCCTGCAAAGCCAAAGGACCCAGGTTCAATTCCCTGGGACCCACATAGCCAGATGCACAATGTAGTGCATGCGTGTGGAGTTTGTTTGCAGTGGCTGAGGCCACAGTGCACCCATTTTCTCTGTCTATCTCTGTCCCTTACTCAAATATATATAGAGAGGGTTCGTAGTGGGGAAAAGGTACAGAAGCGAATTAGCTACATTTGGGAAGATGCATATGACATGCTGACTTCTGCAATTTTTGATGGTGAGGTGTCACACATGATCAGGTGACACTGCAAAGCCCCTGTGTGAGGTGGCACAGGGAATGGTGGCCCTCAAGATGGTGAATTGGGATGAAGTCAGGAAGATGCCATGCCTATTTTGTTGGCATCTGTCACATTTCCCTGACTGGTGGTGGAATAAAACTTTAGAATATTTTTATCCACAAACCAGACAAGTCCTTGCATAATCTGTATGTACATTTTAATATTTTTTATAGAGATTCCTACCTCAAATCATGAAAGGCAGCTCCCGAAGCAGGCATAGCCTCTCTTGCATTGGTCCAAGTTTTTCTCCTTTGTTGAAGACAAGTGCGGATATAGCAGCCTGCTGATAGCTAAGTGCTGTCCGATTTAGTTTCTTCTTTGGAGAGTAGATTGAATACTAAATTCCACTCACCAAGGGACAGTTATTATTATTTGTTTTTTTAAGTATTACTTATTTGCAAAGAGGGAGGGAGGAAGGGAGAGCGAGAGAGAGAGAAAAGAAGAGGAGAGGAGAGGAGAGGAGACAGAGAGAATGGGTACACCAGGGCCTCCAGCCACTGCCAATGACTGCAGATGCATGCACCACTTTGTGCAACTGGCTCCATGTAGGTACTAGGGAATTGAACTTGAGTCTTTAGGCTCTGCAGGCAAGTACCTTAACTGCTAAGCCATCTCTCTAGTCCTATTTAAAAAAATTTTTTTGAGGTATGGTCTCACTGTAGCTCAGGCTGACCTGGAATTCACTAAGTAGTCTCAGGCTGGCCTTGTACTTACAGTGATCCTCCTGCCTCTGCCCCCTGAGTGCTGGGGTTAAAGGTGTGTGTCACTACGCCCAGCAAAGGACTTTTTAAACTGGGATTTTAGGTTTAAGGATATAATGTGGATTGTTTTTTGTTTTGTAGCGGAAGTCTTACATAGAACATAGCCTGACCTATAACTTACTTATGTAGTTGAGGATGACCTTAAGCTCCTCATTCTCTTACTTCTGCCTTCTTGGTGCTGGGATTAAGGCATGCACCACCATGCCAAGTTTAATTCTGTCTTGAAGGAGAAAAATAATTCTGACATCACTGAGACATCCCCAAAATAAAATACCAATAATGCATATTACTATGAAAATATTTCCTATAAAGTCAGTGTGATTCAACTTCAGATTTTTTTTTATTTTAAAGGAAGCTTAGACCTCTTGCATATTATAGTCTTGTGATGTTTTATTGTAATTTGGAAAATCAAGGTTTATTCCAATAAAGTAAAGACAATGCAGGTGAGAGAAGAGGAAGCCTAAGGGGTATACTAAGATGGGCAGTTGTCATTTGCTGGCCTTGTAGGTTATATGTTCTTCTTGATGACAAGAATAAAGATAATCATTAGGGCAGAAATATTTGCTTGCCATCAACTATTTTGCTCTCAAATGTTTTCAACAAACCTCGAGTATATTCTACTAGAAAGAAGTATATCCCCCCCTTGTCCCCCATTTCCACTGGTGATACAGAGAGTTTCTTTGGGTATACAAGTAAAAGTAAAGTGAAAATGAAGTCACAATGGGTTTTAGTGGGAAACAAAAGGATGAATGGAATTCTTTTAGAAGATAAAGTGGGTGGAAGGGCAGAGGTCATTTAAACTCTGGACAGAAACTGCAGTTACTTGGGGTCAGGCATTGGGGGCAGGGATGAAGGGGGGTTAGTGAAAGAATGTGGTTTGTTTTCAGAGGAAAAAAATAAAACTTGAATAAGCAATTCTGGGATAAGTCTTTACATTTCTAAATGAAGTTCTTTTACTTGAGTATGTTTTATTTTCCTTCCTGCATAGCATCTTACCCACACATAGGAAACCCTGGCATATCCCGGGAGAGGGTTTTATTTGCTTTCCCCTGTCTTTGGGGCAGGATCCGCCCACCCGCACTGGGGTTCCCCATGGTGTCATCAGGCCTGTGATCTGAGTCCAGCTCTGTGGGATAGGTCCCCTCTGGAAAGTGGCACCTGTATAAACAACCCCATCTCCTGCCCTCTGCTGATTCTTGGTGGCTCCTGGTGGAAGACAAGGAGTTAAGAAAAACAGGAGCTTTCTAAGAAGTGCCTGCCACAGACATTTGGCTGGAAGTGACCCAGCCATCACATTCTACAGTTGGGTTTAACTTCATAGCAAACTCGCAGCAGCCAGAGCCTAAAGGCTGAGGAAGACCACTGTGGAGCTTACCACATATTATGGTCAGAGTTCCAAGCTTCTCAGTTCCCCCAGTGCATTACTGAATCCGAGGCTACAGTCTAATCCTGAAGGGTTTTTAGTCTATTGCTGTGATTTGCTTGAAAATGTCAAGATTCCGGTGTCACGGATGACATCATACCGAGAAGTTAACAGAGATCCATCTCTTCTTGGACTTCTGCTCCATGGACGTGGCCGCTAACCTTACTGGTTCTGCAAGTCCCACTGGCAAATTAATCCTGAATACGTTTTCTTACACCTCCCGTGGCTGGAGTATCTTCAGTGGGTCCTAGACAGGTTGGACCAGACCATTGCTGTGAAGGGGTCTTGTGAGCCTGGGCTGGGGTATGTGTCATCACGGCATGGTGGTGATGAGCGCTGCATGTAGCTTGCTTGCTTGCCTCAGTTGTCCTCTGGCTTCATTAATACAAAGTGATTCTTTTGAGCATCTCTGATGGACGTTGGGCTCTCAGGTACCATCAGCAGACCCTGGGCTGGGGCAGGTTGCTAAGTTATCACAAGGGAGCATGAGTCCCTTGGAACTTCAGGAATCCGTTGTATACTGAATCACGTATGTGGCTCACGAAGTATCCCGTTCAGGTATTTGGAAATACTGCTGTTCATGGCAGTGATGATTTCATAGGACTTCTCACATTTTCTTTTAAAATATATTTTATTAATTAATTAATTAATTAATTAATTAATTAATTTGAGAGAGAGAGAGAGAATGGGCACACCAGGGCCTCTAGCCACTGTAAACAAACTCCAGATGCACGTGCCCCTTTGTGCATCTGGGTTATGTGGGTCCTGGAGAGTTGAACCAGGATCCTTTGGCTTTGCAGGCAAACGCCTTTACTGCTAAGCCATCTCTCCAGCCCTTCTCACATTTTCTTAGTGTTCCTTCCCCTCGCCATTCCCTTGAAATGCTCTGAATCCAGGAGATGCTCTTCATCATGACCCATCCCTGTACTTAAACTTTTTTTTTTTTCCAGATAGCTCTGGCCCAGGCTGACCTGGAAGTCACACAGTAGTCTCAGGGTGGCTTTGAACTCACAGGGATCCTCCTACCTCTTCCTCCCAAGTGCTGGGATTAAAGGTGTACACTGCCACGCCTGGCTTGTACTTAAACTTTTTTTTTTTTCTTTTTTTTTTTTTTTTCAAGGTAGGGTCTCACTCTAGCCCAGGCTGACCTGGAATTCACTATGTAGTCTCAGGGTGACCTTGAACTCACAGCGCTCCTCCTACCTCCCAAGTGCTGGGATTAAAGGTGTGTGCCACTACACCCAGCTACTTAAACTTTTGATCACTGTGTGTGTGGAATGTACATGTGTGTGATATGTGCGCATTTATGGGTGTATTCATGTCACAATGCATGTGTGGAGGTCAGAGGATGACATTGTTGGTCTTGGCTTTCCACTTTGTTTGCGACAGTGTCTGTCTTGTTTGCTGCTATGGAAACCAGATTAGTTGTCCCACAAGCTCGAGGATGTCCCTGATTCTGCCTTCCATTGTATTGGGATTACTGACCCATGCACCAATTTGCATATGGCTTTCTGAGGGTTCTGGGAACCTGAACTCCAGTCACCGGGCTTGCTCAGCAAGAACTTTCAACCACTGAGCCATCTTCCTAGCCTGGAAATTTTGATCTTGACTTTTCTTTAGGTAAAGTCCCTCATATCACTGTATTTGCAGGTTTCACAGTTTTCTGTATATTAATATAATAATATATAATATAATAACATATTAATTTTTCCTTTTAAAGATTTTTATATGTGTGTGTCTATGCATGGTTATGCCAGGGTCTCTCTCTGTCTCCTTGTCTCCTTCTACTTTTTTTTTTTTTTTTTGAGCTTTCTTTTTTTTTTCCATGTAAGCTTTTACTCTAGCCTAGGCTGACCTGGAGTTCACTATGTAGTCTCAGGCTGCCTCCAACTCACAGCAATCCTCCTACCTCAATTTCCAGAGTGCTGGGATCAAAGGAGTGCCCCATCAAGCTCAGCTATTTTTTATTTAAATATTTTTATTTATTTACTTGCAAGTATGGAAGAGAGACAGACAGAATGGGTGCTCCAGGGCCTCCAGCCGCTGTAAACAAACTCTAGCTGCATACGCCACTTTGTGCATCTGGCTTTATGTGGGTACTAGGAAATCTAACCTGGGTTGTTAGGCTTTGCAGGCAAGTACCTTAACTGCTGAGCTATTTCTCCAGTCCCCACCAGGGTCCCTTTACACTGCAAATGAACACCAGATGTATGTGCCACTAGTTTTACATGGTTGCTGTGGAATTCTGGGATGGCCGGCTTTGCAAGCAAGTGCCTTTGACCACTGAGCCATCTCCCCACTCTGCTTATTCCATTTAATAGGATGAATTATAAGAATGAGTTGGTTGTGGTATCACATGCCTATAATCCCAGTGATTTGGGAGGCTGAGGCAGGAAGCTTATGAGTTTAAGGCCAGCCTGGGGATACACAGCAGGATTATCTCAAAATAAAACAAAGAAAAATATGAAGAACGTGTTCTGATAATATTAATAGTGAAGGAGAGCACAGAAAAGACCTCCAGTTGCAAGCATTGCTAAGTGGTAAATTGCCCCTACTGAGCCAGAACTGCTTTCCTAGGCTAAGGAAATTGTTGATTTTGTTTAGGTTGGGCTACCGCACTTTATCAGATCAGACTGTGTTTTGTGTGTGTGTGTGTTTCTTTAGTCTTAGGAGTCCCTTCTCTTGTGTTGGAAAAATTTCATTCAGCATAAGTATGGTGTGTTGGTAGATTTCAGGAACAGGAGAGATAGAAATTTATTAGTCAGCTAATGCCACTAGGCTTCTCTCAGAGTTACTGGTAATATTATTAAGTTAAAAAATATGATGGAAGATTTTCCCTGACAGGTATTTGTCAACACTTTGATGAGATCAGATGGCTTAAAAATAATCAAAGAAGGATGTACTGTGTGCTCCCCTCTGCTGCCCAGTTCAGGGCAGTTTGTTTGATATGCCTGGAAATTCGCCTGCAGTTTTTAGATGATGTGATCTTCATTTTACAAACTCAATTATTAACAGAGAAGAGATAGTGACTTGGGAGCGTTTCCCAGGCTTATTACTGTCTTATCAGTGGGATTACAAAAATATAAATTAGTTTTCTTGATAGAAATCTGACAAGTCATTTCTGTTCTTCTGAAGACACACATGTGGTGTTAATTTTGACCTGATGTTTAGGTCCTCTGATACCCTAACACAAGAAAAGTATGTATAAGAACACTAGTCTTATTGGCATTAGCATTCTTATAGTTCTTGCCAAGGAAATATTATGTACTAAATGTGAATCTAGTTTAAAAACAAATAAAATTTTAAAACACTGGACTTACTGGGACATAAATAGTGCATCTACTGAAGCTGCTTCCCTAGACCACCTTGTTACTCCATATTGCTAGAAGTTTCCATTTTAAAGATACTTTATTTACTTATTTAAGAGAGAGAACGAGGCAGATAGAGATGTGTGTGTGTGTGTGTGTGTAAGAGAGAGAGAGAGAGAGAGAGAGAGAGAGAGAGAGAAAGAGAGGGAGGGAAAGAATGGGTGTACCAGGGCCTCTACTGCTAAGGAATTCCAGATGTAAGGGCTACCTTGTGCATCTGGCTGTATGTGGGTACTGGGGAATTGAATTTGGGTCCTTAGGCTTTGCTTTAACTGCTGACCCATTTCTCTAGCCCCAAGTTTACATTTTAATATACCATTCCTCCCTTTCCTTAGTTTATGAAGGAGCAATTGGCACAGAGAAAAAATTTTTTCTCCTGTATTATCGTTTTAAAAAATATGTTTTATTTATTTGAGAGAGAGATAGGGAGTGAGAGAATGGGCGTGCTAGGGCCTCTAGCCACCGTAAACGAACTCCAGATGCATGTGCCCCCTTGTGCATCTGGCTTACGTGGGTTTTGCAGGCAGACGCCTTAACCGCTAAGCCATCTCTCCAGCCCCACATTATCTTTTAATTAGCCAATCAACTTTTTTTTTTTTTTTTTGGTTTTCTGAGGTAGGGTCTCTCTCTGGCCCAGGCTGACCTGGAATTAACTATGTAGTCCTATCTCTGCCTCCTGAGTGCTGGGATTATAGGCTTGTGCCACCACACCTGGCAACTTCTTAATCTTATATTGGTGTTAATGACAGAAACACAATAAATTGAAGGCTGTGCTGTGTGACTCCTACCAGAGGCATTACAGGAAGTTGATGCCTGTGGTGACCAGGCAGGATCAGGTGTTACTGTGTGAATTGGTTGTGTATTAAATACTTCATGCTCTATTTTTAGCATATGAAACATTAACATCGGTTTACTTTTGAGAAGTTTTGATGTTGTTGGAGAGACAACATGTTATTTTGTCATAAAAAATGTTGTTTTGGCTAGGTGTGGTGGTGCATCCCTTTAATCCCAGCACTTAGGTGGCAGAGGTAGGAGGGTCTGTGTGAGTTAGAGGCCAGCCTGAGACTACATATTGAATTCTAAAGCTGGTCATGGTGGTTCATGCCTTTAATTCCAGCACTCAGGAGGCAGAGGTAGGAGGATTACTGTGAGTTCAATGCCACCCTGAAATTACATAGTGAATTCCAGGTCTGCCTGAGTTACAGGGAGACCCTACCTCAAAAAACAAAATCAGTGAATTCCAGGTCAGTCTGGGCCAGAGTGAGACCCTACTTCAAAAAACAAAACAAAACAAAATGCTGTTTTCATTTGAAGGGTGATAACCTTTGACAGAAAAGACAGTAATTTAATGAAGTTATGTACTAGATGTTTTGCTTTAGTTTGATTAAGAGAATATGTATACCTGAAAATTAAAACAAAATTAAAAGCACTATAGTACTCAGGACTTTTGGGCCTGTGCTAGGGGAATATAATATTACAGCCTTTAGAAGCTATTTTTTTTGTGCTATTTCTTTTTTTTTTTTTAAACATGTTCCATGTGGACTTTGTTTGTTTTGGTTCCTCATCTCATTTGATCATCCACCATGAAGTTTTACTTATCCCTTGAGTTCCGTTTTCCTTGGAGTTTAAGTCAGAGGTCCAGTAAGAGTGGGGGAGAGGAAAAGCTATGATTAGTAATTTTTTTAAATGTTTTCTTTGTGTCAAGATTATGCTAGGCACTTTCTTCACAGTAATGCCATGGGTTCAAAAGTGTCAGTTCCCGTTTTGCAAAAAGAGGCTATTCAAGGTCACATCGCTTGTTCAAGCAACTAGACTTTAAGCTCCTTCTGTTGAGCACCAAGGTCTGGCTTCTTTCTTCCCTAGAGTGCTCCTTAATATGTGATTCTGTGGAGTCCAGATATTTAGCACTGCTTAGTGAAACGCTTAGAAATGTGGGGGAGCCTGAGCTAGGAGTTATCTCTTGGCTAGAACTAAGAAAACAATGGACAATATTCACTCGTTCAGCAAATAGTTTCTTTTGTAGGGTATGTGGCATGTGTGTGGTATGCATGAGTGTGTGTGTGCATGTTTGTGTATGGGTACACATGTGTGTGCATGTGCATGTAGAGCCTGGAGGTTGACGTAGGATGTCTTCCTCAGTCACTCTCCTCCTTATTATTATTAATTTTTTTTTGAGACAGAGTCTCATTGAATCTGAAGCTCACTGATTCAGCTAGATTGGCTAGGCAGCAAGCCCAGGGCTTCTCCCACTTCTGCCTTTTTAACCCTGGAATTACAGGCACATACTGCCATGCATGGCTTTTGTGTGGGTGTTGGAAATCCGAACTCAAATCCTCATGATTGTGTGGCAGGCACTTTACCCACTGAGCCATCCTCCCAGCCCCTCCACAAATAACTCTTTCCGAACTTTCTTCCTAAGAGCCGCTTCTCCTAAGAGTTCAGGAGACTGCATTACTATCCAGGTGTAGACTGCTTCAGCCTCTTTTTTCCCTGTATTGCCTTCTGCTTCCTGCTCACAAAGCAGGCAGTTAGTTGTCTGTATCAAGCTTCCTTGTACTAAAGACTCCATCAGCATTTCTTTTGTTTTCTTTTTTCTTTTTTAAATTTTTTTTTTTCAAGGTAGGGTCTCACTCTGGCCCAGGCTGACCTGGAATTAACTATGTAGTCTCAGGGTGGCCTCGAACTCACGGCGATCCTCCTACCTCTGCCTCCCGAGTGCTGGGATTAAAGGCGTGCGCCACCACGCTCGGCAATCCATCAGCATTTCTTGTGGTAAATTTGCAAAGCTTCGCTTTAGGTGCAGAGGTTAAATATCTAACAACAGCACCGTATCTAAGGAATTCAAAAAGCTTTGGTTTTCACTGTACCATAAACTCTTTCTCCACTCTTCATGAAGTTGGTAGGTGACGTCCCCATGTTATTTTCGTATGAACAGGCAGATCTCCAGGCTTGGGAAGAACTGACTTTGATACTTCCACCATATTTTCAGAGGTTCAGACAGTTGTCACCAAGAATGTGGAGACTGAATACTTATTCATTTTATTCTTTAGAAAGAACTATATTCCCCCCTTTCAGTTGAGTTTGGTACAGTGCACTACTTCTACCCAGCCCGAGCTTGTGTTCTCATCAACACAGAGCCTTACTGTGTGAGGCTGTTAAATGTGAACTGTATTTGCCTGCATGTGTGGGCGCAAGGAAAATAGTGAGGGCGAGCATCGAGGTTGATCTCATGCCAGGAGCCAGCCTTCTGCAGAGGTTGTAAGCATTAGGGCAAAGAAACAGGTTCTGTGAGGGCCAGAGCACTAATACGATGCCCACCAAGGCCGCTGTGTTGCACCAAGCTGGCTGTCAGTATTTGCAGAGTGAATACAAAGATGACATCTATTCTAGCACTATCCCAGGGGCCAGAGATAAGTTTAAATCCTGGTGGAACCTCGGTGGTCCTTTTTAAGTGTCATTGGCATCATGCTGTTCTAAGCATCCTGATATAAACACTGTCTCATTTAATTTATACAGTAACCTTATGAGTCGCCTTTTCATTTTAGAGATGGGTAACTCAAAACTTGGGAACATTTGATCCTGTTTTCAGGTGGAGCCTGGGTAGAAACCCAAGATGATTGACTGCTGTATGCACCTTTAATGCTATCCTGGGCTGCTAGGTTTCTCTACTAGTCTGTAGTGACGGAGGGTTGGATTTTAAGATCTCATCCCCAGCTCTAGAAATAGGCAAGCTTTGGTTCAATTTGGAGAGAATAAAATCAACATATGATTTTAGCTGAGAAATTGGAGCCGGGGGAGAAGTTAATAGTGTTTTCTCTGTGACATCACAGGAAGTTACCATGGAAATGATTATGGTATTATGAATACAAAATTATAACTCTGAGTGGGAAATAAGCTGCCTAAAGAGACGAAATGCTGAGGAATAGCAAAATCATTGTCATAAGAATGCCTTTTAGATTTTACAAATTTAGCAACATGAGGTCTAAATGCCTGCTCTCTTTCAGTGTTCCTGCAACATCAGTGTTAAATTATTCTTTTAACTCTGCCTGGTTCTGTTACTACTTTCAAAACTTGTTGAAAGTAAAATAATTCCCATGTGTGCCTATGTGTTTTTAGTTTAGCAAATATTGTTTTTTTTTACAGAACCTTTCTGCCCTAGCCCCCCTCTAATCCCTTCTTCAAAATATCCTCATTGGATATAAACTGTTTCCTGCTTTTTGCATCAACATAGTCACTGCAGAATGTCAGGGCTGGTGTTTGTTAATTATCAAAGCCAATTTGAGCAGTTGGATTGAGAGAGTACAGTAAAAACCAAAATGTAATGTTCCCAATAGAAACTTTAGCCCAAGATTGCATTGTTCCCATTGTTCTTTATGAAATTTAATCTTCAAAAAATGTTAATCATATTTCAAAGTTGTCATAGAAAAGATATTTTACATTGCCAGTCATTGGAAGTGGTGACATTCTATATCATTATTATTATTTGCCATCTTAATTTATATTTGGAGTCCTGTGGTTTATTTATTTATGTACTTGACACTGAGCATGACTGGCTCCTTGGAACAATGAGGACAGCTGTTCTTTTATTGAGGGCATTTTGCTTTGAAAAGGCTGAGTATTCTAGACAGGAATTGCATAGCTGTTCTGTCCCACTCTACCCTAGGAACTTGTGAACTTTCCATATTGGTTGATAAGCCGAATGGCTCTGGGATCTGATGTAAGCTTCTCGCTAGGGCACACTGGAAGAACCTTCCCAATCTATACTCAGGAAGGACATGGGAATAGCACCAGGCAGGCATGTCTGGCCTTTTGACATTACCACATGATATCACCTACAAAGCTCACACTCAAGAACTGAGCAATAGTTCCAAGAAAAAAAAAAAAATCAGGGCTGGGGTGAAATAGCTCCGTGGGTAAAGTGCTTGCCCCTCAAGCATGAGAACTTGAGTTCAGTCCCCAGCACCCTTTTAAAAATACTGGGTGTTGGGCTGGAGAAATGGCTTAGTGGTTAAGGCATTTGCTTGCAAAGCCGAAGGATCCCGGTTAAACTCTCCAGGACCCACATAAGTCAGATGCACAAGGGGGTGCATGCATCTGGAGTTCATTTGCAGTGGCTGGAGGCCCTGGAATGCCCATTCTCTCTCTCTGTGTCTAAATAAATAAATAAATAAATAAATAAATAAATAAATAAATAAATAATTTTTTTTTTAAATGCTGGGTGTGACATTATGTACCTATAATCCCAGTGCCAGGGAGAGAGATGCAGATCGATCCTGGGGACTCACTCATTGGCCAGCCAGTTTAGCCTGCTTGGTAAATTCTGGGCCTGTGAGAGACCCTGCCTCTAAAAGAGGTGGATGGTACTCCCAAGGGTAATACCCAAGATTGTCTTCTGGCCTCCACATGCACATACACTCACCCACATGCACAAAAACACTCACACAAGAACATTTTATGTGTGGGAAGATTTCTCAAAGGGTAGAAAACACTTGCTTGCAAAGCCCACCAGCCTGGATTCAATTCCCCAGTACTTACATAAAGCCAAATGCATAAAGTGGCGAAGGCATCTGGAGTTCATTCGTAGAAGCAAAGAGTCCCTGACACATCCATACTGTCTGTCTCTCTTTTTCACTACTCATAAATAAATAAAAACAAACACATTTCATATTATTTTAAGTGAGTTTCTAAGTTTTTGTTGAGTTGTATTCATAGCTTCTTGGGCCATAGGCAGCTGCATACATGGATTGGACCCACCAGCTAGAGCTTTCTTTTAAACAATTGGGAATTTCGAAGTGGTAAAAGGGAGCTAGCAGGAATAGATCAGTGGCCTCCCATGGGCAAGGACTCTGGGTTTGATCCCTGGCACCTCCATTAAAATAAGATAAAATAGTAGAAAGGAACACATAGTTTAACTGGTCACAAATGAATGTGAAAGCATATCCCATGATAGTAATACTTAATGTATACCAACAATAACATAAGTTATAGGTTCAGACATGAAATTTGCATAACATCGGGAAACTTTTCTGTCAATTTTAGATCATTACAAACACCAGGGAGGTTACCTGTTTGTTGTTCACTGTCCAATTCCTCTACAATATTGGGTTTATCATTCATTTTGTAAAAAGAGTTTATAGTTCACCGAATAAGTGTGAAAGGTTTTTAAAAACAATAATACCAGCTCTAACAAAAATTTTAAAGCCCAATATTGTGTTTTTGATTTTTTCCCCACTGCCGTGGTAAGCTATGTTTCATTCTTACCAATATATATCTTTCCTTTCAAGACTTTAAGTTGACTCATGGGTTTTTTGTAAATGCTTTACAATTCCCTAACATGCAGAATTTTGCATCTTTTATATTATTGATATTTAATAGCTATGTGATTAGCAGGTATGCTTAATATAACATCTATTCTAGAAACTCCACTGAGTCTTCTTTTGTGTCTTTAATACATAAAAAATTTTAGAAAATATGTATATGAAAATGACATCAGAGTTGGACATGGTGGCATATACTTGTAATCCTAGCATTTGGGAGGTTGAGGCAGAAGGATTGCTTCAAGTTTGAGACCAGCCTGAGTTACATAGTGAGTTTCAGGCTAGCCTGGACCACAGTGTAGAGCCCTGTCTCAAAAGCAACCAAACCAAAACAAAAAAAAAATCCCGAGAGAGAGAGAGAGAGGGTGGGTTTAGATAATGTCTTGTATACTATGTATCAAATATATTTTAAAGTTATCTATTGTGGAAGGATTCATGTTTTTATTTATTGTTTTCATTACATTTTGCTGTATTTTCTACCTTAAACTTTTTGTTTTGTTTCTTTGCTGTTGATATTTGGTGTGTGTTTATTTGAGACAGAGTCTTACTTTGTAGCCCAGGCTTGCCTGGAACTTGCTGGTCTTGAGCCTCAGGCTCAAGAGTGTTGGGATTACTGGAACATGCCACTATACATACCCTCCTGATTCTATTTTAATAGGTTTATACACATATGGAATTATTATAGTGTCCTGCTAAAATTCGAATTTTGTAGATGCTTTTTATTTCTTTCCTGGCCAGAGGGCACAAAATCCATTTATAAAAATCTTTTATTTAGGTTCATGTATGTTTGTTATATTTTTCCAATGTTCTTAGCCTTTTGTGTCTTTATAGTTTGGTAAATAGTATATTTATAAGTAGGTTTTATTTGTATTTTTATATTTTTATTTCATTATTATTATTACTTTTGTTTTTGTTTTTTCGAGGTAGGATCTCACTCTAGCCCAGGCTGACCTGGAACTCACTATGTAGTCTCAGGGTGGCCTTGAACTCATGGTGATCCTCTGCTTCCCAAGTGCTGGGATTAAGGGTGTGCACCACCACGCCCAGCTTATTTTTATATTTGTAGATAAATAATATATTGTTGGATTTTATCACAATTCAAAATATAATATCATTTAAAAATATTTATTTATTTGAGAGAGAGCAGGGTGCACCAGGGCCTCTAGCTACTGCAAATGAACTCCAGATGCATGTGTCACCTTGTGCATCTGGCTTACATGGGTCCTGGGGAATTGAACCTGGGTCCTTTGGCTGTGCAGGCAAATGCCGTAACTATTAGCCAATCTCTCCAGCCCTATAATTTCATCTTTATATGCATGTGTTCATATATGTATGGATACACACATGTGTTCAGGAGGGCGTGCATGTGTGTGCCCATGTGTGGAGGCACAAGGTTAACCTCAGGTGTCGTTCCTCTTATGTGGAGTCCACAGTTTTGGAAACAGGGTGTCTTATTGGTCTAGTGCTTGCTATGTAGGCTAGACTGGTTGGCCTGTGAGCCCCGAAGATTCCAGAGCTGAGGTTAGAAGCATGCCCTGCCATACCCAGCTAAAAATCTCATTTTTATCTAGCAGGTTAATTGTATGATTGCAATTATTGATAGATAGATTTGATGTTGTTACCTTATAGTATCTACCTGGCTCGCTATTTCATACTTCCCTCCCCCCATTTCCTTTTCTTTCAAAATTATTGGAGTTATTTATTTATTTCCACTGTTCTGGAAGCTTTCATAGAAGTTCCTAACTGCTTTTCCAAATGTTTTAGTTTTGAGTTGTTCTTGAGTGTACAAAAAGTGAAGACCTGGGACTGGAGAGATGGCTCAGCAGTTGAAGGCACTTGCTTGAAAAGTCTGATGGCCCAGGTTTAATTCCCCAGTCCCTACATAAAGCCAGATGCACAAAGTAGCACATGCATCTGGAGTCCCATTTGCAGTGGCAGGAAACCCTGGTGCACCCGTACTTTATCCCCCCCATCTCTCTCTCTCTCAGGCAAATAAATAAAAACATTTAAGAAGAGGGTCCTCAGTGGAATGGAGGCAGGAGAGAAGAGATATAAGAGTTTATCCTGATGGGAATATGAACAATATGCAATATGTTCATACTGTAAAGTTCATAATAATAAAAGTAATTTTAAAGTGAAGACTCTCATGCTATTATGCACTACCACGTGATTGAGTTCTAGCCAGCAGAATGAGACAAGAAGTGGTATGTGTCATGGGCCAGAGCTCTTTAGGAGCGCTTGAATATCATCTGTGCCCCGTGCTACCTTCTGTTTTCTGAATGCAGAACACAAGAAGACCTCGGGCAAGTCTCATATGAGTCTCTGTGAGGAGGTAAAGCACTTGTGAACCATTCATTGCACTGTAATGAGAATGTTGTGTTAAGTGACTGAAATCTGGAAGTTTTTATGGCAGCTAATGTTATCTTAAATAAAGAGGAAATTGTACATTGGTGCTCTGGTGGCACCCTTGAAATTGCCCATGTATACTAGAGTCTAAAGTTAGACATGGTACTTATTCCCTCTCTGGTAATAACAAAGATCATAGAACACAATCCCAGTTGCTTTCCTCTTCCTTCCTTACTGTCTTTCAAAACTAAACAAACAAAAAAGCCAGACACGACTGCTCCATTGATGGCATAGATTTGTCTGCATTCTTCTAGCCTATTTGCTTACCTTTTTTCTCTTGCAACTGAGACGTGCTTCCTGGGGTCATTTTCCTTCTTAAAGTATATCCTTTAAAAGCTGCAGTAAGGAAGACCTTGTTGGAAATAATGCCTCTGTGTTTTCATCTGTTTATTAGACTCTTGTATTTGTTTTAAGTCTAGGTTAATTTATTTTTTAACACCTAAGATATTTTCATAAACCTTTGGCCTCTATTGTTTTTGCTTTATGAATTCTGATTATTTCTTCTTCCTCCTCCTCTTCCCCTTCCTCCTCTTCTCTTCCTCCTCCTCCTCCTTCTTCTTTTTTTTGAGGTATGGTCTCACTCTAGTCCAGGCTGACCTGGAATTCACTATGTAGTCTCAGGGTGGCCTGGAACTCACAGTGATCTCCCTACCTCTGCCTCCCAGTGCTGGGATTAAAGGCATGCGCCACCATGCCCAGCCCTGAATTCTGATTTCAACCTAATTGTAATTCTTTTGTTAGATGTTCCTGTTTTCTTTCCTGAATGTTTCTGTTTTATGTTCTGCAGTTTCATTATAATTTACACCAATGTGACTTCTTTTTATTTATCCTTATCAGTATTCAATTTGATTAGTATATCAAAGTAGACATTTGTAAAGGTTTATGCAAATTTGATGCTTTATAAAATTATCATTTGATTTGTTTCTATAGAGAATACATTATTTCTAATAATAAATTTGTTTCAAAATATGGTAGTCAGAATGTATGATCTAGCACTATATATTTAGCCTAAAAAGGAAAAAAAAAAAAAGTATGTATGCTTTTTGAAATTTACAGAGGTATATATCTTAAAATAAAACACAGATGTAAGTGTAACTGGGGCTATTAAAAGTATTCAGTATATGAATTCCAGGTCAGCCTGAGCTAGAGTGAAACCTTACCTTGGAAAAAAAAAGTATTCAATATACCATTATTGCAACAATTAGGCCCTTTGTATGTGCTTTGAAAGCTATAGTAATCTGAAAACTAATTTATGATTATGGAAAATAATAAAGTTGGACACATAAGACTTTGTAACTTTTCCATAGAGTAATTTGTTTATATAGCAAAGAAAACAATGAAAACAGGGAGCATTTTCATCTTGTTGGTATCCATCATCAAGTCAGGTTTTCAAGGCTTACAATATGGTTCTAAACACAGTGCTGAAGAACTGTCACCATGTGTTAGTTTTTATTTTAAGATAAAGTATCACTATGTATGTTTATTTGTTATTTAAAGGGTCAGTGTGCTATTCTAGTTGTAACTGTGTGTGTGTGTGTGTGTGTGTGTGTGTGTGTGTGTGTATACCACAGCATGTGTGAGGGGGTCAGAAGACATCTTCAAATGTTGATTCTCATCTTCTACCTTGTTTGCAGCAGGATCTCTTATTCTCCACACTGTGTCCCTGAAGCTAGCTGCCAATGAACTTCTCCAGGCAATTCTCCTGTCTCTGCCTCCCTGAACATGCTGGAGTTACAGATATTAGCGCTACAGCATTTGTTCTTCACGTGGCTTCTGGGGATCTGAACTCAGGCACTCACATTTGTGTGGCAAGCACTATATCTCCTGAGCTACCTCCCCTGCCCATAATTTGTTTTATAAAATACAATAAACATGGTTATTGTGACGGCCTTCATTGGCAGCTTGATGGGATTTACAAGCACGGTGGGAACACACCTTATGGTGTGTCTATGAGGCTATTTCCAGAAAGGTTTAAATGAGAAGGGAAGATCCATTTCTAGTATGGGCCACATCATCTGATGGGCTGGGTCATAGACTAAGTACAAAGGAGAAAGTAAACTGAGCACCAGTACTCATCTCTCTGCTTTCCAACTGCAAGCTCCCGGTTCTGGAAACTTGCACTCTCTGCCATGAAAAGCCAAAGTAAACCCTTCCTGCCTTAAGTTGCTTCTTATCAGGAATTTGGTCATGGCAACAGGAAAAGTAACTAATAGAGTTTCTGGAGCGTGAGTTTTGTATAATTAAAAATAGAACTTGTGAAATTAAGGATGAGCTCTTAATTTTTTAAAAAATTTGTTTCTGAGAGGGGGGAATGCATATGGGTGCAATGGGGCCTCTTGCTGCTGCAAATGAACTCCAGATGCATGTGCCACTTTGTGCATATGGCTTTATGTGAGGAATTGAACCTGGGCTGGCTGGCTTTGCCTTTAACTGCTGAGCCATCTCTCAACCTGGCTTTTACTTTTTGAGTATTCTTATTCATCATTTTAAATGTAAAATAGTCAAAACTCATTATTTACAGAATACTGTGTCTTATCAAATAAAACTAACATAATGGTCATAGACAAATTTTAAACATTTATTTGTAGGTAGAGTTTGAAGAGATAATCAATAGCTTATTATAATGAAATACAACACCAGAAGCTGGATTCTTGTTGTGGGGGACCAGGACCTCTTAATTTGGGTTATACTTTCCAGTGAGGAAGAATAGAAGATCAGGTTACAGTATAAAAGAGTCTACTTTGTGCAGTGGAGAAGTTACAACAAAGATCTCTGTGGCCACAGGCAGGGAGAATAGAGGGTTAGTTTGTAATCTCATCCTGAAATTAGAGCAAGGGGATTATTGCATACTGGCCCCACTGGTGTCTGGCAGAATAAATTGAAATATCCTTTAGTAGAACATAATATTAGTATCCCAGGTCTCATGTTACTTCTGTGGACAGTTTTATGAAAACAATGTCTAGTAGACAGAAACAAATGTGGGAAGAAAGAAAATGGGAGCGGCAGTAGTGGAGTATGCATCAGGAGCCTCATAGAAACAGACCTGAAGAGCAGTCTGTTCTCTATTCCAAAGGAAGAAAGAGTTTGAGAGAATAATGAATGGAGCACAAAAGAGAACCACAAACTGCAGTAACCAAAATGTTTAGATACAAACAAAAAGAGAATGAGAACACTGAATGACAGGGAAAAGAAAATATGTAAAATAAAATTCGGAGGGGGAAAAATGGGGAAAGTGCAGAAGGCAAGAGACAGTGGATGTGGTGAGATTCTTTACAAATGGAATCTCAAAAGGAGGTTAGAACTAAAGTGATCCAGACAGTGGTTGGGAATTTTGTAAGTGGATAACCTTCATTTCCAAGCTCAAGGATCCCATGAACTCCAAGAAGGATAAATAAAAGGAAATTCATACTTAAGACATATGATTGTGAAAGTAGTAAAAAACTAATGTCTGAAGCAACCAAATTGGCCTGGGTTGCAGTTGACACCCACAAATGTTTTTCCTAGGAGTTGTGCTTATACCAATGATATCATCTAGGGGTCTTGGGGTCTGACTAAAGAATTAAAGGGCTGGGAAGTACTTAAAGAATAAAGTATATTTCAAAATAAGAGGTACAGAGAACAGGGAAGAAAACAGTCTCTTCATGGAGGAGGGGACTCCAGAGCTGGAAAATCCATCTACCCAAAGGAAGCCTGACTTATATGGAATGAGTCTGTTCAGAGTCCATGATTGGTCAGCTTAAACAAGGAGGAAGGTGCTGGTTGGTCCATGATACATCCCGTGCTGTGCAGGTCCAGAAAGCCCATCAAGAGATCTGCCAGTGAGAACGTTCACAACAGGCAGGGAAGAAGTAGGAAGTGAATCCCCCTCTTTGCCAGCTTAGGTCTCCATCTTAAGGCACTCCAGAATATAGCCACCTACCACGGACCCTTTGTCCCTGTCTGTCTTCCTAGTCAAGGATATTGTCTCACCAACAGCTGACTTCTTAGTAGAAACAATGGAAGCCAGAAGACAGGAATGGTATCTTTAATGCAGAAAGAAAAGAACTGCCAATCTGGAGTGTATTCTACTAGGAGTGAAATGAATACATTTTTCAGAGCAAAGTTAAAAGGTCAGTTACCATCAGACTTGAGCCCAAGGAAGTACTATTGAAGAGTGTTATTTAGGTGGGAGAAAAGTTTTCTAATTTAGAAGGTCAAAATTGCAACCACAAATTTGTGGAGAAATCGAAATCACTAATGTAAAACAAAAACTTTTAATAATTGACTTCAAATACACATTTAGTGGCTGGAGAGATGGTTCAGTGGTTAAGGTGCTTGCCTGCAAACTCTAATGACATGAGTTCGATTCCCCAGTACTACATAAAAGCTGGACGCACAAAGTAGCATGTGTCTGTAGATCGTTTGAGGTGGCTAGAAGTCCTGGCGTGCCCATTCTCTCTCTGTGTCTGCTGGCAAATAAAATAAAATTTAAAAATAAAATAAAATATACATTTAAAAAACATATGACTAAAAGGGCATTTGAAAATGTGCTCAGCATTATTTGTTAGAAGTAAATGTCAAAAACAAAAACAAAAACAAAACAAACAAACAGACAACAACAACAACAAAAAACCCACAGAGAAGTAGGTACCATTCACCACACCCACCTAAGTTGGCAAAAACATTCAAATTTTGTATCTAACAGCTAATATATTCCCAAAGCCTGTCCTTTTCCATCACCGAGAGTTACTACCCTCTGCCCAGTGAACTCATAGTCAGTCCAGTTTTCTGTCAGGTGACTAGCAGGTTGTGTAGTGGGGACATGGCCTCTTTTTTATTCTGTTCCCTTCTTCACCCAGCAGGTTCTCCATCTAGGCCCAGGCTGACCTGTAACTCACTCTGCAGCCCCAGACTGGCCTCGAACTCACAGCAGTCCTCCTACCCCAGCCTCCCAAGTGTTGAGTTTAGAGGCGTGGGCCACCACACGCAGCTCTTTTTGTGTTCTTTTTGTGTAGGGAGTGCTATTCTCTTCCAGGGCTCAGACTGTACTCAGCCCTACAATAAGCCACAGCATCCTTAATAACATGGTAAAAAATCTATTTATTCATCCCAGAGGAAGCAGTTTTGAAGTGACAGTTTTAACTTGCAGGCTTAATATCTGTATATACTGAAGCAGAACCTAACAGCCCTGAAATAGCTGCAGGCATTTATTTATGTTTAAAAGTGAAATAATATCCCTCAAATAACTCTCCAGGGGTAAGGTTCTTGTGCTCTGTCTGTCGCAGGCTGAAACATCTGCAGCATTTCTGTGAAGTTAAAACTTGAGGTGTGGTAGGTTGGTAAGAAAAGGCAAAGGAACTAACATTTATTGAGTGTAACAGGCCTCAGCAGTTTGACGCTTCACTGATTTGATCTCCCTTTAGCCTTGCAGCTTCACAGCACTCAGTGCAGAATCTGCACTTCAGGAAAGTGGAGCCAGCTTTCCTCCCAGTGCCGGCCTAAGAGGCAGATGGGAGCCCTGGCCTACCTGCCCAAATCTTGTTAGTTACCTGTCCATGCCCCTTTCTCAAACAGCTTGGGGTAATCCTGTTTTCTTTTTCTTTTTTTAAAAAATATTTTGTTTATTTATTTGCATGGAGAGAGAGGGAGAGAGAGAATACAGAGAAAGGGAGAAGGAGAGGGAGGGAGAGAGAGAATGAGAATGGGCGCACCAGGGCCTCTAGGCACTGCAAATGAACTCCAGACACACGCGCCACTGTGTGCATCTGGCTTTACATGCGTACTAGGGAATTGAACCGGGTTATTTGGTTTTGCAGGCAAGTGCCTTAACTGGAGCCATCTCTCCAGCTCTCCTTTTTTCTTATTTAGTTTTGCATCTGTAGTATGTGGTGATGGTGATAGTGTCAGCGGTGGCCATGTTGTGTGTGTGTGTGAGATGTATGCAAGTGTTTGTGCAGTTGTGTTTACAGGCATGGGGAGACCAGAAGAGAACACTGGCTATCTTTTCTTTATGGCCGACCTACATACCTTGAGCCAGTGTCCCAATCAATGCTGAACTGTTTTTTTAAATACACACACACACACACACACGTGTGTGTGTGTGTGTGTGTGCGCGCGCGCGCATGCATGGGTATGTCGGGTCTCTTGCTCACTGCAAAGGAACTGCAGAATCATCTACCACTTTTTTGCATCTGGGTTTATATGGGGACTAGGGGAATTGAACCTAGGGCCAGTAAGCTTTGCAAGCAAGTGCCTTGAACTGCTGAGCCAGCTCCCTAGCCCTAGATCTTTTAGTTGTTGTTGTTGTTTGATTGATTTTCATGAGCCTCGTGATTCTCAGGTCTCTTGTTTCCACAGGACTGGGGTTACAGACTGTGTGGCCACCGGCAAGCTGTTTTTATGGGTCCCGGCAAGTGCTCTTATACGATGAACCATCTCCTTAGCCTCCAATTTTATTTTTAATCTATCCTGTTTCAGGGATGGCCCTGGAAATAAACAAGTAAAAATGCGAATCTTAAAAGGATTGATCCTGGGGGGTGGGGAACCCACGAAAGGTGTACCTGCCTCCACAGTTTTTTTCTTGCTCTAACAGATCTTATGCTGACTTTTCCCATCCAGAGTTGGATGAGGGAGAGTAAGACCATTCATGCTGGTTTACTGTGAGGCCTGTCCACTGGGTCCCCTGTGGCCCTGGTGAAATTAGAACCCCACATCTTTAAAGGAAAGTGTTTCCATGGGGCTAAAATTACCAGCAAGACATCAGCATGAGGTGCTGTTGGTTTTAGTGCTTCTGACTTAGGTGGCACAGCAAGAGAGGCTTTTCTGAATGGATTTGATGCCGTGGGGAGGAGTTACCCTTGCTTATCGTGATAAATACTTACTTTCTTCTGGGGGCACTTGAATGTAGTGCCTTTGGAGACAGAATTTTGAGAACCACAGTATGTTTCATCTTAGACGCTCGGAAAAGAGTCCACTTGAAGTAGTAAGAGTCTCTTCAGAAGAGCTATTTAAGTCAACGCTGTTTTATCTGTAGTTGAGACTGTTTAATTGTAGCCCCAGACATTTACACTTTGTGTGTGTGCATGTGTTTTGCCTTTCCACTATATCTAATTCTTTGAAAATGTCAAGGAGATTGCATAATTCCATTGAAAAAGTCAGTTACAAGTGATATATTGATCAACAGTTTCCTTTGTGATGTAGCCACCAAATTATGGGAGAAGGAAAAAAAAGAGCATGTGTTTAACACTCCTTGCTGAAAGCTTGAGGCACATGCACAAATTGATATTGGGAATATGGAAGAAATTATTTTGCCAGTGTTGGCCACTTTTGCACAAAGCTTTTCATTTAGAATTTGTTGGACTGTGGCAGGCAGGTTGAAATTGTTAAATAAGCCAGAAAAGCTTGAAAGGTTTAGAGTGTTTTGGTGGTTTTACATGTGGGCTTTTCTTTCTCGTCAGACTTTCAGTGAATTATAGATCCAAGTGCATTTTCATTCCTTTTTGTGTGTGTGTCAGTAAGGGGAGAGTTTTCAGAAATGATTAGAAAAGAACAGTATGTCCTTTCTTAGGGGTCATACTATTAAAACCAGCCCATGCCCAGAGCCTTTCACTGTTGTTGTTGTGTTTGGCTTTTACCTTGAGTTAGTGTGGGGCACAGAGAGCTTCCTGAACGTGTGCACATCATGGTTTACAGCATGAGTAATGAGGGGAATGTGAAAGTTGTGTTCTTAAGTGGAATTTGCCCTAGTACCTTATGTCTCTGCTGTGTTCATGTTTAACAATGAGTGGGTCATGGGAACGCTAGTTTTCTCCAATCATGACTTTCAGTTAATGATTATGTATTATTTTCCTAAGGCTGCCATAACAAATTACCACGAATGGAGTAGCTTAAAACAGAAATTTATTCTTTCATAGTTGTGGAGACTAAAAGTCTGAACACAGTGTTGGCTGGGCCATGCTCTTATTGAAGGCTCTTGGGAAGAATCCTTTCTTCTTTCTTCCTGGTGTCTAGTGGGTGCCACAGTGCTTAGCATTCCCTGGCTTAATACCTGCTTCATTGCAATGACAGCCTCATGTCTCATGACCTTCTTTGCTCAAATCTCTCTCTCTCTTTTTCTTTTTTTTTTTTTTTTTTTTTTTTTTTTTTTTTTTAAATAAGGACATCAGTCACTGGAGATAGGGCCCACCTTGATCTGGTATGACTCAACTAATTACATCTATAAAGACCCTATATCCAAATAATGTTGCATTCTGGGGTTCCAAATGGAAATGAATTTTGGAAGAAAGGCTGACGCTAAAATATTCTCCCTTGGGCTGGAGAGATGGCTCAGCAGTTAAAGGCACTTGTTTGCAAAGCTTGCTGGCCCAGGTTCAATTTCCCAGTACCCACATAAAGCCAGATGCACAAAGTGGCACATGACTCGGGAGTTTGTTTGCAGTGGGCTAGAGGCCCTGGTGCACCCATCCATTTTAATTTTCATTCTTATTCTTTCTCTTTCTCTCTGATTGCAAATAAATAAAAATATTTTAAAAATATTCTCTCCTATTTGTTCCAAAGCACATTTACTTCTTTTTTAAAAAAATATTTATTTATTTATTTATTTATTTATTTATTTATTTATTTATTTGAAAGTACAGAGAGAGAGATAGACCAACAGAAAGAATGGGCATGCGATGGCCTTCAAGCCACTGCAAGTGAACTCTGAAAAATTAAAATGTTTTCCTAACAGAAAAAATGCTTCCCAAGAGTCATATTTCCTAGGTGCGTGTGCGCACACTCACACATACTCTCAGAGACGTACACACACATGACTCAGAAAGAGAGTACAGTGAGTTTGGGCACATCAGGGCTGTAGCAGACAGCTTCAGGTTCGCTGAGATGAACTTCCAGACCAGGCCCAGTTATGGAGGAAGGGATATTATTTATTGAAGCTTACAGATCCAGGGGAAGTTCCATAATGGCAGAAGAAGCTGGACTGCCTTCACAGGGCCAAGCAGAGAGAGAAAAGCCACCAGCCACACAGCACAGAGAGCAAAGCTACAGCCAAAAACAACAGCACACTTTAGGAACTCCAACTAGGCACACTTTGCATATCTTTACAATGGAATCTCAAACCCACCACCACACCTTAAGATCTGCCCAATGACATTGCCTCCAGCAAGGTGGCTGCAGATGCAAACTGTAAACTAATAAAACACTGAATATATTGGGGGCCATCTATTCAAACTACCACAAGGGCCATCTCTGCAAATTAACTCCAGGCTCATACACCACTTTATGCTTCTGGTTTTATGTGGCTACTGGGGAATCAAACCTGAGTTGTCAGGCATGGCAAACCAAGTGCCTTGAACTGCTGAACCATCTCTCCAGCCCTTAAGAATCTTTATTTCTTGTCCCTGTGCAGCTAAAGAGATTAGCTGAGACTATAGCGCACATTTAAATATTTAGACTTCTCCCTGCCTCTAGAATACTTCAACTACGTAGAAGGTTTGGAGTGGAAAGCTACCATTTCCTTCCCCGCTGTTTCTTTCTGCTTCAATGTCTCTCCTTCCAATGTGGGCTCCCCCATTGCTGAGGCTGTATCTGCCTGCTGATCATTTCATTCTCAGAGTTTAGCACAGTGCTTGGCCTATGCTGTGGTAGGAACCCAATAAATATTTGTGGGATGAATAAGAAAAATGAAAGAATAACCTTTATAGATAATAATCTTAAAATACAAGGAAGTGAGTCTTGAAATTCTTGTTATAATTTAGTCCTTTGAATGAAGTTTCATTCCAAGAAGCCAATAACTTTTGATCATATTTGCAAGACTTTAGAAAGAAGGAAGTCATTATTCTCGTGGTCTTGTAACACCATTACTTATAAACTAAGAAGAGGCAGCCAGAATTTAAGTCAGGAAATACAGCCCTTTATCTAAAAGATAATTGCTCACAAGTATAATCTTGTCTACTGGCTCCTTTAGTCGTAGGCGATGCTTCTCAGGGTATAATTTGGATTGTATTCCCCAGGGCACAGGCTTGATTTGGCACCCCCCACACCTAGCCAGTGTGCAAAGACCAACAAAGCCCTTCTAGCTCAGGTAATTAACAAGTCAGGAATCTTTTCACCACTGTTCTTGGTCCACTAATGGGCGTCTCCTTTTCACTGACTCTTAGTTAATTAGTGGTTGCTGTGGACTAATGTTAAGGTCACAAGGTTTAGTTCTCTTCAGAATATTAGTACCCTGTTAAATTTGAAGAGCTTTCCTCATGTGGAGCTTAGGGAAGTGAAGTAACTTGGGATGAACTGAAGAGGTCTGGATTCCAGCCCAGGTCTGACTTATTTCCCAGCCTCACGAGCACCTTCAGGTGTGGGAGGTCAGGTCTGTTTTTGATATGTGCCTGTGTGATGTCCTCTGATACTGCTGATGGAGCTAGAAATGCCTGGATGTCTGAGAAAAGATGAACAAACACTGTTGCTCTGCAGCAGTGAGTAGATAATTTGCTCTGACAGTATAGACATCCTGCACGAGTGCAGGCATACCCAAGGGATTTGCTGGGTAGGGCTGTAGGATCACAGCCAGCCCGCTGATGGGTGTGCTCTGAGGTCTCCCGCCTTCCTGCAGTCCATGGACTCGCGTGAGTGGATTTTCATTAGTTGCCAAGGATGGTTTACTAATACACTCCAGGCTCCTTTCTGCTATATCCCAGGTAACAGATTCAAGCACAAAGAATGACATAAGCTATTACTGCTTTACAAAAACAAACAAACCTCCCGTTAGCCCTGCTAATGGAGACAGTCTGTCAGCTTATTCTCTGTGGTCTTACAAGTGTCATGATTTTATAGAAACTAAAAGGCCCTTCCCGTATGCGTATTACTCTAGCAGAGGCTTCCAACAGGCAGGGGTATCCAATCTCTTTGGTTTCTTGTTCAGAATTTTCATTTTAGGAGAATTTCTTCTTTCATTTTGGGATTGTTTTTAAAAAGTTTTCAAAAACTGCTAAAAGCTACCTTCCTCCTTTGTTACAAAAATTAATTCTTTTTTAAACACATCTGCATAGTATAATATTTTTAAGGAAACAATAAAATCATCCTCATATCGGGACAGTTAACTGTTTTTCTTCACACTATTTAATCTAAGTCCTTTGGCAATGGAAGCTATTATGAAGAGAGGGAAGAAAGGCAAGGTGAACATCAACAGTAAAACCAGCCGTTTGTGTCGAGGCAAACATTTCCTGTACGCTCAATGTAAGTCATAGTACAACCAAGCTGACCTAAAATCTCAGTTTTAGTCTGTAATCGAGTCTGGTAAAATATCTCTTACTTCAAATTCTGTAGGTTAGTTTTCATACTATGCTAGTTTCTATATCTTAAAATAACCCACCCTATTTTTAAGAAGTCTTGAGTTTCTGTTTGATATTAAGAAATTAAGAATAACTTGAGAAAAGAGAATATTTTAGCATTGTTCAATAATACATGTGTTGAAGCACACAGATTATTTTCTATTGACTAGTAGTTGCTAAAACACATGATTTTTTGTCATGACTGTGTACTACATGACTTGAATATAAAAGTACATTATTTATAACAAATCAAATGCAATGATGAATAGTATTTTGTTAACAGAGGGCAAATAATGTCAAAATTATTAGGTCCATTGCACTGAATAAAGTGTTGTTAGTATAAATATGGCAATCACAGATTTGGATTTCCCAGAATAGTCTATACTGCAAATAATCTATTTCATCCTTGACCCCACTCACAAACGCTACCTTTATTTGATCAATGAAAATTATTTGAGGGCTTCCTGTGTACCAGGCTTAGCTCTTGAGCATACAAAAGTAAATAAACAAATATGGATTATCTCATTAAAATGTAGAGACAGACCATAAACAACAAAAACAGGTTTCTGATAAAATGATATTTCTGTGGATGGATAGATACAGAATGGACTATAAGTACTGTGAAGAAAAATAAAACAAGATACAGGGGTTTAGATAGCAGTGGCAAGTAAAAACCAGACCATTCTTTTTAAAAATATATACATATGTATGTATGTATGTATGTATGTATGTATATATGTATGTATGTATGTATGTATGTATGTATGTATGTATGTATTTGAGAGAGAGTTTGAATGAGTATGGGCATGCCAGGGCCTCTCACCACTGCAAACAGATGCATGTACTACCATGTGCATCTGACTTACTTGGGTTCTGGGGAATTGAACCTGGGTCCTTAGGCGTCTCAGGTAAATGCTTTAATTGATAAGCCATCTCTCCAGCCCCAGACCATTCCTTTTGTGCATGTTTGTGTGTGTGTGTTTATGTTTTGGGGGGTGCATGTTTGATCAAGTGCATGTGTTTTTGTGTAGGTATGCATGTGGAAATAAGAGGACAACCTTGGGTGTCATTCCTCAGGAAGACCATCCACCTCCCCCCCCCATTTCTTCCATGCATTAAAAAAATATATTATTTGCAGGCTGGAGAGATGACTTAGCAGTTAAGGTGCTTACCTGTGAAGCCAAGGATCCAGGTTTGATTCCCCAGAACCCACGTAAGCCAGATGCGCATGATGGCACATGCGTCTGGAGTTCATTTGCAGTGGCTAGAGGCCTCGGTGTACCCATTCTCTCTCAAATAAATCAATCAATAAAAATAAAATAAAAATGTTATTTGCAAGGAGAGAGAGAAAGGGAGAATGAGAATAAGAGAGAAAGGGAATGGGCATACTAGGGCCTGTTACCACTGCAAATGAACTCCAAATGCATGTGCCACTTTGCACATGTGGCTTTACGTGAGTACAGGGCAATTGAACCAAGGCTATCTGGCTTTGAAAATAAGTGCCTTTAACTGCTGAGCCATCTTCCCAGCCAAGATCTTTTTTTTTTTTTTTTAATTCAAAATTTGTTACTGGCCGGAAATTGACAGATAGGCTAGATTAGTGGGCCAGCAAGACCAAGGGGTTCCCCTGTCTCTGGCTCCCTAGTGCTGGGATTACCAGTGCAGGCTACTGCACAAGTCATTTACATGGGGCCTGGGGGTTGAACTCAGGTTCTCTGGCTTGCTCTGCAAGCCTTCTACCAGTGGAGCCATGTCCCCAGCCTAAGATCATTTTTACTGGACTATGCATCCCCTCTTCTCTAGCACCATAATCTTAGAAGATTATGAGTAGCCACAATAGTAGAGTAAGAGTAGAGAAAATGGAACTCTTTAAAAATCGAACAGGAGGGCTGGAGAGATGACTTAGCAGTTAAGGCGTTTGCCTGTGAAGCCTAAGGATCCCAGTTAGATTCTCCAGGTCCCATATAAGCCAGATGCACAAGGGGGAGCATGTGTCTGGAGTTCATTTGCAGTGGCTAGCGGTCCTGGCACGCCCATTCTGACTCTCCCTCTCTTTCCCTCTCTCTGTCTCTAATAAAAAATTAAAATAAAAATAAAAATAAATAAATAAATAAATAATTTAAAAAATCGAACAGGAATAAGGTGTTAAATTTACATGACTATTTAATAGATAACCATCCACACAATATAGATGAACAAATGTTGGGAAACTTTTATATGTTCAGATCTCATCAAGGTACCTCAGCTTTCGCCATTATTTTAATGTTTACAATATGAAGGGTTTTATTAGACTTCAGAAGTGAAGACAGAGCTTTTTCCAAAGTCAATGTCTTCTCCAAGAATTTGGATATGAGATGTAAGATAGAGCTAAATAGGGATGAAGAAAAGCTGAGCTATCAAGAGATGGAGGAGGAAGAGGAGAGGCTGAGGTGTGGGGAGATGGAGCAGGGTGAGAATGGGGAGAAGCTGAGGTGTGGAGAGATGGAGCAGGGTGAGGATGGGAGAAGCTGAGGTGTGGAGAGATGGAGCAGGGTGAGGATGGGGAGAAGCTGAGGTGTGGAGAGATGGAGCAGGGTGAGGATGGGAGATGGAGCAGGGTGAGGTGGGGAGAAGCTGAGGTGTGGAGAGATGTGAGCAGGGTGAGAATGGGAGAAGCTGAGGTGTGGAGAGATGGAGCAGGGTGAGGATGGGAGAAGCTGAGGTGTGGAGAGATGGAGCAGGGTGAGGATGGGGAGAAGCTGAGGTGTGGAGAGATGGAGCAGGGTGAGGATGGGGAGAAGCTGAGGTGTGGAGAGATGGAGCAGGGTGAGGATGGGAGAAGCTGAGGTGTGGGGAGATGGAGCAGGGTGAGGATGGGGAGATGCTGAGGTGTGGAGAGATGGGGAGAAGCTGAGGTGTGGAGAGATGGAGCAGGGTGAGGATGGGAGAAGCTGAGGTGTGGAGAGATGGAGCAGGGTGAGGATGGGGAGAAGCTGAGGTGTGGAGAGATGGAGCAGGGTGAGGATGAGAAGGATGGGGAGAGCAGGGTGAGGATGGGAGAAGCTGAGGGTGGTGAGGATGGGAGAAGCTGAGGTGTGGAGAGATGGAGCAGGGTGAGGATGGGAGAAGCTGAGGTGTGGAGAGATGGGCAGGGGTGAGGGGGAGAAGCTGAGGTGTGATGGGAGAGATGGAGAGTGGCAGGGTGAGGAGGGTGAGGATGGGCAGATGCTGAGGTGTGGAGAGATGGAGAGGTGAGGGGGAGAAGCTGAGGTGGTGTGGAGAGATGGAGCTGAGGTGTGAGATGGAGCATGGGAGAAGCTGAGGTGTGGAGAGATGGAGCAGGGTGAGGATGGGAGAAGCTGAGGTGTGGAGAGATGGAGCAGGGTGAGGATGGGCAGATGCTGAGGTGGTGTGGGGAGAGCTGAGATGGAGGATGGAGAGGGTGAGGATGAGGTGTGGAGAGATGGAGCAGGGTGAGGATGGGGAGAAGCTGAGGTGTGGAGAGATGGAGCAGGGTGAGGATGGGAGAAGCTGAGGTGTGGAGAGGTGGATCAGGGTGAGAGATGGAGCAGGTGAGGTGTGGAGGTGTGGAGGGGGAGAATGCTGAGGTGTGGAGAGATGGAGCAGAGGTGAGGATGGAGGGAGAGAGGATGGGAGAAGCTGAGGTGTGGAGAGATGGGCAGGGTGAGGGTGAGGATGGAGAGATGGAGCAGGGTGAGATGGGGAGAAGCTGAGGTGTGGAGAGATGGAGCAGGGTGAGGATGGGCAGATGCTGAGGTGTGGAGAGATGGAGCAGGGTGAAGATGGGCAGAATAGAGGTACCAAGCAAGACAGGAAAGAAACATTTTAAACTACAGAGAGAGTCCATTATCTTCAGTGCAGCTGCCTGGCCGGCTGGCGCAGGACCAATAGCCCTCTGTTATTGCCCCTTGTCCTGGACCAGTAGTCAGCGAAAGTGGACCACCCTGGAATATTCTGCATAATAGGGTCCTGTGGTGTAATTGCCAAAGGAGAGAAAAGATTCAGCAATTCTGTTTTGTGAAATGATGAAATTGATACTTGTTAAGTTTCCTTCCAAATTTAATTGTTCACTGTGGCCTCTAACAGTTGGGAAGGCATACCTGGCACCACAAAGGGAAGTTTGAACATTGCTGTCCAGTATGTCTAACAGCTTTCAGAATTCTGAGATTCTCTTGAGCACTACTGCCTTTCAGATGTAATTTATTTTACTAAGAAAAGAATACAGCATCCTCTGGTCCCTGGAGCTAATGTGCTAATAAAGAAAGGAAGAAAGAAACAAAGGCTCCCTGGCAGGTGAAACCCTTTCTCTGGTTAGTCCTGAGAATGCTAATGGGCTTCTAAGCTGTGTGAAGACTTTTTATTGTTTATGTTGGGCTTTAAAAAGTTGAGGATTAAAAAAAAAGTATTGGTTTTAAGTGTTTTTTTGTCATTAATGTTTATGAAGTTGAAAAGTAAATGCCTGGGTTTCATGTACACAATAATCTGGTGTAAATTAATTTTTTTTTTTTTTTACTATTGTACAGTTTATATGAGGCGCTTTTACTGAATCTTGTTTATTTAAGAAGGCAACATAAAGGCGCAACTAACTACACAAAAACAAAGAACAAATGGGCGGGGGCAATAACCTCAAGCCTTGATGGGCCAGACTCTTGTTCTCCTTGGTGTTAGTCTGCATACTAAACATTTGTCTCTTTTCTTCCCCCACTTTTGCTTTGAAGACCAGCACAGATGTAGTTGGTGACAGGCAATTCACCAGAGCAGTTCAAATCCCTGCACTTGTGGCAGTGTGCTAAGCTGTGGTGTCATGATTGTAACTGGCTAATTATGTAATGTCAACAATTTAGTGAGGGCAGGCTCAGTATTTATATAAGACAGGGAACATGAGTCCTCAGACTACTTTGGGCACACGTTTTTTTCTAACCAGTTTACAGCTTAACGTTTCGGGTTTTCTTCAGTTTTCTTTTCCATACTACTTTATTCTTCATGGGAAACCCCTCTCCACATTGTGACATGAAATGTTGGAAATCGCCATGGAAGGAATCCATTCAAGCTTGGGTTGCGTTTTGCTGCGTTAGCTTTTTCACCCTTGCCCTCATGCAGTGGTCTGGATTTCATTGTTCAGCATGAGAAGTACAGGTTGTTTGTTCATTTCTGTTTGCCCTCTGTGCTGTGGAGGTTGGCAGAGTTCATGCAGGTTTTCTCAGTATTACATCTGAAGGTACTTGGTATATTCAGACCTTCCTCTGAGGAGCTGATTGCAAAATGGAAGTCCAAGGGTTTCACATTAACGTTGCCATCTTCTATGATTACCAAGACTTCTGGTATGACTTTGTGGGTGGAATATGTCTTAGGGGGAAAAAATACATAATTCTGACAAGATGCTTTTTAAAAATTCCAACCAGCTGTTTCAAGTATAAGACTGTAAAATTTATTCAAAGTAAATTTTGTTTCACTTGGAAGCAAATGGAGTTCAAAGAATGAGCTAAAGTAAACAGTGAAATTTAACATGCTCAAAGTTGGGGCAGTGTTATCTTTGTGCAGGCTTTCAGGAACTTTCTTTTTTTGCTCTTAGGCTGTGCACCATTCTAAATTTATCCTCGCATAACCTGAGGAGGGTGGGAAGGGCTTCAAAAATATAAGTCGTTATTTTGTACATATGGCATTGGACTTTAGACTGGCCAGATGAGAATATTGGCTTTTGGTAAGCATGGTGTATTAGTTTCCTCTCGCTGCTGTAACAAATTACAGCAAGCTGAAAGGCTTAAAAGGACACATTTATTAACTTACAGTTTTGTAGGTCAGATTTCTGGCCCAAGTTTTCTAGTGGCTGTGGGGAAAAGCCCTTTCTTTGCCTTTTCCAGCATCTGGAAGACGTATTCTTTGGCTTACAATGCAGTTCTTCCATCTTCAAAGCCTTCATAATTGCATCTCTTTGAACATTCTTCCTTAATCACATCTCCCTCAATTGAACTAGGCTAAAAATGTTCTGTGATTTTAGAGTCCAATGACCCCACCCAGATAATCTAGGATAATCTTTCCATGTGTTGAGTCTCTTTTGGCATGCTAAATAACAGATTCACAGGTTCCAGCAATTGGGATATAGACACCATTGGGGTCTGTAATGGTTAATTTCTACAGTCAACTTGATTGGATGTGGAATCATGTCCAGGAGGCAAATCTCTGGTCATGTCTGTGAGGGAGTTTGCTATTAGGTTAGGTTAATTGAGTGAGAAGACCTGCCCTAACTGTGGGTGGTGCCATCCCATGGGCTGGGGTCCCAGACCAAGTACAAGTGCAAAGCTAGCTGAGCATTCCCATTCCCATTCCTCTCTCTGCATCCTGACTTCAGATGCAGTGTGGTCAGCTGCCTCACACACCAACCGCCATGCCTTCCCTGGCCTGATGTGTTGTATCCCGTGAACTGTAAATTATAATAAGCCCATCTTCCCTTAAGCTATCTCTTGCCACAATAACAAGACAAGGAACTAAACACAGTGTAATTTTTCTTCTTAACACACATAAGTAGGGGCTACTGTGTAATACACATTCCCCAGAACTCCCAGTTTTTTTTTTTTTAGCAAGAGTTAGTAATTAGTAACAAAGTAATAATTAATTTAGTGTTACTTAAAAATATCCTAGGGCTGGAGAGATGGCTCAGAGGTTAAGGCACTTGACTACAAAGCCTAATGACCTTGGTTCAATTCTCCAGTACCTACATAAAGCCAGATACAAGGTACGCATGCATCTGGATTACTTTTGCAGCTGCTGGAGGCCCTGGCACACTTGTCTCTGCTTGCAAATAAATAAAGACAATTTTTAAAAAATCCCATACTTGGGCTGAAGAGATGGCTTAAGGGTTAAGGCGTCTGCCTCCTAAGCCTAAGAACACTGGTTCCAATCTCCAGTGGTTCCAATCTCCAGGTCCCACGTTTAGCCAGATGCAAAGTGATGCAAGGGCGCAATGCCGTACTTGCCCATAAGGTGGCGCACACATCTGGATTTCGTTCGCAGCAGCTGAGACACTGCTGGCACGCCCATCTCTGTCTTCCTCTCCTTCTCTCTCTTTCTCTCTCTCTGTGTCTCTCTCCAAAAAAATAATAAAAAATTAAAAAAAAATCCCATACTAAAAATAATTTCAAAGATACAACCTACAGCCCCATATTCCTATGGGTCCATGCTGAGAACAGGGGTCAGGCATATAGTTTTTTTTTTTTTTTTTTTAAAGATTTTTATTTATTTGTTTATTTATTTATTTGACAGAGTTTGAGGGGGTGAGAGAGAGAGTGAGTGAGAGAGAGAGTGGGTGTGCCAGGGCCTCCAGCCACTGATCCTTGTGCCCCCTTATGCATCTGGCTAATGTGGATCCTGGGGAATCAAACCAGGGTCCTTGGGCTTTGCAGGCAAATGCTTAAACTGCTAAGCCATCTCTCCAGCCCAAGCACATAGTTTCTAAGGGGAAGAGAAAATGCATCTAGGATCTTGCCTAAGAGAACCAGGGTTTTATGTCAGCTTTATAGCAACTCATTATACTCACAAATATATGACATTTTTCACTCAAATATATAGGGCACTATATCTGTTAACTATATATAGGATTTTCCTCTTTGTAAAAAAATATTTTATTTACCTATTTGAAAGACAGAGAGAGAGAAAGAGAGAGAGAAAGAGAGACAGAGAGAGACAGAGAGAGAATGAGTGTGCCAGGCAGCCACTGCAAACAAACTCCAGACATATGTGCCACCTTGTGCATCTGGCTTATGTGGGTACTAAGGAATCAGCTTGGGTCCTTAGGCTTCGCAGGCAAGCACCTTAACCACTAAGCCATCTATCCAGCCCTGGATTTTCCTCTTTCTCTCTTTTTAAATGTGTGTGTGCATGTGCGTGTGTGGGTGTTCAGATGCCAGAGTGTAATGTGGGTGTTATTACTGAGGAACTCTACATTTTGAGACAGGGTCTATCACTGGCCTGGAGCTTGCCAATGAGGCTAGACTGGATGGCCAGTAAAATCCAAGGAGCCACCTATCTCCACTTCCCCAGCTCTGGGATTACCTCTGTACCACTGCTCCTAGCTTTTTTATGTGGGTTCTGGGGATTGAACTCAGATCATGGCAAATATTTTACCAACTGGACTATATCCCCAGCCCCCAGGATTTTTCCTCTTTTAATTGCTAAGCTTGAGAGAAACCTGCTCACATATATGTAAGTAATATAAAAATGTAGAGTCATGTAAGAACATTTGAATCAATGTTTAGCATTTTTAAAAATAGTAGATTAGACAGTTAAAATATAGTTAAAAATGTGTTTAATTACAAAATTAACATATAAAATAATGACTACTAGACTAAGCCTTTAAGCAGTATGGACATTTAAACTGGATTATGGATATTCTTGTTTATTTAATATGCTTTTGCAGCATTTACAGATTTGGTGTGTTCATTAAAATCAGTGTGGGAATCATGCAGTACTTAACTTTAAGAGATTTTTTTTTCTGTTCTTATAAGTCTTGGCCATTGTTTAGTTCATAGCTTAATTAGAGAATGAAAAATGTTTCCTTTGGTACAAGTGGATGTTTAGAAAGTAAAGATTCTGTACTGAACAAGATGAAAAGATCTTTAGGGAAAGCTTGATATTTTCTTCAAAATTGGAGGACAAAGAGGTAAATAAAACGGTAACCACAAGTCCATTAATGTCTATCAGATAGCTGTGTGCTCAGAATTGACAAGAAGGCCATAACATCCCTTGCTTGTTTTATATTAATTTAATTATTTACAAGTCCTAATGACCAAAGATTACTTATCTCCTTTCAAGTATAACTAACCAACATACCTTTGAAGAGTCATGAAAATGACCACTCAGTGTTCTTTGCTGTGATTTTGAAGTGGATGTTTGGACAGAAAAGGAAGCATGTATTATTACTGAGGGATAATGCTGAGAGGAGAAAGAGACCCCTGAACCTCTATGGAGATCTGTTTTCTGGGCAGCACACACTGGTAGATGACCAGCCTGTGTTCATAGGAAGATTTGCTGTTGGCCAGGATTTCGTTGTTAAAGAAGTTCTTCAGTTCTCCTGTACATTGAAAATGAGTGTGGTCATGGTAACTTCCTTCTTATGTTTTAGTTTTAGATCCTGGAGCTAAAAAAGAAGTCTAGTAAAACATATGATGTCCACACTATGAGGTTTAAAAAAAAACTTTTTTTCAGCTGTGCATGGTGGTGCATGCTTTTAATCCCAGTACTTGGTAGGCAGAGGTAGGAGGATCATCATGAGTTTGAGGACACCCTGAGACTACATTGTGAATTCCAGGTCAGCCTGAGTTAGAGTGAGACCTTACCAAAAAAAAAAAAAAAAAAATACGATTAAACGCTACTAATTTTTACATACACCTTCCTTATGATGTGATCTCAGGAATCAAACAAAACAAAGTTACTGGATATGGAACTTTGAGTAGAATACACAATCACCCTGTCCCTTCGTTTCCACAATTGTCAAATGGGAATAAATTGATACCTGTCTCGTCCCCATGCACTTATAGTTTACATAAATACATTTTCATGTCAATGTGCATCAGGTGCTGACTTTTACCACTAATGGATTTTTGGAGGTCCTCTAGACACGGTTTTTAGACTATCATTCACTGTTGTATATTTAGAGATAATTTCCCAGTGCGTCTTTTGTAATTAGGATACATGGAAGGGAACAGGATGCTTCCCTTGTGATTGCTTAGTCAATACATGGAAGGACTGTCTCCTTCTGTCACTGCCACCAGCATTGCTTTCATGCTGTCTAATGTTCCTATTAGTTTTTACAACAGCTGTGTTACCCATTGCTCATACTGAACTTGCAGACAAAAGAACTCTGAGTCTTTCTTTCTTTCTTTTTCTTTCTTTCTTTCTTTCTTTCTTTCTTTTTTTTTTTTTTTCTCGTTCAACCTCCTGTCAAGTCAGGTTTTATGTTGTTTGTTCTACCTGAGCTAAAGGTTTTTAAACAACTAAATATATGGATTTGTGTTTATCTCAGTTTGGATCATGAATCAGTTACTTTTCTCATTGCTGTAACAAAAATACCTTACTAGAGCAACTTAAGGAAGGGGAAAGGCTGATTTCCAGTCCTAGTTCAAGGGTGCAGTTCACCATGGCAGGGGAAGTCATGGCAGCTGGAGCTGAAGGCAGCTGATGACATGGCATCCTCAGTCAGGATGCGGAGAGAGATGGGTGCTGGTGTTCAGCTCACTGTATCCTGCTTATTCAGTCTGGGACTCCAACCCAGGGATTGCTGTTCACACCATAGGGTGGGACTTCCTTTTTTATATTTATTATTATTATTAACAAGATGTTTTGTATGGACACATCATGTGTTGGTACCCTCGTTTCCCTTGTCCCTGCCCCCATTCTGTTGGGACCCTCCTCAGTGGAGTTGCAGGTATTCCCCATGTGGTTGTAGTTAATCCATTGTGGGAGCAGTACTCAGTTATTTTGGGGGGGCAGGGAATATGTCTGGTCATGATGTCTCAACCTGTGGCTCTTACAGTCTTCCTGCCTCCTCTTCTGCAAAATTCCCTGAGCTGTGGTGGGGAGTTTTAAGTCTACTTCAGTGATGAGCTCTTAGGAGCCTCTGGATCTTTACTTTGGTAAGAGGGTGGGATTTTTTTTACCTCAGCTAGCCCAATCTTGAATCTCTCTCATAGACATATCTAGAGATTTGTCTCCTAGGTGATTTGATCCTGTCAAAATGATAGTCAATATTAGCCATCACAGCCCATAATGATCACCTATAAAAATCTTTTGCAATCACATCTCTGAGCATATAAGCTAACTGTCACTTTTTTCTAAGTTTGTCACTGGTGAATTAAACATGCTCTTCATTCAAATTATTAATAAAAATGTTGGATGTCCTAAAAGATGGACAGTTTCGGAGCTTTGGGGCATGTCGCAGAGCTCTCTGTTCAAGAGACTGACAACTTATTTCTCCATGTTATCAATGTCTTGGCAGCTCAGAGGATGTAACATACATAGACTGAGTGACTTAAGCAGTAGACATCTGTTTCCCCCCGTTTTGGAGGCTGGGAAACTCAAGGTCAGGGTGCTGGCAGATTTGGTTATACTAATCAAGCCCAAGGATGGAAAGCAGTGGAGACCCAGCAAGGAACCTGTATTTTAAATGGGTGGACAGCTGTTGGGAGGTTGTTGGACTGAGACAATGTGGAGAGTAGACTGGGGCAGAGGGCAACATAGAATCAGTGTTGTTGGCTGCGCTGGCAGCAATGGAGGCCGAAAGCAGGGAACAGAGGTGGGTCTGTCAGGCTTGCTCACAGGCCGAGGCGAGGCATGAAGAACAGGAAGAGAGGACCACTGTGAAGCTTACTAATCTTCTCGTCAAAGCTGTTTACCAAGATGGAGGAGCCTGGTAGACGAACCGGGTTGGTTGCACAGGTGGAAATCTGTGGATGTGCCAACTTGTAGACAAGTTGAGAAACGGAGAAAAGACTTGGGGGTTCAGGTGAGACGAGCTGGCTGAGATCAGACCTGGGAGGGAGATATCATGGTGAGTGAGCCAGCAGTTTCTAGCTGTATCTGTAAATCATCGAGCTCTTAAAAATGCACAGGCTTCTGACCTAACCCCAGAGGTTTTAATTTAATTGGTTTGGAAGAAGAAGAACAAAAAGAAATAACTCCCTAGTTGATGCTAGTAGGCAGTCAGGGTTGGGAAAGGCTTGTATAAACGGTTTTCAAAGAAAGAGATACAAGAGATCATCTTGGGGGTGGATTTAGATAGAGAAGAGAGAACCGCAGCCGAACCCCTGAGGCGAGGGAGAAAGGTGTGGGCTGTAGGCCTTCTCCCAACTGTTCAATCACAATATGCCTATGCAGAGCCTCAAGCTGCACCAGCCATGAATCCGGTCATCATTTATCCTCTCTGTGTCTTTCAAACATGCACCCCTCGCCCCCACACCTCTTCAACTTACAATCCCCTTTTCCTGAAACATTGTTTATAAATAATCAAACAGCTGGTAGTTAGAATCATGCTTTGATTTTGTATGTTTGTACATGAAGTAGGTATTTTTGAAGGTGACATGTCAAGTGACTTCTATGCATTTCACAAGTTCAGTGAACTAACCCCTCTGGAATTGAGGGACCGTATTTAAGCTTTTATTATTGTTCCCAAAGCGAACACACTTAATCCTCCAGGCTGCATTTTCTACTGTGCCCCTGAGTCACACGGTACAAATAAGTCCTCAAAGTGAAATCACACCAATTAATTGAGTCACATAGTCAGCAGGAGCAAGGAGCATGATTATGGAGACAGTTTGTATCTTGTTTCTCTTTGCTTTCTTCCTGCTTTATTTTAAACAGTTGGGTGTATGTTGTTCATTTGTTCCCCTTTTCTTTTGAATCCATGAAGGAACACAGCCCAGACCAGTGAAAAGTCTGCAGACATGAGGTCTGGCAAAGAGGGCTCTCTGGGGAGAGAGAGTGGCAAAGGGAAGTCCTGGAGATTAGAAAAGATGGCACAAACAAGGGAACACAGGACCTCTGGTTGATTAGAATACTGAAAAGTTGTTGGAGAGGAACAGCGGGCAGGTGTTGTTAAGAAATAGTTTGGGGCCACATTGTGGGGATCCTAAGTGCCAAAGAAAAAAGTTTGTATTGCTTTGGGTAGGGAGGGAATCAGTAAGGACTCGTGGACAGATGGTGGGATCGAGGTTGTGTTTTAAGAAAACGAATCTGTATAGGAGGAATGAAGAAGAGAAGGAGAGCAATCACTAACGGCTTGATTCTGTGCTGAGCTGATTCTGCACCATGGTTTGGGCTCTCAGGACACAAAGATGAGTGAAGCCCCGTCCCTTTCAGTAAGGGCTCCATAGCCTTTGAACATGAAAAATTAGTTTTAGTGCAAAAAAAAAAAGGTGAAATGATTAAATAATTTTAGCCAGTGTGGTTGCACATGCCTTGAATCCCAGCACTCCAAAGGCTGAGATAGGAAGAATACTGTGAAAGCTCCAGGTCAGCCTGGGCTACAGAATGAGTTCTGCATCCAGCCTGGGCTAGAGTGAGACACTACCTCACAAAAATGGAAAAAAAAATCCATAAATTGGTATTCAATAATTTTAGTAATACTCAGTGTAATGACTTTAAAAATCGTGTAGATATATATGTGGAAGTTGCCAATAAAAAGTAAACAAAAATCTGGGTTGGAGAGATGGCTTCGCGGTTAAGGTGCCTGCCTCCTAATCTTAAAAACGCTGGTTCCAATCTCCAGGTCCCACGTTTAGCCAGATGCAAAGTGACGCAAGGGCACAATGCTGCACTTGACTACAAGGGGGTGCATGCATCTGGAGTTCATTCACAGCAGCTGAGAGGCTGGTGGCGTGCCCATCTCTATCTGTCTTCCTCTCCCTCTCTCTCTGTCTCTCTCTGTGTCTCTCTCCAAAAAAAAGTAAACAAAAATCATACAGATGTAATATACTTTTAAGATGTTTGAGAAATAAATGTTTTTCCATGGCCAGAAATACTTAGATTGTTGATTTTGTCATTATCTACTATTAGGACATGTTAGAAAAACAGAATTAAGGGGGCATGAAAAAGGAAATGAACCCCTTTCTCCAGAATCTGGTTGAAGTCTCTTGCCAATCTGAGAGTCAAGAATCTCAGCACAATTAACAAAGATAGGATTCACTTTATACAGCAATATTTCAAATTAGAATGTTAAAATAGCAATGAACCATGTTTAAGGACCAAAGGTATGTGACCTTTGAATCTTTCTTCCTTTCCCACCTATTAACTTGTAACTTTCTGAGACTCTTGCCGACAAGATTAAGGACTTTGTTTATAGACAAAACACCAGCCTTAGCTCCCTTGTGACATAGTATAGTAAGGATTAATGATGCTTGTGACCCATGGTTTTGTTTTATCATACCATAATCCTGTCCAGGGCACCAAAGGAGCTACCCACCCTATGTTCTCATTTACCCTTCTTTCCTTTCCCCCACCCCCTCCTATCTTCCAAACACTCCCTTAAGGCCTATGCTGAAACAGCTATTAAATAAATATATATTAAAGCTGTTTTTTTAAAGTAAACTCTATCTTTGCTTGAAAATAACTTAATTCCTCATAAAATTCTTTCCTATAGTGTACTCTGAGTGAAGTCTCTGGACAGATTGAGGCTGCTGTAGATGCCAGTGTGCTGTCTTGCACTATGATGTTGCCATGTGATTACTACTGATTTATATTAAGTGCTTAATAAAACTATTCATTGATATGCACAATGGACTCTCACTTGATTTTATATTCCTCGCTATATTTAATCTTGCACCTAGATACATAAGAAATAAGATCTGGGGCTGGAGAGATGGCTTAGCAGTCATGACACTTGCCTGCAAAGCCTAAGGACCCATGTCAGCCAGATACACAATGTGGTGCACGCATCTGGAGTTTGTTTGCAATGGCTAGAGGCCCTGACGCACACATTCTCCCTTTCTCTATCGGTCTTTCTCTCTCTCTCAAAATAAGATAAATAAATAAAAATAAAAAACAATAAGATCTGAGTGTTGTGGTACATGCCTGTAATCCTAGCATTCAGGAGGCTGAGGCAGGAGGATCACTATGAGTTCAAGGCCAGCTTGGGCTACATAGTAAGTTTGAAGCCAAGCTGATGTGACCTTATCAGGATGGATGGGAGGGAAGAAAGAGTGGAGGGAGGGACGAAGGGTGGAAGGAAGGAAGGAAGGAAGGAAGGAAGGAAGGAAGGAAGGAAGGAAGGAAGGAGGGAGGGAGGGAAGGAAGAAAGGAAGGGGAAATACTGTTTATATAATTTGTTTATTTTGCTTGAAAAACATCTGAATTCATATCTCACTGTTTATTTGGAAGACAGTGTGAGCTGGATTTGGCTTGTCAGAAACAGCATTTCTGAACTTATTTGTGTGTGTGTGTTTTTTTTAATTTTTCAAGTGATGGTTATACTTCAGTTGGAATACTTTTCAGAAGGGAAGCTTCAATAAAGCAGCTTGTTTTAAAATAAGAACATACCTCTTGGTCAAATTATTCTCTTTGTCCTCCCAGTATCATTTCTTCCCCAGTCATATAGTGGAGGAGGCAAAGTATAATGGCAGTTAATGTCTCCAGTTAACACTCATGTTAGTATCCCAGAATATTTACAAAGTATTTGCTTAATTTTTTAAAATTTATTTGCAAGGAGAGAGAGAATGAGAATGGGTGTACCAAAGTCTCCCGCCACTGCAAACGAACTTTAGACGCATGAGTCACTATGTGCATCTGGCTTTATATAAGTACTGGGGAATCGAACCCAGTTAGGCTTTGCTAGCAAGAGCCTTTAACCATTGAGCCATTTCTCCAGGCCCCCACACAGTGCTTTTAAAGTATCATTTCCAGCAGAATTAAAGGTGGGAGAACTTAGCCAAAAGAGCAATTTGGCTGTCTCTGTTCAGTTTTCTGTTAATCCTTTTTGAAATCAGAATTCCAAAGTATATGCATGTGTAAAGTTTTGAAGGTTTTCTTCTTAAATGAAGAGAATTGTGTTTTAACTGACCTTGATTTTGTCTTCTGGATTTCATAGGATTGGTAAGCAATTCATTTCATGAGATCAGTTCATTTCAGAGTAAGATGATGTTACTCTGAAGTAATTATTCAGTCTCAACTGGGGAACTCTGCTTTTACTAATGACTACCAGAGAACTCCTTTGAAGAGGAGTAGTGGTAACACACATACTGTGTAGTACTTTTCTGACATAGCTTAAATAACAAGATAAAAGGCAGCTGGCCTGCCTGGCCACAGCTGAGCTCTCTCATTTTCCTAATGACATTGGAGTATGCTGTGAAAGGACTGGGGCTGGCTCAATTTCATTTCTTGTAAGTTCAATTCTTATTCTCTTTTTTTATCTTTCCACATGTCCATTCCTTGCTCACCTTCCATACCTCATTGCTTGCTACCTTTACTTTAAAATAACTTTATTTGCAATACATATATATATATATATATATATATATATATATATATATATATAATGCAATTTAATTATAATCCCCTCCCATTATTTTCTTTTGTCCCCACTTCTATTCCCTCTTCTGTTTTGATGCTTCTTCATCATCTATGACAACATGTTTCTGAGCCCAATATTGTGCAGGTAATGACAGCCGCTCTGAGGTCATGAATGCAATGGCCACTTTGTGTCTGGAAGACAGCATTCCAAAGTACTCCTCCCCTTCCACCTTTCCAGCAGTGGTCACTGAGCCTTACAGGGTAGGAGGGTGATAGGGATGTCTCATTTAGTGCTGAACACTCCAATGTCACTTTTAGCACATTGATGAGCTTTGAGTGTCCCTAGTACTACCTTTTATTCTTGAGATGACACCCTTAAAAAAAAATAGGAGTCCAGCATGGTGGCGCAGAGCAGCAATGATCTAACAGACACTACCTCACAAAAATGGAAAAAAAAATCCATAAATTGGTATTCAATAATTTTAGTAATACTCAGTGTAATGACTTTAAAAATCGTGTAGATATATATGTGGAAGTTGCCAATAAAAAGTAAACAAAAATCTGGGTTGGAGAGATGGCTTCGCAGTTAAGGTCCTGCCTCCTAATCTTAAAAACGCTGGTTCCAATCTCCAGGTCCCACGTTTAGCCAGATGCAAAGTGACGCAAAGGGCACAATGCTGCACTTGACTACAAAGGGGTGCATGCATCTGGAGTTCATTCACAGCAGCTGAGAGGCTGGTGGCGTGCCCATCTCTATCTGTCTTCCTCTCCCCTCTCTCTCTGTCTCTCTCTGTGTCTCTCTCAAAAAAAGTAAACAAAAATCATACAGATGTAATATACTTTTAAGATGTTTGAGAAATAAATGTTTTTCCATGGCCAGAAATACTTAGATTGTTGATTTTGTCATTATCTACTATTAGGACATGTTAGAAAAACAGAATTAAGGGGCATGAAAAAGGAAATGAACCCTTTCTCCAGAATCTGGTTGAAGTCTCTTGCCAATCTGAGAGTCAAGAATCTCAGCACAATTAACAAAGATAGGATTCACTTTATACAGCAATATTTCAAATTAGAATGTTAAAATAGCAATGAACCATGTTTAAGGACCAAAGGTATGTGACCTTTGAATCTTTCTTCCTTTCCCACCTATTAACTTGTAACTTTCTGAGACTCTTGCCGACAAGATTAAGGACTTTGTTTATAGACAAAACACCAGCCTTAGCTCCCTTGTGACATAGTATAGTAAGGATTAATGATGCTTGTGACCCATGGTTTTGTTTTATCATACCATAATCCTGTCCAGGGCACCAAAGGAGCTACCCACCCTATGTTCTCATTTACCCTTCTTTCCTTTCCCCCCCCCTCCTATCTTCCAAACACTCCCTTAAGGCCTATGCTGAAACAGCTATTAAATAAATATATATTAAAGCTGTTTTTTTAAAGTAAACTCTATCTTTGCTTGAAAATAACTTAATTCCTCATAAAATTCTTTCCTATAGTGTACTCTGAGTGAAGTCTCTGGACAGATTGAGGCTGCTGTAGATGCCAGTGTGCTGTCTTGCACTATGATGTTGCCATGTGATTACTACTGATTTATATTAAGTGCTTAATAAAACTATTCATTGATATGCACAATGGACTCTCACTTGATTTTATATTCCTTAGCTATATTTAATCTTGCACCTAGATACATAAGAAATAAGATCTGGGGCTGGAGAGATGGCTTAGCAGTCATGACACTTGCCTGCAAAGCCTAAGGACCCATGTCAGCCAGATACACAATGTGGTGCACGCATCTGGAGTTTGTTTGCAATGGCTAGAGGCCCTGACGCACACATTCTCCCTTTCTCTATCGGTCTTTCTCTCTCTCTCAAAATAAGATAAATAAATAAAAATAAAAAACAATAAGATCTGAGTGTTGTGGTACATGCCTGTAATCCTAGCATTCAGGAGGCTGAGGCAGGAGGATCACTATGAGTTCAAGGCCAGCTTGGGCTACATAGTAAGTTTGAAGCCAAGCTGATGTGACCTTATCAGGATGGATGGGAGGGAAGAAAGAGTGGAGGGAGGGACGAAGGGTGGAAGGAAGGAAGGAAGGAAGGAAGGAAGGAAGGAAGGAAGGAAGGAAGGAAGGAGGGAGGGAGGGAGGGAAGGAAGAAAGGAAGGGGAAATACTGTTTATATAATTTGTTTATTTTGCTTGAAAAACATCTGGAATTCATATCTCACTGTTTATTTGGAAGACAGTGTGAGCTGGATTTGGCTTGTCAGAAACAGCATTTCTGAACTTATTTGTGTGTGTGTGTTTTTTTTAATTTTTCAAGTGATGGTTATACTTCAGTTGGAATACTTTTCAGAAGGGAAGCTTCAATAAAGCAGCTTGTTTTAAAATAAGAACATACCTCTTGGTCAAATTATTCTCTTTGTCCTCCCAGTATCATTTCTTCCCCAGTCATATAGTGGAGGAGGCAAAGTATAATGGCAGTTAATGTCTCCAGTTAACACTCATGTTAGTATCCCAGAATATTTACAAAGTATTTGCTTAATTTTTTAAAATTTATTTGCAAGGAGAGAGAGAATGAGAATGGGTGTACCAAAGTCTCCCGCCACTGCAAACGAACTTTAGACGCATGAGTCACTATGTGCATCTGGCTTTATATAAGTACTGGGAATCGAACCCAGTTAGGCTTTGCTAGCAAGAGCCTTTAACCATTGAGCCATTTCTCCAGGCCCCCACACAGTGCTTTTAAAGTATCATTTCCAGCAGAATTAAAGGTGGGAGAACTTAGCCAAAAGAGCAATTTGGCTGTCTCTGTTCAGTTTTCTGTTAATCCTTTTTGAAATCAGAATTCCAAAGTATATGCATGTGTAAAGTTTTGAAGGTTTTCTTCTTAAATGAAGAGAATTGTGTTTTAACTGACCTTGATTTTGTCTTCTGGATTTCATAGGATTGGTAAGCAATTCATTTCATGAGATCAGTTCATTTCAGAGTAAGATGATGTTACTCTGAAGTAATTATTCAGTCTCAACTGGGAACTCTGCTTTTACTAATGACTACCAGAGAACTCCTTTGAAGAGGAGTAGTGGTAACACACATACTGTGTAGTACTTTTCTGACATAGCTTAAATAACAAGATAAAAGGCAGCTGGCCTGCCTGGCCACAGCTGAGCTCTCTCATTTTCCTAATGACATTGGAGTATGCTGTGAAAGGACTGGGGCTGGCTCAATTTCATTTCTTGTAAGTTCAATTCTTATTCTCTTTTTTTATCTTTCCACATGTCCATTCCTTGCTCACCTTCCATACCTCATTGCTTGCTACCTTTACTTTAAAATAACTTTATTTGCAATACATATATATATATATATATATATATATATATATATATATATAATGCAATTTAATTATAATCCCCTCCCATTATTTTCTTTTGTCCCCACTTCTATTCCCTCTTCTGTTTTGATGCCCCCCCTTCTTCATCATCTATGACAACATGTTTCTGAGCCCAATATTGTGCAGGTAATGACAGCCGCTCTGAGGTCATGAATGCAATGGCCACTTTGTGTCTGGAAGACAGCATTCCAAAGTACTCCTCCCCTTCCACCTTTCCAGCAGTGGTCACTGAGCCTTACAGGGTAGGAGGGTGATAGGGATGTCTCATTTAGTGCTGAACACTCCAATGTCACTTTTAGCACATTGATGAGCTTTGAGTGTCCCTAGTACTACCTTTTATTCTTGAGATGACACCCTTAAAAAAAATAGGGAGTCCAGCATGGTGGCGCATGCCTTTAATTCCAGCCCTCGGGAGGCAGAGGTAGGAGGATTGCTGTGAGTTCGAGGCCACCCTGTGACTACATAGTGAATTCCAGGTCAGCCTGGACTAGAGTGAGACTCTACCTCAAAAAACCAAAAAGAGAAAAAGAAAAAGAGAGAAAGAAATGGGGAAAGTCATCAAGAATAATATTTTCCACATAGTTTGATTGCCAAACATATCATAGTATTATCAGAGAGCACAAGTCATAATCTGTTCCTTTGCCTTTGGGCAGAGCCAAACTTGTGAGGCTGTCCTATCTTTAAAAGTCTCCCGTGAGGAAGTTATCAAAATCCACTGCAATATTTAACAGCCTTCCCTGTCAGCAAATTCTTTTATCCAACTTAAATAATGCATGAATTGGTCTAAGCTATATTTTTTTCTTCCATGAATATGAACTGGCCTTGCTCTGTTTGTGTAAGACCTTTTCATCATCTTTGAAAGCTGAGGTCATAACACTGTCCCATCAATACATCTCAGTTTCTGTTGCTTGTCCAGCACAATATTTTCCAATACTTTTATCATTTTCTATCTCTTCCCCAGTGACTGTGCTGCACTTCTCTCGTCCTTTCATGAGATTAAGGATGTGCTTGGACATCCACTGGGAAGGCTGCCTAGTGCTCACTGTGGTTCAGATTGGAGCAGAAATCCTCCATTTCTCCACACCCTTGCCTGCCCCTTGCCTGCTCCTCTTGGGAGAGTGGCTACTCTTTCTTCTCCGTGGTGATCTCTGTGCCTCTGTAGTTCACATTTCTTGCTTTCCATCACGTTGATGGCCAGTATAGCTTGTGAAACTTTGTGTCTACACCTCGGTGTTAAGATATAGTCATATGCCTGGTATATTTAGTTATTCTTATTGTTTTCCAGGTGCTGCTACTGAGTTCTGCTTTATATTTTTTTATGCTGAGGTAAAATTTGTCTATGGGAATTACAGTTCTTAAGTTATCCATCTATTAAATTTTGATGCATTTCTACATGAGTAACCCATGCATACAAATATATTCTATACATGTAGTCTTAGAAAACTCCCCCATTGTCTCTTTCCACCCCATACAGGCAATTGTTATTCTTATTTCTGTCACAACTGATTTGTCTTGCGTATTTCTGAATGCTATATAACTGTAACCATATAATATTTATTCAGATTTTTTTCAGACATATCGTTTCCTTTCTTTGTTGTGTTGGTTCTGGAACTGAGGATTGAATCATACATTCTAGACCGATGCTACCACTGCATTACACCGCAGCCCACACTCTTTCACAATTGAGTATATTCCCGTGTTTATTCTCCTGTTGACGGAAGTTTGAGTTGTCAGTATTCGGTATTACGAATAGTGCTGCACTGAGTGTTTGTACAAGTCTGTGCATGGGCTTCATGTCTCTTGTGTTACTACTAGAGAGTGAGTCATTGGGTCATCATGTAGACATATGTGTAACTTCGGAAGAATTTCTCAGTTCTAGTCTGTCACCAGGGATGCGTATGAGCTTTGCCTGCTTCGCTTTTTCCCTATCATTATGGAGTTGAATTAGCGTTGCCTGCATGAGCTTGGGGGGTATTCACCAGAGCACTTATAGCTTACAGAAAATGTCTCCTGCTGCTGCCACAGCTATTAACTGACAATAACTCCTCAAAAGGGGATGGGAACATCCATGACAGATTTGATGGGACCAATATCATTCATGTCTTATGCAGGTAACAGCAGTGAACACAATGGCCATGTCATGTCTGGAAGACAGCACTCCACAGCACTCCCCCCCATTCTCTGATCCTTATGTTCTTTGTCCCCCTTCTTCTGCAATGTTCCCAGAGTGGTAGAGGGTGTGGCATAGATGTCTCATTGAGTATTCCACAGTTACTAATTCTGAGCATTTTGAACTTTGAGACTCCTCAGCAGTCACTGCCCATTGCCGAAAGAAGCTTCTCTGACTAAACGTGAGACCAGCTCTAATGTATGGTCTAAGGTTATATAGAGGACATGCAAGACTCTTCTTGCCGTGATGTTTAGCATTTCCATGAGTACTGGTGATGCTGGATCCCTTTCATGACTATACCTATGCTTTTCTTTTGAAATACATGTTTCGATGTTTTGCCCATTTTCTTTTTTTTTTTTAAATAATTATTTTTTTATATTGACAACTTCTGTACTTACATACAAAAAGTGCATGGTATTTCCCTCCCCTCCCCCCATTCCCCTTTAGAACAACACTCTCCATCGTATCCCCTCCCTCTCTCCATTAGTGTCTCTTTTAATTTGATGTCATCATCTTTTACTTCTATTATGAGGGTCTTGCGAAGGTATTACTAGGCACAGCAAGGTCATGGATATCAAGGCCAATTTCTGTCTGGGCAGTTGCATTGTAAGAGGTCATACACTTCCTTTGGCTCTTCCATTCTATCCGCCCCCTCTTCTACAATGGTCCCTGAGCCTTGGAGGGTGTGACAGAGGTGTTTCAGTGCTGGGCACTCCTCCATCCCTTCTTCTCAGCACTATGTTGCCTTTTCGGTCATCCCAGTGGTCATCTGAAAAGAGAGGCTTCTCTAACCAGAAGTGAGAGTAGTGTTTATATGTGAATATGAACATTAAGTGTAGTATTTTCAGGGCAGTTTGGTGGGAATAGTATATACATTTAGTCAGACAAGAGCAGGCTTTATACCCCTAAGGCTCATGACCTCACCTACCATAGACTTTTGCTTAGGTTTTTCAGTACCAGGTATGTATTCCCTCCCGTAGAGAGGGCCTTCAGTCCAATTATGGAGCAGTTGGTTACTTCAAGAGTAGACATGCCACTATTGCACCCGTTCAGTCCTTGGGCCTGTCTGGCCAAATTTGAATATTCAGCATCCACTGTTTTCACTGATGATGACTTCTGTCTCCCATACTCTGCATGCAGTGCAGCTTTTTCCAGCTTTCAGTTGTGTTTTGCCCATTTTCAAATTGTTTATTTGCAGTTAATGTATAGGTAGTTTTTTCTCAGTTTTTGATTTCAGTACTTTATCGATGTAAATTTTGAAAACGTTTTCCAAATTTTTCACTTGTATTTTTATTCTTTTCGTTGTCTTTGGATGAGTTTTTCTGTTTTGAGAAATTCTAAATTATTATGTTTTATGGTTACTATTATTATTCCTAGTCCATCTCTTACATATTTTTCTGAGTTTTTTTTTCCCTCTCTGAAAACTTACAGTTTAACTTTCACATCTGATTGTGGAAATATCTGAAAGCAATTTTTGCATATGGTATGAGATAGGAGTCAAACTCCCATTTTTCCTTTCTGAGTTTCCAATTGTTCCAGAGTTATCTTTTGAAAAGAATTTCTTTTCTGCAATTGACTTGCCTTGGGACTTTTGTCAGTTGGCTGCATATGTATATGTTTGCTGCAGTGTTATGTTAATTCTGAGACTGTGAACTATTCTTTACAGTTAATGTTAGGTTTAAGTTATGAGAACATACTTTCCCTTCGTGTTAATGAAACGTGCAACAAGACTCCCCAGATATGGGGTAACCATATCTGATTGGGGTCTTCTGTGACCTCTTTAGTAGTAAAACCTACTCTCTCACAAACTTCCCTTTCATTCTCCTTCTCTCCTGGGATTCTGCAAGGTTGAGAAGAGATACATAGAGTTTTTGGCACATGGTCTTTTCTTCCTGTGTAGCCCCACAACCCCTGGTGATGTGAGCTGCTTAGCAGGGGCACTGCTTGGAAAGAGCAGATGGTTCACCAGGAATCAAATTACTTCCCAAATAGGTAGAAACTTGACATTTTACCTGGAAATGTTTCCCTTCCTGCCATGAGACCTCTAGCTAGTAACCCAAGTTCCTGAAGGGAATTTTCCCAATAAATATCCCTGCTGTCTGCAAAAATACTGTCATAATTATTAAACATGTAGTGAAACAGAAAACTAACCTTGAGGGCAATGAGTGACAGGAATTTCCTGCGTTTTATTTCAGTGAATTACATTCTTAATAAATTCCCTTACAGAAATTAGTAAGATTTGTTTTCTTGAATGTTTTGTCTGTCAGCTGGATACTCCCCCTTTTAAGGTCATCCAAGAAAAAAAGCTATTAATCAGCTACAGGACTGTTTTCTCATAATTGCCAAACGAGTTTGTAAGGAAAATATTTGTTTGCTGTGGTTTTCTACATAATTTATTTCACATTTTTCAAATGTCATAACTTACTCAGTATAAAACACTCAACTGCCCATGTTGAGAATGCACTCTGCTCATGGAAGGGAACACGAATTAGCAGGGCTTACTCACATTCCCCAGAGTTTCCTGGAGCAATTTAGTGTGTCCCAGGTTTCCCAGTACTTGGAATGAGATTCCTCCATCCATATTCCTCTGCCTCTCATATCTTCCAATCGAGTGACCACCACGTACTGTGTCCAGTGGATGTGCGACAGATCATTCCAGAAGGATAGTCAAGAATCCACCATTCACAGCAATTATCTGGAGACTCATAAATATGTGATTGTGTCTATTGTGCCATAGGTTCAAAGACAGTGAGTTTAACTACCTATAGCACTGTCTTGAGTTGTTTTTCCTCTGGATATTGTATTTCCACTTACCCATCCATAAATTACAACTCAGCCCACTAGAGACAACATTTTTTTCTCATTTATTAATCCTGCAAGAATTTATTCCCAGACACCAAGGATGCTTGTAGCATCAAGATGAATAATGCATAATCCCACATCTCCAGGAGGTTGTGGCCCAGCTGGGAAAACAGGCTTCAAGATAAAGGCCACAGACATAAGGCAGTCTGATTGTGCAGAACTGTCTTTATCAGACAGTTGGGGAAGGGTGGAGCATTTTCCCCCAGGTGACAGTACCTGAGCTGTGTCCTGAAAGACAATGGTGCTTCTGTCTGAGAAACAGCTGTCCTGTTGACACATACCAGAATCAGATCTCTAATCCTGACTTCATTTACAGCTGATGGAAACAATAGAAGCAGTCCTCCTAGACAGACAGAAATGCAAGTGATGGGGCTGGGAAGATGGCTTGCAAAGCCTGATAGCCTGGGATTCCATTCCCCAGCACCCTCCTAAAGCCTGATGCAAAAAGTTACTAAGCAGCTGGCATTTTGTTTGCAGTGGCAAGAGAACCTGTTGTCTCCCCACTCCCCAAACAAATGAATGACTATAAAATGTTGGAAAATGCAAGTAAAAGAATGGCTGGATTGTTATCAACTACAAAGGTATCATGACTCATGTACACGTGCTTGGAACTCGAGGGTGGGAGGTCGAAGGAGAGTCGGGCTGTCCTCAGTAAATTCTGGTGGAGGGGGAATGGTATGTTTGAGGTTGGAGGTGATGACAGCAACTGCTTTGCTTGCTGAGGGTCGAAAATATGAGGTGGAACGGTCAATCCGGATGGGGCACCATAAAACTGATGTTTAGAAGCACTGGTTTGATTTAAGAGGTCATTGGGAACATCTCTACATTGTAAAGACGTCGGTAATGTGGGCAAGACCATGTGTCAGGACTCATTCTTGCTACCATGGTTTTATTCTGCTGGTTCTCTTTCTACTCTTTTGTTTCTAGCTTCGTTTTTCTTTTTCTGTCTCCTAAATGTAAGAATTTGTGAAACAGCATTCCATGATCCACTTCTTCACCCAACAGCATTTTTTTCAAACGGGGCTCCTTCGTGCTCCCTGCCCCCTCTGGCCTTGGTCAGCCCACACTCTGGAGGCAGGGTAAAATTGGAACCAGACCTGGAGTAGATGAGGGGGGCTGGCTAGGTAAAAAGAGGCTTACTTCAACAGAATGCTGAAAAATGACTTCAGGGAAAGGAGAGACACGGGCATAGCAGATTACATAAAATGAATAAATGTCGGGGCTTTTATGACCGTGGTCAGGTACTTTTCTAGCATGGACAAGGTCCTGGGTCAGTTCCCAGGCACCCCAAAATAAATAAAATGTGATTAAAGAAATGGTATCTCTTAAGTACTGATTGTTTATTTACAACTGCTGTCTTCTGAGTGTATGCTTAGACTTTTTTTTTTGTTTTGTTTTGTTTTTTGGTTTTTCGAGGTAGGGTCTCACTCTGGTCCAGGCTGACCTGGAATTCACTATGTAGTCTCAGTGTTGCCTCAAACTCACAGCAATCCTCCTACCTCTGCCTCCCAAGTGCTGGGGATTAAAGGTGTGTGCCACCACACCTGGCATGATCAGACATTTTATGTGGCAAATTGGAGATAAGTAGGAGCTTGAGAAAGAAAATTATCACCAGGTAAGAATATCTGTCATAATGCACTCTTCAAATAAATGTTAAAGAACAAATAAAAAATGGACTATGGTCAGATTATGGGATTTTGTTTTGTTTTTATTTTTTATATTTGAGAGCAACAGACAGAGAAACAGGCAGATAGAGGATGGGTGTGCCACTGCAAATGAACTCCAGATGCATGTGCCCCTTTGTGCATCTGGCTTATGTGGGTCCTGGGGAATCGAGCCCTGAATCTGCGTCCTTAGGCTTCACAGGCAAGCGCTTAACCGCTAAGCCCCAGATTATGGGATTTTTCAGTTCTTCTCCTAATATTGCTTTGGAAGAATAATTTGTAATAATCATTGTGGATATATTGTAATGAAGTTGAAACTTTCCGGTGATAGCCAAGTCACAAGTCTGACCTAGAGAACCATGCTTAAGATTCAGTATCTATTAAGGAATTGGTATTTTCATGAAATACCAGTTATGTCTTCATAGATATTTTACTGTGTATTGAAAAGATAACACACTCTTTGTTTTGTTTTGTATTTTTTTTTTTTTTTTGAGGTAGGGTCTCACTCTAGCCCAGGCTGACCTGGAATTCACTATGGAGTCTCAGGGTGGGCTCACAGTGATCCTCTGAGTGCCCTGAGTAATACACATTTTTAAAAATTTTCTTTTCTTTTTTATTGGGGGGGGTGTGGTTTCAAGGTAGGGTTTCACTCTAGCTCAGGCTGACCTAGAATTCACTATGTAGTCTCAGGGTAGTTTTGAACTCATGGCAATCCTCCTACCTCTGTGTCCCGATTGCTGAGATTAAAGGCGTGCACCACCATGCCTGGCTTAACACACATTTTCTAATGCAAAATAATGTTAAGCAATTCTTTCCTCAATCCGTCTTGCTGCTTGTCCCTCTGTGTGTGGTACTTGTTATTTTGATTTCTTGGTGCCTCAATTCTTTCTGGAACATTGAAAGTTGAGTTGGAATCAGGCAGTATTTTTGCCAATTTGGATATAACTAAATTATGAAGTTTTATATTTTATAGCTGTTCCCACTCTAAGAGTATCTTCTAGATTTTCTTTTTTAGTAGGTCATTGAATCTCCTTTCCTTTATGGAGCAGTTAGAAATGCCTGAAGGAGTTTGAATTTAGAGAGGCTCTATTGCATGTATATAGCTGAGCATTGGCATTTGGAGTCTATAAAATAAATTGGCAGTGACTGTTTTATTTACCTGTTAAATCACAGTTACATCATCAAGTAGCATATTGCCAGATCTATTGGAATACACTTGATGGCACTGAAATGGAAGTGTTAAAGCATTTAATCACAAATATTTGTGTAGCTTGCATGGGGTTTCATGTCTTCTATGACAACTTATGTATAATTTAGAAGCAAAATTGACTTGAAAAGTAAAGTTAGGCTATTGTCCTGATTTTTTTAATGAGCAAATAAACCCCACTGTTTATTAAAATGGGTGTAGGTACAGAATTGTAACACTGCTTTGCCAGTCTAAATTGCCAAGCTTTTTGATAAAACCAGCAGTATGAATGACAGCCGCACATCCAAGGTTAGACTGCAGCTTTGGTTTCTCTCTGGCTTTCTCTCCCTCTAAGCCTTCCTTTCATGTGTAGCCAAGTGCAAGTCTCCAAGTGAAATGTAAGCCCTGCAGCTCCTCAGGGGCCTTGGCCTGATGAGAGGATCCAGAGAAAAGCAGCAATTTGAAAAGCCTGCTGAAGGCGTGGAGGGCAGAGGGCCCGGGTGATGACACGACTCCCAGACCTTTCTAAGGAGATGAATGAGAAGGCATGGCCTCCCTGGGCTCTGCACGTATTTTACCCACAAGAGTAGTCCAAGGTTTTCAAACCAATTGTTTTGGCTCGATCCCTCAGATGTTGCAGAAGGAAAAAAAAAAGTGTTCTTTTATTACTCTTCCAAGTCGTTTAACCGTTTATCCTTAATCATCTGCAGTCTGTGTGGGAATAAGTTTTCTAAAGATCACTGAACTTTGGTGGATCGGAAATCAGAGGAGAATTCATTTTATTTAATATGGGAAAGCCTCTTTTGAGAAGCTTGACACAAACTAGCTTTTTAGTGTCTTAGAATTTAATTGAAAAAGAACACCATAGAAAAACATGGCCAGATGCCTGCTCATGGGTTAGATTGCCATACGCTTTATGTCTCTTCTTCTCTGGTTATTGATCACTGACATAAGTGTGGCAGTCAACATTTAGCAAATCAGCATGAATGAATGAATTTGGGGTTTCATCACAGGAATGTAACCCTAGGCTAGCCGTAATGTATATCACTGTTATCATAATACATTTTCTGCCTGCCACTTGTTCTATTAAGGATATTTAATGATTTTAGGAGCACTTAATAGATTTTGCTTTGTGGAAAAGTTAATAAATCCAATAGGCCTTTGGTGTGTGGGAGTGATCTGTAAAGAAATAAATCCCCCTCAGTTCCCACAGCAGCATATCACAAAAGAGCCATACTGTGGGCCGTTTGGAATTTTACAGATCTCTGCAAGAATGGTTTCTAAGAGTGCTAAATCTGAATCTTGGTGCATGGATTTATCTGGCATGAATTTGGGCAGAGCTGGCCAAACACAGCTAATTGAGGTGGGGAAAAATCGAGAGAACAGGCCATAATGGTGAATAGAGTTATTTGTCACTGCGTTTGTAATAGGATTTTCAATTAATTCATGCAGGCTTCTAGTGCTGTACATTAGCCCTGTCAAGATGAACTACAGCCACATCTAAAATGCCATCCCCTATTAAACGGTGCATGGCAGGGAATCTGTAATTTCTCCTGTTCATCCAGAAGATGAATGGATTCTACTGTAGAAAACAAACGTGTGCTTCAGAGATGCACATTTTGAAATTCTTGCACACTTCCTAGGGGGACTTTTTTTCATTGTTGTACAGTGACTATATATTAAAAATGTAATTGCTGTGTGAATCCTTCCCAAAGCAAAAGGATTGGCTTGCATAGAGAAAAATGTATTGTCAAGTGTATGGCACAATACAGGCCTGGTCCTATCCAGCCCATATGACAGAAGAAACCAGGAAGTGGCTTCTGTGAACATGGTGTTCTGCACAGGCTTGGCATGACAACAGCTACAGTCCCATGCTCGAGAGAAACCTGCTACGAGATGACCTGTCTAGAGACAGGCTGTCATTGGTCACCAAAAGGGGACCACCCCATACAATGATTGACCAGCCAAGCCCCTTAAAAACCCTCTGCACTTCTTCAATAAACGAGTTTGCGGCAGCTCGCTTCCCGCTTTCACCCAACTCCCGGAGTCTGTGTCGTGATTCCGCGCTGCTCACCCCCAACTTGGCAGAGACTCTACCATCCCACCTGGGCTGGCCTTCGGGGGACCACAACAGTCAAGTGCCCCATTTCATCAGTGACCAGGCTTTTCCCAGAGTGAGGATGAGGACGATGATGATGATGATGATGTAAAAGAAGAAGATAGGTCATACACATTGTACTTACTGCTGTCTGACCTATTTTATGGCAGTTACATATGCGTACTCACTAAATCCTTACAACCCAAATGAGAAGAATCAAGTACAGAGATCCTAACCTGTCTGAGAGCACACAGCTCATAAGTGATTGCCTGGGGATTCCTGCTATATAGTAACCTTCCACCCTTACTGTAGCCTTGTTAGCTACCAGAGAAAGTTTAATTCACTTAATGTTCTTTCACTCCCTCCCTCCACAGAATCACACTCATGGCTGCATCTACTTGCTTTTATTTCTTCAAACCAGCCTTGGGATATAGTGCTGAGCTGTGATAACCAGACTTTGAGAAATAGATAAATATAGTAGGGAATTCAGGGATGTGTACCAGAGCAGAGAGAAAATTTGAATCATTCCTTCTACAAAATTGAATGCTCAATGGAATATGACCAGAGTTCCTGAATGGCATATCCTTTCAGGGAGCCACAGGGCATAGCAGAGTTATAAGATTATGACAAAGCTGAATAACAGGAGTCATGCCATTGAAAAGGCAGGGTTCAAAGGGTATAGAAGGGCATCAGTATGCCTGGAAGGTTCAACTCCTGTCTTTCTAGGAAATTGACACTGAGATAGATTCTCTCTCTTGCTCTCTCTTCCTTCCTTCTTTCTTCCCTCTCTCTCTTGCTCCCTCTCTCCCTCCCTTTCTTCCTTTCCCCTCTCCAACCCTGCCTCCCACCCTTCCTCTTCATCTCCTTTTCTTTGAGACAGGGCCTCTGTAAGTGGCCTGGAACTTGCTGTGTAGTCTAGGCTTGGTTTGAACTTGTGGAAGTCTTCTTGCCTCTGTCTCCCAAGTGCTAGGATGCAGGTGTACACAGCCATGCCTGGTTGTCAGACACTTGAATTAACCTACCACTGGATCACATGATGCAAACCAATGACAGGTGATTGCCAATACCATCTTGAGAGCAAGAAAAATGACTCATCCTAAGACAAACAGAGAATAACGCAGAAGCTTGGTTTATGGCTAGGCCAGACTCTCAGTCTGATTAGAATGTAGACTAATTGTTGAAACTGTTTTATGAAGTTCTGGTGCCATCAAAGATATAAAAACTTAGACCCTTTTTGTTTTGGTTTGGTTTGAGTGGGGGGGGTATGGAGGAGTAATGTAACTAATGCCACTTAACACTTTATTTTATTGAATGTTTAAACTTTTAAAAGTTCAACTGTTTTAGGCCTGTGTTTTGCACATCCTGTCTGCCCATTTGTCCATTTTGCATCCATCTTCCCTTACAACTGCCATAATTCTCTGCCTGATCCATGGGGTAACCATGGCCTCCTGTGCTTCAGGTCCATGTGGGACTTATTGCTTGAAAGACACAGAAGTCCTAAGCTAACACAGTATATAAAACCCACCATTGGGCTGGAGAGATGGCTTAGTGGTTAAGGTGCCTGCCTCCTAAGCCTAAGATCACTGGTTCCAAACTCCAGCGGTTCCAATCTCCAGGTCCCATGTTTAGCCAGATGCAAAGTGACGCAAGGGTGCAATGCCGCACTTGACCACAAGGGGGCACATGCATCTGGATTTCGTTCGCAGCAGCTGAGAGGCTGCTGGCGCGCCCATCTCTATCTGTCTCCCTCTCTCTCTATTTGTTTCTCTCTCTGTCTCTCTCCAAAAAAAAAAAAAAAAAAAAAAAACCACCATAAATTGGCTTCCACCTGCCTCACTGTACTTTGTAGCCCTTAAAACATCTGTAGGAGCAGTTCTTCCTTCATAGAGTCTAGTCTTTCTGCACAGCTGCTTCCCACCTCCTCGTCCCTGAGGGTTTCCTTTGCCTGCAATGCTCTCACTCTCCTGCTTTCCACCTTTGCCTGGCTAACTCCTAGGTATCCATTAAGGCTTGGGGAACCATTTCCTTTTTCCTCCCCGCTGAACCTCAGGCTCTGTGTTCCCATAAGCAGTGTCGTGGCTGTTTCTTCAGCAAATCATCATTATTTCTACTTCTTATTTCTTAAGAGAACCGCGCCTTGCTCCTATGGAAACCTTCAGCACTAGCACATTGTCTGGTAAAAAGTAAAAGCTTGAGCTGGAGAGATAGCTTAGCAGGTAAGACATGTGCCTGCAAAGTCTAAGGATCCAGGTTCGATTTCCCAGTACTCACATAGGCCAGATGCACAAGGCGGCACATGCGTCTGGAGTTTGTTCGCAGTGGCTAGAGCCCTGGCAAGTACTTTCTCTCTCTCTCTGTGCTTCTTTCTGTCCCTCTTAAATAAATAAATAAACAAACAGATAAATTTTTTTTTAAAGTAAAAGCTTGATAAGTGTTTTCTGGGTGAATACATACATGCACGGGGATGGGGACACGAAGTGAATCATAGATGTGCTTGATTTGCCGTTTGTCTTCAGAATCAGGACAGGCAGCAGGAGTCTGGAGCATCCAGAGATCTTAAAGCAAACACTAAGCTCACCAATGGTGTCTTTGGGAAGGAGAGTCTTGGGTCTATTTGAAGACTAAGTTGCCTGGGGGTGCACACAATTGTAAACATGCCATTTGAAATACCTTGCAACCCAGTATTGCTTTAAACCTCACCTGTTTGTTTATTAGCCTAACTTTGCTCTTTAACAGTGGAAGAGCAATGTTGACTATCTTAAACTGTGACACTTGCTGCCTGAACATTTACAGGGTAGAAAGTCATGGAGGGCAGGGATTGAGACTGTCTTACTGCCTTATTCCAGAGCTAGGTATACAATAGATTTTCCATAAATACTGAGATCATAAAAGACTGGCGCCTCCTGCCCACATTAAAAGCCTTATCAGGAAAAGGTTCACCCAAATCTCATGTCTGTTATCAATCAAGCTTGAAAGTGGTTATGAAGTTGGTGAGTTGTGCTGTGTATGGTGGCACACACCTACACATTCTAACTGCTCAGGAGACTGAGGCAGGAGGACTGCTCAAGTATAGGGGTTTGGGGCTATAGTGGGCTTTGCAGATTGGGTGGCCTCACTAAGTGTATCATCAAGGAACCCACCCTGGTTGTAAACAGCAGGTTCAAACTCTTGTGCTGAACAGAAATTGATGAATAGTTCTTTTGTTAAAAATCTTCTTCTGTCCTCCGTTTCTCCCTCCCTCCATCCCTCCCTCCCTCCCTCTCTTTCTGCTTGCAAATAAATAAATAAATAAATAAATAAATAAATAAATAAATATTTTTTAAATCTTCTTACCATTTACCATAATAAATTATAATTACAGAAATTACATTTGTTCATTTATTATTTTTGAACTACATACTAGGAAGTCAGATTTAGGCAACAATGCCAGGCAAACAAGACTAATGCCCCCTCTAAACTAGACTTAGGAACAGAACACTGCATTGTGATACATGCTGGCACATGGATGTCATGCATACTTCTCTCATTGTGGACATTTGTTTTGTATTCATTATTTACTGGTAATATACATAAACAGTCTTCTATGTAAGATTTTCTTCAAAGGGCCAAGTGTGGATTTGATCTTGACTTAAGAACCAATAATAATGCAGTTCTATTTTCTGAGACATTGTTGAACTGTTCGTTCATTCACATTTCTCTCTTTCTTTAAGGGTATACCTCAGTTACCATGTGCCAAAGCATTATATAACTACGAAGGAAAAGAACCCGGAGACCTTAAGTTCAGCAAAGGCGACATCATCATTTTGCGAAGACAAGTGGATGAAAATTGGTACCATGGGGAAGTCAATGGTGTCCATGGCTTTTTCCCCACCAACTTTGTGCAGATTATTAAGCCATTACCTCAGCCCCCACCTCAGTGCAAAGCACTTTACGACTTTGAAGTGAAAGACAAGGAAGCAGATAAAGACTGCCTTCCATTCGCAAAGGTAAAGTTACAGTGAGATTGCTGTCAGTCTTGCCAGTTATTCCTCCATACCTGGACTATGGCTGCTTTGTCCTCCTGCCAGCAGATAAAATAGCTTTGTGTGAACTCTTTCACTGTGCTTCTAACAATACCTGGAGGCAGTCTTCTTTAAGTCACAAGGAAAGCAATTTTGTACATAGACTTCCATGAAAGATAATTTTGGGTGATGTTCTGTGCATTTTCATATTTAGAGCCCAAGTTTATTTCTAAGGCACTCTCTGTGCCACCAGGGATGTTAAAGTACTAGTATGAAGAGCAAATGAAACATCATTACTTCCTCACTTTACATGGAAATTTCTTTTCGTAAAAGCACACAAGAATATATATTTACTGAATTGATTTTAAAAAAAAGGTTGGAATCTTAAGCAAAATATTGTGTTACTTTTTTCCAGAACATGGTGTTTTTATAAACAGAAGCAGTACAAAATGCTTTGAGGCTTGGGACATGGCTTAGTGGTTAAAGGTACTTACTTGCAAAGCCTGTAGGCCTGGGTTCAATTCTCCAATATCTATGTAAAGCCAGATGTACAAGAGTGGTGCATCTGGAGTTCATTTGCAGTGGCAAGAGGCCCTGGTGCACTCTTATTCTCATTCTCTCTCTCCTTGCATATAAAATGAATAAAAATATTTTTAAAGTACTAGAGAGAAAGTGAGAGGCATCTAAGCACAGTCCTAACAGGTGCTAGGTGGTAGCCTCTGGCGTTGCATGTTATGGTTCTGAAAGTAAGCATCCTTTTGTAGACATGCATAGTTTTACACCTGTCCAGTAGGACATCAAGTTGATCCATAGTCATCATTTACTTCATGAAAACATTGTGTTTTGTACTAAAGCTATGTCACAGCATTTTTATTCATCTACGGTTAAAGCTTTGCAGAGAAAGAGAACTAAGTGGTAAGCTTCCTGCACTCAGTGAGTCTCGTGCTTTGCTCTCTCCAGGATGACGTCCTGACTGTGATCCGCAGAGTGGACGAGAACTGGGCTGAGGGGATGCTGGCAGACAAAATAGGAATATTTCCCATATCCTATGTTGAGGTAAGTTAATTTGTGGAATCCTGAAAAATATCAATTCAGTAAATAAACCTTAGTTATGCAATTTGGGTATTAAGAACAAAGCACTAGGAATAGATTTAAAAGAATTCCTTTAGCATACCCTTCAGTTACTGAAGACTACAAAACGTTTGCAACTCTGCTTTGTCTCCCTTCTAAACACATCCCCATGTCTTGTTAAAGGTTCCATGTGCTTACTATCCATTCTGTGTACTGTCCCCAGGTTTTCTCTTCCATTGGTTGGCTTTGGGAACTGAAAGTCAGTAAAGTTCTTGAGTAATGAGGGAAATTAATATATTATTTGTTTGCTTGCTTACTTATTTCTCTCATTAGCTGCCACAGAACTAGAATGGTGATTCTCAGAGTAGCCTCTTGAGAAGCATGTATTAAAAGAATAAATCTTTCCCCATCATATCTCAGCAGCTCTCAGCTCCCTCCTCTTGCTTTAGTTAGCATTACTCAGAAAGTTTGTATCTGAACCTGACTCAGTGGAGTCTTTGTCAAGAATATCCCTAAAGCAGTATATGTATAATGCTTGAAAGAAAAGCACAAATTAAAAAAGAACTTAGAAAGTTACAATTTACAACAGTTACAGCAGACCTTTATTATACTGTATTAATATTAATTTAATAGGAGTAATAAGTGTTTCTTGCTGAAAACAAAATTGAAGGCATTTTTAGAGAATGAAGCCACAAAAAGCCAAACAGCTATACAGAGCTGCTGAGGTCGTGGAAGACTTCTAGAAAGAAGTATGTATCTGTGAGTTGGATAACTAGGGGTTAATCAAGAGAAACAGATAAAGAACATTTAATATAAGCAGGAAGAATGCCCAGGTTGGGAGACCAGCATATGCAAAAGCCAAAAAGCAAAAGATCTTATACAGATTGGTTGGGGAACTTCCAGGTAAATTCTGTTGATTAAAATATCAAAGCATACATATTAAGTGTTTAAAAAACAAACACCACTGTCACTTACTTTGCCATATTTTTACCTGAGGCATCATTTGCTTTGGCAGGATTCTGAAGACTAAAATGGCAAAAAAAAAAAAAAAAAAAAAAAAATCATTATAGCCTGCCCTCAGTGTCTTCCTTCATGCAAAATTGTTTCGACTACCTTATGACCATGACAAAGTACCTCAAACCATGCACAGAGTTTTGTCCATACCTTTCACATGTTCCTGTTGATTGAAATATTCGCTCCTGCATTCAGAAGAAACAACAGAGACAGTCTTTAATAAGTAATCCTTTTCGTACATTACTTATGTACTCTAATTGTGGGATATGGAAATATACTGACATCTCTAAGTATTTGAGTCATTACTCTAAAGAGCGTGAATAAGTCCAGATCAGGAATGAAAGCCTGTCTTCACTTGTTAGCTATTATCAATTTTACATGCTGATACTTGGTTTGTGGTGCACACAAAGGGTTTGCTGTGTGGTTTTTGTTGTTGATCGAGATGAGCAGACAATGATCCACCCACGGCAAGTCCAGAGTCACTTAGTCACTTTAGTCGTTAGGGTCATTTACTCTGACTTAAGTTGAAAAAGTAAACATCCACCAAGTAAGTGGGAAGTATTTTCATTTTCTTGGTACTATTTTTTTTTTTCTCAAAAGAACATTTTGCTTATTTGAATAGTGAACAAATCATGTCTCTGTGGGAGCCTGTGAACACTTCTTTGATGTCAGTCTGTCACACGGAAGCTCCTGGTAGGGAGCAGAGCATCTGGGGATTAGTGACACCTGGTTCAGCCCTTAAGGGACTGAAGTGGAGCTGATATCAATCACAACCTGACCAAATGAGTGTCTTGGGGGGAGGTGGTGGGATTTCAGTGGTAGTGAGGCCAACTGTAAGAATCAAAAACCGAGAGCTTTTTCCTAAATGATACTTTTCTCTTCCTCCAGATAGCTTCATGCTTGGCCAGCTTTAGGGTCCAGACAGTTCCTAATATAAACAATGGGTTGCATTACAAAAATTCACTTGTAAACTTGTTTTGCATAGAGTCTTCTGTGCATCCCATGATGGCTTTGCACTCACCAGCCCCTGCCACCCTGAATGCTGGGTGTACAGCTGTGTGCCACCATGCCTAGCTTAAACCATTTTCTTA